>OZ010789.1:517346824-518596824 GCA_963932465.1 Maratus speciosus | reverse complement strand
GTCTCGCGCAATTTTTAAATTAAAACTCTTTTGCAATATTATTTTTTGTTCATTTTACGTAATAAGTGTAATATGACGTAAATTCTCCTATTTAGGACTTCTAACACATGTTACTGAATTTATTATTTTACAATATTCTTTCTCATTTAAAATTCACGTGTAACTATAGTTTTTATGACGTAATTTTCAATGAGTTCCTGCTTTTTATATTTTTTGTTTATAATAGTCACGTGTAAAATAAATTTTTAATTTAAAGCAAACATTACTGTTTGCTCTGTTTATACAGTTGGCAACAGTTTAAATTAATACAATTTTCCAAAATTTATAAAAAATATCTCTCGAAATGCTGAAAATTTGAATTTAAAATAGAAATAAAACCTCGAAAAATTATTCAAATTAAAAAACTAACTGCAATCTGCACACCGGGAAATTCTGACGCATAAAATGATCTAAAAATGATTAAATTCCTATGTACAGTTTTTGCTCCTATAAAACTTTTTTAATGGAACGATTTTTTCCAACTTTGGCATTAAATATCTCTCAAAATAATTCTTCGATTTGAAAACTGTCTGCATCAGCGTGTTTATCAAACATTTTTCTATAATACTACCGATTTTCATATTTTTGTATGCAACAGTTTTTTTAATATTAACGAAGAAAGACCTCCGGTCACAAAAAATTCAAAACCGGCGGCGGCGGCGGTGACAGCGGTAGTTACTTTTTTTTAGAATAGAGAGATGGTATTAATTTATACTGTTGCCAAATGTATAAACAGCGCAAACAATAATGTTTGCTACAAATTAAAAAATTATTTACACGTGACTATTATAAACAGAAAAAATCATTTGGAATTGGAATTCAATAATTATGTACAAAAAGCAGGAACTTATTAAAAATTACGTCATAAAAAGTATACTCGTGAATTTTAAAAGAGAAAGGATCTCTCTATTCTAAAAAAAAGTAACTACCGCTGTCACCGCCACCGGTTGAATTTTTTGTGACCGGAGGTCTTTCTTCGTTAATATTAAGAACAATAATGCATACAAAAATATGAAAATCGGTAGTATTATACAGAAATGTTTGATAAACACGCTGATGCAAACAGTTTTCAAATCGAAGAATTATTTTAAGAGATATTTAATGCTAAAGTTGGACAAAATCGTTCCACTAAAAAAGTTTTATAGGAGCAAAAACTATAATCGGAATTTAATAATTTTTAGATCATTTTATACATTATAATTTCCCAGTGTGCAGAATTTATTTTATTAATTTGACTCATTTTTCAACGTTTTATTTCTATTTTAAATTCAAATTTTCAGCATTTCGAGAGATATTTTTACTTATTTTAGAAAATTGTACTAATTTAACCTGTTGCCAACTGTATAAACAACGGAAAAAATAATGTTTGCTTCAAATTAAAAATTTATTTACACGTGACTATTATAAACAGAAAAAAAAAACATTCAAATTAGAATTAAATAATTACGTATAAAAAGCAGGAACTTATTGAAAATTACTTCATCTATAATTACACGTGAAATTCATTAACATGCGTTAGAAGTCTTAAATAGGAGAAATTACATCACATTTACGTCACATTACTCTTATTACGTAAAATGAACAAAAAATAATATTGCAAAACAGTTTAAATTTAAAAATAGCGCGAGACATTTACTAGATATTTTGAGATGAACTTTTCAACTATTTTTTTTTTTTTGGGGTGGGGGGGTGGGCCAGCGCAAATAATATTTCATTTCTAATAAAAGTATTTTCACGTGAATATTAAAAAGGGAAAGAAAAGTTTGGTGAAAATTACGTCAGATTAAAAACTATACATTTATAATGTCTTATTTAAAAGGACTTTCTTTTCGCTTTGTTAAAAAATACCGGGAGAAAAGACTTTACTTATTTCATTTTATATTAGATGATTTTGAAATGCCATTGTATTTTTTAACAGCAGCTGATTTTTCCGTAAAATTCCCCAATCAAAGAGAAATGAATAGAAACCCGTTCATAGGGAGATCGCCTTCGTTTTTTTAATTTTAATTCTATCTTCCAAAATCTTTTTAAAGCCGATCAAATTAGCGTGCTTTTAGAGACTGCACAGTGTTTGAACGGGGGTTGGCGAGCGTAGCTCGTAGGGGGCCGAGCCCCCTAGTATTGTAAAATAATAAATTCATTAACATGCGTTAGAAGTCTTAAATAGGAGAAATTACGTCATATTTACGTTACATTATAGTTATTACATAAAATGAACAAAAAATAATATTGCAAAACAGTTTAAATTTAGAAATTGCGCTGGACATTTGATATTTTGAGAGGATCTTTTCAACTATTTTTGCTAGGAAAGCGCAAATAATATTTCTAACAAAAGTATTTTCACGTGAATATTTAAAAGAGAAAGAATAGCTTGGTCAAAATTACGTCAGATTAAAAACGATTAATTTAAAATGTCTCATTTAAAAGAACTTTCTTCTCGCTTTGTTAAAAAATACCAGGAGACAAAGACTGTTTGCTTAATTCCTTTTATAGTATTAGCTTATTTTGAAATGTTACACGTGTCTACGTCATCAAGTTATTTTTATTTCGACGTTTTATTTGTATTTTTATTAATGTTGTACTAATTTATTTGTTCTTTCGTTATTTAAAATAAAATTTATGTCAATTAGTATAATTTGGCGAGGGGTTTGGCGATTTATATAATTTGGCGAAATTGGTCGACGGGTTAATCAAGTAGTACCGCAGCGGATTTGGCGTTAAAATTCCCCAATCAAAGAGAAATGAATAGAAATTCGTTTATAGGGAGATCGCCACTGTTTTTAGGGTTTCGTTCATCTGACGAAACCCTATTCGTCTCGCTCCTCTGTCTGTCTGTGTCTGTCCATCTCCCTGTCTGTCCGTCCGCCTGTCCGTCTGTCAGAGGCCGTTCTCAGAAACTATATATGTTGGAGACTTGAAATTTTAAATACTTATAGCTGGACATCTCAGATCAGACGACAAATCATAAAATTTTGAAAAAGTTGTAAATTTAACCCTTTGGGGTCTCCCATGTGTATTTTAAACTATCCTTTCTAAGTGAACCCCTAATTAGGTTGGAAGCGTGAAATTTTACATATTTATAGCTGAACACCTCACATCAAACGACAAACTATAAAATTTTCAGAAAGTCGTACATTTAACCCTTTGGGGTCTCACATGTGTATTTTAAACAAACCTTTCTAAGTGAGCCCCTAATTAGGTTGGAGGCATGAAATTTTGCATACTTATAGCTGAACACCATCATGCGACAAATCATAAAATTTTGAAAAAGTCGTACATTTAACCCTTTGGGCTACACATGCGTATTTTAAGCAATTCTTTCTAACTGAGCCCCTTATTAAATTGGAGATTTGAAATTTTGCATACTTATAACAGAACACCTGAGGCCAGGCGACAAATCATAAAATCTTGAAAAAGTCTTACGTTTAACCCTTTGAGCTAACACATATGTATTTTAACCAATTCTTTCTAATTGAGCACTAATTAGGTTGGAGGTGTGAAATTTTGTATACTTATAGCTGAATACCTTACATCAAACGACAAATCCTAAAATTTTGAAAAAGTCGTACATTTAACCCTTTGGGCTCCCACATGTGTATTTTAAACAATTCTTTCTAAGTGAGGCCCTATTTAGGTTGGAGGCGTAAAATTTTGCATACTTATAGCTGAACACTTCACATCAAATTACAAACCATACAATTTTGAAAAAGTCGTACATTTAGCCCTTTGGGCTCCCACATGCGTATTTTAAGCAATTCTTTCTAACTGAGCTCTTTATTAAATTGGAGATTGGAAATTTTGCATACTTATAGCAGAACACGTGAGGCCAGGCGACAAATAATAAAATCTTGAAAAAGTCTTACATATGTGGTAGCTCAAAGGGTTAAACGTATTTTAAGCAATTCTTTCTAAGAGAGCCCCTAATTAAGTTGGAGACATGAATTTTTGCATACGTATAGCTGAATACCCCAGACCGCACGACAAATCATAAACTTCTCAAAAAGTCTTATATTATTTACTCCTCCGGGCTCTAACTTGTGTGTTTTAAGCAATTTTTGTAACCTCCGCTCTTTTCACCGGGGAGCACTTTTCCAAATTTGCCGACACCCCTTTGACCATTCTTTCATATTATGCACCATAGCCTTACATATTTTAGTTCCACTTTTTAACGCCAGGGGCGCCTACTTATCTCGGGTGCTATCGGTCCAATCCCCTCGACTAATATATCTACGGATAGTATATAAAACGTAGTTTCGTTCGAATAGAGGTTTGTTTAGAATAGAGTGCGCCCCTGGTTGCGAAATGTGGAACTAACAGATTTTTCAAAAGGATAAAGTGTTTTGAAAGAAATATTAAACGAAACCATCTGTGCGATCTGTGATCACACTTACCTACTTGTTTAAATTCTAATTCAATCTTTCGAAATCTTTTAAAGCCGATCAAATTAGCGTGCATTTAGAGTCTGCGGTGTCTGGACGGGGGTTGGCGAGCGTAGCCCGTAGGGGGCCGAGCCCCCTAGTTTAAAAAAAAAAAAATCCAAGTTCACTTCAAAATAATACATGTTTTCTTACAACGCATTTTCATTTATCGCACACATTTTTATTAGTTATTGAAAAAGCAGTTCTCTTTCAGATGACTTTACAATGTTTCAGTTACACTTTTTATGTAAAATTGCTGTATTTAAAATCTTGTACATTTTTAATTCATAGAGAAATTATTCGTCAGAAATCGGTTATTCTCCTTTGTTATCCTTTTACAGTATTTCGATTTTTCCTATAGTTTTATCAGCACGGGATTGAGACAAGATACTAAACTAATTAGCATAATTATCACATGAAGTTATTTGAATACAATTTGAAAATTCAGGAGTACGCAGATTTAATCGAGAATAGCCAAGACACTGCATTTCAAATGTTAATTACATTAAAAATTTTGAGGCTTTAATATATGAATATGAAATAAAATACAAATTAACAGATAACTTCTAATTATGTTATATGGAGAATTTTCCGAGAAATACTTAAGTAGTCAATTATCTGTAGACAAGCTATTTCCAAAAAATTTACCTGCAGCCTGGTTTACACTCTTCCGTTTTGCATTTTATTGTTAAATGCATATTTTGGCAAGTTCTTGGGCATTCTTCACGACATTGAGTAAATTCCTCATTGCTTTCATCCAGGCATTTTACTGTGCCGTCATCTACCATTAAGTCTGAACCCAGAGAAGCAAGTTCTGGCAGGGTACCTGGACGGCATTGCCATTTTGCAGATTGGCAAGTACTGCAATAAAAATATAAAAATTAAGAATTCCAGTAGTATTCAGATTTTATTTTTTAATTCGAAACAACTACTTCACATATATGTGCTTTGGAATATTTTTCACCAACATTGATAAGAGCACTTAAAAAATGCTCATAATCCATGAGAAAAAAATTGTCTCGATCAGAAATACAGAAATTAATTTTTATAACGAGCAGTGTGTTCAAAATGTTACAATGAGTGATGAAACTTATCGATCGAAGCGCCATGAAGATATGAGAATCGGGCAATTCAGCATCTCTGTAGTAGACGTGCTAACAGAAATCGAGAGGCCTTGTACATATATTTATGAAACCCTTTTACAAGCGTTATACAAGCATATACTGCCTATGTGCCTCGGCACAACTATGAACTTTACTTCCCACATCTACTATGCAGAGGGCATCTATCTACTTGAACAATAGAGTCCCGATTAACCGCGTTTCCCCTTTAACAGAGTTATTTTCTTCTGTTGGACTGATGGCTTCCATTATTATGAAACAGCCATTATAAATTAAGTGTTAGGTGAACATGAAAGAGCAGCCTTAAAAAGTTAGAGCTCCGATTTTCTGGTCAGAATTGGGGGTGGGGGGTGGGGGGTGGGATGGCTATAATTTTTTTTTTAAATGATCCATTTCAAAAGGTGCCAGTTCGATTGAAAAAAAATAATACTTTGAGCAGAAAGAAGAGGCTACACTTGCAATTTCCATGACATTAATAGAATCACATAGCTGCTAAGTTGTACGGTTTTGTTACCTCTAAAATTTAAAACTTTTGCCATATTTAATCGTTACCATTGTTAGATTTCGGCGATTGAATTAGGCAAAATTTACTGTTAAGTTTTAGTGGTAAGAAAAAAATCTTGGAAATTGGTAGCTATGCAGTAGTTTAATACTGCAGCAAAACACTGCTGCAAAATTGACATTCATAACAAAAAAAACTATCAGGAGCTCTTTCAAATAAACGATTTCATTCCCCCTTTTCCTTAAAAGTAACGGATATGTACCTCAAAGAAATATTGCTAGTACCATAAAAATATTTCATGTCCTTAGTTGGTGATGATTTGTGTAAATCCGGTTTATCAGTTTTTTGCTTATTCGAGTTGAGCTTGGTCCATATTAACTTGGATAATCGGAACTACTGTAATGTCCTTGCTTCACACTACCATGGCCAAACTCGATTCCCCTTATAAGGAAGGGAATAGAATTTGGCCGTGGTTACTACAAAAGTTCGTAAAATATCACACCTTCTAGTTAAGAAGTATATGAAAGTAACTGCAATCTTCTGTTGTGAATTATTTATCTGCGAGACAGACTATTACATTACATTAATTCCATTTTTTATAACTTTAACAATTTTGGGGAACAGAAATTCACAATGAACTCTCAAAAACATGAAATTTAAAAATGTTTGAAAACAGACAGAGAAAGAAAAGTACTATTCTGATAAATCACAAGAATTTTTATAACAAATAAATGCTTTTATGTTTCTGTTTTCGAATTTTTTCAAGATTTAAATATTTATTGTTACTGGATTCATTAAAAATCTATCCAGTTTTTAGTTTTAATAAATTAAACTGTTACACGAAATGTAATTTTCCAAATGAGTGAAAAAGTGTCCAGGCCAATATTCGAACCAGGTACCTTTTTAGCATAAGCCGTCAATGCTCTGACAACTGAGCTATCCTGGACAAATCAGGCGGACACAATTCAACCAGTGGACCTTGTTGATTATGACATCTGGTCTGATTGCCGAATAAGATCAACAGAATAAATCTCAGGTAATGGAACTCCGAGAAAACGTTGGATACATAATTACACTCTTGTCAATTGTAACCATTATTTCGTGTGATTTATTTACCAATTAAAATAATGGATTGTTATAATAAATGAAAAATCGGATCACTTCTACACGGAAACTCGAGAATGAAAGTAAACTGCTCTTTGTTTGGTAATATGAGGGATTCACAGCCATAGTAGACCAAGTCCATTTTGAAAAAAAAAAGCGATAGTCCATTTAGAAGGTGCATAAATGAAAAATCGCATAAATCGCATAAATGAAAAATCGGATCACTTCTACACAGAAACTCGAGAATGAAAGTAAACTGCTCTTTGTTTGGTAATATGAGGGGCTCACAGCCATAGTAGACCAAGTCCATTTTGAAAAAAAAAAAGGATAGTCCATTTAGAAGGTGCATAAATGAAAAATCGGATCACTTCTACACAGAAACTCGAGAATGAAAGTAAACTGCTCTTTGTTTGGTAATATGAGGGGCTCACAGCCATAGTAGACCAAGTCCATTTTGAAAAAAAAAAGGATAGTCCATTTAGAAGGTGCATAAATGAAAAATCGCGTAAATGAAAAATCGGATCACTTCTACACAGAAACTCGAGAATGAAAGTAAACTGCTCTTTGTTTGGTAATATGAGGGATTCACAGCCATAGTAGACCAAGTCCATTTTGAAAAAAAAAAAAAAAAGCGATAGTCCATTTAGAAGGTGCATAAATGAAAAATCGCATAAATGAAAAATCGGATCACTTCTACACAGAAACTCGAGAATGAAAGTAAACTGCTCTTTGTTTGGTAATATGAGGGGCTCACAGCCATAGTAGACCAAGTCCATTTTGAAAAAAAAAGGAGGATAGTCCATTTAGAAGGTGCATAAATGAAAAATCGCGTAAATGAAAAATCGGATCACTTCTACACAGAAACTCGAGAATGAAAGTAAACTGCTCTTTGTTTGGTAATATGAGGGATTCACAGCCATAGTAGACCAAGTCCATTTTGAAAAAAAAAGCGATAGTCCATTTAGAAGGTGCAGAAATGAAAAATCGCATAAATCGCATAAATGAAAAATCGGATCACTTCTACACAGAAACTCGAGAATGAAAGTAAACTGCTCTTTGTTTGGTAATATGAGGGGCTCACAGCCATAGTAGACCAAGTCCATTTTGAAAAAAAAAGGGGGGTAGTCCATTTAGAAGGTGCATAAATGAAAAATCGCATAAATGAAAAATCGGATCACTACTTTCATTCTCTAGTTTCTGTGTAGAAAACTGCTCTTTGTTTGGTAATATGAGGGGCTCACAGCCATATAGTAGACCAAGTCTATTTTGAAAAAAAAAAGGATAGTCCATTTAGAAGATGCATAAAGTCTGTTTTATCCCCTCCCACAGTGAACCAAGTCTGTAAACAGATGACACGTATAAGAAAGTATGTGAAAATAGACTTGGTTCACTGTGGGAATAGATAAACCAGATTTATGCACCTAAATGAACTATATATAATTTTTTTTTTCAAAATGGACTTGGTCTATGGTTGTGAACCCCCTCATATAACACTAAAACAAAGTAATATTTAAATGAAAATCCTGTACTGTAATTGATCCTCTTTATTGGTATTCTTTACGTTTAAAGTTCCGTCAAAGATTGCGCCAAGTATTGATGAAACATCGAAAAGAATTACGATGAAAAATTTCGCAGTAGAAATTGATGCTTTATGGATGATTTTGAATTGGACAACATCTCTTTGCTTGAATTTCGATACAGTTTTTCTGAATAACTTGAAATCGTTCCTTTGTCTTTATAAATGCAATAAAAGTGAATATTACCAAGAATAAATAATATTAAGGGTGCACGTGACCTTTAAACTTTCAAAGAATCAGTTTCCGATTTTTGTTTTAGTCGGGAATTTTTTTAATTTCTCAACAATATGCGAAAAACCGCATTCAAAAATCTGCGTTATTTCTTAAGTTATAATCATCTATAGTCGGCGAGTTCAATTGAAGGTTCGTAGATATTGAAACTTTAAACCACTTTCTCAGATTAGTAAATTTGGGGGTTACGTGCACTGTTACTTTCAAACTATATAAGCTACAGCTTAAAAAAAATTAACCAAATATGCGTTTCTTTATAATCTTCATGCTAAAACCAAAATAATTCACATATTGTGATTATTTACTTTTTTAAACTTGAAAAACTTCGAAATTTCGACTTGAAAAATTTCGATTTTTTTTTTTTTTTTTTTTTTTTTTTTGTGCTAAAATAAACTTAAGCAAAACTTTGTGTAGATTTTGGTTTTAATTTAGACTTAGGTGTGCTATGATTCTATTTATTCAAAAATTGTTTTTTTATTTGCGTAATTTATTGTTTTATCAAGCGGGATTTAATGATTTTAATTCACGCAATAGTGAGATGAATTTTTTAAATTTAAAATTTAAATGTTAATTTTGTGTTTATAACATTTATTTTTCTAGATAATATAGATAACATATACTTTACACTGAGGAAAAAAATACCGCCTTCACCTAGAATGACTAGGTAGTCATTTTCTAAATCCCTAAACTAGAAATATAGATTTCTCAGCTATGCGAACAGGGTAAACAACAAAGCTGAATAGGCAAATTGATCTAGAATTTCTAGTCTCTTGTTTTCTAGGTGACGAAGCGATAATGAATCGTTTCAGTAGCGAGAAATTATCGCTTGATTTATGGAATGGTTTCATAAACTAGAATTATAGTTACTAAAAACTAACCTTGTGTTCGCATCTATTTGCAGAGATTTTTAAATAAGTTTGACCACAAGAAAAGGCTCTTGAATTCTAGTAGGCTCTAGAACTCTCTAACAAATATAATTAGAATTTATACGTATGCCATGGAACTATATTTTCTAGAGCCGCAATTTAGATTCTAGATTCCAGAATAATTTTTTTCTCAGTGTAGGCAGAAAGGAGAAAAAAAGAAACTCAAAAGGTCCTGAGCCCCCTTAAGAGTTCTTTTTAGCACCGTTTAAGTGAAATTTTGCACTCCACTTTGCGCTCCATCGCTTTTTCTTCATTATTTTTAAGACACGGTGATATTTAAGGGGATCCGGGACACATTTTAAAATAATTTTTATTTATCGAGCTAAAATTCTGAATTTTTTTTTGATGGTCCGCTTTATCATTTGTAAACAAAATCACATGAAAAAACTTCTCACAAATTTTTAAAAAAAATTTTTAATTAAAAATTTATTTAAAAAGTGGGGTAATTTAAAATCATTATAACTCGAAATATTATTTATAGAATTTCAATTTTTTTCATTTAAATAAACAAAAATATATAAGTTTTAATTTTGATTCGGCATTTTTAAAAATATTAATTTATAAAAAAATTAAAAATGCTTAACGAAAAAAATTAAAAAAAAAGTGGTGCAACTTTTTAAAAAATCATTTTCAAAAGTTAATATTTTTTTCGAATATGCTAAATCAAAATTAAAGTAAAACAATTGAAAAAGATATGTTCCAAGTTTGAACTCTTTATCTTTAACGGTTCTCGAGTTCAAAGAAATGATGAAAAAAATCTATCATGAAGAAAAACTCATTTTTACAAGAAGTCGTTTCCATGACATCCATTGCTTGAAAGCTAGATTTTGAAAACAAACCAAAACGAAAAAATTAATATTTTTTGTTCTAGTTCAGATAGAAACATGATTTAAATGTTATTTTAAGCAAGAAAAAACAGAAATTTTTAGTGAAATAAAATATTTTCCCGGAACTTGAAGATTTTTGTGTCCCGGACCCCCTTAAGCTAAAAAAATATACACTTTTAAAATAATAATAGGTTGAAAAATCAAACGTACCATACATTTGAACCTTGAATTATTACACTGGACGGAAGATACTCTTTGCTTTCATATATACAAGGGCACTGATCTACAGAAACGCAGAACCCTTCACTGTTTAAAGTCATACCTTCAGCGCAAGTACAGCCTTGTACACACTGGTGTGTACAAACGTTGGAAGAAGCAATTGCTGTGCAGGTACTTGTGCAAGGATTTCCACATTCTTGGTAAATTTGTCCTCCACTACATTGAGGTTCTGAAAGAATAATTCTTTATATATATCAAAAATATATTTTTCAACTGAACTATTCATTTCAATGTTACCACAACCCAAAGAAAATGTGAGAATTGGTAAAAAGTGAGTTATTTCAAAATTTCATCACTTATATAAAACACCGTAATTTTAAGAAAATTGTCTGTAAACCATTACATCACAAATTGTTTTTAAAATGTCAATGGGTCAACAGTATAAATCCATCATGAACTCCAAGGGAATTCTTGAGCAGGGTTGCTGTTCTCCGTAATGCACAATATTTTATACTGTAAAGGGGTTGCCACGGGCAAATATCTTTATATTTTATTAGTACCACAATTTTCAAACTTTAAAATTTTCGTGGTAGATTTCATTCCTTTTTACTTCCATATGTTGCAAAGATATATCACGAATAATTTTGTTTGAAATTAGTGGCACAATCAAATGCGAGTATTACTCGCCTACAAAGGGTTCTATACAAGAAAGACTTTGTACAAAGTTTAAACTTGGCATCGTGTAAAGTGCGCTTCAAAAGGACGTCTCAAAGTTGCAACGACGTGACGTCTTGGTCCGTGACGCTGATTTCTAAATAGGTTTTTAATTAATATGTTGGCTAATTAGAGATAAAAATTCGAAAATAATTACTAACGATCTTTAAATATTCTGTGTCGATTAAGTATGTCGAACGCCCATTAACTCTCCCACAGAGAGTCCGCAAACTAAAGTTTGTGTGTAACGGAAAAATGTGAGGTAGAGTCCAAATGCCGGCTACCACTTTTGTTTTTCTTCTAGATCATGCAATTTCCAAAATTAGTAAAAGAAAAAATGACAGCAGGGTACCTAGACATGTTTTGCACCTGTTTAGAGGGAAAAAAATCAGTTTAAAAGGCGTTTTCTGTTTATAAAAAGCAAAATTCCGAAAATTCCGAAATTTTGAAAATGGGTCTATATATATATAATTTCAAGTAAATTACCCCCATCCGACTATTTTTCCTACAAATATTTGTCGGACAGACAAATTATCCGTAATGGTTCCGTTTTTACTTTTCAAGTAAGGAATCTAAAAATAATCGCCAGAAGCACCTCTGATATGTCATTATTTCTGGTGTCAAGATCCCTTTTCTATACACATGCAAAACGCACAACGATGAATGAGATATCACACGAAAGGTGTTTGAAAAGTCTGCCATCGTGCAATCACGTTGCTCGATCAAAAATTTCAGCTAATTAAAAAATTAAAAACACGAGCAAATAATCTCAAAGATTGCAGTGTGTAATCCTCGTGTGGATCTGCCGGTTAAAATTTACTGCGCATTACGGAGAACGGCAATTATTCTTGGGACACAAACTGAATATCATTATTCAAATTTGCGTCAATTAATGGTATGCTAAAAAAGTGCGTTGCACGGTGTTAAAATAAGCTTGGTAAGCAAGATATTGATGAATTGTACTAACTAAGGAACTGGATTTTTGTAAAATTAAAGCTGTAAAAAGAAAAAGGGAAATACCAACATATCCTATAATATAGACATCTATTTAAAAACCTAATGGTCGCAAAGAAAAGAAGTTATTTTGGAGGACAAGGAACATTAAAAATGAGGCAAAACTGTCCGAATGAAACTGAAAATTCTCCTAAAAATTATTTTTTGGCCTGAACTTTCCTTTAATAATTTATTTTAAACCAGTATGAAACCGATTGATATTACGATTAACTTAATACTTCTCCCAGATTTTAAAATTCAGCTTGATTATTTGTGAATACTCTGTCGTTTCCTTTTTTTCTCCAAAACTTTTCAAAATTATAGGGAATAGTAACAGTCTTATTTTTCAAAAATACGTATATTGATTTCCAAAACAGGAAATTTTTAGAATAAACTCGCAAAAGCAACACTCCGACATATATTGGAGAAAAGTTGCCTGTTTGCTGAAATTAATTCTAACAATGGTTGACGTTTATAAGGAAACAAATACACCCATTTGAGTATTAACTTAAAATATTTAAAACGCTAAGCGTTTTAGACAGTCCGTGAGAAAAAACTACTGCATCAAATTACACCAATCTTTTTTTAAATGAAAGATATTTTGCCACAGATTTGTTATCGTACATTCATTTGTTCAAATATTTTATTAATTATCCGTAATTTTAAATTAAAATTCGACAGTTGCGCATGCGTATTATATAAGTACAAGTCTGCCTTTGGAGAGACGCGCTGCACATGGGCAAAGATCCTCGTTCAGTTGAAATATCATATCGCAGGTAGAAGATGTTTTAAGTTCGTCTTAGTGATGGGCGATTTCGATTTTTTAATCGATACTATGGCCAACTCGATTTAATCGATACTATGAATTTTTTAATCGATGTCTCTAAGACAAAATAAGGTAATATCATTTTCATTTTCCTTCAAAAATTGAAGATAAAGTAGTTGGATGTGCCAATCCCAAAACTTTCATCTGCCTCATAAATGTTAAAACTTCAAAATTCGCTATCGCGGTGTCAAATTTAAATGATAACATATGCGCATCATGATGATTCAAAAAGCATAGGTTCGTTGAAGTATGTGCCTTTTAAAAGAAAATATAAGCATTGCATTTTCCTAACAAGTCATTGAATTTCGGCTCACACCCTCTTAGGCTAATGTCAGACGAACGTCTTTTTGCACGCTTTTTTCGCTCTTACGCCACCCCTACACCTTCGCTAGCATATGTAGGGACGGTGTAAGAGCGAAAAAAAAAGCGTGCAAAAAGACGTTCGTCTGATATTAGCCTAGATGTCCGCAACGGAAAATCCCAATTCAAAGAGCATAAAAGTGACAGCTGTTGGGCAGTATACACCCAAGCCTAATAAGGATCTATTTATCTGAAAGTGTAACAGAATATGAAGTTTGATTAAATTCCGTGCATTAGTTTTGAGATATGGCTATCACGAATATCATGCGAAAAAAAAAAACAGTATAGCAGCGCAGTCTGTTACACGATTAACACAAAAACTCAGGAACAACTTATGTCAATGACACATAATATTAAGTTTGATGAAATTCCGGTCATTACTTCGTGAGATATTATCGCTAATATCTTGTAAATTCTGAATAACAGTGTTAAATTCAGGAGCTGGTACTGGTGGACAACCCCCCCCCCCCCCTTCCACGGAACATTGAAATTTCCCTCATGAAGATTTCAGATTTTATGCTTAAGGGACAATAGTGCAATCCCCCTCCCCCCCCCCGAAACTCTAGAATGTCCCTCTCCAGAACCATAGAAATCCCTCCCGGAGAAAAATGTCTGAATTCAACACTGCTAAAAAAAAAAGCAGCATGGCAGCACAACCTGTTATATCATTTACCCGAAAACCTAATCATGAACAACTTATGACACAGTATTAAGTTTGATGAAATTCCGTTCATTAGTTCTTGAGATATGATTCCTGAAATCGTTTAAATCCAGAAAAACGTATTGAATTCCGGGGGTAGTCCGGAGGGACATGCCGCCCCCCCCCCCCCTGTGCAACATTCAAATGTCCCCCCAGAAGGTTTGAGATTTTATGCTTAATGTACAAAAGTCCAATCCCCTTCCCCTCTGAACTGTCCCTCTTTGGATCCGCAGAAATCCCTCCCGGAGAAAATTGTCTGAATTCAACACTGCTGATAAAATCTGCATAAAAACGCCCCCTGTTGGGCGATTTACACCGAAATCTAATATGCAACAATTTATGCCAACGTCTAACTGAATGTGAAGTTTGATGAAAACCCGTGCATTAGTTCTTGAGATAGAGCTATTGCGAAAATCGGAAAAATGCAGCATAGCAGCGCCACCTATCGGTAGATTTACATCAAAAAGTAATCAGCACCAATTTATATGAAAGTCTAATTGAATCTAAAGTTTCAACAGATTCCATGCATTAGTTCTTGAAATAGACCGCCCACAATTTTTTTGTCAGAGACAAACAAATTGACAGACTGACAGACAGACAATTAATAAAAATAGTCAAATCGTATTCCAGACAAGATCTTCTAAAACTATAAATCCTTCGAAAACCGGAAGTCGAAATTTTTCACGAATCCAACGCTTTCTTTTTCTAAAGACAAAAGAAAGCAAGAAAAAAATGACCGCATCGATTCTGCCCGTAAATTAAGATCAGAAATGGTGAATCGATTCAGTTCAGATTCGATGCCGATGTCGATCCTTAGATGCGGACAGAATCGCTATATTTTGATTTACTTCAATTTTTTAGATTCGGGCGAATCGATTCAGTTCAGATTCGATGCCGATGTCGATCTTTAGATGCGGACAGAATCGCTATATTTTGATTTACTTCAATTTTTTAGATTCGGGCGAATCGATTCAGTTCAGATTCGATGCCGATTTTTAGATGCGGCTGAAATCGTTATATTTTGATTTACTTCAATTCAAATCGCATCGCGCATGATCCACGATTCGGGTTGAATAAATTCCTCCAATTTTACTGTTTTAGCGGCAGAATTGCTGTAAAATTTTGTATAAGAGCCTTTTTTTTTTCTTTCTTTCTGGGTTGAGTGTTGAATGGCGGGTTGATTTCTTGACTGCTCCGGTCGGAATGAGGGGGGGGGGGGAGATTTTAGAGTTCCGTAAGGGGGGGATGCACATTTTTCCATTAAAAAACATAAAATCTCAAAACTTTCGGGAGGGACATTCCAATGTTCCCCCGGGTCACCCCCTGAATTCAATACTAGGTTAAATCGTTATACTTTTGTTTAGAAGCCTAGTTATTCGGGTTACTAGTTTATTATGTTGTATTTTTCAAGTTCATACCTTCTAATCCTTTCCGCCCCCCCCCCCCCCCTTCCTCGCCAATCTTAATTTACAGGGCCGTTCAAAATATGCATGCTATTTTAAAAATGCCCAATTCTCGTTCTATTTTATTATAAATCCACATTTTGAAACCTTGACCAAAGATACATTTGAGGTCGCTCCTCCCACCGTTTGAGACTTACCTGCCCCCCGGGGGGCATATGTATTGTTTCTTCCAAACCATCTCGTGTAACATATTGTTGGAAAGCTTTTAACGTCCTCTTTTATTTTCTGTCCTTCCTCCCCCCTCCCTAGTTACACGCTCTTGACACTTTTTAGCTCACAGGCTATCAAAGCCTAAGATTTAATGCGCCCGTCGGTATTGTATGTACGTAACGCGATAACTCTTGATAGAAATATCCGATTTGCTTCAATTTTTTTTCTATGTTCATTCTGCTAAAGCGCTTACCTGATTAGTTTTGGGGGTTCATTGGTTAAGTATAAAAGGGGGAACGGGGACTAGTCCCCCCCTTAACTTAGATAAATGGGTTTTTCATGCAGAATTATCAGATTTTTTTCAAATTTTGGTATACGGGTTAATTTTGATAACGAGTTTCTCTGATTATATTTGAAGGTTCATTGTTATAGTCTAAAGGGGGGAGGGGGAACGAGAGGATAATACTCTCCTTAATTTAGATAGATTGGTTTTGCTATCCGATTTACTTCAAATTTGGTATACCAGTTTATTCTGATAAGGCGCTTCCCTAATTAGATTTGGGAGTTCATTGGTTAATTATAAAAGGGAAAACGGGGGCTAATACCCCCTTAATTTAGAAAAATGGTTTTTTTATATCCGATTTGCTTCAAATTTGGTATACCGATTTATTTCGATAAGGCGCTAACCTGATGACATTTGGAGGGTCATTGGTTAAATATAAAGAGGGGAAACGGGGAGGGGCAATTCCCCCTCCCCTTAGTTTATTTTTCGAGGGGCAGTATTCTTTTCTAGGTTCATTCTCATAAGGCGCTTCCCTGATTAGTTTTGAGGGTTCATTGGTTAAGCATAAAGGAGGGGGGTACGGGGCCTATTCCCCCCCACTTAGATAAATGGGTTTTTCATGCAGAATTATCACATTTGCTTTAAGTTTGGTATACCGGTTAATTCTGATAAGACGCTTCCCTGATTAAATTTGGAGGTTCATTATTTAAGTATAAAGGGAGGAACAGGGGCTAACCCCCCTTAATTTAGATATATGTGTTTTTCTATTTGATTTGCTTCAAATTTGGTAACTAGTTTATTCTGATAACGCGCTTCCCTGATGAGATTTGGAGGCTTATTGTTTAAGTATAGAGATGTGACGGGGGGGGGGCGATTCCCCCTTAATTTATATTTCGAAAGACATTCTTTGAAGTAAGAGAATAAAATACAATTAGTATGAATAGACTGTGAGCTCAATGCCATCAGTTTAACTCGATACTTTTCTTTTTTATTTATTATTGTTTCAGTGAGTGCACTCTGCATGTCAGCGAATGAGTCAATAACTGTTTATGGTTTTTAGATTACTGCTGGGAAAAAAAAAAAAAAACATATAATCAAGGAATGTACTTTTATTTATTTGTTAACCAGAGAAAAGTATGTTATTTCATTCTTAATGGCTCTAGGATGAGAACTTTTTTTCTTTTTTTCTTAACAGCTAAATATTTGGTAAACATTAAAAAAGAAAGATATTTATAAACTGTAAATGAGATAAGGAGATATATATTTTAAAAAAGGAAAGAAATTTTAGTTAAATATATTATTAAAAGGAGAATTTTGATTCTTAATTGGGAGATAATTAGTATGTGATACTTGGCTAATTACATTCATCACAGATATTTTAAAAGAAGATTGCAATATTTGCATTTCCCCCACACTTATAGAAGACCCTAAAAAGACTGAAAAACCATTTAAGTTTTTAAATAAATTTAGAGCCTTGAAAATTTCGAATTTCTGCGCATTTTTAAGAATGACGTTTATAGGAAGAAAGTCCCAATCTGTTTGGTTGAAGAAAATGAGAGTTAGTAAGAGAAAGTACATCTTTTCCGGATGAAAAAAAAAAAAAAATCATTTCTTTCTTTTTTTTATCTGACCGAGATCTTTTTTTAAAGATAAATTTAAATATAATATAAATTATTATCAAAATTACATCTTAAAAATAATAATTTTAAAAGTTAAAAAACCTTATTTTTTGACTCAAAGGTCTGTAGTAGCTCACTTCTGGGCCGCTAACATTGTCTATGGCCCACATAAATGGAGGTGGGGGATAGTCGTTACGGCTCTGTTGATTCGCTACGTTTTGGAATTAGAGTAAATTCTGTCTAAGGCGGACTCTGTATAAGCCGGAAATCTGTCTACCGCGGAAATTTTTTCAAGTCCCGGCGAACCCATAGAAAATTACATTAATTCATGCTGCATAAGGCGGAATCTGTCTGACGCGGAAACGGAAAGGATTTTAAGGTCCCACCGAAACCAAAATTTTGCATAAGTCGGAAAAAGGATAATTTAAAAATGAAAAGCGTTTTGTTTATTAAACTTTAAAACTGATAAGTCAAATAACTAAATGTCGAGCATGTTAGCTAAAATTCCGTAAGCTTTTAAAAAAGTTAATTCAAAAGAACAGAAACTTTAAATTTTAAGGAATTTATGCTTATGCCATTTTTTCATATGCAAAATTGCATCTAAAAGTTAATATTTCTAGTAAAATGAACATTTATGAAAATGATTACGTATTTTCGAAAGTACAATATATTATACTTTAAGATTGTACTCAAATTCAAAATTATAGCGTTCTTTCTCATTCTCGAAGTTTTTTTTTTTTTTTTGGGGGGGGGGGGGGGGGCGGGTGTATAAATTTCCAATATGAATACAGCAGTACTAAGAAATTGAATAAAGTTTCTCATTTATCTTTAAAAAGACAAAGGATCTTTCAGAATTTCACTTTTCAACCGATTTTCTAGTCAGGAGAATCAATAAAAGATCGTCATCTTCCAGGGATTTTTTTGGGGGTGGGTGGGTGGGGGAGCTTTTTTGCATAAGCCGGAATATTGTCTACACGGAAATTTTTCTCAGTCCCGACCGATTCCGCCTTAGACAGAGTTTACTGTACTATTTTTCAGCTTATCTGTGTGAATCTGTGAACATTGAAATATCGATTCAAGTATCGATTCTAGAATTTGGGAATCTATTCTTATTGCGATCGATTCTGTTTTATACGATGTCGATTTTAATAGATTCTCAAATTTTCCAGAATCGCCCATCACTAGTTCGTCTGCTATTCAATCTTACTGTAAACAAGCTTTTCTTTCTTTCACAAAGTTAATATTTGGCTCTTTCAGCATTAACTATTCAAAAATTTATTGTGTCGATATTAAGAGCTAGATGCGGCTTATTTCAGGGGTGTCACATTGTTTTGGTCATATTACACACTGAAGATAAACACAGTGATTTGAAACTAATAGTTATGGCTGGCGAATTGCCAATAGTTACACACGAAGATTGGGAAACTAGCATGTTAAGTTGCAGCTTCTTAAATATATATATATATATATAACCATTACTTAAAGATAACCTACCACCATCAAAAACCGTAATATTATGAATTAAAGCTGTAAGTACAAAAAAAAAATATATATATATATATTCAATTAATTTATTATAAGAATTATTAAGGAAGAAAAAGAAAAAAGTGGACACCGACAAATAATGGAAAAGCTTATATATTGAATTACGTTGTCAAGGGCACAGAATTCAATGATATAAGCAAAATGGTTGTTTTCTGTGAGAAAAATAAGCTAAAGCTAAAAATTATTTTCCCCTGTGCCCAAACAACCATTAAAATCAAGTGAATTGATTAAAAATGAAAACAGAATAGAAACAAATAATATGAAATGGAAGAATCAATAAAACCTATTTAATTATTTATAGGATATAAAATAATAAACACCATACCGATTAATATTTCAGTATTTTACAAATATCCACGCGCACATGGCTACCAGAATATAATAATGATTAAGGTGAATAAAACAGTTAAGAAATCACAGTAATTGATACCAAAGGATGCAGTTAATACATTTTGAAATAAATTTTGAAATACCATGTTAAATACATTTAATATAATATAAAATAAATAGATAGTAATTACAGTATTTAAAATGCACTATTAAATTAATTAATAACTGTTTAACAATATCGTCAAAATTTAGCTAAAAAATCCCCCTGGTGTAGTAAATTATAACTGAAATGGAGCTAGAAAAATTAAAATTTAGAACTATCTACAAAAGACAAATTTTGGTGCTGCCATCTAGTATTACTTTTATTATTCAAATGTCACAAGATAAACATTTGTAAGCATTTGAATGTAAATAATTTTTTTAACAGCAAAACCAAACATATCCTTATATATAGATAATTATAAACCTAATATAAACCACACAATGTAAAAAATAAAAAATAAATAAATAAAAATAAAAACTATTGTTAATAAAATTTAAAAAGCATACAAAATATTCTATTAGCTAACTTATTTAAACTAAACTAAGAATTTAAATAATTCTAGAACATTGATAATATATAGCATATAGCTATATGTTATAAAACAAAATAAATTCAGTAATAATATAAATAATTATTAAAAATATAATTTTTTTAAAATCTATTATATATAAGATAATTATAAAATAATATATATATATTTATATTTATTAAAATGCAAAACTATTTCTGTAAGATCAAAACTCAAATTTGAGACAATCGCGTATGCGTCAACTGTGTTTCCGACCTCTTCAATTTAGAAGGAAGGAAAAAAAGTTCCTGCTGGCGCAGTTGGTTAAGGAAGCAGTTTAAGGTTCTGAATTTTTGTAAAGGACACAGGTTCAAACCCAAGCTTGGCAAAATGTGTAGTATTTTTGTCGATAATTCATTTCAATAATGACATATTTTATTAGGAAGATAATTTATAGGATTTTAATTTTATTATTATTATTATTTGAATGTTTTATAATTAAATAAAATTTAACACACAATAATATTTTGGAAAAATAATGGTTTTATATTTAAAATATTTTTCATGTAATTATCAATTAAATAAACTGAACTGGTGTACAATTTTCGTTATATTTTCTTACCATTATCAAGAATATATATGCGTGTGTGTCAGAAAGAAATGTTTGTCATTCATCTGCGTAAAAAATAAAACGGAAAGAAAGAAAAACATTCGTATAAGATCTATAAAAGAAATTATCTTGATATCCAAGTTTAATATTTAAAAAATGTAAAATAGAATTAAAGTAATATAAAATATATATTATAAATCGTTAGCTGCATCAAGTTTCAGATTTAGGTTTTAAAGAAGACGGATAAAAATAAAATCCATGGCAACTTTTAATGGTCGTATATTTAAAAAAATAAAAAAATAAATATTGTTATTAAAAAAAAGTAGTAGTAAGTAAAAAGAAATTCTCTACTCTGTATTTTTAGGTAAATTTCTGATAAAAAGAAAGCATAATTGGTTGTAAATTATAAACTTGAAATTCTTTCACTTCACTGAATAGGTTAGATAGCACCAGCTATCGCCTTAAAGAAATAGGAATAACTTATAAATATAGAAATTAGTCACGTAGTTCGTCATTCAATAATTAATTTAAAAGCAACAAATTAAAAATTCAAGAATTTTTCTAATGAAACATTCAAGTTATTTACCGTCAAATCTTGACGGGTACTATCTAGTTATTAGAATAAACTTGCAAAAGCAACACTCCGACATATATTGGAGAAAAGTTGCCTGTTTGCTGAAATTAATTCTAACAATGGCTGACGTTTATAGGGGAAAAAATACACCCATTTGAGTATTAACTTAAGATATAATTAAAAAAAATTATTGATTTTGAATAATTTAGAATAAACTTGAAGTATTTTGAAATATTACAATGATATGCATCATTTTCTTTAAAAAATAACATCCACCTTTTAAAATCATTATACCTTCTTTCAAAACCGGCATACGTATAGAAAAAGGCTGTAAAATGTTTAGTTTATTGGTTCGCTAAAATGAAAATTTTCCATTTGAACGTTCCTTGCCCATGAAATTATATTTACTGATCTATCCTTATACACCCCCCCCCCCCCAGACAGACAGACAGACACACACACCATTTCCACGACAATTGAATTATACTATATGCCTGCATTTCAACCTAAAAAATCAGTTTTGAAACTTACTGCAGGAAGCAATGTCATCCACCCAATTAACGATAACACCTTTCCTTGCACAAGCCTGTCCATAATCAGCAACTATGGGACACAAGCACAGACTTAAATCTTCGAAAGTGCAAAGACAGAGGTCATTAACGCAACTTTTGAAGTAACTGCTCGGATCCAATTCTTCGTGACAAGCTGGAAGGAAAAAAATAATTAAAAATATTGTTCAAAAATTTATATATTTTTTCAACATTTTAACTATAATACATAAGGCACTTTATTTTTTCATGTGCTCCTGATCTAGTTTCATAATTATTGAATACCGGTCTTTGAAGCTCTTCTTATATTTAACTTTATATATTTAACAGTTTTTATCTGTACCTTTGTTTACAATACTAGGGGGCGCTGCCCCCTACGAGCTATGCTCGTCAACCCCCGTTCAGACACCGCAGACTCTAAAAGCACGCTAATTTGATCGGTTTAAAAAATATTTCGGAAGATTGAATTATAAGTTTAAAAACAGTGGCGATCGCCCTATAAACGGGTTTCTATTTATTTCTCTTTGATTGGGGAATTTTAAAGCCAAATCAGCGGCTGTTAAATGATACAATGGCTGTTTCCGTCTTTGATTAAATAAAATCAGTTGACATTTCAAAATAAGCTAATATAAAATGAATTAAACAGTCTTTGCCTCCCGGTATTTTTTAGCAAAGCGAAAAGAAAGTTTTTTTTTTTATGACACTTTAAATGTATCGTTTTTAATCTGACGTAATTTTCTTTAAAATTTTCTTTCTCCTTTTACTATTCACGTGAAAAAAATTTTGTTAGAAATGAAATATTTGCGCTATCCTAATAAAAATAGTTTAAAATATCTTAAAATATTACATAAATGTCTCGCGCATTTTTTATATTTAAACTGATTTGCAATATTTTTTGTTCATTTTACGTAATGTGTAATGTGACGTAAATGTGACGTAATTTCTCCTATTTAAGACTTCTAACGCATGTTAATGAATTTATTATTTTACAACATTCTTTCACTTTTAAAATTCACGTGTAATATGGTTTTTATGATAATTCTCAATGAGTTCCTGCTTTTTATATTTTCTTGTTTATAATAGTCACGTGTAAAATAAATTTTTAATTTATAGCAAATATTATTTGCGCTGTTTATACAGTTGGCAGCAGTTTAAATCAATCCCATTTCCTAAAATAAATAAAAAATATCTCTCGAAATGCTGAAAATTTGAATTTAAAATAGGAATAAAACCTCAAAAAATGAGTCAAATTAATAAACTGAGTGCAGTCTGCACACCGGAAAATTCTGACGCATAAAATGATCTAAAAATGATTAAATTCCGATGTACAGTTTTTGCTCCTATAAAACTTTAATGGAACGATTTTGTCGAACTTTAGCATTAAATATCTTTTTAAATATTTCTTCGATTTGAAAACTGTCTGCATCAGCGTGTTTATCAAACATTTCTCTATAATTCCACCGATTTTCATATTTTTGTATGCAATATTTTGCTTAATATTAACGAAGAAAGACCTCCGGTCACAAAAAATTCAAAACCGGCGGCGGTGACAGCGGTAGTTACTTTTTTTCAGAATAGAGAGATTAATACTAACATTTGTATGCGCAGATATTTGAGACTGGTATCGAAGAGGAATAATATCAATGAGTAATGCATTACGTGAAGCACTACTTTCTGAAAATACATTTTTATCAAATTATTCGCTTTCAAATACTTAGCATATGGAGAGCATATTTATGTACTATTGAATGTTACTTCATACGAGAGTTGACACGGCCAATAAATTATTTTTAAACGTGAAAAATCAAAAGTAACAATGTTTGAAAGGAATGTTCCCAAGCTCTGAGAATTAGGGTTTTTGTTAAATGTAAGTGCACTGTTTTTCATCCTCCCAATCGTGTTGAGTACCTCATCTAGTATTAGTAACTTCTTTAAAATAATTTTAAAAACCTTTAGAAACATTTTAACTCTAAAATTTTCCAGGAGTTGCATTATTTTTCTTTGAGAAACTGAGCGAAATTTAACCCGTAACCGGAGTGACAAATAATGTCGCATAACTACCGTGAGCTGTCTGTCAGACCGCTTAATCTAAAGATGAATAAAATGTTGCAGGGACTCAAAATATTATTTCTGTACTAAACTTCATGTACAGGACTATTATATTTAAAATTCAGCTATTTAAAAGTTTAGTGAAAGTAAAAGGAATCCAAATAAAACAAAATTTAACCAGTATCTATAGTTAAACTGAAAATTTGTGAAAACTGAAAAATGCAGCGGTCTGCGAGACCGTTAACAGCGGTTATGGCTTAAAAAGATATTGCTTTATATGCTTGTCTATGACTGTTTTTAATTTTCTGGACATAGCTTTGTATTCTGTATTTTGACACCCTATTCATAATTCATGATGAATATAGCTTTATACTATTCATTGCGAACCTACGATTTAAAAAATTCGCAAGACCTATGGAATTTGAATATTATCTAATTTTGGTATCCATTGTCAATTGCAGACGTTAATATCTTCAGTAGAAAGTAAAGAAACTATAGGGAACGCATTCACATCATACCTAAATGATTATTTTTTTAATAACTGGTTGAAAATAACTAATGCAATTCCTTCTGCTGGCATTTAGATTTGAAGAATTTGTATTTTCTTTTACTACAGCCAGTTTTAAAACACTATACGTTTAATGTTATTAAAGCGAACTCGCCCACTTTTTTTCCATGGACTAACCGCAACTAGCCGCGAATGGAACTGCCTGAATAAAACAATCAGATCACATTAGAACAAGATATCTGGTGACGTCCAGGCAATAAGAACTATAGAATAACTTTTAGAAATTTTATTAAAATTCCTAAGAATAGAATTTTAAACTAGTAAATATTTTAGATGAGAAATAACTAATGTAAATTTGTAAATAGCTTGGGGGTCCAAGTTCGTGTAATTTTTGTGTAACAACTCATGCATATGTGCCGAAATCAAAGATATTCGTTATAGCTTTGATTATATTTTCAAAATCCTTCTTAGTCATTTGGATTAATTAAAAGAATTTTCTAGAAGCCGAACGCTATGGGGACCTATGCGAAGCTACAGGTAGGACTACAGTACAACTTCAAAAATCCGGCATCATCGGGACAGAGACTATGCCGGATTTTTGAAGGAATATTAAAAGTAGGAACTATGAATATCAAAAGTAGTGATATATTCTTAATGGTGCCTTTAGCCATAATTTAATTCATTATAAGTGATAATTATGTAAGAAAAAGAATTAAGTATAAAAAAAACTTTTTCTACGTTACAGAAAAAAAAATCTAATAAAGAGGGAAACTATTTCTTCTCTTATAATTTCGGAAATATCGATGTCAACTTTGCTTCAATTTTTTTTTGGCTGTTCTTTAATAAGTTTTCTTGTATTTTATACAAATGAATTTATATCACAGATCTATTTCGGGAATACAGTCTTGTTCTCTAAAGCCGATATTAATTCTAAAGTTAAATTTTTGCATTTTTCTAGACGCCTTTTCGTCTACTGAGCTGCTTTCTAGTATTATCGGCGGTTATATTTAGCACAGCGTCAGCGATCTCGTTGTCCGTTAAGTTTGTTGTTGATGCATTTTCGTAAATGCTTAGCCAATGTTCTGTATCCTTTTTTTCGACACTTAGGGGAGACCGGGGGAATGGCGCCACTCGGGGTTATGCCGCCACCCCGTCTAGTTTAAAAACTAACGGCAGTTTGAGATAGTGATTGCGCCTGCACTGTAGCGGCTAACAATAGAAACAGTGCCTAGAGTGAGAATGGTTTTGTTGTACGTCGTTCGCTTGTTCTAGTGAAAAATTTAGGTTTCATCTAGTTGCTTCTTATTTTGGAGCTTCAAATGAGCAGAAGTAAACACCTTTTATTGAAACATTAGGTACTTAAGATAATTTTACCCGTAATCTACATGCATTTGGCGACATTTTGATGCAATTTGTTGAACAAATTCGGTTCTTCTTTCGGTTTTGCTAGGAGTTTTCCCTTATATTGTCCTCTCGGGGTAATGCCGCCACCATGGCAAAGAATGACATTTCCAATTTGAGTTAAATTGTAAGTTTAGCACATTAATAAATCTAGCTTAAGGAACATTGTAATTATTCATTATTTTGATAAATTATTGCTTTCTAAACAATTTTAGTAGGTTATGTGTCTCCTACTATCCATTTTATGTATTTACTAGGTCATTATAGAGTGGCGTCATTACCCCGATACAGTGGCGGAATTACCCGTGTCCTGGGTAATCCCGCCACTGTACAGAGGTTGAAAGAACATTTTTATTATGTGTGCTTACTTTACAGTTATGATTACGGTTAAATTTATACAGATACTAAAGATAGTGATTCATCTTTAGAATTTTTACTATTAAAAAACTAACATTTTTGTGAGGTGAAAAAAAATAAATTCCCTTAAGGTGTCGCCATTCCCCCGGTCTCCGCTAATGCATTTGCAGATTTTGCATGTGGAATCAGCTCATAAATTGTAGCCATTTCACGGCAAATTTGAAAGCCTGAAAATTCTTCCTCATCATTGGTGTCGCCGTTGCCAAAAATTCGTTCCAGCCATATATTATGTCATGCATTCGCCAAAAAAAAAAAGGGGGGTCAAATATTCTTTTTTTTGCATTTTTACTTTCGATCTTTAAGTTTTTAATTCATAAAGAATTGCAATTTTTCTTCTCTCTCAACTTGAAAGTGTAAAAGAAAAAGGAAGGTAAAAGATGGTTTTGATGCCGGATTTTTTAAGTCGCTGTATTTTATCTATTTTTA
Source organism: Maratus speciosus (assembly GCA_963932465.1). NCBI lineage: Eukaryota > Metazoa > Arthropoda > Arachnida > Araneae > Salticidae > Maratus > Maratus speciosus. Next base: position 518,569,793 of record OZ010789.1, on the reverse strand, counting down.
ATAAAGTGAATTAGATGGCTCCCCCTAGAACACAATAGTTATAAAAGTTTCAAAGCATTTATATGACAGTCTTACCTGCAAAAGTATCCAATTTCAATACCGAACACAACATTTGAGCATCGTCTAATTTTTGGGGCTGTGATTCGCATCGAGTTCTTTCCGATCGACGTCGAGTTCTTTTGTGACAAGTTCCAGAAGCTATCCAACGCTCGGCAAATGACGAAACTTCGGCTTCAATATCGTTAGACGGTGTCATAAAGTCATCGTTTTGATTTTTATTGAAAGTACCACAGAGTCCCATAGTTTGGCCGAATAAAGCAGGTGGAGCATCAATGTATATTCTATTCTGCCCGTCCCAAAGTACATTCAATCCGTTTTCCAAGTTTATCTGAAATGAAGATATTGTATATAAATCAAATATTTTCAGAAGGAAAGAAAACAAAATTAGCGATTAACTCATTAGCGAAACTAGCGATTTCAGAGTAATACTGTTCTTCAGAGCAAACTTCAGAGCAAACTGTTTTCTTAAAGTCTCTATAATACCATAAATAAACATCACACTGGATTTTTTAAAAACTAGCACCTATCGATACGGAAAAATTGTACTTCTAGGTAAAATACGATCCAGTTTCAATGGTAGCGGATTCGAGTTTTCTTCCGATGTAACAATGTAAAATTTTGCTATTTTAAACGACAAAATGTTATGTCAAAAATTTTGCTTCATAGAATAAAGTTTCGAAGTGCTTTCAAGATCAAATTTCCCTAAAAAGGTATTGTAACATGAAAACTGAGTATGTTAATTTCATCGTGCTGCGTTCCATATTCTCTAACAGGAATAGTTGCAAAATACAAACAGTCAGATTTTATTATAGTAGATACAAAATATTTTGCCACAATTTTTAATGTGTTTATTACCAACCTTTTTTTAAAAAGCTGAAATTTCTTTATGAATTCAGCTTGTTTGTCCATGCTCTAACTCTTGTAAATATACTCCGATTGCAATGCAATTTTTATGTTATTGAAGTTTAGTATAGAATGACTGGTATTGAAAATAAAGTGGGAAGTATTTATAGTTTATATAAGGACACGCAAAATAATTCCGTTACATTATGGTCTATGGGAAAAATCGTTTACGGTGAATTTTTTTTATGCTATATTTGAATCACAATGAGGTTGATATGAATCTCTGAGGTGGACAGCAACATGCTTTCCGGGGAGTATAGAATAGGTAGCATTTATAATTCATTTACAGGGACGCACAAAATTCCCTTATTATCTCTGGGGGAAGGATGAAATTAAAGTAGCATCGATCTGCACTACAACATGTTTTCCATAGTCGGAAACTAACCCCTTTGTGAGAGTTTTAAATACCTAAGTTAAAATTCCCAACGTTAAAATACACTAATTAGATCTTCACATCAACGTTACATTAAACCAGATACGGCCGTTTCAAGGCTACCTAGATCCCCTTCCGCAATGTAAAAATCGATAAAAATTAAAACGGGTTCAAAGAAACCCCTTGGCTATAGCCCCGAGTACTGGTTAAGGGACCGACCAAAGCGGCAAAAGCAAGAGTTTAAATATCCGAAAGAAGTGACATACCTAACAGGAAACTACCAAAAAACACACATTCCTACGCAGGATCTTTCCACACAGGAGAGAGAAAAGGAGTGCTGGTCATGTCACTGACCAGGAAATTTGTATGTTTATGTATATAATAAGCCTCGTAGAAATTCAGATCAAAAAACCTAATTACATTTTTAAATAATTTTAGCCTCGGAAAAATTAAACTGATGATTGAAATTCCTCCACGTCTTATAAATTGGCTAAGCATTTAGTTTCCGCCCCCGCCCCCCTCATGGTTAACAATTTACACGTCTCCTTTTATTTACACTTGGTTCAATTTTCCAATGGAATCCATAATTTTAATCCAACAGGTGAAGAATGAAATGGTCTCGTTTGATGTAAAATCTTTTTACAAATGTTCCTTTACAGGTGCTTTGGATTGTTTAAGAAACAGATTGAATGAATTTCATTATTTTCAAGTAGAAATTGATAACCTGATTTCTTTAACCAGCATTTGCTTGTCTCAAAACACTTTTGTTTTCCAAGATATATTTTTTAAATGTCGAATGGTTTAGCTGTGGCTAACCGCTTGAGCCCCATGTTAAGTGATTTCAAAGTTAATTTAAATTGCTACAGTACCCGTTTTATACTGATTATGTGGGCGATTCTTTGTTTTTGGATTTATCTCAACATAATAATATCAACACTCTTCTTGACTTATTAAATTCAATTGATCCACGTATCCAATTTACTTTTGAAACAAACTCAACAACGTCTTTCTTTTCTTGATGTCCTGGTAATTCAGCATGATTCTGAGTTTTTAACGAATGTTTTCCGCAAACCTTTTATAGTTACTTTTGACACCTCATTTTAGATCCAAATATCCCTCAAAACAAAAGTTAGCTCCTTTTAATACTCTTCTCTTTCTTGATCATAACATCTGCTCGAATTCAGAATTATTTAAATCAAAGCATTTGCCATCGATTCTGGGTTTCCCTTGGATATAATTCATCGTATTTTATTTAAATCCCCTAAGTCGCTGATTCTGTTTCTGCAAAAGAATTTAGAAAATGTTATTGTATTACCTCATTTTCCAAAACTCAGTACTCAAATTTCACGTATCCTCAATAAGTTTAGTTTCAATGTTGCTTTCTCTCCGACTTATAAAGTTACTTTCTCCAATCTGAAGGATCAGATTGACAACCATAATAGTTAGGGCATTTATAGAACTTATTGTGAATGTGGCCTCTGATACATTAGACATACGAAACGTGCGCTGAGATTTACACTGAAAGAACACGAAAATTATGTTAGGAACCAGAAATTTGATAAATCTACAATAACAAAGCATTGTTTGAGTTCCAACCATGCATCAGTTTAACTTTTCTGAGGCTAAAATTTAAAAATGTAATTCGGTTTTTGATCTGGATTTCTAAGAGTTATTACATACATAAACATCAATGATATGACTAGCACCCTATTTCTCTGTCTTATGTGTAGAGATCCAGCGTAGTGATGTCTGTTTTTCGGTGGTTTCGAGCCTCCATTAACCAATACTCGGGGCAGTAGCTGAGAGGGTTCTTTGAAACCGTTTTAATTTTTAATTTTTTTAGCGATTATTTTTACGCTGATGAAGGGGATCTATGTAACATTGAAACGGCCGTATGTGGTTTAATATAATGTTGGTGCAATTTGTACGTTTTAACGTTGTAAATTTTAACTTATGTTTCCTTATGTTATTTTAATTATGAATACGGAGTACTTAGCGCATATCGTTCCTTTACAGAGACGCACAAAATAAATCAGTTTTGAGAAAGTTGAGTTTAAAGCTTTGCAACAAATATAGCTCGCTTGTGCACTGTTCGACAAATATCGCTGTAACGTCGATGTGCACTTATATTTTTAAGACCGGTTCTTTGAGAACATTCATGAAACATTAGATACACTGCAAATAGAAGCGCCTTAAATTTAGACACATATGCGACTGAAAAAGAATTTTAGACACTTAAGTGTCTTAATCTGAAAATTCAGACATTATAGATGTCTTAATTTAAGATACATAAGTGTCTTACTATGACCATGGTGTAAACGAACTGAGAATAATGTCTAAAATATCCGCAAACGTCTTATTTTAAGACACTTCATTGCTTTAAACGTGTCTTAATTTAAGACGTTTTGATTCTTCCGATGCAATAACCACCAGGGGGCACTCGCACTTCCAGTTGCGCATGCGTTTTAGATGTCTTCGTTCGAAGTGGTGTACGTTGTAATTCAAACAAAGTTTGTTTTTATGTACGCGTGTATTTTAATTCGTTTTTTGCGAAATGTGAAGTATTGTGATTTTAATTCGTATTAACTTGGATTATTTATTTATTGAATACATACATCTGACGTGTGTGCTCGACATCAAATGTCTTTTAGAAGCTGTCGTCGATATAAGGGCGGGATAGACACAGAACAGAAGTAGACGACGGTTGAAGATTACACCCGGAAATTCTACAAAGCGTGTGCAATGGGCTTAGTGTTAACTCGTATTAATTTATATCAATAATATTGTGTTATTCATCTTCGTCCTGTCGAAGCAGGCAAAAAAAAAAGAAACTTGTTTGGCGGGTCCTGTTTTGAGGATGAAACATCTCATTCTTTAAACATGGCTAGTCGGATGTATTATGGTATTACCTTTTAAACTTATGCAAGTCTTTCTCCCTCACTGTGGTTGTGGTAGTTTAAAATTTCAAATCGAGGAATTTTTCTTACCTTTTGCAAACAGCGATTGAAGTAAGTGTTATAATTTCTTTATAGTACTAAAATTAGTGTCTTATATGATTTTACTTATTGTATTAAACAAAATCTTACATGAAATTTAATTAGTTTTGAATTTTTTTGCAAAAAACACACTAATTCTAGAAGTATATATTTTTAAATTTATGACGTTGTCTTTTATTACAAATTATGTATTTTTTATTCTCATCTTTTTTCTCAAATTTAAAGTAATAACATCACTAAAAAACAGACATATTTAAAAGTTAAGTTCATTCTCTTGTTTTGTTTTGTTTTCAATATGGCAGTTCTTAGTTTCAATGGCTTAATCAATGCTTTCAATGCTTATCTCATACTAAACGACCACAAGGAAATAGAAAAAAAAAAAACTTTGAAAGATCTAAAGTTTTCTTACTTCCTAACTAGGGATTACAATCCCGGATTGAGATCCCGGGATCCCGCTTTAATTTTAATCCCGAAAATCCCGGGATTTTCGGGATTGCCTATTTTTTTTTCAATTGAACAATATTCAGCTGAAGTTAAAAAATATATTTATAAACTTTCGCTTTTCGAAAAAAAAATAGATTTTTATGAAATTTATATATAGTTGAAAATGAATATTTATCTCAAGTATTTCTTAGATATATTTCTAAAGCTATTAAATCTTTTAATGTGGAAAACTTTTCACTTGGAAACATAGAAGTAACTCAGTCAGGAAAAAGGAAATCATTTGTTTATTTCGATTCCGCTGCGTGTGTGGATTCGAAAGTCATTTTCCAATTAGACTTTACTGATAAGCATCGCAAGTGTGTATCATAGTGATATCATATGCTAACTTTTTTTTTTTTGCTTTAAAGATGTCTTGTTTAGTAGGTCATAGGAATGATAACGTTAAGACCATGTAGCAATATAAATTTTTAAAAAATCTAATTTTTAAATAAGGATTTTCATTGTTTTCAGGGAGGGGGGGGGGGGGGGGGGGGATTTTGTATGAAATTTTCGTAAAGCTGATACCTTAAATCTTGCACTGATTATAATGAAAGTTTTGAACTTTTAGAGTAGGATAAGATTAAAAACACAAAATATAAATAAAATGCCGAAGTAATTTTTTTGTCTCAATATTAACCCTTTGCACTCGAGGGCTCCGGAGCGGAGCCATTTAAAATTTGTCTTCAAATTCGAGGTCTCCGCTAAGGAGACAATGCAAATAATTTTGTGATACCATGTAATCTTGGTTTTTCTAGACAGGTATCACAAAATTATTTGCATTGTCTCCGTAGCGGAGCCCTCGAAGTTGAAGACAAATTTTAAATGGCTCCGCTCCGGAGCCCTCGAATGCAAGGGGATAAAGTAGAATATTTATTTATTTATTCATAGTTAAATAGCTGTTGTGATTATCATCTGATATATATGTAAAATTGCCTGTGGGGCAATATAATTTTTTTTAAATCTATTTTTAAATTATATGAAGTAGAGTAGGACAAGATTATAAGAATTATATATATTTTTATCCATGTACTTTTAAAGCCCTCAATAGCCCTTGCCGTTGAATTTGTCCGATAATCGGAGATGTCTGCTTTTGTGAGGTAAAAATATACAAATATGCATGCCATGCGGATTAAAAAAGTATTCGCTAAATAGATGTTTCAGAATAGCTATTCGGGAATGTCCATTAACCTCCACAACGGATACTCCCGAATACCGGACATCTCAATTTAGATAACAATAATGCAGGGTTGCACTTTTTGCAAAAGAACTTCTTGATTAAAGAATGGGCATACTGGGCCGTGCCCCGCCCCCCTACGATTTTAGTGCCCACAAATTTGATGTGCAATATTTGTAAAGCTTATATTTTAGATCTGTTTCGAAATTGTATTGATTATAATCAATATTTTGAACTTTTAAAGTAAAATAAGATTAAAAATAAAACAAATTTTAAAAATCTAACATTTAGATAAATATTTTTGTTTTAATCTTGTTCTACTCCTGAAGTTCAAAATATTGATTATAATCAGTAAATGTAAAAGATTTAAATTATCAGCTTAACAAAAATTGCATACCAAAATTGGAAGCACCAAAAAAATCAGGTTGTAGGGGGGGAGGGGGGGGCAGGACCCCAGCCAAATATTTTTCCAGGATTCAACGTGGTCAAACATGGCTACGTATGATGCTTACAAAAAAAAATGGATGCTATTAAGACGTTTGAAGTGTCTGAAATTCAGACACAAAAAGTGTCTGAAAAAATTCAGACATTTTAAAATGTCTGAAAACTGAACACTCCGTTTCAGACACTTAAGTGTCTGAATTTCAGACATTTTAATTTACAGTGTAGTCAGAAAAGGGGGGGGGGGGGAAATCCTATTTTGAAGCCGAAAAATTTCCATGCCTCCATGCGAGCTGCTTAAGCTTGTAACAGACAAGAGTTTCCTATAATAATTTTTTCAATGTTTCGCATTAAATTATTTTATCTTTATTATTAGATTCTGAGTATTTAAAAAAAAACAGAATCAAACCAACCTTTAAGAATAAATCCGTTGCCATAGATGCTGTCATTGTGGCAGTAGAAATAGGTAGATCAGCACTCTGCTCATTGAAAGTCACCTGAAAATATTTAAGTATTAAAAATTTGAAAATATAGGTTGTCAAGATATTTCATATATAAAAATGGTTATGAAATTAATAAATATTATGAAGTAATTGGTACGTTAATGGCATCTACTGGAACGTGTTAAATAATAAATACTGTTGTGTTTTGTTTCGGTTATTTTGACATAGAAAAAAATCGACAAGCCTTATATTAAAAGAATTTCATTATTTCGCGGCCAAAAACTTGGCTATACATCTTATCAATAATTCTACACAAAATGAGCAATATTACCTTGATCCCAGGTTGCAGAAGAAGTGTATCATCCATATATTTCACTTCAACTTTGTTGGTGCAGAACATCCCTTCAGTAGCCGGTTCCGTACCAGAACTTGCCGGGCAAGGGCCAGTTTCTTGTACGATGGTAAAATTTTCGTTATAGACTAAATAATACGAACAACTTCCGTAAAATTCATAACTGAAGCCATCAAATGTTGTGTAATGGGGATCTCCTGCAGATGTACATCTTGCTTCACATTTCTCTTTCGTACATTCCCATTCTCCTGCGTTACATTCGCTGAAAAAGAATCCGATTAAAAAATTCACAGTTGCTAGAAATGAAAAATTCTGAAAATATTGTACTTAAAAATGACGATCAAACCTAGAGTTTCCATCATAAACTGTAAACTTTAGAAAAGATCTCGTGAGGAAAGACACCTGATTTTCTTTAATTGGTAACTTGTTTTCTGCTTTATTTGAAACTTAAAAAACAAGTTTAGCTTACAGAAGATTCCCTTAATTCTTTATGTCTCAAATTATATATTAAAATTTTAAACTCCCAGACATTCCTGAAATTTTGAAAATGTGCTAGAAGATTTATGCTATCATTAAATAAATTTTAGAAGGATTGTCTATTGATTGCCTATCCGGTTTCACGGAATATTTACTTTTATCAAACCTTTTCTTTAAAACGGCGTTTTCTTAAAAAAGAATTTTATAGAATTAGGAAATCCATAAATATCCTCACAAGACAAAGATAGAAATTTTCTGAATTGACACTTGCCTACTCTATGTCTTTCAATATTAAAAAAGCTAAACAAGTGGAAAATAAATTACCCTTTTAAAAATATTTTTGCTTTTTAGGAAGAATAATACTTTTGAAACATAATAAAGTAAAATACGGTGAACTCTCGCTAGTAAGAACTTTCAAGAAAAGTCATTTCTCGTCCGCACTAACCGAAGTCTGCATTAAATGATGTAAGCATATCAGTGGTTCAAATAATCATTTGTAATGAATAAATTGAATTAAGTTTTTAACAGAAATTAAAGAAGTTAACTTATGCTAAAAGAGGTAACTTTTCCTATATTTCATAATTTTAGTAAAAAAGGATGTTAATCACAATTTAGTGTAAAAGCGTCAATCAGTGCAAACAAAATAGCCAAAACAATTGCTGCATTTACATCATTTCTTTATCTTTCACGTTTGTTCGCGATACTTGAACAATTGATCTTTTTACCACACCGATTTCCAGTTATGTGACAAGCTCAAAAAGTTGATCTGTTGCATCACGTTTTGATTATTATGAATGAAGTCATTAGCCATTTTTGAACCGCTAATGTTTTTGGTGGTTGGGCAGTGGTGGGCCAGTTGGCAGAGTATCGGACCCGTAGCCGAAAAGGTAGCGGGTTCGAGGCTCACCGCCAGCTAAAAATCCAATATGTACGCAAATGGCGCTTATAAAATACAACGTGGGTGCAAAGTTCTCCAAGTTCGCTATAAATTACACCTCTGGAGGTGTCTAAGTCAGGTGATCTCGTCACCTGATCAAGTCCATAAACTACGAGATCAGCTCGAGACGAGATAACAGCCATTCGGGTGCTTCATAATAAAGTGCCATCACTTCCGGCCGTGTGTCGAATGGCCTAGTTGCCAAGTGCCCGCCGTTAAAAAAAAAGTCGTGTTTGGTGGTGGAATGTTTACTTTCTTATTATCACTGTCACTGAAAATTTCTTAACCTCTAAATAACGAACGTTACATCAAAGTTTCTTTTGTCGAAATAATGTACAAAACTACTTTCGATTTTATATGGTCAGGTGGGGAAAATTTTGTCGCATTATCCGATGAGCAGTACGCATTATCCTTAACATTAACTGCAAGTAAAAAAACAAAAAATAAAATTGTCCTCAATAACCGGAGGTATGTCAGGACGGATGGCATTAATGAGAGCACACTATTGTTATAGTATTTTGTACCGTTGGAGCATAAAGGGTTAAACCGCTACTGTTGTGAAATTCTATACTTTATCATTGTATAAGAACGAAAGTATCTTACGAATGTCGCAAATATTCAGTCTTATGGATGTGCATATGACGTACATTTGGCGAAGATGACATCTATTTTTTAGATGCATACTCGTACGGCTGGTTGTTGAACAAAAATAAGTTTATTCTCTCAGAAAGGGAACGTAGTAGACAACCGAACTTAAAGAGATCAGAGGAAAAAATGTTTTGTCGTGAAATTTATTTTAGAGCCCGTGTCTGAAATTTTCAAAGCAATGTCAAGCTTTTCAAGTTTTCTTTAAACTAAATAAAACTTTCGTAAATAACGATATTTTATCGTATTTATAGATAGTTATTTAATGGGTTATGACCATTTTCCTTTAGAAACATTCGAGAACCTATCCCCATAACAAAATTGGTGCATCGATTTAAGTATTTTTATGAAAGTTACAGGCAAAATTGGCAAAATCATTAGCACTTTTCGTATAAAATTGTATTGCAAAGTATAAACAAATTGAATATATCGGTTAAAGTGGATAAGGTCGTCATATTTAGACGCAATGGATAGAGTAACAAAATATCTATTTTAGTTTTAGAAATTTACATCTCAGTTTAAACATATTTAATTTTGTAACGAAAAATTAATATATGAAAATCTTTGGTATTATATTAGTCGCATGTTATTACTTAGTTTAAAATTCCTGATAATAAAAGTTCTTTGTTTTTATCATTTAAATTTTAATAGTAAACAGCTTGAATATGCATTTAAAATTTTAAAATATTACGGCAACATGAAAAAAAGTACTGAAAATTTATCGTAATTTAATTGCTAATTTGCTTCTGAAAATGCTTATCGAGCGTTATTCAGTTGGAGAAAAAAAAATTACCATGCGTTGCAGTCGGCCAGTATTCTTGCCCCATTCGGATGTTCTTTACCACTGTGCATACATGGACAGCTTCTTTTTTCAACACATCGGCCGCCATGAAGAACGAGGCCATCTGGACAATGACAGCCATCCACGCAGTGGTGATCCTCACAGTCATACACTGTTCCTTTACAAGTTTTAGGGCAAGATGTTCCGCAGTCTTTGTAAACCATATCTTTGGGACACGACAGTGCTGTAAAGAAAATTTCTCAGTGAACTTGCTCATTTTATTCAAAATTGCATTATTTAAACAGAGTTTTCATACTTTATACAAGATATTTATACTTTAAACGTTAACTTTAAAAATATGCTTTTTTGGGGGGGGGGGGGGGGGGTGAAAATACAATGTGTATGCTGTGCATATATTCACTGTATACTGGGTGTATATTACTCAAATTACTCATTTTAAATAGCTTTATAATACATTGCGGAAGAATTTTGTTTTATGTTCTTGGCCGATTACGACATTCTCATCGTAAAGTATTCATATAAAAATTTAACAAGAAACTGGTTGAAGTTAGCAAAACTACAAGTTCGCAATGTGTTATTTTACACTGCGGTTTATTGTATTTAGACTTTTATTCGAATTATTTATTATCCAAGAGTTTTATACAGAAATCTTAAAATAAATATTTTGCTGAACTTGCATTTAAAGCAGTTTATTGTAGTAGTAAAAAGTTTACTGTTATGAATATTAGATAAAATACCAGAAATCAATTTCGAAAGAACCTCTGAAACTGGTTTTTAATAAAATATTTAATTCAAACTAATCGTAGAAACATCGTAAAAATTTGCTTTTAGGTTAATTGAAGGATGTAGATTCTTTTCTATAGTATTATTGTGTTAAATTTGGGGATTACTGAAAAATTTAAAGTTTGTGTTCATTGCAATATGAAAATAGCCTAAAAATTTTTAAAACGATTAAAAGCAAACGTTATTCCTTCTCAATCGGTGCTTTTATTTTTTTATTATTTGTGGCAGAATCCGTAGGCGTTCGTCCTCAATCCCTCACCCGTGGGGTTTATAGAATCACTTTTTTTTTTTTTCAAAAACTTACGGCATAATTCATTGCTTCTCCATCCTTCATCTATTTTTCCACCGAGCCTTGTACATTCTCGAAAATACTCGGCTAGTGTTCCACAATAACAAGATCCAGAAGGGCAGGAGCAGTGGTCCATTTTGCATAGTTCAAAATATATTTTGGGATCAACAATCTAAAAATTAAAACAATACATTATCAGAAAATAAGACCTTAATAGCTGGCGTAGCAATCCGATACGTTGCATTTGTATTGCATAAGATCTTTCGATTTTTGAAAGAAAGATATCTAACTTAAGGGGGTCTGGGACACTAAAATCTTCAAATTTTCTATAAAAAAAAATTATTGCATTAAAAACTTTTTTTTTTTTCCTGCTTGAAATGACGTTTGAATCCTGTTTCTTAATTAAAACAGAAAATATTAATTTTTTCGTTTTGGTTTGTTTTCAAATTCTAGCTTTCAAGCAATGGTTGTCATCGAAACGACTTCTTGTGAAAATGCGTTTTTCTCCATGATGGGATTTTTTTTCACTATTTCTCATATTTAAATTGTTATAAGTCAAGAACCGTTAGAGATAAATGATTGAAATTTGGAACATGTATTTTTTCAATTTTCTTTTTTAATTTTGATTCAGCAAATTTGAAAAAAATTACTTTTGAATTTTTTTTTTTTTACTTTAAATATTCTTTTAAATTAATATTTTTATAGATGCTGAATCAAAATTGAAACATATTTCTGTTTATTTAAATGAAAAATATTAAATTCTACAAATAATATTTTGAGTTATAACGATTTTAAACTATCCCAACTTTAATAAATTTTAAATAATTTTTTTTTTTAATTGTGAGAAGTTTTATCATGTGATTTGGTTATAATATGGTTAACCATAAAAAAAAAATCAAAAATTTAACTCAAATAAAAAATTTTAAATGTCTCCCGAACCCCCTTAATTCTACATTTAGAAAAGATTTATTTTATTAATTATTTTAAATTAATAAAATAAAAGAAATCATGTTTACAATGTAAATGAATTGAAAATGATAAAAGTTACATTTTGCAAGTTACATAATTTTGCTGCAAATATATGAGAAGAGTGCCTTTATAAGAAAATGGACGCATACGGGCAATAACATTCTATTAGTCGAGAGGATTTTTCATAAAAATTTGTGGAGCTTGCCATTATGGCCAAGTTAATGTTTGTTTACTTGTCTAACTCGTCTAAGTTAATTCGTCTTCATATCTTCAAAGAGCAGGTTGCTATGGTTTGAACAAAAAGTTTTAATCTGAGCATATGCCCTGTGCCCATGTTCAAACTCCATGTTCTATCACATCATTTACATTTTAAACAAATCTGGAAATTATTTCATACAGTTTAATAATATTAAAAACTCTCAGCTTTTAAATAATTTTAGTAAATGCGGAAATAAGTCATATGAATATTCTTCACATTACATTTTTAAAAACAGCATGTAAACTAAAAGTCATTAAATCGATGGGTTCAAATCAAAAAGATATTGTTCACCTTTTCGAATAGCAGACTATATTTCATTATTTACTTTTTTTTTCCTCCTCTTTTCCAAACACATAAAAAAGGAGTAATTCGGTTACCATCTTTAGAGAAACATCGTTAAAAGTTCAGGAAAAAATTCGGAAACTAAATTCAAATTTTAAAAGTCAAAGCTTATATAAAATTTTCGCATCCATGAAGATAACGAGTATTAATTTCATCACTCTGCGTTCCACATTTTAAAAGTACTCGTAGTTGTGAAATGCAGACAACAAACCAAATTATATTATTTTTAATTGTTGTCAGCTTAGAACAATATAAATGAAACGTGCGGCTTTCAAATATCTTCTAGAGACTTTTACTGAACATTTCATTACAATTTGATGTTCTTTTATTAACTCATTAACTCTCGTATACGCAAACAGAGAATTTGGCAGAGAGATGTAATTACTGAAATACAAAGAATAGATTAAATTTAATATACTATAAAAGAGTTGTTATACACGGAGTAAACGTTTTTGTGATCTGGAGCAGATCGGAAAAAATTGTCACATTCGCATACGCTTCTCAGTATATGACTGCATTTGAAGAATGAATAAAAAATAGGAATGATAATATTTCATAAAATCTACAATAATCTATATTATAAATCAAAAACCTGTTCATGAGTAACGCTGTCATCGTACTGACTGGCGGCGGAAACGATCTAGTTAATAAATTTTGCTTTTACTTCAGTTTTTAACACTTTCCAACAAAGTTGAAAAGTGTTTATGACTTCGGTTTGTCTGGCCGTGCTCTTAACTCCCGTAAATATACTCGGATCGTTCTGAAATTTTTGGATGTTAGTGACCTCTACCATAGCACGAACTCTATTTCAAATGAAGTTTGTAGCATGTTTAGTTCATTTATAGGGACAGTCAAAAAGTTTTCCGTTACATTACGGCCTATGGGGGAAAAAAGTTTAAAATGATATTTAATGTTACATGCTTTCAAATGTAATAAAATTGATATGCATTTATCAAGTGCACTAAAATATGCATTCTGTGGAATATGCGGTGCAAAGAATAATTATTCATTTACAGGCCTACACGAAAGAATTCAGTTACATAATGATATAGGGGTGGGGGAATTTTTTCTGGTGTATTTTAATTATGTTAAATTATTTCAGGTATAATGAAATTAATATAAGTCGCTGAGGTTTTACTATAACTTATTTCATGTGTAATACGAAGTGCATAGTATTTACAGGGACACACAAAAGATTTCAGATACTATATTGTATCCGAAGTACTATACAGTAGCGATGATTGCTGGAAATGCATTTTTAATTGTGTTATGTGCTTTTATGTTTCACTATATTTATGTATTGTATGTGGTGTGTGCAAATCCTGTAATTCATATACAGGGCTAGACAAAAGAATTCGTAATGGTTACTGGGTATGATTGCTTAAAGATGGTTTTGAAATGAGTTATGTATTTTTACTCTGAACTGCATTCAGAAAAAGAAATGTTTGTAGAACATAGATAAAATGATATACAGGGTCACGCAAAGAATTGGATACATGGCCGTCTATAAATGATAATTTCTGGAAATGCGATTCCAGTAGTTTTAAGAGTGTTTTACTTTGAATTAAACTTTAGCTAAATAGTGGCGTGTAATAAAGGTACTAGATTAACTACAGGGTTGTACAAAATTATACAAGTATGTTTCCATCTATTAGTATAAATTGCTGAAAGAAAAATTTCAACCTGTTACGTGTTTTCTAGCTAAACAAAATTTCCCCATTATCTTGTGTAGATATCAACCTACAGATCAAATACGGGGCTGTTCAAAAGAATTGGAATACATATTTTCTATGGACGGTAACTGCTGAAATCAGTTTTTTAAATGTTTTATGCGTTTTCTAAAACGTTTACTTAGTTCTCTTATATACCTTATTTCCCTAAATAACGAAGTTTTTTAAAAGCATTCAGGAAGTGTTGGAAAGTGTTTCATAATCTATGCTTAACGCAGGATTTTCTTACTTGTTGTAACTTGCAAACATCGCACAATTTTTACGTCGTCGAATAGAAATAAAAATGTACTTTCAAATACAATTTGTCTGAAAATTATATCTCAACTTACTGATTTTTATAGTTTTTAAAATTATCTTCAAAGGATGATTTTTTTAAATCTGAGTGCAACCCAATTAAGGAAGATTAGCACAACCCAATTATCAACCTAATTAAGAAAGACCGTTTGCACTTAAAAGGATGTAAATAATTCAGAATTTGTTTCCATGTAATGTTTCATAACGAAATTGTCAAACGAAATTTAAACTTCACACAAAAAATAAAATACAAATTTAACACATGTGTAATAGAATTAAGCGCTTAAACACTGAAATAACCAGAATCAAAGCGTGCTATAAATAGTGAAATATTTTGCCATTGACAGCTGGCATGCGTCTAAATACCAAAGTACCAAAAATTCTATTTGGTGTAGTTGGTGAGAAATCTATGATAATGGAAAAAAAAAATCTTAGAATTTTTAATTAAAAGCTATTTTTATCTACGTTCCGCGTACACCAGGTACTATATCTGGCATCTTTAACCCGGGTAGTCCGTGTTGGATAGAGCGGTTACATTAAAAAAGTTTCTAGTAGCATCGAATCTACGGCCGTACGATTTTATAAAGCAAAAATACGTCCGTGAGAAACGCTGACGTCATATTGATGGTAGCAACGACCTGCCCAATAAACTTCGCTTTTACTGCAATTTTTTTTTTTTTAACTTCTAAACATCGCACAATTTCAGTTTTTATACCGTCGAATAGGGAAAAAAAATTGTTCTAAAACTATCCAGTTTACTGATCTTTCATCGGTTTAAAATGAAATTTTTGTATCTATATCGCGTGCAACCCGATTACTGAAGATTAACCAGTATGCAGATAAAACAGTTTAAAGAGTTCAGAATTTGTCTCTGCTATTATTCCATAACGAAACAAACTTCCCTGAAAATAAACGTTTATTTAACATATATGTAATAGACCAACGTACTTAACCCTTAACTGCTGTTAGCGGTCTCACAAACTGCCGTTCTTTTAATTTTTCATAGCTTAACTTGTAATTTTCAGTTTAACTATAGATGCTGGTTAAATGTTATTTCTTTTAGACCCTAGTAATATTACTAGATACTTTTGAATAGGTGCATTTTAAGTATAATAGTCCTGTACATAAAGCGTAGTATAGAAATAGTATTTTATGAGTTAATGTAGCCTTTTATTTACCTTTAGATTAAGCGGTCTTACGGACCACTCACAGTAGTTATGCGAGAATTTTTGTCACAGCAGTTAAGGGTTAAACACTGAAATAAAATAAAAACAAGTACTGCTCTATATAGTGAAATCTTTATGGATTTCTTCGGTTATTAACACTTGTGATGCGGGCTAATAGGAAAAGTTTTATCGCTATTTAGAAATTTTAAATCTTTACTTGAATACATTGATATATCCATATAAATGCTTTTTTGTGTTGTTAGTAAACAATCTAAATATATATACTAAATAGGAAGAAATATTACAGTTTTACATCAAAAATTCTTTTCCCTTATGTTCTGTACACAGGTAAGTACGTTCTGTAACGCGGGATGGCCGTACGATTTCATTAAATTACAAAAATATCTTACAAACTTACTTCATGACAAGATTCAAACTTTTTGTCAAATACAAGTTGGCATAATTTTTGAGCTTCCAAAACATTTTCTTTATTCTCCGAACAAGAATCTATGACTACTGCCTTTTTATCACAAGACTCTGGAAGAAAATTGGCAATGTTAAATAGTTAAACAGCAAAACAGTGGACATATAGGGGAGATGGGGGGATGAATGGGACATTTTCACAAAAATTTATTTTAAATACTTTAAGTTATCAACATTATATATCATATTTCATACATTAGGTATTTAACTACATCTAATCACAATATTTATTGTAGATTATAATTATACTGTAAAATAATTATAAAATAAAAAAAAAAAGTTCTGTCCCAGTCATCCACATAGCAGGGATGAATGGGACACAAATATTTTCCTCCCAGTATTCAATGGCATCTAATTAAAATTTATAAACTTATATGTAATTATATTTGTAATATACGATCGTATAAATTCGGCTGTTGTATCTCAGAGTTGGTAATCACTTCTTATACTACAGTTTTAACTTGTAATGCAAACTTCGGTTGTCTATCTGTTCCCTTTTTCCCACTTATGAGACATTTTAGATACGAAATGAAAGTGAAAACTTTCTTTGAAATACGGCATAGCTAATAATTTTCATTCACAACTTAATAGTAATTATATGTATCTTAGATATCCTGCATAACTGAAATTATATTAGAGGGAGTGTGAATTTATTTAAGAAAAAGTTCAAAATTAAATACAATTTCCACATTTGATCAATAAATATATACTATTTTTAACAATTTTACCTATTTTGATAAAGTTTCAGTAGCAGTTTTTTAATAAACTATTTAACCTTTAATACAATAATTAAGATTCAATATAATTTTTAATAATAAACAATCTATATAATACGAGTACTGTTTAATACTAATAATTAACAAATTATTAATTTATCAACCTAAATAATTATTTAATAAATTTTTCAACATCTATAGGTATGAGCGAGACAGTTGCATTCATTCCCATTTGAAATATCCCAATTATTCCCATGACGCGTATATTCAATTATCAGCCATTTTTTGCCTCACATTATTTTGTCACAATGGTTAATATTCATTCATTTTAATTACCAATATTGAACCTTCAAATAAATAATTACAACATATCTTAATTGTTTATATTTTATTGTATAAAGATATTTGACAACTTCAAATGTAAAAAAAAAAAAAATACTTTTAAGCAGAGTTTCAGATGTGGTTTTGCTTTTGGTTCTAAAGCACACTATGGTAGTACCATGTATGAGAATAGAAAGCAACTAAAAGAAAAAAAAGTGCTTATAGCCTGAAATATTGAGAATGTCCCATCAATCCTTTGTCCCATTTATCCCCCCAGCTTCCCTACTCTCTTTATATATGCAGGATGGCTCTTAATATTAACCAATAGCTAATTCCTAAACCGTTAGTTTAAGAAATGCAGTTCCAATTAAAAGAAAAAAAATCAAAAAGGTTATTTATCCTTAAAATCCATTTACATCAAGTTTTTTTTTTTTTTTTTTTTTTTTTAAGTTACAAAATTTGAATTTTTATATGGTGCTTGAATTTTATAAAATTATATTTAAAAAAAACATTCTCCATGCTTTAACATATTAGTAAAAATTTTACTTTTGTACGATCAAAACTTACGAACGTATACTTTGAGTTTTATGAATATTCAGTGTTTTATGACACTAAAATACTAGTTTTTTTTCGTTTTTAGAGTCAAAAAACGCCAAAATTTATATAATTCAAAATATCATAATTCGGTAAATTTCGGTTTCAGAAGAATGGAATTTTTACTGTTTTACTTGCTAGAGCATGGAGAAACATTTCTAAATACAACTTATAAGGCCTGCGATATAAAAAAAAATATTTTATTGCACTATTGTAATTTGTATAAAACTTAATTCCGTAAGCACTTAAAAAGAACTATTTTGACGTAAATTGATTTTCATATGATGAACAATATTTGAAACATTTATACAATTGAAACATATACCTATAAAATTGATAGTTTAGGAATTATTTATGGTGGTTAAGGCTTGTTATCAGTCAGGCTGCAAATTCCCCTCTCTGATGCTAAACCTATGGCCTTGGGATGCATCCGTACTTTTCAAATTTCTTCTCTGAAAATTAAAATTTTTACCTTCTGTTTTCTGTATGCTTTACTCTAAGAATCTTTTTTATTTGCCAAACTGTTTCGGAGTTACAGTTTTAGTTCTTTTTAAAGTGTTAAAATCTTATTTACAATTCGTCTGCTTTTAACACTTAAACTATAAGATTAAATATGAGGACGTGAGTTTCAAAACTCGCCTTATCCAAAATTTAAGAAAATCGAGTTCTCTAAATCTATTGTGAACTTGCACCGAAACAACACTACAATCTACGAAAAAAACTAGCTTCATACTGTATTTCTGGCATTGTAAAATCTTGGTTTACAATGAAAACCAATGGACGCAATCAGAGGTTTTTCGCAATTTTCAAAAACTTTGATTTTCTGGATAAGGTGAGTTTTAAAACTCGCGACCATATATATATATATATATATATATATACACACACACACACATATTATAGAAATATTTTGTCAAATAAAAAAGAAAAACATTCAAGAATGATATTACAGAAAACAGAAGGTAAAAATTTTAAATTTTTCGGGGAGAAATTTGAAAAATGCGGATGCATTCCAAGCCCATAGGTTTACTATTACAGACTGGGGAATTTGCATCCTGACTGTTAACAAGCCGTAACGACAAGAACGGTTGGTTGTGTTTATGACGGCTAATTATCAACACGAGGGATATAGGCCCTAATGGAGGGAGTGCCCTCCGTGGGGGTCTTTCTAAGGGAACCTAACCCATATTAACGCTTGGAAAACCAAGGTTCGAGGAAAACCACGAAAACTCCAAACGATTTGACCGACGGGCGCGATTGGGATCGAACCCAGCACCTTCCGTCTACCAGCTTCGAGAGCAGAACCTCTCGGCCACTGGTGGCGCAACGACAAGAACGCATACCCTGTGTATTAGAGAGTGAAAGAGAAATGCATATAAACTTATAGCAATGTATTCTCTGCTGTATTTGTAGTTCAGAAAAAAATTCTTGTGAAACTACAAAAGTTGCTAAATTACCCATAAAAGTAAAGAATGCGCAAAAAATTTCAAAGGAATGAATATTATTTACCCTTGCGCGTGCTGCTATTTCTACAGCAGAAACAGTATTAGACATTTCATTTTCTGTCAGCCTCTTTAATATCTTTTATTCTTATTTCCTTTCTTTTCCAATAAAAATAGGTAGTATATATATATTTTTTAGAAATATTTTGTCAAACATACCAGTAAGCGATATTCTTCAAAGTTCGTTGGTTGGTTAATTGATTACGGCCGTTGCGGTTACCTTTCCCGTTATGGCACACAAGGACTAAATAGACCAGGACCTCCATTTAAAATGGAATCCGATTTCTTAGAAACATCCATGTCTGAGTGGGATTCGAACTCGGCACATCTTGTCCAGTAGCCATCGGCCTAACCGCTAGACAAGCAGGGGGCAAAACTTCTTTAAGAAGAACATGAAGAAAAAATAATTTGAAAATATTAAATTTTCTTGTGAGAAACTGGTGAAAACAATAATAATAATACATCCCATGTCTATAGGTTCAACGTCGGAGAAGGGAATTCGATATCTGACTGAACAGGAGTTGTATTGAAACTTTTTTTCTTCCAACGTAGTACGTGATATTCACGAAGTAGAAGTATGTTTAAACATTTTACTTTCATAATTTTAACAATGGTTTAAGGGAAAGTGGGGTGGAATGGGACAGTATGTTTTTCTCATTCTAAACATTTAACCAATCGCACTTTAGATGAATCAATGGTAGCACAATCTTCAGTTGAAAAAGTTGTTGATCTTCATAATCTTGCAACTGTATAAAGAAAAAGATTATTTTAGGCATCAAAAGTAAATTTGTTTCATATACTTTTTATGCTTTCTGTATATTAATGACTTGTTTATGATTAGATGTAATAGTTTCCCTATTTATTGAACATTATACTGTATGTTATCCATAATTTAAACTAAGCCTAAAGGCAGTATTTTTGTGTATACAAGAAGTTTAACCTTTAACTGATGTCACAGAAATTGTCACATAACTAGTGTGAAGCGGTCTGTGAGATCACTCCATCGAAAGATGAATAAAAGGCACGATTAACTTATCGGATGGTGTTTTTGTACTAAACTTTTTGTACAAGACTGTTATAATTAAAATTCACTTATTCAAAAGTATCTGGAGATAGTACTAAAGTTCCAAACGGAACAAAATATCGGTAGTGTTTGTAGTTAAACTGAAAATTGCAAGTTAAATTATAAAAGCCGCGGTCAGAGAGACGGGTAACATCAGTTAAAGGTTAACCTAAAAGAAGGTAGTGGAGAGGAATGGGACAAGTCAAATTCCTTCTTTTTAATAAGATGAATGTAAATTGCTAATATGCAAATAGTTTTAGAGGGTAATATATTAATTATAACATTATTAATATATTCATTTACTTCAAAATGTAAATAAATTGAACTGATGATTTTTTAATGTTATCTGTGACTGACAATCCTGAATTATGGAATCCTGAATGAAGATAATGGAATTTGATATTGTGGCACAGACGTTACCAAACTACAATCTTTGTTTGACTATATGTAGCCGCCATTAGATTATTTGTGCTTTATCATACTTTTTTTAGCTGTCCCATACCTCCCTGTTACTGGGGAGGTATGGGACACATTTTGAAACTTACAATTTCTTTAATTAAAAAATTGTTTCTGCAAATTATGTTTCTATATTGTTCAAGGACATCACAAAGTGTTTAATTTTGTATTCTATAAATTGAAATGTCTTTTTGTGTCAAACAAAGTTGATTTTTATATTTTTGTAAAAAGTGTCCCATTCCTCCCCACTCTCCCCTATAGAAAGTAGCTGCATAAAGTTAGGTATTTCAAATTACGGAAATTGTAATATTAAATTTAAAATCTTTAATAATAGATAAGAATTCTTATCCATTGAGAACCCCCCCCCCCCCCCTAAAATATCTTGGTTCTTATCCTTAAAGTAATTTGGTAACTTTTTTTTCCATCTTAAAATATATTTATGTACTTTTTGGATGGTAGTTTTTAGGTGAATCTTGCGGTGTTTGAGTATTTTATGATGCTTAGTTTAATTTTCCAAAAATTTATAACCTTCTCAAAAATTTTCTTAATATCAGAAATACTGTATCTTTAATAATAACCTTTTTCTTTATTAAGAGTTTTTAAGTGTTAGCTAAAAATGTTTTGGTTTAGTTAAAAGTGTCATAGCAACACTTTTTAGTCAAGTTCGAGAGACTCAACTTTACATTCTCTTGTTAACCCTTAACTCCCGTTAACGGTCTAACAGACCGCTGTTTTTCCAATTTTTGCAGTTTTAAATGTAACGTTCAATTTAACTGCAAACACTAGTAAAATTTTGTTCCGTTTGGAGCCCAATTATTTTAGATAGAAATTGTGATTATAAGAATCTTGTACAACCATGGAGGTTAGTACAGAAACAGTATTTTATGAGTTAATTTAGCCTTTTATTCATCTTTCGATCAAACGATCCCAGAGACCGCTCACAGTAGCTATGCAATAATTTATGTCTCACAAGGAAAGTCTCCATACTGGGCATACTCAGAAAATTTTGAAAAAATACCAATTAAACTACTTATGTATGCAATAAAGGATCACTCAAATTTAGCGGCGGAATTACAGTAGAAAGTCTGCAAAAAAATAAAATACTTTTAAGTATTTGGCGCGAAAAGACGAAAGCGTCACGCGATTTGAAGAGCTGCACTTTTCCCTCGCCAAAAGCAAACGATTTTAATCCACCTGAAAATTGTTAATTGATTTTTAGAATGCGTGTAAAAAGTATTTAATGAATTTAAACACAAACATTGAGAGAGTTTAATAAATACATTTTTTCGTATTGCATATTTATGTTGCTTGTTATTTAATTTTATTACTTTAAAAACAATTTCATACATAAAAAATACTTTCATATATTTAAGCGTATTCCAAAATAAAGTCAAGATTCATTTACCAGTTATTCATTTCAGTATCAAAAAATTCTTCGTTTCCATAGCAACAAAATTGAATCGACTCGACAGTGCTCAATTGGATTTAATTTTGAGATATTGAAACAGTTTTAATTTATATTAATTTTGTTTTAATTCATAAAATTTGATATTTAACTTTCATTATATATATATATATATATATATATATATATGACAAAACAGTTATAGTTGAATCAAACTAAAACTGACAGAACTAAAGTTATTTACATTAAATTTATTTAAACAAGTTCAATATGAAACATTTTTATCTTAAAGAGCATTCGACATAAAAAAGCATTTTTCAAAATTTCATTTCATCGCCAACCGATGATAAATCGCCAAATAAATGAAATTTTCATTATTTTTTACGAACGTTCTATCGAGGTTCCGGCAAAAAAATTTTTATAAACATATATTTTCCCACAAGGAAAATATATATACACATATATATACACATATATATACACATATATATATCGATATTTTCCACATGAGAAGAACTTTCTGTAATTTTTTCGGATTTTTCTGAATATGCCCGTATGGAGACCTTCCTTGTCAGTAGTTGAGGGTTAACGCAATAAGTAATATGTCGCACGTTTTAAAATTATTATAGAACATATCACCCACTCGCAAGAAAAGTGACATCTCGACAAAAATAAATTTCACAGGAGAGGCAAAAGAAAATTTGCATAATTTTACTAGAAGATGAAATTGCAGATGCAGGATTAAAAACATGCATGAAAGCATAAAACCCTTAAGGATGAAGACGTAGGATGATGTTTGGAGGGTTGGATAACTTTACCCCACCACACAATCCACCCCTCTTCTGCGGTCACAAATGAACATACAGCATAATAAAGGGATTTTCTGTGTAACTACACTTATGAAACTGTTTGTGTACTAAGACACACCTATGACATAACCTATTAGCGTAATAAAACGCAAAATCAATTTTTGCGAGATGTGTTACTTTTCTTGGGGGTGTTCGATATGTTCAACATTTAGAATGATATATAAAGGAAAAAATGCTCTAGTCAAATTATAAGACGCCGTTATTCATAGAAAGTATTAATAGTTTAGCGTTGACTGATACAAATAATTGATAAAAATAAATTAGATTTAGATAATTCAGTTAAGTTTTTTAAATTGTAATTATATTAAATGTACTAAAATTTTTAAGGTATTCAATTCGATAAAATTTACAGAAATTTTATTGAAGCTCCCTTAATAAGCAGAATATGAAAACTTTTAAAATAATCAAAATATCTTGAAAAATCAAACACTGTCTGCATGCCAAGTTTTGTTTTAATTGTTGACTTTGAAAAGAGTAAGTTTCATGACCAATGACAGATCGTAATAATCAAATTGCTCTAATCAAATGTTTAATGATCAATTTTTCATAATTTTCTTTAAACTTCTCGAATAAACAGACAAAATTATTTTCATTAGCACATCCCCTTGTTTACTATTTCTATGCACATGCCATTTAGCAGTGATGTGTGAAAATTTTCAGTTAACACGTTGAGTGCCACGGTGACCGACACTGAAGCTGAAAAATTTACATTGTTTTAGTAATTTTTAAGAAAGTTTAATCCTGTAATAAATAAAAGGCAAGTAAATTTTAAATAAATTTTCAGTTCTTACTTTACAACAATATACATATTTTTAGTTTTATATCATATTTTAGACCGTCAGTCATCGGTGAATGACGCGTTCTAAACGGAAAGTTCGCTGTCAGTCACCGATGACTGACGTGGCGCTTAACGTGTTAAAGATCCGCTGTAAAAACAATACTTACCACGCAAAGTTATCCGAAAAATTTTACCCCTTTAATGACAATTTTTTAAGAATTCTTTTCTATCGAATATCAACAGAACGTTATATAATTGCAAAGTTAAGGAATGACAATGTTTCAACAGTCCTGATTTGAACCTACCTCCCAAGTTTTCCATTGTCCAGCTATTGACGAAACCTTCAACATTGTCGGTGATGCTGCCGTCTGATGTTTCAAAATCATTCAAAATAGTTCCGTCGAATTTTCCACACAATCCACATGTCCTGTTCTGTAGCAAGCTTGACGCTTTGAGAATAACAGTATTTTTGCGATCCCATTTTAGCCTGCAATAAAGAAAAAATACGTTATATAGCACATCTGTGGCATAACGAAAGTACAGAAGAAAATTTCTATTATAAAATTTTTAAGCGAATTTTTTCATTAGATTAATTTTAACACAATTATTCTAATTCATAATTAAATCATATGAGATGGAAATTTCCAACTGGTTGAAAAATGTCCGGACCAGAATTCGAACCAGGGATCTTCTTGGCAGAAGCCGCCAATGGTCTGCCATCTGAGCTATCCCGGACGAATCTTGTGGATCTAATTCACCCTGCTAACCTTATTGATTATAGCATCTATTCTGATATCTGAATCAGATCAACAGAATAAATTGCAGGTAATGCAACTCCAGAAAACGCTGGATACGTAATTGAGGTCTATTACCTGCGATTTATTCTTTTGAGCTGATTCAGATATCAGACCAGATGCTATAATCAGTAAGGTTAGGTGGGTGAATTAGATCCACCAGATTAATCCGGGATAGCTCAGATGGCAGAGCATTGGCGGCTTCTGCCAAGCGATCTCTGGTTCGAATCCCCGTCCGGGCATTTTTCAACCAGTTGGAAATTTACATCTCTCATGAATTTGTTCATGCCAATTGAATCTCAAAGCCATAGACCCAAACAAGCTTTAGACACAGCCAAACTTTATGTTTTAAACTGAAAGCACAAGTTATTTTAAAATTTAAACAAGATTTTTTTTAGAATAAGTTTAGAACGTTAACAAGTAAGAATTTAAATTTTCATTGCCTTCGTTCCAAGTATAGAACAGAGAAGCGCGAATAAGAGCAGTTTCTTCGAATGAAAAGGTCCTAACTGGACAATTCAGCTAAAATGGCAGTGTTGTAGTTGTACAAATCTCAGAAGGTATATGCTATAAAGTAGACGCTATAGCTTTATTTGAGAAACAGAGGGTACAAAGTGTTTCTTTTAAAAATACACCACATATAAATATATAACCGGCGTATATAACCGTATAAATCCACTACATCCCTGAAAATGAAATGACAATCAACTGGCTGTCGTTAGTCTTTTATACAATTTGATCTGAAATACAACGTGTTCTTTTGCATATTTCAAAAGTTGGGGAATTTCAAAACTTTTCTAAACACAGTGTTGCTGATGAAGAAAGGATATAAAAAGCCAGAATGAAGCTGCCCCATATTATTTTAATAACTTTGAAAATCAAAATACAACTTTCAAATTCTCTTAACATTACTCGACAAAATGTCTACTGTTAAGATTTCATTTATGTGATTTGTATAAAGAATACCTAACATGAAGTTAAGCATATTCGAACAGTAAAATAACCAAAACTTCAAAGTTATATATATATATAATAATATAGGACAGATGGCAGCACTATGTATTTCTATTTAATTTAGTTTATAACCTGAAGAATCATCAGTAGAGGGCAACACCATAAAATTATTCACATTCCATTCTATTAAAACTGTGTGTTGCCATTTAATATAATTGTCATTCCTAGCTCTCGATTTAAAAACTTTATTTCTTCAGTCATACACTATATGGCCAAAGGTGACCGGTCACTTGCGATTTTAGACGTTTTGTTAAATATCTAGAAAAATACATGGAGGAATTAACCTGAAACTGCAAGTGTGTAAACAGAATAATATAGGTCAGGGTTGGCGAACCTATGGCACGCGTGCCAGAGTTGGCACGTAAACTAATTTTTCTGGCACGCGAAAAATTTAAATTTGGTAATCGTGATACAGGTAAAATCCATTTTTTATTTCTGTTATAACCAATAAAAATGTTTTACAAACGGACAATACACAAATAATGCAATTATTTGTTGCATGAATTAACACACCAGAATTTTCTTTTCCTGCCATGATATGCAACATTTTTGCCATGTATTTTGCCTTTCTATACGAATTTAAAAAGCTGTAATTTTTAAAAGAATTTCGTTTGACAGTGATTGCAATAAAATGGCAAATGAATTCAATTTAACTATGTATATTTGTAAAAATAACAAAATATGAACCACATATAGAACATTTCCCATCGAACGTACAACATCAAAAATCTCACCAATACATTATTAGCACATTGTTTAATGAAACTTGGAAAATTATAACAGAGATGTTGTATTAATAATAAGTTAAAAATTAATGAAATAAAAACTGGTATATTTTCCCCTTATTACAGTACATATCGCATAAATGAATCCTATTTACGAATTAAAAATAAATTCATTTAATGACTGATACAGAAAAATTTCATTTTGATTTTTAATATTTTTTAATTAATACATGAAAGCAACTGATTTTATAACCAATAATTCGTATAAACATCGTACTCTTCAAAATTATTTTTGCATAAGTTTGGCACGTTGCATTGTTGATAGATATTGTTTGTGAATTTTTGTCATGCGCACGTGAAAAAGTTCGCCGAGCCTGGTATAGGTTGTATTTCCGTGAAGATGTTTTCCCGGAACTCCATAGGGGACCGTCAACAAATTGAAAAAGAACGAATATCTTTTGGACAATCCTGTAAAACCTAATGTAGCAAAAGCGTTCAAACTCGAAATTATTAATAAGTGGCTTATTGTAATATACTGTGTTCATTTTAACGAGGATAGCATGTATACTCGTGGAGAAATTAAGGTTTTTAAAAACCAGTCCCAAATTTCGCCAAATTTTTTTGCTTATAATTTGCAGAGTTCTTAATATAAAAAAAAAGTTCTTTTCAGAAAATATGACAAAAAACATTGTACTCTGCAATCAGAATTAAAAAAATAAAAATTGGATAGAAAATGAGCAGGTTTACTAAAAAATGTTTCACTGCGCATGCGCGAATGCAATCAAAATATAATATGCATAATGTATTAGCTAAGTATATAGAGCAGCTTTTGTGAAAGTCTCATAATCATAGCTTGAAAATTTTGAAAATAATTGTCAATAGAATAAGCTCGAAATCCGTTGGTCACAAAAACAAGCAAGCAAAAAGATCAGGGATTGTATCAAATGCCTGTTGATTAGTACCAAGATAGCGTATACAATATTGCACGTACTACTATATTTGGATACAACCCCTCATCTTTTTGCTTCCTTTTTCGAACAACGGATTTAGAGCTTATTCTATTGACGATAATTTTCAGGCTATGATTGAGACTTTCACAAAAGTTGCTCTATATACCTAGCTAATACATTATGCACATTATATTTTGATTGTATTCGCACATGCGCAGTAAAACTTTTAGTAAACCTGCTCATTT
Source organism: Maratus speciosus (assembly GCA_963932465.1). Taxonomy (NCBI): domain Eukaryota; kingdom Metazoa; phylum Arthropoda; class Arachnida; order Araneae; family Salticidae; genus Maratus; species Maratus speciosus. The sequence continues at coordinate 518,541,960 of OZ010789.1, read as the reverse complement.
TCAATCCAATTTTTATTATTTTTTAATCCTGATTGCAGAGCATTGTGTACAATGTTGTTTGTCATATTTTCTGAAAATAACTTTTTATATTAAGAACTCTGCAAATTATAAGCAAAAATCTTGGCGAAATTTGGGGCTGTTTTTATAAAAAACCTTAATTTCTCTACCAGTATACATGCTATCCTCATGAAAATGAACACAGTATATTACAACAAGCCATTTATTAATAATCTCGTGTTTGAACGCTTTTGCTACATTAGTTTTTATAGGGTTATCCAAAAGATATTCGTTCTTTTTCAATTTGTTGACGGTCCCCCTATGGGATTTCAGGAAAGTGTCTTCGCTGAAATATATGGACCTATACTATACTGTTTACACACCTGCAATTTCAGGTTAATTCCTCATGTATTTTTCTAGATATTTAACAAAACGTCTAACATCGCAAGTAACCGGTCACCTTTGGCCATATAGTGTATTTTGTAATGGATTTACTCTGGGATCCTTTAATTAGCATATAAAATAATTTATAATGTTTAAAAATTAATTACGATGATTTATAATTATTATATTATTAATATTATGTACTTGGTGTAATGATTTTGAATGGTAAGCATTCGCTTTCAACTGTAACCCATAAATATGGCGGATTTTTTGCTGTAACTGTGGGGTTGCATGATTGCTATTCAAAATATGGTATTTACAATTGTATGTTTCTATTGCTGAGTAAGTTTTTAACTCACATGTATCATTTTTATTTCTATTGTGCATGAAATTGTTCTGTCCGGGTCTTATATTGATTAATTATACATTTCTTTCATTTTTTATGTGGTAGTGGTTAATCGGGCAATGGAAGAAATAAACATTTAAGATGTAGCTTATTATTTCTTCCTCAGAAATTAACCGCTTTTTACTAATGATTTCGTAATACTGACCTTGAAAACGAGTTACGAATAATTAATTCCAATTTTATTCATAATTGTTCTCTCCTTTTAAGTTCATTTTGTAGTTTTTTTTTTTTTTTTGAATTAATGAATTTTCAATTTCGTGAATATATATTTCGGGAAAAGGATTTGTTGATGCTGACAATGATTCATTATTTCAGGTCTTTTTTCATTGTTTAAATTGTTTTAGTTACAATTGTTTTACAAAATATTTCAAATATTTATGATTTCCTACATATATTTATTTACTTGTTCTTTTAATGAATTCGCCTTCCTGTTGACTTTCTTTTCACCAATTTTGAATGTATTAATTTTTTAAAACTTCTTATATTGGTGATTAGGATATACACTATATGGTCAAAGGTGACCGATCACTTGCGATTTTTGACGTTTTGTTAAATATCTAGAAAAATAAATGAGGAATTAACTTGAAACTGCAGGTGTGTAAACAGTATAGTATAGGTCATGGGGCATTCTCACAATCTTTTGACTTTCATGTCCCTGAATAATAATTTTTATTTTAATACACTGTTTTTTTTTATTTCACATACTGGGGAACATCCCATTGCATGATTGCACAACAATATTAACGAGATAAATAAGTTTTGGACTATGTGGGGGGTCCAAACACCTGGAAAACTCCTATACCGTACAGTGTCCCTGATGCTGATTTTTAAGTTTGGAGCTGTCTGGATCAAATTGTTTCAATAAAAATAATTCGATGAAATTTTTTTCTGAAACTGGAACTATTGTTTTATATAAATATGTAGCTAAAAATTAACCTGCACACATTTTTAGGGTTGTTATTTTTTAAACTCTGTCCCTGTGTTTTAGATTCCTTACCATCCCTCTTCTAAAATTATACAGAAAATCATTTCAGATGCAGCCACAGAATTTTGTTCAAGTTTTTTCTCATGCAGAAGTATGCTAGAGAAATAATGTCTAAAATTTTACTGTAGAATTTAATTCGGCATTTAAATATCAATTTGAAGCATCGTCGCTTTATTGGTAGTCTCACCGTCCCCAAGGTTTATTCCTGCACTTTTCGAGGTAAATTAAAAAAAAAAATTATCCAATGTTAACAACTGTTTCTAAAAATCAATGAGCATTGTGGCTACCACTTAGTATTAACATGATTTTCCTAAAAATAGGTAGTAATCTTCCTTACCGTTCCATCCTTACCGTCCCTTTTTTTACCATTTCGTCCCTTTTTTCCAATACCATCCCCTTTTTTTACCTTACCGTCCCTTCTTTAACACCCCTTTAAGATAATGTTATACAAAAATTCTGTATTAAAAGTGCTACATTGTTATTTCTTATTTGAATGTCCTGTGGGTACTATGCAAATTCATTATAAGTAAAAATTTAGAAAAATATAGAAAGTTATAGGGGTAAAATGGTAAGCTAAAATTAAACTCGCAAGTTTAACTTAAACCTCGGTTAAATAAAAAAAATTTCGCTGCTGACCATTTTTTCTTTATTTTGAATCATTAAGGCGTTCGTCTATCAGATTAAAATGTTATTTTAGCAAGCTTAATTTTGCCAGATTTTTTTTTCCCCAAAAGTCAAAAGATTATGAGAATGCCTCTCATATTTCCGCGGAGATTTTTTCCCGAAACCCCATAGAGGACCGTCAACAAATTGAAAAGAACGAATATCTTTTCGATAACCCTGTAAAAACTAATGTAGCAAAAGCATTTAAACTCGAGATTATTTATAAGTAGCTTATTTTAATATACTGTTTTTATTTTTATGAGGATAGCATGTATACTCTTAGAGAAATTAAGGTTTTTATAAAAACAGTCCCAAATTTCGCCAAGTTTTTTTCTTATAATTTGCAGAGTTCTTAATATAAAAAAAAGTTTTCAGAAAATATAACGAACAACATTGTACACAATGCTCTGCAGTCAGAATTAAAAAATAATAAAAATTGAATGAAAAATGATCAGGTTTACTAAAGAATGTTTCACTGCGCATGCGCGAATGCAATCAAAATATAATGTGCATAATGTGTTAGCTAAATGTATAGAGTAACTTTTGTAAAAGAGTCCAAAACAATTTGAAAGTCTGATAATCGTTTATAGAATAAGCTCAAAATCCGCTGTTCCCAAAATGAAGCTAAAAGATGAGGGTTTGTATCCAAATACAATAGTAAGTGCAATATTGTGTATGCTAAATTAGCACTAATCAATGGATGTATGGATATAACCCTACATCACCCAATTCCAATCATTAATCGTTGGGAAATCATTAAACTGATGTTTTAAAAATATTTTTATTGCATAAAATATATATTATCTATTACTTATTTCTACTAAACATGTTCTATAAAAACTCGAAAACATCTATGATATGTAATGGGAATGATCAGTAAGTCTGTAGAAGATGTCCAGAAGGACTTGTCAGAGTAGGCTCTAGCAATCTGAGCATGCTGTTTATCCTAGATTTAAGCTTACTTTTTCATTAGCAAACCTCCAAAATATCTTCTGTATTTTTTAACTAAATTTATAATTTAAGTATAGTTACAGGCGTGTCGTCGGAAGATGGAGAGGCTGCCCCCCCCCCCTTTTCTGATCATCTAATTTAAAAAAAAATACTGTCAATTAAGAATTGTTTTGCATTAAGTCAAAATTGAAATGACAACTACTTTTTATTTTCCTTTTAGTTGATTTATTTTTTATGGGTTTGTTCTGCTCAGTAGCTAGCTTAGCTGTGTTGCTGGGAAATAAACAGTTTGGTATCGAAGTTTACTGTTTCAACTCTGAGCTGGCGGGATTGAGGTGGCTGTGAAAAGTTCAGAATTATTTAGCAGGTTAACAAGAAATTACGACATTTACCACCCAATAATTCCATTAGAAGCATTTTACTTTTAGCAGTCAAAATATGTCTTGTGCATAATTAAATATATTCCTTTCTCTTTATCTTTTGACAACACTTAATTTTCCATGACTTTACATTTTTGAAATGCAATGATCATGCTTATTCTTCTTTTCAAGGTGTGAACCTTCTTGAACGAGGTACTTTAATGCCAATGTACAGTGGTACCGTGGTTAGTGACGATAATCCGTTCCAGGATTACCGTTGTTAACCAAAACCGTTATCTAAGGCGTAAACTCCCATAAGACTTAATTGATAAAATTTGTTTTTGCTCACAACAATAATACTGATTAAAAATGCAGAAAAATGCCCTAAAATTGTCATAAAGGCCATTGTTTGTTATATTAGTTACAAAATAATTAACTTTAACAAAATGGATTGTGCATGAAAACATTTTTTCATTACCAATCTTCGCAAGAAGGACAATTGAATCACTGCGGACTTTTTTCACATATGGACCTGTAAAAAACACGTCTGTGACTGATATTGCCTCTTTTTTTTAAGCTGTTTCTGAAAAACTGTATGACCTTTTCAGTAAATAGATATGCAGTTCTCGTAACCTCAGATTAGTTTGGTTTCCATTTCTTAGCAATATTTCTAATTTCAGGAACAGATGCCACAATATCCTTTGCCGATTGGCGTCTTTTATCTGTAGTTTATTAGCATAAGGATACTGTTTCTTCAATGCTGCTTTAAGACAATTCGTTGTTATTTCTTTTCAAGTCTTTATAATTAGTCAATTGCAATGGAAACATTGAATTATTCCTTCCAAAATTGTTTTAGAGTTTGGAATGCGTAATGCTACCACCAACCTAAGTAGGGGAGACCGGGGGAATGGCGACACCTTAAAAGAATTTAAATTTTTTTCACCTCAAAAAAAAAATGTTAATTTTTTAATAGGAAAAATTCTAAAGCTGAATCATGATCTTTAGTATCTGTATAAATTTAACCGTAATCATAATTGTAAAGTAAGAACACAAAAAAAAAAAAAAAAAAATTCCCACCACTGTATCGGGGTAATAACTCCACTCTTAAATGACCTAGTAAATACATAAAATGGATACTAGGAAACACATAACCTACTGAAAATACTTAGAAAGCAATGTAATTTAGCAGAATAATGAATAATTACAATGTTATAATTTACAAGCTAGATTTATTAATGTGCTAAACTTACAATTTAACTCAAATGGTGAAAGGTCACCCTTTGCCATCGTGGCGGCATCACCCCGAGAGGACAATATAGCGAAACCGAGGGGTGTATAGGGACCCCCAGCAAAACCGAAAGAAACGAACTTGTTCAACAAATTGAATCAAAATGTCGGCGAATGCATGTAGATTATGGGTAATATTATCTTAAGTACCTAATGTTATAACAAAAGGTGCTTACCTCTACTCATTTGAAGCTTCAAAATAAGAAGCAACTAGATGAAAACTAAATTTTTCACTAGAACGAACGACGTACAACAAAATCGCTCACACTCTAGGCACTGTTTCTATTGTTGGTCGCTATAGTGCAGGCGCGTTCACTATCTCATACTGCCGTTAGTTTTTAAACTAGGCGGGGTGGTGGCATAACAACGTGTGGCGCTATTCCGCCGGTCCCCCCTACCTGCTAGAAATTGCTTTTATGTAAAGAGTTTTAAATTTTGCAATTATCAGCTAATACAGTACAGCCCGATTATCCGCGGAATTGGGTGGCAAAGGCACGGCGGATAACAAAAATCGCGGATAAACCGAAAAAGAATGAAAATGGGGTGCAAGCACGAAAAAAAGAATATTCAACATAAAAACTATGTTTTAGTGTATAAAAAACATAATAAAACGCTTAAAATACGCACATAAGCACAGTACAGCAGAAACCTTTGCTTTACGTCTAAATCACTAAAAGAACAGTAAACAAGAAACAATACCATACATACTGCACAAAAAGTGCTGAGTTACACCTTTTTTTAAAAAAAAGTCACTTGTTTTTGCTTCTTCCTTTCGAAACACCTTTTCTATCTCAAAAATGAAACTATTCTTGATATGCTCCCCTGGAATTTATCTTATTTCATTGTTAAATATTTTAATTGCTGTGTTTACATTTTGTTAATAAAATCAAGAAAAGACATCAAGGCTTTATATCTGATATTTCAAACATGTCAACCGAATCTAGAAATATTCTATTACTTTCGAATACATGAATTTTTCTGTTGATATTTACTAGTAGGGCTTGTTGTATTTTCCTTGCTGTTGGCTTAAATAAAATAAAAAAATTCTCTTCGCGGATAAACCGCACCGCGGATCATCCTCTTGCGGATATTCGGGGCTTTACTGTATTTAGGCTGATTCTATAAATAGATAACCACCCGGGGGAGTTAAGCTTTACAGCTTTAGTGCAAGCCCGGGAGGCCACACATATTAAAACTTAATTACATTCACTTTTACATAAAGTTTTAAACTGGATTGGACATTCGTTTAGACAATTTAAAACATTTTAACAATTGTATATATATCTCTACGCGTACAATTTTATGGTCAGGCAGGTTACAATTAACGTTAAAATTTTAATACAAAGTGCGATTTATAATTATATTTACAAATTAAAATCAGAGATAAAACTTTAGGTTAAAGAAAAATCACTGATAAAATCTTATTGCTTTGATATCTTCTTGTATGCCCTTCGGTTAGCCAAGTACGTTATTCAATGTTAAAATGTCTTTTAGAGGCAATCTTTTTCTCATGAAAGGTTTGGACGGTTCAAATTCTTCGCGAATCCAATCACAAAATTTTATTCTTGTGACCCAGACTTTGCTGTTAGACTGCCATAAAACACCGCGATTCATTTAGAGTTACTGAACATTTTTAATTTTTGGGAATTTTCTGAGAGTTATATCAAATTCGTTTTACTTTGGAATCTCTACATGTACGTACTTTCTGCTAAAAACAATGGTAACCTATCATTCATTTGTTTATGCCTATGAAATGCGTTTTCTTCTCTTGTCAAATATCTTGGAGCAATTTCTGTCAAAATAACCCAGTCGTATCACAATGGTAGGCTTGTTGAGGTAAGTATTATACTTCTATAATTCCTGCAAAGCTAATGTCAAATTTATATGCTGCGGATTGTTAACCCTAACTGCCTCTCTGCGACTCATTTTATTAAAGTTGTACCATCGGATAATTAAGAATCGATAACCAAAGCATGCGTGATTAACCATGAGATTTTTTTTTTTCATGCAGTCATTCATAATCAACCAAATACACCGTTAACTGAGGCTATCTTTAACCAAGGTACGACTGTGTGTGTGTGTTTTTAATAAGCATTCGTGGTGCCCTCTCCCCAAAAAATTTCTTATCACGCTACGTCTACGAAAGTTATAGAATATAAAACTTTTTTGCACACTTTATACCCAGTGCCCATTATACAGGTGTTCCGAAATTTTCTTTATAACTTGACCCTCCATAAAACCTATACGAAATAAGATTGATAAGTTTCTTTTTGTGTGACACAAACAGTGACTCAAAGTTTTATCTGTACTAAAAAAGTTGTTACTTTCAGGTACGACCAAGTAAGACCCACAACTGGTGATGACTAGTCTACAGGAAACAGCAGTGTGTAGCCTGTTTCATACAGGTGAAGTCTGAACAAAATATGGACGTTAACCACCACCCACACCCTCCATACGCGAATACCACAAGAAGTTTATGGAGACCGGTAGTGTGCTGCATAAAAAGTGCGCTGCCCGGCCAAGCGCAAGTCAAGAAGATACACAACATGTTCCATTAAGTTTCCAACTAAGTCTACACATTCGGCCTCCAGACAGTTGGGATTACTCCTGACAACGATACACAGGGTGCTGCACCAGAGCTGTTCTATGGAGAGTCAAAGTTGTAAATATTTAACCTCCTCAGTCCTGAAGTATCACATGTGATACTTCATTATAAACTCATATATAAACTAAACTATTTGATTTTTGTACATTTTTACTTTACTTCTATATAGCTGACTATTTTTGGCTTTGGATCAAACGCAATAAATGGTATCACTTATGCTTATTTCCTCGTAAAATAAGTGTTATTTTCATCTGGGCTTGCAAAATGCATTCCAGACAGTGTGTTCAAGAATGTAAGCAAATTTCATAATTAATTAACTTAAACGCGTTACAATAAAATTTTTTGAGGATTTGTAGATCATTCAATTTATTAAAGGCCTTCAATTTGTTACTGCGTGAATTTAGGTTATTGATAATTAAATTAATATTTTAGGATGCTAGTAATTTTAGATCCGTATTTGTCAGCCTAAACTACCAACCCCTTAAAGTACCAATTTCAGAAAAAGGGTTCCTTCTGTCATCTATTGTGTCTTTGTGATTGTGCAACATCAATGAATGTGTTTTATCAGTATTATTTTACATTCGGGTCTGAAGAGGATATATTTGGAACGCCCTGTAGTACATATTATACTCTCATTCCTCCACTCACTTGATATGTGAATATAGCTCTTTTTTTATTTTGAGGCAATAAAAGGGACAATAAATGTAACAGTTACATGGTTTATTTCTAAGAGAAATCAATGCTTAAATAAAGCAGAAAAAAATCCTGTCATTTGTATTAGATAGGATTTGAAAAGTTAGGAACATACAATTTTTATACCCAAATTACCCCGGTAGGTAATATTAAAAATTTATACCCTTAATAATACAAAACTGATTTTAATTTCAGTGTCTGAGAACAAAAACATGCATATATACCTGAAACCCAAAGAACTGCTGACAGCAACATAATCCGACAACATCTGAAACAAGAGACCATTTACAAAAGCAGGAATTGTATGGGCTTCCCCAGCGTTCAAAACGATGGGACCTCCTTCTTCACTATTTGTTAGAAGATACTGTTCTGATCCAATATAAATTGTCACTGAAGTTGTACATGAAGATACTGTTTCACATAGTACAGGATTATTTATATGAATTGTGAAAGTATTCTGTTCGCAGTCTTTAGACAACAAGTAGGTGCAAGATCCTTGAAAACTGTAGATTCCACCATCGTAAGTGCGAATATGAGAGGAACCCCAAACTGCGCAAACACCACTGTTAGGTAAAGCGGAACTTAACATTTTACCTAAAAAACAATAACATTTCATCTATTAGAACAATTGCATGTAATGAAATGTTATTAAAAACAAAACGATACATGCAGCTCGTGTCAATAGTTTAAATTCAATAACAATCTATCTATATATATATATTACGCTAACGTACGTGGAACAGAAATCGCGATTATTTGTTATTGTTTAATGACAACGCCCGAGAAACGCATCTCATTGGTTACTGTGTAAAAAAGTTCTTTGGCAGGATTTAGAGCGATCGGGGTTATTTACCTTTCGCTGCGCTCTACCGTCTACCAGCCCCAGCCGGCAGCGTAGACATTTCCTTTCGCTGAAATTATGGAGCTTTAAAATATCATTTGAAATGCCCGTAAAAGATCTCGGCGAATGCTTGAAAGTGAAGAAGATGCCGAATCTAAATCGAAATAGATTGGATCGAGAACGCCGTTAAACACAGAGCATAAGCGATCGCAAAAAATAGGCGTAATAACCGTAGCATGCACGCGTTGCTTCTGAAATTCAAATTACTGATTTAACCCTTTGCACTCGAGGGCTTCGGAGCGGAGCCATTTAAAATTTGTCTTCAAACTCGAGGGCTCCGCTACGGAGACAATGCAAATAATTTCGTGATACCTGTCTAGAAAAGCCAAGATTACATATTGGCAATTGCTTCGAGAGGTATCACACTTTGGACGATTACAAAATGTAATAATTATATATAAAAAAACAAACAAAAAATTATAAATCATAACATTTGTATTCATAAAGAATTAAAAAAATAATGAGATATAACTAAAATCTCTTTAAATTGCTGGTAATACGAATGAAAAAAAACTTCGAGTGCAAAGGGTTAAAAGCTCCGGGGCGTAATTGTGGGACTTTGAGTGAAACGTGCAATTTCTGCAAAGCACTGTATTGGAAATGCGAATTAAACAGCAGCGAGAAGTTTACAAAATGTTATCATGACGTTAAAGTAATTATGTACGGACGGGTAGTTTTGACTGTACGGACCTCCAATACAAATTTCAGGTTCATTTAAGAATATTATTACGGGCCCACCAGAAGTAAGATACAATAAAACCTGCGTAGACGGAAACGACCAGTGATAAATTCCGTTTTATGCAGGTTATTTAAATTGAACAAAGCATAATAGCATTTTTTGGGAGAGGGGGAAGCTGGAACTTTATTTTTTCGTTTATTGCAGGATTCCGTTATAAACAGGCTTTACTCTATTAGAAAATAAATTTGTTAGACGGTACTTTAAAACAAAAAAAAAATCTATATAGCAATATTTGCTTACAATTTTATTATTTCTTTTTCAGTATTACAGTTTGTTATATTTGTAATTGATTTTTCATCTAAAAGATTTTAAATAAACATTAAATTATTGAAAATATAATTAAATTTTAATTGAATTCATCAATCAATTTGGAATAAAAAAGTTCAAAGTATGAGACAAATTAAAAAACAACCTGCGATTTTACATAACTTTGGAACTGCACAATAGTCGGGCACTGGTAATTTGCACCGTCTCCACCCCCCCCCCCCCCCTCCTCTGTGCGGACCTGCGATAAAAAATTTCAGATTCATTTGAGAATATTATTACGGGCCCTGGCAACGCCGGGCGAGTCAGCTAGTTTCAAAATAAAACTGTAAATATTCACTTTATTTCAGTATCTGTCTTGTATATGTTAATGATAGCAGTTTTAACACCATATTCAATAAAATTATCTTTTAAATTTTATTTCAAACCACGGAGTTTAACAATAGAACAAAAATAACCATGTCAAAAGTTTAAGCACAAAATCGTTTTTATGCAAATTTTACAAACTGGTGTAAGCGGTTGCGCACGCAAACGATTTCTAGGTGTATAAGAAGCAGTCTGTTGTTTTTGAGTTAGTACAAAATGCCTAAGTCGAAAGAATTTTCAGAGGAGGAGGTGATAGGTATCTGGAGTATGAGAACAAAACATGTCTGTTTCTGAAATTGCAAGTGCATTAAAAAGATCAAAACGAGGTATTTATCAAGTTTTGGCTCGTGGTAATGATTTCAAATGAAAATTCCGTTCAGGAAGGCCACGAGTGACTACTTTGTGCGACGACCGCCGCATCAGAAACTTGGCTTCAACTGGTAATTACTCTCTTAATTAAAACATGCAGTTGGAGGACAAATGTGGAAAAAAAATCTTCATAGAAGAGTTTTGGAATCGGAATGCACCAAAAACAGTAAAATGGCTCGGTTACGATGTCTGAAACGACACCACAAAGAAAAGCTAGATTACAGGAGGCCAAAGAGCATATGTCATTTGGTGATAAGTGGCTGAATGTCATTCAGTGATGGAATAAAAAATGGAACCTTGATGGCCCTGTTGGGTTTAAGTACTATTGGCATGATCTCCGCAAAAATACCAAGGAGTATATTTAGCCAACAACATGGTGGTGGTTGTGTAATGGTATTGGGGGGGGGGGGGCTATTTCTTTCAATGGTCAGACATTTCTAGCATTCATCAGTGGTCGTGAAAACTCTGAAAACTATCAAGAGACACTTGCCCCCTGTTGCCGAGGTTTTGAGGGGAGAAAAATAGTTATTTCAACATAATGCTTCGATCCAACTCAAACGCAACGTGACTTAAGTCTAAAAAAGTATCTGTTTTGAAATGACCGGTAATTAGCCCTGATTTAAACAATATAGAAAATATGTGGGGTATTCTCACTCATGCAGTTTATTCAAATGGAAAGCAGTATTATTCAGTTAAAGATTTGAAAGATGCTATTGAGAAGGCGTGGTTTAAAATTGAACCAGAAACAATACAGAACCTCATTTTATCGATGGAAGACCGTATATTTCACCTTTAACTGATGAGACAGACATTGTCACATAACTAGTGTGAAGCGTTCTGTGAGACCGCTCCATCCAAAAAGGAATAAAAGCCGCGATTAACTCATAGGATGTTTCAGTACAAAACTTTTTGTACAGGAGTGTTATAATTAAAATTCACCTATTCAGAAGTCTCGTGTTAGTACTAAAGTTCCAAACGAAACAAAATTTAAGTAGTGTTTGTAGATAAACTGAAATTTGCAAGTTAAACTATGGAAATTGAAAAAACGTTATGCACATTCGTACATAATTTACCTTGTAACCCGACCCCCAGGGATTTGGATGAAACTCGGTGTATATACTAATTCTATCATGATATGAATACATCAGAAATTTTTCCTTCCTAGACGTCATAGTTTGTGAGATCTGGAAAATCCAATTTTTGGATTTTCCTCAAATCGCACATTTCTGAGTCTGTATTTTTAGACTGCAGTTCCATTTTCAAAATACTGTTTTTCTGGATCTAAAATGCGAATCATCTTAAAAATATCACCGTAAGTACATCCAAAGACGCAGATTTTAATAAATATTTAAAATTTTAAATATTTATGGCCAAAAAATTAAACCAAAGTTGAAAGTTATGGTTATTTTTCCAAATTTTTGTGACTTTACGAAAAAGGCTCTACACAAAAAGGCAAATGAAATTTCCAATTTTTTTCTTTTAAATAAAAGTTTACACTTTGGGCTTTCTATTTATGAAATAAAAATGTATTTCTCATGGCTTATGCAAAATTTGACTTATTTTGGGATGCTCTGTACCTATCAAGAGATAAATATCTTTAACTTCGCTTATGGTAACTAAATAATTGCTGCACATTTTAAATATAAATTTATTAATCATTTTGATTTATTTCCTAAAATGAACCCTTAAAATCAGACTGATTTATTTATTTTTATAACAGTAGAAAATTTGTATGTTATTGGTACATATCACACATTATCTGAAATTGTGTTGTTCTCAATCTTATCGCATATGTTTGTCACATAAATGTACATCTATCATTGGATTCAGTGGTATAGCATTTCTATAAATACTTTCACAAAGGTAGTATGTAAAGAATATGTACAATATTTAATGGAGGGGGTATAGATATTGAAATCAGATTTTTTTCTCATTTTACTTAGAAAAAACAAAGCAAAAACTTTACTTTGTAAATAAAAAAAAAAGAAACACTTACATTAAATAAATTCAAGAAGTCATAGGAACAACAGTAATTATTTAGGTACCACAGTTTAAATTAGACATATTAAAAATATTTTTTTTCTTGAATGGTGCAATTTCCCAAAACAGGGCAAAATTTTTACATAAGCTAGGAGAAAGACTTCCTTTTTATTAAAATTGAAATAATCATTAATTAAATCTAATACATTAAATAAAATTGCTTATAAATAATTTAAAGATTTAGATTCTTGTAATTTTTTTATGTAACAAATAAAGAATTTGTTAAATTATATGCAAATTTTTAAAGCTAAAAAATCAGAATAAACATTGTATTTAAAAGATTGAAATTCAAAAATATAACTGAGCTAAATATAAATATAGAAATAAATGACGTAATTTAAAATTTATATTTATTATGAATAAGCAACATTGAGAACTTTATAATATATATGTCAATTTTCCTATCTTACTGCAACTCCAAAGATAATAACACAACAAAACATCGGTATATTAGACGATCTTCGTGATTTAGTATCTAAAACACTAAATCGGTGGCTATCTCCCCTCCTTCCCCCCACCCCCCAGAAAAGAATTTAAATATCTTAAGGCGGCTTACGAAAATATTTTGAACTCTTATTTTCAACGAGCGCCCCCTGTCTCACAAAAGCTAAACATTTTGTGGGCGTGTAAGATTTATGTCTATCCACACCAGGGGGTACAGATCAACGCGAGGGACTGACCGATGATATTTTTGGCGCGTTATCGCTTTTAGGTTGAATGTTTTGGAACTTCACAAAAAAGTAGGGGGGAGGGAGAGATCTGACCACAGATGACAGCCTGTCCACAACTTAGAGAAGAAATAAGAGAAGTCTACTTAGATTGACTCAAAATTTACCAACAAAGTCCGTGACCCTCCCCACATGTGATCCTAAAAATCGCTCATTTACTGAAAACGTTAAATTTTGACCAAGAGAATAATAAAATTTCCATGCATGTATTTCAAAAAAAGGAGTGTAAAACATGAATCCAAGTAATAGGGAGACAAGATGTGTTTGTTTTCCTTTTTAGATTTTAATTAGGTAGATACAGTGTTAATTATGCATTTAAATGATTAAAATTACAGTAAAAAGAACAGAAGATTATAGGAAAATAAAATATTAGTTGTAGCTGCATCTAAGGAATGGTTGAATATTTCTATGAAATATAACTTTTTTTAATTAGCTTTTATTAATTTAATTGGTCAGTTATTTATTTTATTGTTGCATTTTATTACTTTTTACTTATTTAACATTTCACAGAAATATCCTGTTACATAAATATTTTGTTTTAAAAGGCTTTACTGTGCCCAGTAAATTATGAGCATTTCTATTAATAATATTTAATTAAACGTTCACCCACTCATTTATAATTTATTTTTATTAATAACAAATATTTATGTTTATCCATTTAAAAAATATCTCATTATACATAGGTGTGTTATAGACGATTTCGGTATAGATGGGTTTCGTTTTACATTAAGTTTTTTTTTTTTTTTTTTTAAATCTCCGCTTATCCCCCCCCCCTCCCCTTATTCTGAATTGAATGATTTATTTTTAATTAATTAGTCATTTAGTCTTTTATTATTCATTTATTATTATTTCGTAATAATTATCGTATAAGCTGTTCTCAAATTCACACTAGTTACTTTGTGATACTTGCCTAAATGATTTTTCTTTGTTAAACGCACAAATCCAACAGGTGTTCTTGATTAGAAATTAACAAATTGATTAGCGGCTTTTCCTTTAAATGGAAAGGATTTTTCAAGATATACTGTAAAAATGGGATTTTTCAAAACGAATCCATCGAAAAAAGAAAAACGCTATTCAATTTCATAGAATTTCAACCGCCATGGCTACCGATTTTATGCTTTTATGTATTAAAATAACTCTATAAATGTCAGCAAGTATTTCGATATGCTGAGCGGGGAACAATATGTTTCTGAGAACCGCTTTGACGCTACTTTCCTTTATAGACAAGCTCTGTCTTCGAAAGTTTTATTGTTTTCAGTAAATAAAGAGCATTTCTATTAAAAATACTAGGTTATTATTATTATTTTAATATTGGGCAGATATGCCCAGTAATGGAGTTAAGGAATTTCTTTAAAAACTATTTTTTAATTAATAGTTAATTGTTATATTCTAGTTTGTTCAATATTATATAATTCTATCAACAATATTTATCATTCTCATAATCTCATTTCCCAGTATATTAATCAAACTTTGATTGTAAATAACAGAAATATATCAAATACCTAAAATTACAGTAATGAACACCCTCTGTTCCAGTAATGGATACTATCTGTTCCAGTATTAGACACCCCACAAAAATTAATAGTTATAACTGTTTTTAATGACTGTATTTAGAAGCAGAATTTAATGAAAGCATATAAATGAAACAAAATAGTTCTTTTTAAGTAAATTGAACAATTAGTTATCTCAAGCTCAATATTTTAATTATCTTAGATAGATGGTTTAACCACTTGGGGACGAGCGACACGTATACGTGCCGGAAATAGGCCTAAGGATCCTCGTTTATCCTCACCAGTAAAATTTTACTATAAAATTTGCCTTATTTAATCCGAGCATTTTTCCGATTTGAATAGGCACAAACTTCTGTTTTTTAAAACCGGTAGCAAAGTAATAAACATTTCGTAAAACGCTCCCGTCGCGAAGGGGTTAAAATACTAAATGTCAGGGAACTCCGAAACTATTTGATATATTACTTGTAGTAATTAGTATTACAAACTTGAAAGAAATAATACTGCGCGTTGAAGGTTTTAAACACGAAAGATGCCACTTTTCCGCTTTTTGGAGGATTTCCGCTATTCTTGTTTTTTTTCTTTTTTTTTTCTCGTAGAATTATTTAAAAAAAAAATGCGTTGATATTTGCCGCGAAAAAAATTGAGAATTTCGTCATAACGATCTAACGATTTTGACGAAATTTTGTTTTCTATCGTTTTCGGGCACGAGAATACCATTGGGCTAGGTCGTATGTTCAAGAAAATTCGATTACTGGGTCATTTTGGGTCACAATGGGACAGGTTTTAAGCTAATTGAATCTAAAAAAAGCCTGAAAACATTTTGACAAAATTTTGTAATATACCGCCAGGGCCGGCCTAAGGCGTGTGCGAAGTGTGCCACCGCACGGGGCGCCAAACGGATGAAAGGGCGCCTATTAGAGCACCGATAAAAATTATTCTATATTCTGCATTTTTTTTTCTTATACATATGTTAGGCTAGATCGGAACCAGTGTTTCTTTCAGGCACATATCGTGGAAGGTAGTGCCTCCCCCCCCACCTCCCTCTACTCGAGAAAATTTTCGAGCATACAATTGTTTTAGTGTTTAATTATTCCAATATTTATCATCTTAAACAGAAAGGAGGGGGGCGGTCGGAGCTCAGTTGACGTAAAGAGATTAAACCATTTCTATTTTTGCTACAGGCACTCATTTGTTCCAAAATCATCCCATTTCAGGGATTTCGTTCAGCCTGCGCCCTTGCCATATTCTTTGAATTTATGTATTGCCCCAGTTTTCCGAAAAGTGGTCTGAAAGGAACACTGAGAGGAAAGTCAGTAAAAAATAACGTTATAAAAATATATAATTGCGTTATAATGATGCACTGTTTCATTCATCATTAAGGATTATTTATTAGTGGAATATAGTCTTTGGACCATTATACAATAAATATTTCGTTATACTGAGATTAAAATAACTGAAATTTTAAGCAAATATTGTTAATTTAAAAATAAAAAGAACAGTGCCCAGTTAAACTGATGGTATTGAGCTCACAGGCTATTTACACTAATTGTATATCTCTTATTTCAAAGAATAATGCCCCTCAAAAAATAAAATAAGGGAGAGGGATTAGACCGCTTTCTTTATAGTTAACCAATGAGCCTCCAAATGTCACCAGGGAAACGCCTTATCGAAATAAACCGGTATACCAAATTTGAAGCAAATCTGATCGAAAACCCCATTTATCTAAATTAAGGGGTTAAGCCCCCCCCCCCTTTATATTTAACCAATGAACTTCTAAATCTAATCAGGGAAGCACCTTATCAGAATAAACCGGCATACCAAATTTGAAGGAAATCGGACAGAAAAACCCATTTATCTATATTAAGGGGGCTTTTATCCTCCGTTCCTCCCTTTAGACTTAAACAATGAACCTTCAAATCTAACCAGGGAAGCTTCCTTATCACAATTAACCGGTATACCAAATTTGAAAAAATCTGATAATTCTGCATGAAAAACCCATTTATCTAAGTTAAGGAGGCGTGTTAGCCCTCTTTATACTTAACCAATGAAGCCCAAAAACTAATCAGAGAAGCGCCTTACCAGAATGAGCCTAGAAATTTTTTTAAAAGCAAATCGGATGTTTCTATCAAGAGTTATCGCGTTACATACATACGTACATACAGAGCCGGCGGGCACATTAGCTCTCAGGCTTTGATAGCCTGAGCTAATAAAAAATTGCTGGAAATTTAACTAAAATTTAAATAAAAAAAAGAGTTTTTTCGAATCAGACTATGTATTTGATGTTGAGTAAAAGTTTGTCTAAACCGAAAGGGAATTCTATTCACTATTACAGAGATTCTTCATTATTATGTGAAATAATTTGCACCTGGATACTGGAAGAAAGAATTCTGCTTTGGGGTTTCTTTGAGATAATATTGTTCTAAGCCTTTATTATATGTACAGACTTATGGCCAAGCGCAATTTTTCTCTTAGTGATTTATTATTTAAAATTAACACTAGAACTAGCGGAAATTTGAATCATGTTTTATAAAAATATTTCGCACCAGAATTTTGATTTAAAACAGTTTAACTTTATTATTTAACGTTTTTCTTCTTTGTATCTTTTAAACTCTTTCATAATCAAATTTCTGGTTTGAACCGAAACTTATTCATATGATATCAGTCAAAATAAAGACTCGCGGTAGTTTTAGTGTTAAGCAAAAAAAGTAAATTTTACAGCCCCCCCCCCCCTCCTCCCGCCCACCAGCGGCCATGACATGCACTTTATTATTTGTAAATTTACTAAACAGAAATTGATAGTAAGATTACTTTACCTTGGTTTCTGGTTAACTTGCTGACGTAATTTTTCAAGAGATATGTATGCGACCTCTGCTTTTATTTTTCTCTCAATTAATTAAAACTTCATTTATAAACAATTATTTTCTAAGTAGGACAATATTTTTCGTTTCCAACACAGTCGCTTTGAGAAATTCGGTTCAAAATGCCCACTTTGACATCATTTTTTGAAATATATTCTGCCTCTATCAAAAAATCGACCTTTAAGGCACATTATATAGTTTCTGAATAAGATAATCTACCAATTGGATGCGTTTGAAAGCAAAAATGAATTTAAAAATGACTCAGAAAATAAGCAATTTTGATTTGAGTAATACGATATTTTTTATTTCAACCTCTGTTTATTTTAAATTTGTTTATATATTTTGTTTATATATTTAGTATAATAAATTTGTGCGAATTTTATATCTTGTGAATTGACGAAGTTATGAATTCCCCCTCCCCCCTTTTTATTTCCGTTTTTAATTTTTTTGCGATACGAATTTGTCCTATCAAAAACTTGTCAGTATAAAAGTTGTAGATAATATTAAGAAGATTTATAGTAAATTTAATTGGATTTAATACCTTTGTAATAGATGAAGTTATGAATTTTTTTCTACCAAAAACCCTATTTTTTGCGCTTCTTGAGCCCATTTTTAATTTTATCAGAAATCTGTGATACATAAATTTTTGGCCCTATTTTTATAAGTAATAAAAACTTTAAACCGATTTGATATGTACAAAAATTAAGAAGTTATGGGGTTTTTTTCAGTTTTCACAAAACCCCTCCCTATTTCCATCTCCTTGGTCCGATTTTGCCCATTACTCGATTTTGCCCATTTTCACTCCTAAATTTTAATAGTATTCCTTTCTTTATTAAATCTCAGAAATTCTGTCATTAAATAAAGCGAGAAATATCATAAAATTTAGTGGTAGCAGGTAGTCATTTGGGACGGAGAATTCTCATCCCTGTGATTAATATTTACTATAATTAATAATTACTATACCATAAATATGATTACAAATTAAAAATGCAAGAAAAACATTTCAATCATTTAAGATCTTTTTGAATATCATTAAAATGGATAATGTTCATTGACTGCTTCATACTCACTAATTAAATATATGGGAAATTTTTATATGTGTTGGACACATTTAGTGCTTGCTCTTGTGTATCCGCTATGGCTATCACAACTATTTAAAAAACAAAATGATGTTTGGAACGTCAATAAAAGAAATTTTGTTTCCGAGATTTCAAAATATAAATGTATATTGTGAAAAAAAAGGGGGGGGGGCAAATTTATGGGACTAGGAAAGCAAATTATTGGGTGGGCCCGAGCCCCACGAGCCCATATAAGTTGGAGCCACTGACTGTGAGTCAAGCTAATTGTATAAAAAAAAAAAAAAAAAAAAAAAAAAAAAGGCTCAAAACATTTTGACAAAATTTTGTATTACATCGTTTCTGAGCATCAGACCATTGAGCTAAGTCACATGTTTGAGAAAATTCGATTAGTGGGTCAAGCTAATTGTATCTAAAAATCGGCTGTAAGAATTTTGACAAAAAAATTTATTACACCGTTTCCCAGCACGAGAAGACCATTGGGATAGCAATAGGTCACATGTTCGCAAATTTAGATTAGTGGGTCCCTTTTGAGTTACCATGGGTCAAGCTAATTTTATCTATAAAAGGAATTTAACGATTTTGACTAAATTTTGTATTCTATCGTTTTGGGGTTCGAGAAGAGCAGTGGTTAGGTCGCATGTTCGAAAAAATTCGGTTAGTGGGTCATTTTGTGTCATATGTCTCAGGGTCATGCCAATTGTATCTAAACAGCAAGAATGGTATAGTGAGCATAAAATATCGGATTGAACACTAGACTAATTTTGACCGAGCTTAGCTCGGTCATCCTTGCTAGTTAATATAAAACAAGACAAAGCACAACTAACTGCTATTTCATTTTTTTCCTTTTGAATAATAAATATTAGTAAAATGTTACCAAATTTTAAAAATTAACAGTAATGAAAATATTTAGTAAAACGTTTACCAAACTGATGTTATATTAGCATTTTAAATAAGTTACTTAAAGTTAGTTTGAAATCAAATCTAATATTTTGTGCTTTTATAAATACCATCTCCCTCCCGCAAAATAGGAAAAATAAAAACATTTATTAGAAAAAGAAAGATATTTTACAAAAATGATTAAATTTTTAAATGTGTAAGGCATGCATAAAACAATATAATGGCAACATTAAAAATATATTAAAAAGAAAAGAAAAAATAAAGGAAAAGAAATATATATTTCTTTTATGGTATCATAATTGATTTCATTTGTTAAAATGGTTTATTATCACAAAATTTTTGACTGTATATAAACATAGATCTTCCATTTCATTGACAGATTTCACTTTAGCACCGCAATAGCTTATGGATAATCTTTCGTAATCAGCAGATCTAAATAGCGAAATAATGTCTTTGAGAAAATGCAAAGGATGACATTAAAAAAAATTTACTAAAATTGGGGGAGGGGGGTGTCTTTGATAAAAATCAATAAAGTCCCCTCTTAATAATTATGTATGCAAATATACGCGTATAAAATTTGGGCTGGTTACGCTATTTAAAGATCAAGTTATAGTAATTTTAATATGTCGGGACCTTATAATTCTAATATCTAATTAAACTAAAATTTAGAGGGAGTAAAAAAAACTAAACAAAATCCTTTCTTATAATAATTATATTTACTCATACAATAAATGAACAGGCTGCATCAATTAGGCTCCGAGTTATAGCTGTTTGAATGTGTCGGGCCTTAATATTTATTTTATGCTAAAATTTTGGGGCTTAACGACAAAGTCCCTTACAATAATTATGTATTGTCGTATAAAATTTGAGTATGTTTTTTCAATTAGAGATAAAAATTATATCAGTTTTAATGTGCCGGGCTCTTATACTTAATTTATTCCAAAATTTATGGGCGAGGCCTTCGATGAAAAATCCTCTAAAAATCCTTCTTTTAAAATTATTATGTTTACCCATATAAAAATGGCGAGGCTACATCCCTTTGGGCCCATATTGTAACCGTTTGAATGTGCCGGATCTTATATTTACTTTATGGTAAAAAATGTTTGGAGCTTCGATGAAGCGACCAAGTTCCCTTCTATAATTATGTACATGCGTATAAAATTTGGGTTATTTGTGTTAAATAGATCCTATGTTCTAGCCATTTTAATGTGTCGGCCTTATATTGCAATTGCACTAAAATTCTATGGGGCTTCGATATGAAAAAAACTTATCCATCCCCTATAACATTTATATATACCCGTATAAAACGTTAGCGGGTTACGTTAATTACGGCCCGCATTAAAGCCGTTTTAATGTGTCGGGGCTTATATTTAGTTTATACTAAAATTAGAGGGCGCGATGGCGAAAAACCGATTGTGCACGCCCTCATAATGATTATGTTTACTTATAGAAAATTTGATGGGGCTAAAGCAATTACGACGCTAGTTATAGCCATTTTAATGTGTCGGGCCATCTGAGCTATACTTAAATTTGGAGGAAGGCGAACTTTTTAGAAAATACAAAAACTTCCGTTCTACCTATATTCCTTTACTGTTCAAAATCACTATTCCAAAACTGAAACCCAATGCTTTTACAAGAACTAGAGAACAAGAACTTTTGCGTCCCCTCCATACACTTCTAATTGCAACAATTTCTCCTCAGGTCCCCCCTTTCTACGACAACCCTTGACCCCTATCGTGACCCTTTTATATCCATAGAGCTCAAGTAATCAATTAGGTGAGGTTGACAACGTGACAGGTCTGTAGAAAATTTTAGGTATAGCTAATTTTTAATTCAAAATTACAGTGTTTTGATTAGAATAAATTTTAAAAGTCGCCTAATTACGTAAAAGAAAACAAATCAAACTTTGCTTGCATAAGCTCCAAATTTTTATATCTATCTTCAATCTATAGTTATAAACGAATAAAGACTGCACATTATGCTTTTTGGGATTTTTCGAAACTTTAACACGAATTTAAAAATACTCAAAACTATCTTAAAAATATTTTAAGCTTATAGAGTTGTGAAGAGCTTTCGGACTTATATGCTGAAAAAAAATTTTTTTTCGAAATTTTGAAAATTGAATGAACAAGAAGGATAAGTATTTTCTCCATAGGATAACATGGGAATCGACAATGTTTCTTCCTCACGAGTAAGTCGCCTTAAGGGGAAATTCTCTTCATTTTGGTAAAGGTTTATGAAAATTTGCGATTTTTATTTTGCCAGAGCACCCATCACAAAAGTCAAGGACTTTCTTTACATCAGGAAATATCTCTTTTACAAATGATATCACTTCCTTCTGTGTTAAACACACAAGAGTGACATGTTGCATATCATAAGATAAAATGTGTATATTGCTTGCTGATAATCTAATATTGAGAGATAGAGTGTATATAACAGTTGGATCAAGAGTGCAGTTTATTTGGTCCAGTGGTAACTTTAAGCCTCACCTTGAATAAGAAAAGTAAAATTTTTGCTGAAATCCTACAAAACGATAGCTTTTTGAGGGCCAAAGTTTGCTTTAGTTTCTTTTAGGAAATTAGATTTAACTTTCGTTATAAAAGAGTGGGATAACATTTTCCAAATATTTTACTTAGCTTGTCACAAATTCATTTAAAGGAACGGTGCTGCTAATACTGGATTGAATACCTAGAGTATTAATTCTCAAGTTTTTTGGAAATTCCTGTTTGAAAAGAGAATGCACCTCATGTAGATACACATAATATCAATCGCTTTTGTGCATAGTACATTCTTAGCAATGCTAACTACATTTTTTTTCCAGTCATGATCCTTCAACATTCATTACAATTATAAAACTTTTCAATTAGTTCAATTGTTTCTGGACCTGTAACTGTGGCTTTAATTTTTCTTATTTCTGGCATAGACAAGATACTCTTTTCTCTCAGAAGTTGTCATGACGGTCTTGCAGCATAATTAGTTACTTCAAATTCATTTATTATTTTCTTTTGCAGCACAAGGAAAAATAGATCCCCCTTCTATTATGAGAAACAGCAGACTAATAATAATTTGATTAACAGATTCAAAAACACCTGCCTTAACTAAATAATATTATCCTGCCTGTGTCAGAATTTGTTTATACAAGGCAGGTGTAAAAATATGTTTCATACTGTAGAAATGAACTAGGCTTTGTTAAATATAAGGTATTTAAACTATAAAAAACATATTTAAAATTATTAAAATTATTCAAGATAAGATAGAACGGTTTAAAAGAATGTTAAATTTAAATAAAATATTTTAATTCAAACACACATATACACAGGAAAAAACATATTGAAAATGTGATGGGTTAAAAAGTCATTGCATTTTCTTATTCTATATCAACAAAAGATTGTTTACAGTTATACTGTAAACACAAAATTAAGGGATTGTTTAAATTTTTAAAAAATGCTTATAATAAAAGAAAATATATGAATGAATAAATAATGGAAACATAAGGATTATGCACAAAATTTAATGAAGGGAGGATAGACTGCAGTCATAGACTCCCCCCCCCCTTTTTTTTTTTACTCAGAAGAAAGAAAAAAAAAGGAAAAACTTTACTTTGCAAAAGAAAGGAAGAAAGAAACATTGAATAATATATTCAACAAATCATAGGAACAACAGTAGTTAGGTAGCACAGCTAAAATTAGGCAGAGATTTTTTTTTCTTGGTTGGTGCAGTTTCCCAAAACAGGGCAAAATTTTGCATAATTCACGAGAAAGACATTTTTATTTCATAACTAGAAAGCCCAAAGTGTAAACTTTTATTTACAACAAAAAGAAATTGGAAATTTTATTTCCCTTTTTGTGTAGAGCCTTTTTCGTAAAGTCACAAAAATTTGGAAAAATAACCATAACTTCCAACTTTGGTTTAATTTTTTGGCCCTAAATATTTAAAAGTAATTTTTAAAATATTTTTTTTATTAAAATCTGCATCTCTTGATGTACTTACTGTGATATATTTAAGATGATTCGCATTTTAGATCCAGAGAGAATTTTTTGAAAATGGAACTGCAGTCTAAAAATACAGACTCAGAAATGATCGATGAGAAAAATCCAAGAATTGGACCCCCCCATATCTCACAAACTATGAGGTCTAGGAAGGAAAATTTTCTGGATGTATTCATATCATGATAGAATTAGTATATACAACGAGTTTCATCCAAATCCCTGGGGGTCGGGTTACAAACCATAAAGAATTTGGTTGAATTGACATGGAATGACCCTATTAGGAAAAAAAGGCAATTTGATACTTCATTTAATACATTTAAGAAGCAAGTATTATATTTATTTATTCAAATATTTATATACTATACATATTTATATATTTGGGTTCTCGAAAATAGCTCTTATGATTTTCATTAAAATGACGGATTAGGATTTTGTATGTCTACAAATCTATCTCTCAGGGTGTCATCCATGAGTTTTCATGCCATACCTGCTTTTCGCACCGGTGAAAAACAATCTAGAAAGCATAAAAAGTGTAAAAGATTTGCCAAAAAACAGGCTGCGAGTCTTGCCTGCGTGGTAAGGAGTTAAGCTTCGTATTTCGAATAAAGGATTGTTAGAATCCACTGAGTTCCATTTTAGAGAGATATTACAGTCTTCATAGTGACATTTTATAGCGAGTTAAAGTGATTTTTTTTAGGATCTTGCAGAACGAGCAGTGAGGCCGTTTTGACTTCAAATAAGTGGTTTGAGTTTAATAAATATAGTAGAATGGAGCTTAATTAAGCCTGAATAAATTTGCGTTTTTGTTAAAATCTGTGTCATGACCTCACTTCATGAGAACAAGTCGAAAAGATGTGTCAAGCACAAAATCCCCTATAAATACAGATTTAGTGTATTGATTTTAAAACGAAATCATCGTAAAATTTATTTGATGATTCCACAAATCTTCTAAAGTATTTTTGAAAAATTCAACTAATACTTTAGAAAGTGAAATTCATTAATTCATAATTTCAGGCATAAAGGGTTAAATTTATGGGTAGATAGTTCTTTCCCAAATAATCCTCTAATAAAATATTTACCTTTTCTATCTGCCAAACAGAAAGAAAAGCAATAATAATAAAAAAATACATTATTCA
Source organism: Maratus speciosus (assembly GCA_963932465.1). NCBI lineage: Eukaryota > Metazoa > Arthropoda > Arachnida > Araneae > Salticidae > Maratus > Maratus speciosus. The sequence continues at coordinate 518,516,753 of OZ010789.1, read as the reverse complement.
AAATAGGAATTAAAAATTCAGTTCTTAGAAAATTAAGAAATTAACTTACTGGCTAGTGCAGAATACATTCCATTTGCAGCAGGTGGTTCAATCACATTGACTGAAACAAACAAGAAAATTAAAACAGTCTATAAACGAACATAATCTATACTAATAAAAGAAAGTTTGTGTTTATGTGTGTGTGTCTGTTCGCGATGGCTAGCGAAATCTACCGCACGTAGAAGTCTGAAAATTTAGGTGAGGATAGTACGACACAGGTCCTAAATTAATAAATTTCTTCCTTTTAATGATATTAATTTTTGGAATTCTTTTTCCATTTAGTTATTCTCGCGTTTCTATATTCCATTTAAGAAACTGCACCCCCCCCCCCCCCACCATGGCCCGCTCCATGTCACCTCTAACTTTTGTGCGCCATGCATTTTTCACCCCCTAATTTTCTCACCTTCTCAGTGCATAATTTTAAAGTTGAGTCTTGGACACTTCTTCCCGGACCTTCATATTTTTATTGGGGCCCTAGGGCCCTTTTTTAAGCATTGACCCATTTTTGCGCATTTCTTTCAAATATTATTCTAACGAATAATTCATACACGTTTAATTTTGACTAATTGAAGATCTAAGGCGCTAAGTACTAAGACATTTTAACATGTTTTCATGTTAGGGCCCTATTCTCAACCATCAGTAGGCCCTTTTTTGGCCCCTATTATAGCTCACTTAAAAATGGTCCGATTTACATTTACTAGCTTATTTTATCTTACAACTTATGTCCTCCAGCTACTGCATGAACGACAAAAAAATTTGTCTTCAGATACCACCAATTTTGAAAATTAATCGCCTTCTTTGGGGCGCTTGGTGCAGCTGTTTTTTAAAATGTTCCGAATCGCTTGCAATTTATAATCGCTTGCAATTAATCGCGAGTATCCTGAATTGAAATATGATTTAGGTCATCAGTACGATTTAAATTCTGTGCTCTTTATTCAAACGCATTCTGGTACTTTTATGTTAGCCAGGCGCAAATCTTGCGAATACCATCTTTCGCCTCCTCGACAATAGCCATCTTTCCCATTTTAAGCGTGTATACATTAAAAACAATGATTCAATGTTAAAATAAAATGTTTTGGTTCATGATATTATTTCTTATTATTTTTTACGTTAATCCCTTAATCGTCGCTTAATTTGCGAAAAAATCGTTGAAAATCCTTGATTTTTTTTTAATTCACACACATCTTCAACTCCTACAAATTCTTAAAATTAATCATTTCGATCTTAGAATCTAGTTTGTCGATTCAGTGCAGCCATCTGTTGAGCGCTTAAGCATTTTAAATAATACCGGAAGCGACAAAATCAAAGAAGAAACTATGACATGTTAGCTAAGGTTATCAGAAGTTCAACCCGTGAGGGTCACGGGCGCCACAAAATTTGTTCACAAATGACTGTAAGAACGTATGGGCGGCCACGATTAAAGGGTTAAATGAAATAGGTGAAAAGCATGTATTTTAAATGTAATGCAATACATGAAGTTTGAATGAGAGTTTTGTAATTTAAATGAAATGAGTGAAGGTTTATTAATTAAATGAAATGGATGCAATACAAACGATTGCGGTGGGAACAATATTTGGCGATTTATTACTCTTACCCAGGTAACATAATAATACAACAAACAAAACAATTTTGTGTGTAAACTTATGGCTCATTCGGTAAAGACATATGATCGCAAAAATATGTGGTGTTCGAGTTTACTTCTCTACCAAACAATTTGCTCTTACAAAATTTTAGCGAGTACCGTTTCCTTAGAGAAATACTACGTTGCGAAGCTAGCAAAATAGGCGTTTGTTAAAATTTCTTGGTTTTTAGGTTTTAACACTTCTTTTTATACGTTAAGTATTGAGTAATAATTAGCTTACTTGGTATGCATTTGGGAGCAAAACTGGGTGCCCATGTTCCATCCAAACTGCAATGGTAAACATTTGCAGCTTGAGTTTCGTACTTTGTTCCGTGTGGGCAGTTCATAATGCAAGAAGTCAGTTCAGATGTGTGATTACATGACCAGTCAGCAGATGCTTGAAGATCCCGCTCCGGAACACACAGGTCTAACGCTAGATTGATAAAGTCAAATTAACCTCTATATTATCAACATGCAGGTTATGGAATTTTAAAAACTAATAATATTAATGTACAAGGTAGCCAGAATTAAAACACCCCTACTCTGATCTCCCTAAACATCGAATTTTTCAGTGTAAATGCATCAAATTTTGTGCACATACTACACTATATGGCCAAAGGTGACCGGTCACTTGCGATTTTAGACGTTTTGTTAAATACCTGGAAAAATACATGAGGAATTAACCTGAAACTGCAGGTGTGTAAAACAGTATAGTATAGGTCATATTTCCGTGAAGATGTTTTCCCAAAACACCATAGGGGACTGTCAATAAATTGAAAAAGAGCGAATATCTTTTGGATAACCCTCTAAAAACTAATGTAGAAAAAGCGTTCAAACTCGAGATTATTAATAAGTGGCTTTTTGTAATATATTGTGTTCATTTTTCTGAGGTTAGCTGTTATGATGTATACTCGTAGAGAAATTTAGGTTTTTATAAAAACAGTCCCAAATTTCGCCAAGTTTTTTGCTTATAATTTGCAGAGTTTTTAATATAAAATAAAATTCTTATCAGAAAATATGACGAATAACACTGTACATAATACACTGTAATCAGAATTAAAAAATAATAAAAATTTATGAAAAATGAGCAGGTTTACTATAAAATATTTCACTGCGCATGCGCGAATGCAATCAAAATATAATATGCATAATGTGTTAGCTAAATGTATAGAGCAACTTTTGCAAAAGTCTCAAAAACAGTTTGAAAAGTCTGATAATAATCGTTTATAGAATAAGCTCAAAAATCCGTTGTTCCCAGAATGAAGCAAAACGATGAGGGGTTGTATCCATATATCCATTGATTAGCGCCAATATAGCATGCACAATATTGCACGTACTACTGTATTTGGATACAGCCCCTCATCTTTTTGCTTCCTTTTGGGAATAACGGATTTTGAGCTTATTCTATAAACTATTATTATCACACTTTTCAAACTATGTTTTTGAGGCTTTCACTAAAGTTTCTCAATACATTTAGCTAACACATTATGCAAATTATATTTTGATTACGTTCGAGCATGCGCAGTGAATCATTTTTTAGTAAACCTGCTCATTTTTCCTCCAATTTTTATTATTTTTTCATTCTGATTACGGGGTGTAGTGTACAATGTTGTTCGTCATATTTTCTGAAAAGAACTTTTTTTTATATTAAGAACTCTGCAAATTATAAGCAAAAGACTTGGCGAAATTTGGGACTGTTTTTATAAAAACCTTAATTTCTCTAGGAGTATAAATGCCATTTTCATAAAAATGAACACAGTATATTACAATAAGCCACTTATTAATAATCTCGAGTTTGAACGCTTTTGCTACATTGGTTTTTACAGGGTTGTCCAAAAGATATTCGTTCTTTTTCAATTTGATGACTGTCCCCTATGGAGTTTCGGGAAAACATTTTCACGGAAATATATGACCTATACTATACTGTTTACACACTTGCAGTTTCAGGTTAATTCCTCATGTATTTTTCTAGATATTTAACAAAACGTCTAAAATTGCAAGTGACCGATCATCTTTGGCCATAAAGTGTATTCAATACATGGAGAAACTGATTAAGAGAAAAAAAATAGTTCCAGAAAGACATACAGATGGCGCTGTACAACAGGTCATACTCATAAAAGACATCTTTACACACTCTGTTTGAACGTACCAATGTTCACAGACAAGGGCCTTATCGACGCATGGAGTGCTTAATAGACTGGTAGCCGGCAGCACAGGCAACCACCTCATCGAGTTGGAGGCTGAAATTCCAGAATTAGCAAAAACTTGATTCCCATATTAAAACGTAATCGGTCTGCCAAGTCATATCTTGGTGGAAAACACCTAAAAACTCGATTTTACCGGTTGACTCGTAAGTTTACCATTGTGTTTTCCTTCTCCCAGTCCGCCATGTTTTCATACCTTTGGGTGCAGGAAAACGGAATGGTAAACCTACGAGTCGACCGCTAAAATCGAGTTTTTAGGGGGTTTTTTCCACCAATATATGGCTTGGCAGACCGATTGAGTTTTAATATGGGAATCATGTTTTAGCTAATTCTGGAATTCCAGCCCCCAACTCTATGAGGTGGTTGTCTGTGCTGCCGTCTCCCGGTCCATAATGAAGATGTAAAACTGCAATCTGTAGATGTAGCTTGTTCATCTGCGGATCTTAACTGGTCGACTGAGATGCTTTTCACAAATAGGGTGATACCTTCTCTTTCAGGTATGCCAAGGTTACTGGACGTCCTCGATAAACAAGATTTTTTTTAAGTGTCTCCACAGCAAAAAAAAAAAAAATCACACAAATTACGATCCGGAGAACAGGATGTCCAGGTTGTCGGAAACACTGACGACTGTCATTATTGAAACGTTGCAGAAGAAATAACATTCTCGAACCATGGGTTTATGCAAAGTTTTGTGCTTACAGCGCGAAATTGCAATAACAATGGCACTTTATGCTTCTTTACATTTTCCCCCATAAGGGTAATAAAATTTAAAACGGAAAAAATTCTTTTCGCATGTGTTTGGCTTATTTTTGTTGTCTTTTCCCCTTTTCTGTTGTACAGATCCATTTATAGGTGTTTCTGGAACTATTTCTTTTTCTCTTAATCAGTTTCCTTATGTCTTGAATAGTACATGACCAAAATTTGAAGCCTTAACTTTGAGCAGTTAGAGATATATGGAGGTCAGAGTAGGGGTCTTTTAATTCTGGCCACCCGGTATAAAAGCAATATAGCACAATTTTTATATGCATAAAATAAAAATCTCCCATTACTTTTGTCGTATTTCCCTATTTTCTGTTGAACAGGTCCATCTATCGGTGTTTCTGGAACTATTTTTTTTCTTTTAATCCGTTTCCCCGTATCTTGTACAGCAAATCCTTAAAATTTGAAGTCTGTACGTTGAGTAGTTCGAGATATATGGAGGTCAGAGTGGGGGTGTTTTATTTCTGGACACCCCGTATAAAAGAAATATAGCACAATTTTTATATGCGCACAATAAAAATCACCCAATCAAAACGAAAGTTCTACAAATAAGTTAATTTATTCCAAAATGTGTTTTATAACAACATAAAAAAGATCCGAATTAAAAATCAAAGTTCTACAAATAAGTAAATCTAATTTATTCCAAAACGTATGTTTATAATAAGATTTTTTCATAGGATCATTTTAATAAATAAGAACAAATGAGTAGAAAAAATGTTCATTATATAAAATTAACTTTTTCATAATGCACGTTTATTTATATGACCCCGCATTTACTTTGTCTTTATACTTTGTTTTTCATGAAGCTACTGATTTTCTCTACACCGGATATTTAAGTTCACAAAATGAGATTGTAATTGACAATATCTTCAAAGTTACTTTCTTAGGAAAATACATCGGTATATTCTCAAAAATTTGGTATTTGCTTTTATAATTCTACTCTTATGTTTTTACAAATTTTAAATACATAATTTATAATGTCCATTTCAATTATAACGTTATTTTATCCAAAATTAATCTTTGCTTAGTCAGATCTCAAATAATAAAGTCTAAATTTTTCTATTAAAAACGATACAAATATTTCGTTGGGTGACATTTTTTGTTTTGGAATAAAGCTTAAAAAGTAATACAAAATATATTACTTTCTATGTGAATTTGTCAGCTCATTTTCTTATCGAACAGTAGGAAAGTTTACATCACAAAAGTAAGAATGCATGGAAAATTTAAAAAGTGTGATATATTAAAAAGGTTAAGTTTAGTTCCTTATACTTTCTATATGCTGATAGTTGTGAAAGTATAACTTTCGAAAGTTGAATTTTTAATATTTGTTCAGCTTACTATTAGTTTCACGCGGAAAAGAAGTTTCACAAAACTTGAATTTAATAAGAAAACTACGTAGAGAGCAAGAATCGATTGCAGATATCTATAACAAAACAAAATTAAAAAGCAAATTAAAAAAATTAAAATGAAAAGTAATGCAGAAAATCGAAAAGCTCCACACTAAAGGCAATTTTAAACCTAAACAAGAATTGATCACGCGCACTGGGCGGAGCTTGCAATGTTTCCCACAAGCATTGGGGTATTTGATTGGCTTTTGGTGAGCGCTTGTGGGAAAAATCAAGGAGCTGATTAGCTATAATCCATTGTGACGTTGTATGACGTCAGTAATGCTTGTGGTCCATTGGGCAACTGTGCTTATTCAGGATTTATAAAGTTAGACAATAGCTATAATCCATTGTGACGTTGTATGACGTCAGTAATGCTTGTGGTCCATTGGGCAACTGTGCTTATTCAGGATTTATAAAGTTAGACAATAAAAGTGAAAAAATATCTAATGACTAGCAAACCCCGCGGCTTTGCTCACGTAATAGTTGAAATATGCCAAGTGATATTTATATGCCTAATTTTTATTAAAAGGTACTAACTAAATTTTTATTTTATTAAAAGGTAATATTTTATTTTATTAAAAAAGTAATATTTTATTTTATTAAAAGGTTTTTTATTAAAAGTTTTTTTTATTAAAAAAGGTACTTATTACTTTTAGGAATAATTCAAAAATTACTATTTAAAACAGTTTGATTAAACATTATTACACTGCATTAGGCAGAAATGAGACTTAAATTAATAAAACGAAATAAAACGAAATAAATGATAATTTAGAAAATATTTTGAAACTTTTATGCTCAATTAATACACTCATTTCAGTATTCATTTGAAGTTTTGAATTTTTTAGAAACCATCTTCTTGCATCTTAAAATTAACTATCATGTCAAATTCCAAGTCCTACCACCTCTCTCAACAAAAAAGGCTATGTTGAAATAGGAAGTGTCACCATTAATTTGCCAACATTAATTTTGAAATCGGTTTGTTATTTCCTAATATTCCACAGAAACGTCATTTAGAAAGCTTTTAAAGGCCTTTTTTAGAACGTTTGTTGTTCCTGTGAACCCCAGGTGATAGAATCATCGACATAAAATATAGCCTGTGTAGGAACAGACTTACCATTGATTCGCAACTATTACTTTTATAATCTGTTTATATTCCCTGAAATTGCATAGAAATCGTAATTTAGGACTTTTTTAGAATGCTTCTTACACCTCCCCTTCGCTTCACCCCTTTTTAATCCGAATTTATTTTTGACAGTCCTTCGAGAGCATTTATACAGTAGCGCTCAGAAGTATTTTGACAACCTTATATTCTCTCTTATTTTACTTAATATAAAAATGTAAAAGAAAATATATTCCCTATAACTGAGAACACTATGACTGTAGTTATTCAAATGTATCAAGTTTCAACTTGTTTGTTTACATTTGGCGCCACCGAAGAAATATGACTCCTCCTTAGCTCAAAAGTATTTTGAAAATTAGTTTGCATTTAATTGTTGAAGGTGTCAGTGGCGCTATAGCTTCGATTAGTGTTTATATTGACTTATTGTAATTATTTTTAAGTGCCGAAATGTAAAAAATATTGAAGTGATTCTAAAAAAGCCGCTGTAAATTCACTTAAAAAAAGGTAGACTGCAAGCAGAATTAGCTAGTTCTTTTAACGTGTCTCGGCAACTTGTTATTACATGGAATAAAGTTTTTAATAAACAGAATTATGTTAAAAATAAACATATTGGTCATCTGAAAAAAACAACTTGCAATGTTGACTGTATTATAAAAATGATATCTACAAGTGACTGTCGTAAGTCCGCTGTAATAATAAAAAATGAAAGAAAATACGGCATAGACATACACGTTTCATCAGTCAAACGACGCCTAAACCTCTATGGTTTACATGGCATAAGCCCAGCAACAACACGTTTGTTATCTACTAAGAATAGGAAGGCTGGAGTTGCATTTGTAAAACGGCATAATATTTCAAAGGCAAAGTAATTCCATTGCTAAAATGTTGAAATTAATGATTGACACCGGAATTCGAAAACAAATTTATTTGTAAATAAGAAAAAGCTATATTTCACATAGATAATAAATCGAATTTTTTTAACTTGAATTCTGGTGTCAATCATTAATTTCAACACTTTAGCAATGGAATTGCTTTGCCCCTGAAAGGGTTATGCTGTTTTACAAATACAACTCTAGCCTTCCTATTCTTAGTAGATAACAAACGTTTTTGCTGTCGAGATTTAGGCGTCGTTTGAATGATGAAACGTGTATGTCTATGCCGTAATTTTCTTTCAATTCATTTTTTATTATTACAGCGGACTTACGACAATCACTTGTAGATATTATTTTTATAATACAGTCAACATTGCAAGTTGTTTTTTCAGATGACCACTATGAGACTTATTTTCGATGTATTTCTGTTTATTAAAAACTTTATACCATGTAATAACAAGTTGCCGAGACACTTTAAAAGAACGAGCTAATTCTGCTTGCAGTCTACCTTTTTTAAGTGAATTTACAGCGGCCTTTTTAGAATCACTTCAATATTTTTTTACTTTTCGGCACTTAAAAATAATCACAATAAGTCAATATAAACACTAACCGAAGCTATAGTGCCACTGACACCTTCAACAATTAAATGCAAACTAATTGTCAAAATACTTTTGAGCTAAGGAGGAGTCATATTTCTTCGGTGGCGCCGAATATAAGCAATCAAGTTGAAACTTGATACATTTGAATAACTGCAGTCATAGTGTTCTCAATTATAGGGAATATATTTTCTTTTACATTTTTATATTAATTAAAATAAGAGAATATAAGGTTGTCAAAATACTTTTGAGCGCTACTGTATTTTATAAGTAACTACCATGTCATATTTAAAGTTTCTAGCCTTTTCAGTATCACAGAAATAGCAATTTAGAACGTTTTTAGCTCTTGCAACCCTCTGGTGGTAGTGGCACAGACATAAAATATAGCTTATGTTTGAGCAGGTTCTATCACCAACAATTTGTCAGCATTATTTTTTTTAATCGGTTTGGTATTTGATAAGATTGCATAAAAATTGTAATTTATAACGCTTTTCGCTTACTTCATCTTTTTAAATTTGGAATTTTCTTTCGACTGTTCTTAGAAAGCAGTTGCATCTTGTAAGTAAATACCATGCCATACTTCAAAGTGCAAGACCCCTCAGTTGTGCAAAAATCGCAAATTACAACATGTTTTGCTTTTGCAACCCCCAGGTGGTAGTGACAGCAACATAAAATATAACCTATGTTATAGCAGGTAACTGTCACCATTGATTTGCAACCATTACTTTTGAAATAGCTTTGGTATTTCCTGAGATTGAGTAGAAATCGCAATTTAGAACGCTTTTCGCGCATTTTCACCCCTTTTTAAATTTCTAATTTTTTCGAAACTGTTCTTAAAGATCATTTATATCTAATAAATATGTACCTTGCCTAATTTTAAGTTGCTAGCCCCTACCGATCACAAAAATCGAAATTTAGAACGCTTTTTTGCTCCTGCAACGTCTAGGTGATAGTGATACCGACATAAAATAGCGTCTATATTAGAGCAGAGGCTGTCAGCATCAATTTCCTACCATTACTTTTGAAATCAGTTTGATTCTTCCTGAGCTATTACTGACAAATCGGCATTTAGAACGTTTTTCGCGCATTTTGCTCCTGCATCTCCTGTGGGGTAGTGGAAACAGATACAAAATATAGACTATCTTGGAGCAAGATCTGTCACAATCATTTTTACACCATTATATTTGAAATCGGTTCAGTACTTCCTGAGATTGCACAGAAATCGCAATTTAGAATGTTTTTTACAACGCTTTTTCCGCATTTTGACCCCCTTTTAAATTTTGATTTTTTTAGGAAATGTCCTTAGATATCTTATAACTAACTACCATTCCAAATTTCACGATTCTAGGCCCTTCCGTAATGCCAAAAACCGCAATTTAGAACGTTTTTTTCTCCTGCAACCCCTTTGGGGTAGTGGTTGTCGACATAAACATAGCCTATGTTGGAGCAAGGGTTGTCACTATTATTTTGACGCCTTTATTTTTTAAATCGGTTTGGTATTTCCTGAGATTGTGTGGAAACCACCACGTAGAATATTTTTTAGAACGCTTTTCGCACATTTCCCCCCCCCCCCTTTTAAATTTCGAATTGTTTAAGAACTGTTCTTAGAAATCCTTTATATCTAATAATTAGCTAATATTTCAAATTTCATAATTCTAGGCCCTTCAGTAACGCAAAAATCGCATTTTTAGAACGTTTTTTGCTCCTGCACCCCATTTCGAGTAGTGGCACCAACATAAAACATAGCCTATGTTGGAGCAAGGGTTCTCACAGTCATTTTGACACCATTATTTTTAAAATCGGTTTGCTATTTCCTGAGATTACGTAGAAACTACCATTTAGAACGTTTTTAAGAACGCTTTTTGTGCATTTTCACCCCTTTTAAATTTTGAATTGTTTAAGAACTGTTCTTAGACATTTATATCTTATAAGTAATATTCCAAATTTCATATTTCTAGGCCCTTCAGTAACGCAAAAATCGCATTTTTAGAACGTTTTTCGCTCTTGCACCCCCTTTGGGATAGTGGCGCGGACATAAAATATAGCCTGTCTTGGAGCAAGCGTCGTCACCATCATTTTGACACCAATATTTTTTAAATCGGTTTGGTATTTCCTGAGATTATGTAGAAACTACCATTTAGAACGTTTTTTAGAACGCTTTTCGTGCATTTTCAACCCTTTTAAATTTCGAATTGTTTAAGAACTGTTCTTAGACATCATTTATATCTTATAAGTAACTAATATTCCAAGTTTCATATTTCTAGGCCCTTCAGTAACACAAAAATCGCATTTTTAGAACGTTTTTTGCTCCTGCACTCCCTTTGGGGTAGTGGTACCGACATAAAATATAGCCTATGTTCTAAGTTGGACTAACACAATCATTTTGATACCATTACTTTTGAAATCGGTTCGGTAGCTCCAGAGATTACCTCTAACAAACAAACTTTCTCTACTACTATAACTCTTACTTTCTTTACTATACTAATATTCTATAATATTAGTATAGATTAGGCACTAAAATTGAAAACTGATGTGAAAAACAATTTTGCGCTGGAATATGTAAATTTCTTATAAAAAACATTATAAACACATATAAGAAGAGACTATCTTGCAAAAGTATATGAAAATCAGAAATTTTCTCTAAGTCCATAATTTTTTATTAGAAAGCAAATTTAAAAGCTGCAGTTCAGATGCACTGAAAGTTTGAAGAAATTTAAAATAAACAGTTCTAACCAAAAAATATGAGAGCATCTATAAGACACAAAAGGTGGTTTGATTTCGGTTTGGGATTGTAGATAAAGCATCTGGAGCAGCCATTACTGACAAAATAATTTAGTGCAGTTACTTTAATATTTTGAAAGGTGATCACAATGTCAAAAGAGCCTCTGTTTTACTGTATGTATATTTCAACGAGATAATCCAAAATGTAATATTCGACTTACACAAAAATTACTTTTATACGTGCTGAGAAATAGACTTCTTAATTTATCAATCAAGATAAAGTATTAAAAATAAAAGCGCCCTAACAAGAGCTCTATTAGAGGAGTAAATGAAAATACCATCTCTTCTAACTCAGAAATTGGTATGAAATCCAGTGTACCATAGAAATTACTAACTTTTAATTTCTGCAAAACAAATTTGTAAAAATTATAATTTTTACTTTCCTTGTTTTCTGTTTGCATACTTTCTTTTGTGCCATAAATTATTCTTGCTTCTCACTTCAAATATTTGTGTCATATTTTTCATGGTTATTGGAATAAATCGTTATTTTTAATACAGTAAAAATAATTTTATTTCCTTGAAGAAATATTTGAACGAATGTTCGGAGTCTAGTTACGTTAGTGACTAAGTATTAGAGATCTGCACGGGCCGGCCCGTGGCCCGAAGCCCGAGCCCGGCCCGACCCGCGGTCGGGGCTTATTTTCATTCACAGCACTCGGGCCGGGCCCGGGCCTTACTTTTTTCTGAAGTCTCGGGCCGGGCCTAGTCACTATTCTTTACGGGCCGGGCCGGGCCGGGCCTAACTTATTTTTTCTGTACACACCCGGGTGCTGGTTTCATTCCTAATCTTCATGGCCCAAAATTTTCATTCCTAGTATTCAACCACCCCGTATGAAAATCATTGTATGTCTCGGAATGGCCTGGTCCATTCAATGGTCAGTAAAATTATGCTTGGCACAAATTTTTTGTCAAAAAATGCATACATTTTTAAATCGCCATTATTCTACAATTAAACATTCAAATTCATTCTTTTTAAAGAATAGTAGATTTCTACACTTATTAAAATGTAGTTAAATTAAAATATAGTAAAACGTGTGAAAAAGAACCTGTCTATAACGGAATCTTGTTTTAAACTGAAAAACGTGTTGATCCATGCAAAATTAATATACTACTTAATACTACGTAAGAAAATTATAAAAATTAATAACAAACAAAATTAATATAGTACGTAAGAAAATATGTACTACATTTACACTTGCTAAAAAGGGAACTTGTCTATAACGCATTTTTTTTTCTATGCAATTCAGTCTTAGATTTTACTGTATAGCATTTTTCAGATATTTAACACTTCAATACATGGAATATGGATTAATAATATTAATGATAACTGAAACATTTATATAGAAGAAATAGAGATTCATTCAAAAAATAAATATCGCACCCTGCGGCACTTCTATAAAAATGAAGATTATAAACATGAAAAGAAAAGTTAAGATAAATATTTTTTGTTTTATCTCCTCGTACGAGAAAAACTATTAACCAAATCGACATAAAAATCAATGTTTTGTAGAAATTCACTCGGGCCGGGCCGGGCTCGGGCCGAGATTTTAACTTTTTTTCGGACCGGGCCGGGCCGAAATTTTTACTTTTTAACCGCGCCGGGCCAATAAATTTTTTTCTACGGGCCGGGCCGGGGTCGGGCCGGGGTCGGGCCGAACTGTCAACTTTTTTACCGGGCCGGGCCAATATTTTTTTGTACGGGCCGGGCCGAATTTTTTTTCTCTGAGTCGGGTCGGCCCGTGCAGACATCTACTAAGTATATCTGAATATCCTATTTTAGAAAGAACCCTTTGAAACATTGTATGCCAGTTAAAAAAATTAGTTGCATGCAAAGTACGTTCTCAACATATTTTCCTTCATAACATGTCTCGTGAGGTGTCTTTCTATGGCTTTTAATGTATCTCAGAAAATAAGATGTACTTTGAGAAAGAGAACGTGTTCTTTGCTTTATGTCCTGCAATTGTGCGGTAATGCACGGATCATATTGAACAAGAATATTTGGAAGAATATTAATAGCTTGGTTAAGTAAACTTGTAAAGTTATAATTTTGCAAGTGAATTTTGTTCCTATAACCTTAATACGCGTTTAACCCTCCTAGTACCAGGTTTTAGTACTTTCTGAGCATTCTTAGTTTTACATGATTTGAACTGGAAATTTAATTGTATTTTATGAAACTTCTTCCTAGGAGATGTATTTAATTTCATATATTAAGAATAAATTATTCATTATATCTGGTTTGAAAGATTAAAATTTCAAAATAGAAAATAACCGGGGTCAAATAAGACCATAATAGTGCTAGGAAGGTTAAATGAAAGACTTATTTTGAGAATTTAAAGTACGCGTTTTAATAAAAGACCTATTTAGAGTAAAATACGCGTGTTAATGGAAGAAGAGATTTATATATTACCGTATTGACATCTATCTCCTCTATATTCTGGAGTACATATGCAATGGTTTCCTTCAGTGCATTCACCTCCATTTTCACACGAGGGACTGCATATTGCTGTTAAATAAAGAAATAGAAAGGTATCAATACATTACAATGCATACATTGGGAGAAAATTTTTGCAAATTTAAAAGCACAAATTAATTCGACATAAACCAACATGAAATTTTATTTATTGCTCGAGATTTTTCATTTACTATTAATATTCATAATGATTATTAAGTACAATGCATAAAAAGTCACACAGAGAACGAACTGGAGTTATTACCAGGGTAATCAGAATCCCTGTATAAAAATAACCGTTCTTTTATTGCAATTTAATTCATTGGAAAATTTCAGAGTTGATTTGTGAAAGTGAATTCCATTTACAATGTGATACTTCGTAAAATACGTGGCCATAATTAAATTACAGGTATTCAGAACTCATAAAAAATTCAGCGGAGAAAAACTGCCATTTCGTATATATACTATTTAAACCAGCAGTTCCAAAACTGGTTCCCGAACACCAAAATGGCCGCAACGCCTCATCACGTGATCTTTTAAGGACTCAAGTCCATAGAAAAATTTTCACTTTTATAGAATTTGAGATAAATCTTGCAGATAAAGTAAAAACTAGCAATATTCTTTGAAAGTACCGTTTAATTTATGTGATCTCCAGGATGTATGCAGTCTTTACTTTTGAGCACCTGTATTTCGAGATAGTAATTTTAGATATTTAATCGCATAAAACCGTAGAAACTTGTTACAAATTCTGTAATGAAGTAAGGTGACTATTACTAATCAGAAATATTAATACTCAAAAGTAAGGTCCACATGCAGCCTGCACATACTAAAGAATAACAGTAATTTCAGTTATAAATCGTATAGGTGCTTGAGATAAGAAATACGGAAAGGGGTAATTAAGAGTTCTAGAACAGCTGTGTTAGACAGTGGCGGATTTATTTATAAAGAAAGAAAATTTCATATTTTCAGAGGCAGAGGAAAATATAGCACCCTAAGCTGATTTTGGTCAGTAACATAGGTCTAAAAATGAAAAAAGAAATTCTCATGTTGGTTGACTAATATTTAATGGACCTTTTTTTTAGTTGTACGCATATTTTACTGCTCAAATTCAGTCTATAGCACCATGTTTGCCCCTGGTGTCGAAACTGTGAACTATTTTTCTTTATAAGTCGATTCCCCTTGGTCTAAATAGTGCGTATACGAAATTCTGTTGCATTTGACCCAGTACACCCTTTATAAATGACCTCTAAACATACTTTAATTTTATATGACGGCTGTATTTATGATGTATTAAAAAACTGTACAAGAAAATTATATCGTTAAAAAAATCATTTATTATTTTCAATTACATAAACTTTAATATAGTTAAATGGGTAATAATCAAGGTAAAAATAAAATCAATGTATGCAGCAATTTACGGAAATTAGATTGTCATCAAACCGTGGTCTTATTACACCATATCTCGCTTCATTTTTAACACACATCTTTTCTTTGTATATCGTGTGGCTTATCGCGTGTGAAAGCTTTCGTAACGCCGAACTCAAACATACATTTCTTTTAATTTTAGGTCTTACATTTTCAGAGACATCGTCGAAAATGTAATGCAAAAATATGTCCCCTCCCCTCTATTTCCGAATCTACTGAAACTAAAAATTATGAAAAAATTAGGTGTAGTAGAAGTTAATTTAAACCTTGCAGGAAAATAGTGATTACTCTAGGTCTAGTTTGAGAAAATCACGTTTTTCCGTTACACTCAAATTTCGATTTGCGGGCATTCAGCAAAAGAGTTGAGCGCTGGAGGTACCTATCGTCGCCGAAGTATAAAAGGATTGTTGATAATGATTTTCGGAAGAAAATGTCGGTAATTAGTAGAGACATTAACCCTTAAATACACGGACGGTTTGGACATACATAAAGACACGGTCGGCGTACTCTATGTGCCATCGGCTTTTAAAGCCTAGATAACTTTTAATGATACTAGGGGACTCGGCCCCCTACGAGCTACGCTCGCCAACCCCCGTCCAGACACCGTAGACTCTAAATGCACGCTAATTTGATCGGCTTTAAAAAGATTTCAAAAGATTGAATTGTAATTTAAAAAACAGTGGCGATCTCTCTATAAACGGATTTCTATTCATTTCTCTTTGACTGGGGAAATTTAACGCCAAATCCGTTGCGGTACTACTTGATTATCCCGTCGACCAATTTCGCCAAATTATATAAATCGCCAAATTATACAAATTGACATAATTTTTATTTTAAATAACGAAAAAACAAATAAATTAGTACGACATTAATAAAAATACAAATAAAACGTCGAAATAAAAATAACTTGATGACGTAGACACGTGTAACAACATTTCAAAATAAGCTAATATAAAAAGAATTAAGTAAACAGAGTCTTTGTCTCCCGGTATTTTTTAACAAAGTGAAAAGAAAGTTCTTTTAAATGAGCCATTTTAAATTAATCGTTTTTAATCTGACGTAATTTTGACCAAACTATTCTTTCTCTTTTTAATATTCACGTGAAAATACTTGTGTTAGAAATTAAATATTATTTGCGCTTTCCTAACAAAAATAGTTGAAAAGTATCCTCTTAAAATATCAAATAAATGCCTAGCGCAATTTCTAAGTTTAAACCGTTTTGCAATATTATTTTGTGTTCATTTTATGTAATAACTGTAATGTGACGTAAATATGACGTAATTTCTCCTATTTAAGACTTCTAACGCATGTTAATAAATTTATTGCTTTACAAATTCCTTTCTCTCTTAAAATTCACGTGAAATTATAGTTTTTATGACATAATTTTTAATAAGTTCCTGCTTTTTGTACATAATTATTTAATTCTAATTCCAAATGTTTTTTTCTGTTTATAATAGTCACGTGTAAATATATATATTTTTTTTGAAGCAAACATTATTGCTTCCGCTGTTTATACAGTTGGCAACAGTTTAAATTAATATCACTTTTTAAAATCTGTTAAAAATATCTCTAGAAATGCTGAAAATCTGAATTTAAAATAGAAATAAAACCTCAAAAAATTAGTCAAAATAAAAAAATTAATGCAATCTGCATTCCGGCAAATTCTACCGCATAAAATGATCTAAAAATGATTAAATTCCTATGAACAGTTTTTGCTCCTATAAAACTTTTTTAGTGGACCGATTTTGTCCAACTTTAGCATTAAATATCTCTTAAAATAATTCTTCGATCTGAAAACTGTCTGCATCAGCGTGTTTATCAAACATTTCTGTATAATACTACCGATTTTCATATTTTTGTATGCATTATTTTTCTTAATATTAACGAAGAAAGACCTCCGGTCACAAAAAATTCAAAACCGGCGGCGGCGGTGACAGCGGTAGTTACTTTTTTTTAGAATAGAGAGATATTTGGGTAATGAAATGTCCAGTTACTAATTCATATATATTTATTTCACGGAACCCTCTATACGCGAGTAATACTCGCACTAGACCGGTTTTAATTACGGAACAGGCTTTAGTCACATTCTCATTTTCTTTCACCTACTTCTTTATCTGAAATTAACTACAATATTATCATCCAATCATTTACTGTTATATCATCAGAACAAGACCACAATATTCATTGAACACAAGATTTACATTACGAAGCAGTACAGGAATTATTCGAGAAGCAGCCAACATTAGTAGTGCACTTCAAAAATTTTTTTTTTTTTTTTTTTTTTGTATCCTTATAAAACAATTATGACAAAATATTTAAAAAGGAAATGGCAGGTATTTTCATACTGTAATTTAGTTCAATATACTGAAATTTTATATTAATTTGAGCTTGTATGGGAATAATAAATGATGGCTCATTAATTATTTTATGTGTCCCCCTATATACTTCGCAAAAAGAATGCTTCTTTTAAGGAAAAAAACACATCTATCTTAAGACACCCAACTTTCGTAACAATTGGGGAAATATCTGTGAAAGACAAAACGAAAAGATGAGGCAAAAACGGGCAAATACGCCATGTATACCTCTTAATATTTCAAGATTACATGGACAAACAAAAATAATTATGGAAATTGGAGCATCCATTCAAAAGTTATGCGTGAACATATATAAAAATGTAATCGAATCGAACAATCTCGTAATTAAAAATAACCTAAGATTACAAAATTTACTGTACAATCAGATTTCAAATTATCATTTTAGAGCAAATTCTAAGTGAACATTAATAATGAAAGATGCAAACTTATGTAACGTATAAAAGGCTTTTGTAAAAGAATACAAATAAAACATTTAGCATACATTGTTCTGAAAGCTCTAGAAAGGAACAGTTTTGGTACAAAATTTAAAAGTAGCATCAAAACATGCACTTAATGTTGATGCCTTTACATATTCATCGAAATACAAGATTTTTTTGTGAAGGGAGGAAGGGTAGGGAAGGGGGTTCTCATCTAGATGTAATTATACTAGAAGCTAAAACTCAAAGTTATTTAAAAAGGATATCAAATATTTTACTTTTTATAATGTTTAAGAAATGCTCAAAAGATAGTTACATAGACTGGGGAAAAATGTTAAATGAGGATGCGAATTTTAATCTTTCAGTATCTTCAAACATTTTTCATATCTCTAGTTCCAGATTAATATACGGTTTTTAACTAAAAGAACTTAGAAAATACTTTTTTTTTTTTTAAGGAACTAGCACCACTTTTTTTATTTTAAACTTCAAGATTTAACTTTTAGCTCTAAATATGCTAAACAAATAATCCTTTGGTCCTTTATATTACAATAACTGGCACTTGCGTATATAAAAAAGACACGTAGTAATCCAATGATTCAATTAAAGATGTCAATTCAATTTCAATAAGATTCTTTTGGATAAATCTAAACCAGTACCGTCAACCAGGGCTACTTTGGTCCTTGCGGGGTTACGTTGGTCTATCCCATAAAAAAAGATTTTATTCTTTGTATAGAACAAACAGTACAAGATAATTC
Source organism: Maratus speciosus (assembly GCA_963932465.1). Lineage (NCBI taxonomy): Eukaryota > Metazoa > Arthropoda > Arachnida > Araneae > Salticidae > Maratus > Maratus speciosus. Next base: position 518,497,953 of record OZ010789.1, on the reverse strand, counting down.
GGAGTTTTTGCCCTTGAAAATTATTTTAGACCCTACTGTAGGGTATTTGAATAGTTTGGGGGTAATTAAAAATTTTTTAGAGGCAACACTGGATGTGTTTGTAAACAACTGTTTTTGTGTGTAGATTTTAACTTTCGAAACTTTCTATAATGAGATAATCTGGATAAGAGTTACAAATAAGATAAGTGTCAAAATGTTTCCTTTAGCAACATGTAACCCATGTGTGATCATAGTTTTTCCTTTAACTTTTTATTTTGACAGAAAATGTTTACGTTTTCATAAAACTAACGTGAAAACTAGTTTTTCGGGGGTACTTTGTACCAGGCCTTTTTGGTCAGGAAGTAGCTCCAGTTACTCAAATGCTTTTTATACAAACAAATCTCTTAAAAATGTATTAAGTAACATTTTTTTCAAATGTCACTTTAGCAAAATGTTACAGTAATTATTTTTGTTCCAGTTGCTGAGAATAACATGATGAGAACTGTTCTTCGTGTCTTTAATATTAACATTCGGTTTATTGTGTTTAAATATTAAAAAAAAAAAAAACATTTGTTTATCAAGTTTGCAGTATTAATTCATTAGCAGATCCTATTGCAATCAATTGCTAATTTATTTCAATATTCCAACATATGAATTGGTTTCATTTTATATGAAAATAAGTGAATGGACCAAAGAAGCCCGCAGCAGGGGCTACTTTGTTCCAAAACTTTAAAAATAGTTAAAAAATAAAAGCGTCTTTAAAACCATACAGTTTGCTTCATTGTTTCCTGTTAATTGATTACAACTCCATTTCGACGTTGAAAAATCATATATATTTTTTAATGATGGAAATGTTAGTGAAACCAGGAAAAAGTGGTCCAAAGTAGCCAAGGTTGACGGTAAAGCAAAATTTAGATGGGATCCCCGCAGTGATGAAAGGGTTAAAGTTGATTTGAATGCATTCCAAGCAAAATTTTAGATTTGAAAAGACAGCATTGACTTTAAAAAGATGATCTTGAAAATAGACACGAATACTACTACTTAATATTCCATTGTATCATCAGTACTTACGTTCACAGTCAGGAAATATAAACTCTGGTGTCCATTTTCCACTGCCCAAATCGCATATATGCCTCCATTTTTGCTTTTTGTTTGGAAATTGATAACCAGCATCACATTCTGCTTTACATACATACCTACATTAAAAATTAAATATAAAGCATATATACATATGAATAAGACAGATGATCATCTCTAATGTGAAATTAATGTATATTTAAGGATTTCTTAGTTTTCAAAGACAAGATGCTACTTAGAATTATAAAAATAGCAACTGCTATTAGAATAGTACATTGCTAAATACTTACATAAAAAGCCTGTATAAATAATTATAGAAGAATAAATTTCATATGAATTAGCATTTTAATTTTCATCCTTTATTTTCATAAACCTGTTTTTAAATAGTAAATATTACACAACTGGCAGTATCTTTCTCTTCTAAAAAAATGTAACTAACGCTGTAACCGCCGCCGGTTTTGAATTTTTTATGACCGGAGGTCTTTCTTCGTTAATATTAAGCAAAATACTGCATACAAAAATATAAAAATCGGCGGTATTATAGAGATATATTTGATAAACACGCTGATGAAGATAGTTTTCAAATCGAAGGATTATTTTAAGAGATATTTAATGCTAAAGTTAGACAAAATCGTTCCATTAAAAAGTTTTATAGGAGCAAAAACTATACATGGGAATTTAATCATTTTTAGATCCTTTTATGCGTTATAATTTTCCGGTGTGCAGACTGCATTATTTTTTTTAATTTGACTCATTTTTTGAGGTTTTATTTCTATTTTAAATTCAAGTTTTCAGCATTTCGAGAGATATTTTTTACTTATTTTAGAAAGTGGTATTAATTTAAACTGTTGCGAACTGTATAAACAGCGCAAACTATGTTTGCTTCAAATTAAAAATTTATTTACACGTGACTATTATAAACAGAAAATATAAAAAGCAGGAACTCATTGAAAATTACGTCATAAAAACTATATTCACACGTGAATTTTAAAAGAGAAATAATATTGTAAAATAAATTCATTAACATGCGTTAGAAGTCTTAAATAGGAGAAATTACGTCACATTTACGTCACATTACACTTATTACGTAAAATGAACAAAAAAAAAAATATTGCAAAACAGTTTAAATTTAGATCTTTTCAACTATTTTTATTAGGGCAGCGCAAATAATATTTCATTTCTAACAAAAGTATTTTCACGTGAATATTAAGAAGAGCAAAAAAAGTTGGTGAAAATTACGTCAGATTAAAAACGATACATTTAAAGTGTCTTATTTTTAAAAAAACTTTCTTTTCGCTTTGCTAAAAAATACCGGGAGACAAAGACTTTACTTAATTCCTTTTATATTAGCTTATTTTGAAATTAACTGGTTTTATTTAATCAAAGACGGAAACAGCCATTATATCTTTTAGCAGCAGCGGATTTGGCCTTAAAATTCCCCAATCAAAGAGAAATGAATAGAAGCCCGTTTATAGGGAGATCGCCACTGTTTTTTAACTTATAATTCAATCTTCGGAAATATTTTTAAAGTCGATCAAATTAGCGTGCCTTTAGAGTGTGCTGTGTCTGCCTGGCGAGCGTGGCTTGTAGGAGGCAGCGCCCCCTAGTTATTTAAAATAATGCATAGATTCCTTTTCGTAAAAGGAATTAATTCCAATTGATTGAATTCTATTAAATACGTTGCTGCAATAGAATTTCTTCATACAAATGTATTTTCTATCAGAAATTTCTTATTTTGCAGTATAAATAACTTTGGAGAGAATTTTATAAGAAAAAAAAACAATTCTGATTTGAAGTAGAAAAAACTCAGAATCCCTTTAAAAAGAGTCCATTCGGATCAATGTAATATCGAATCCGTAAACTTAGTCTCTGAACTCATACTTTTAGCCAATACTCGTAACTCGTAGATTGAATGAGACCAGTGTACTAAAAGACAAAAAAAAAAAAAAAAAAAAAAAAAAAAATCTTATTTTAAATTTATGCTTGCGCATCAGAACTCTGGTATTGGATCTTAAATAAGATTTTCACGTCATTTCAATGCCATTTAAAAACTGCATACGTCCTCCAGTAATAAGCCTCGCATTGCTCATTCGATAATGCATACAATCATACAGGGTGTCCCCTAAAATTCTGCTTATAGAATTGAATAAGTAAACAGCAACAATTATTGAAGTTATTCTTTTCAGATAGTTTAAGAGGTCCGAAATTCCTTTATAACATTCCCTTGTTTTAATTACAAATATTTTCGATAGATGGCGCTGCCATGCATCAAACTACCGTATAAAAATTATCGAAGTTAGCTCAGTTTTTACACTTCATTCTATTTAGCTGTTGATCTTAAGAAAAAAAAAAAAAAATTCGAAATTGCAAGGCAATTTTCAGCATGTTACAGTTTGAGACAGTACCACGCCATCTATCGGTGATATTTCGAAATAAAACAGGAAGTGTAGTCAAGAAATTCCTGGCTTCTTATTACATTGCTGCAAGAGTAATAGCTGTCACGGTTTTCTTGATATTGAACTTTAAAAGCAGTCTATTTTAGAACACCGAATACATACAATCCCGGGACACATGCAAACATGCAAAGGTGCATCTTTCTGTTTGTACTTACTTATTTTTCTTCTTTTTGTGTTTCCCACATATGAGCTCTCCGTTCATAGGAGGAGGTGGTTCTTCACAAGCATCTTTAAAAAATGAAAAACGCTTATTTAGTATTCTTACATAAAACGAAAGGCATTCAAAGTGAAAATAAATCCTTCAAAAGCTTATATATCGACACACACGAAAAATATCACAGCTAAAAATGTTGCATTAAACAATAGAGAGCTTCATAAGCGTCATTCCTTAGAATGGCACTATGTGCCTTGTGCGTTTTAAGTCAGGGTTGCCATACTCCGCGACGCATATTTTAAAATATATCAGGGGTTCCATTGGTGACTATTTTTATATTTTATTTGTATCATTATTTCCAAATAAATTTTGTGATGGATTTCTAAAACATGTACAACAGAAATATGATAATCATTACAGTTTGAATAAAATTGTACAAATGAAATATAAAAATAGACCAAAGTTGTTCCCTTAGATAATTTTTTCTCTCTCAGTAAAGAAACGCGCTCTGTATATCGTTCTTATTTGGAGAACCGCTCATTCTAAAAACTCTTTTGGCCTTAAGTCATTACAACAAATGTGCAGAATCACAAGACTAATAACACATTTTTACGTAAGTTTAAGAGTTTCGCCAGAAAATATTGTGCGTTACAAAAAACAGCAATTCTGTCACCAACTATACTTTGAAACAAGAGTTAATCTTTACAATTTCAGAGGCAACTGACTGGGGAATATCCGCAAGTGTCAGTGCTGGATTTTGACGAGAGTGGTATCGTTCGAAAGCTCTTGTCACGAGGATCAAGAACAGTCTGGGAACTATACTCCCGAATCGAATAATTCACGAGATATGGAGCCTTTTCCGTTTCAGAAGGAGATAAAAAAGAAAAAACAGCATGATATTCCTTCTAAAGGTATCGAAGACAGGTATTTTGTCATAATTAAACATGATACTTGTTTTCACGATAGTGTTTCATGATAGTGTGGTAACGAAAATGCTATCCTGGTACTGGATGGATGGATTGGCCAAACAGATAAAAATTTAAGCATCGAAAAACTAGGTTCTGCTATATAGCAAGTCTTTCTTCCAGCTGAATCGACAAAATATCATCAGCTACTGAATCTTTACTTATTCCAAGACTACAGGTACTTGGTAAAAGAAAATAGGTGAAAAATTCATCAAAGTATTTACTGTGATGTTAACACTATTACTACAGAAAGCATACTAAAAGTACATAACTTGGCGTACAGTCAGTTCTCTTCACCTACTTTCAATGGAGTGCGAGAATATACTTTCCAATGCGAAACGCTTATCCAGTCTTCCCATCAGTAAAAGATGTATGCTTCATCACTTTTACTAAAAACACATGCGCTGACTGCCAAACAATAATGACCATCGTTTGTTCCTGGGATTGGAAAAATTTGAATTTACAACACTTTTACGTAGCCAAACACTATCATGGTTACTTATATAACAAAATTTCTGCCTTCGATAGCTTTTGAAGGAACCTCATGCTGTTTCCCTTTATTTATCTTCTTCCGAAATAGTAAAAGGTCCCGTACCTCGTGAACTGTTGGATTCGGGAGTATAAGTTCCAATACTATTCTTGATCCTTGTAGCTTTCGAGCGATACCACTCTCGTCAAAATCCAGAACTGACACTTGGGGATGTCCCCTAGTGATATTTTAACATTCGCGTGTGTGCATTACTCCCACGCGATTTATTCCAGATAATGTCAAAACTTTAATATGCGAGATCAAAATATACAAAGCAAAATCAAAGATTATACTTTCTTTGCTTTTAGAAAAGCAGTTTAAAAAGAAGAATCATTATTTATTATCATCAAAACTCATTAGCAATTAATTTTTCATTCACGGCGCTATTACAATCCATGTGGTATGACCTGCGGTACCCAATTCTGCTTTCGTAACCATGGATCATGAGTGCTGTATGGAATATGTCATAAGTCAAGTGGTCATCCTGACGCGGTACCTCTAAAATTTAGTTCCACAAGCAACGTTGGTACTCATTTTATCTAGCCCGAAAAAATGAAAGCTTCTTAAGTTTGTGTTGGACAAAGAAGAACGCAGATTAACTTTCCAGCGGAATCGCTGCAATATTTTGCACGCGTAGGCACATATTTTACTTTTTACTAACCGTAACAAATTAAAAATTTTATAATAATCATAATATGAGACATATTAGAAGATTAACTATACAAAAACAAAAAAAAATTTCAGTTCCTTTTATGAGAATAAAGTAAATATAACGTTTGCCACAAAAGTTTTGAAGGCGGTCTCTCTCTCTGAAACAATGTTGCCAGATTAGGAAATTCTTTAATTCAAAATATCTACCACTTTAACTAGTAATATTAGCTTTATTTAATCTCGGAATATCGGTCATTAAATTAAGCGAATATTATTTAAAATAGTACTATATATTGTAAAAAAAAAATCCCTAATTTTTCAGTACTGTACTGAAAGATTATTATAAACTTAATATTTGAGATTTCTAAAAGTGTTTTCTATTTAGTACTGTCGTACCAAACCAGACCACATGACATGCCTCGTAATTTATTATTTCATAGATACTGTTCAGCGATGATTATACTTAATATCCACAAATTATATTTTCGAAACTTCGAAATATTTCTCCCTAAATCAATGTCAATTTGACTTAAGTCAAAAATTGACAATAGTTACAAGCAAGAAATTTGACTATATGAAATCTAATAAGTTCAAAAGCAAAAATTATTTTATTCTATAAATTTTCTGGTACAAAGCGTGTTTATTTGGCTTTTCAAATTGGCGCAATTTTACAGATGAATACTGAAAAGTTGGCAAGCATTCCAAATTAATCTTTTAATGACATGCAATTGTCCTCTACCTAAAAGTTAGAATTTTACAATTTTTTTAAACTGTAGCAAAAACATTTATTATAACTAAATAGGTGATTTAACTTCAACTTGAAGTACAAAATTCATAATAGCCTAATTAAATTTAATGCAATTAATATGTGCGAAAATAAACGATAGAAAAAAACTACTTACGTTCCAAGTCGTCATGTTCATTTACGGGAGCAAATCCTAAGGAGAAATGATATATTTAGAATATAATCATAAAATTAAAATGCAGCCTTAAAACAATTTCTACACCATATAAGCTCTCCAAATAAAGGGACTACTTTTGACTATCCAGCTTTCTTCAGCAGTAAAAACATACATGCAATTATCCTGAAGGGGTTGGTTGGTTGGTTGTATTTATGACGGCCAATTATCTGCACGAGGGATATAGGCCCAGGGGGGAGTGCCCTTTATCCTGAAGGGGAAAAGTAGATCTGCAAAAATACAGGGTGATTCAAAAAAACGTTGACAAATGACATGGCAAATCAGGCATACAACAAGGATAAAAAATCACATAGGAACATAGGGTCGCAAACCACTTATCGAGCCACAAATACAAGGTATTTCATTCAAACTGAACCCGGGTTGACGGTAATAATTTCGAGAAAAAAATTAAAACATTGCAATGAAAATGCAACGATAGGGACCTTGCTTTGTGTGAAATGTGATAACATCACGAAAAGTTCTGGAAGAACACACGTTGCTCAAGCAATCGACGATACCGTATGAATTGATCATCACAGTCCAAAATGTCGGGCGTCCAATGCATAATGATGGCACGTATAATGCAAACTTCTACCACTTGTTTGGTGTTATCACATTTACAACAAACGTGAGAATGACTTAAATGTTTTATTATAATATACTCCAGTTTTCTGAAAGTTATAACCGCCATCTCAAATTGAGTTAGGATGAAACTCCCTGTATTTATGACTCAATAAGTGATTTCCGACCCTATGTGATTTTTTATCCTTGTTGTACGCCTGATTTGCCATGTCATTTTGTCAAATTTTTTGGAATCACCCTATATATCGGCTGCCTATATTGTGGTGATCGCACATAGGTTTCGCATGATAAAAATGATAAAATTATTACTCTCGATTCTCGAATTTAGTTCTATTTTCAAACATTCAGTGTCACTTACTTGCCCCTCTAATTTCTAACTATTTTATCATCACATTATCAAATATATTTATTGTTCTGGTTAAAATATTCCAACAAGTCGTAAATTGTACGTCAAACGTCGTACTGTAACTATTATAAATAATTAGATCTTGGTACAATAACTGTTGCACTCTTGTGCAAAAATGAATGAATACAAAATTTATTACGATTCTATATATTAAATTCAGTAATACGGAAATAATAGGACTATCTTAAATAGGACGTAATCACCATGGCAACCTAGAATCATTACCTATCATGGGATATCATTGAATTAAGTACGTATGATAGTATTTAATAGAATGAACAAAACTTAATATCTTTTTAGGTGCGTTAGTAATTGTATAATACGTAACACCTATAGTCATATTCAGTCCGTCCGTCTGTCTGTCCACATATAATAGAGCAGAAACTACCCAACCGAATAGTCTGAAATTTTAAATATATAATTGTTGTAATATTTTCTGGAGTCATTTCAAAGTTTAGGAAAATCGGATGTATAGTTTAATTACAGGTACAGTCAAAAGCTTTCCGTTACATTCGGCCAATGGGAAAAAATTATTTCAAGTGCATTTTAATCATGTTACAGCCTTTCGAACAGAATGAAATTGATATGAACTTAAGTGCACTAAAATATACATTCAGTAAAATATCCGGTGCAAAAAATATAAAACTAGTTATAGTACGAACGCACCTCATTTGCCACGTTTGACGTGCAATTTCCAACTTGTTTAAGTTTTCATTCGACTTTCATAAAATGTGAAATGAATCAACAAAATTCCGCAACGATTTTATCTAGTATTCAATTTGAAAACGTTGTTAGATAGTTTGTGTGCTGTTATATGCGAACAGACAGATGGGCGGACCAGACGACGACTATATGTGTTATGTATTTATATAATTACGAATGCACCTTAAAACTGAGTAATTTTTAACCTTAAAGGAGCTCTATACCTCAAAAATTTCAAATTTCACAAAAATATCGTTCTTGAAATTTTTATATTAAAAACATGCAGTGAAACCCGGTTAAGACGCTCACGGTTAATACGCGATCCCGCTTAATACGCGGATTTTTTCCGGTTCCTTGAATATCGCCCATAAGGCCAATGCACAAATATCACGTTTAATACGCGATCCCGCTTAATACGCGAGAGATTTTCGGTCCTTTGAAGCAAAAGATCACGCTTAAGACGCGAATTCATTGATCAAGATGCGAATTCCTTGTCTCTTCTTCAGCGTAGCCAATTTACCAAATTTTTTTTTATTCAAATAAAAAACACACCTTACGAATAGTAATATTTACTTTATTTAATAACAGATTAATTAAAGGCGAACATTTCTAATCGAAAATAGTGACAGATATTTGAATTTTTTAAAAAAACCCGCTAAATTAGCAACACTACAATTCTTGTTTGATCCCGCGTCCTAACATTCTTTTGTCTCTCGCTTCGTGTATGTTTTTACTGTAGTAGAGAGAGATAGATTGATTCAGGATACTCAGATATGTCATGAAATTATTATGATTAAAGATTATTATACCTATTGTTTGCGAGATTTTTAAATGTACGTTGTATCCCTTCTATGTTTCATAATGCATATTATAGGCAAAAAAAATGGACCCCTTAAAATATTAAATAAGTACGACTGCGATTGTTTAATTCTTTTATGTTTTCTTTACTCCTTGCTATACTAACAATGTTTTGTTTTTACACAAATATTAACAAGTTTTTTCTTATAATGAAAAGAAGGACAGATTATAATTGTACTCATAATTACCAGTATTAAATATGATTTTAACAAGTGCTTCAAAAGGTGTAATATTTTTTTAGCTCAGTTAAAAAATTAATCTAGCAGGAAATTATTATTATTATTATTTTTGGTTGCAGCATATTAATCCATAATAAGGCAGTTAGATTCACTTTTTATTTTCAGATATTATTCCATTTAGTTCTAAAAAAAGAAATAATGAGTTAAAGTTGAATTCAATTAAATTTTAATCAAAATATACGATTTTCGACTGTAAACATATAAATGAAAGTTCTAAAGTTCATTTAGAACGATTAGATGTTGTAAATAAGCACAGCTCCTGGAACATTATACAAATCACGTTTAATACGCGATCCCGCTTAATACGCGACTTTTGCCCACTCCCTTGAAACTAGTCTTAACCGGGTTCGACTGTATATAAAGTAAATCGTAATAAAACTTCAGAATCATAATTCTATTGAAATTCCATAAACTATAGTTTTAGAAATATGACCTGTTAAACTGCTTAAGCTAAAATGTAAAAAAAAAAATACGATTTTTTTTTTCGTATTTTATTAAATGTAAAATCAAAACGAATTAGTGATAATTGAAAAACTTAACAATACAAATCCTTATTCATGATTATTCCCACATTTTCGTATATAATAGTTTAAATTGTCTCAAAGTAATGTGCCGTTAAATAAAATCATATCCTTAAATTTATTGACTATATTAGAACCGACAACCTAAAAAATATTAACCACATTTAGAAAATAAGATAAAGGTAACATTTTAAAATTAGCAATTAAGTTTTGACTTTAATTTCTTCCCGAAAAAGTAACTAAATAAAATGAAACGAAATTTTTGCATTCAATTAATAAAACTATTATTATTATGGAAGTGTAGAGTCCCTTTTTGAGTCCTGTATCGGGTCGGGTAAACAGGTTTTATCAGGACCCGTCGCAATTGGGTTTCAGCCGTCTTTTTTTTTTGGGGGGGGGGGGGGGGGGTACGGTTATTTTTTTGGTTGCGGGTTAAGATTCGGTTGGGTTTTGGTTCTCGCGGGTCAAAATCGTGTATACTTTTTTTCTTCTTTTAACAAAGTCCAGAATACAGTTTCAAATAAAAATTCTACATATTTGAATCAGTGTATATGCATTCATTTCATAACAGATAAAATTGGTATGAGATATGCTATTATATTATTAATTTTTATTTACAATTATTTATAATAGAGTCCACTGAAATTTATTTAAAAGGTTCAGGAGTTGGTAACGATACATTATCTTTTCGTATCCCGAATTTATGGGTTGAATGGTTGGACAACTTAAGGAGTTGCAACATAGAGGGAACACGTACGATTGCGAAAATGTAGGGAGCGTCATATGATTACTTGTTTATATTCAATGATTTTTTCTATTTTTCATATGTATTGTGTTTGTAATTTTTTTTATACATTCTGATGACGACTCAGTGAAAGAGTTGAAACATGTCAATATAGATTTTTAACTTACTTTTAATGTTTTTTTATAACAACGTCTTTTAAGCAAATAAATATTTTAATATTGTGATATGCTATTATAACTTTTTTTTACCGTGATAGTATTTATATAATTTCTTTTACTTCAGATTTGGGTAGGTTGCGTGTTAAAGTGCTATGACTTTCTGACTTGGCTGAGTGTGATGTAAATTGTATTAAATGCAATAATGTTGATATCTCATTGATTGTGGACATAACTGAAAAAGCAAAGTGAAAGAGGAATTCAGCGGGATGATCTCAGAGAGATAGTTTATAATGATAGTTATTTCCGTCTAGAAGCTATTTGCGGTCCTCTTCTAATTAATAAAATGTTAAACTTATAAATATAATGGACATAGTGATTAAGTATAACAATAAATTAAAAGAAAAATAATTCTGTATTTGATTCGGTTTATATTAATTTTACTTCGTAAAAGCTAAAATCGATATTAGAAACAGTATTATTGTAGATTATTTTCCATAATTGTAATAATTTATTTTCTTCTGGTCCGGGTCAGGTTGAATTATTTAAATTCAGTTCCGTTTGGAGAACGGAAAATTGTTTCGTCTGTTCAATTCAGGTTGCGTATTGACTTAATGTCTCGGGTTCAGTTCGGTAACACCCGGCCTGAGTAAGACTAGCATAGCACTGGTTACGGTGCAGGGAAGTGTACAATACTTAATTTCTTAGCACGTTTAGCTTTAACTTTAGGAAATGGCTGCCTATGCACTTTGTCCTTAATACATGGTGTACAATGAATAGATTTCCATTAAATGTGAAACCTTCAACAATATTCTTTAACATCATCGTTCCTCCTTCACTCCTTCCTTTTTATGCAATATATCATTTGAAATATTTTGAGGAGCAATTAATGCCCATTCGTTACATATATCCAGTGAATACAAATTGTCTATACCCGTTCCACTAGCAACTAAATGTTTTGCATACAAAACATCTTTCTCCCGTAAATGTACTAACCATTCCAAAAGTTTTATTTAAATACTTAATGGACATCAAATTTGCTGTTGACTTTGGTACGTGCAAAACATTAAAACTTTCTCCTTTTCTAGACAAAAGGAATGTTACATTTGCCTGCAGCCTCAACGTTTATCACTGTACTCCCTGTTTTAAGGGGCCTCATGACTTAAAATTGGAAAAAATGAAAAAAAGAGACCATTTTCAACATTTAATATCTTAAAATGTATATGATTTTAAAAACACAACTTTTATTGATATGAAAGATACAAATACGTTCTTTCATTTTATGTATTTAAAAAATAGCAAGATGCAAAATTAGCATTTACAGGGGGCTCCAAACTGTCAGATATGTGACGAACATAAAATTGGTGTTATAGCTTACGCGCACGATTAGAAAATAACTGTTGCAACTAGAACGAAAATTGGGGTACCTACTTATACTTCAGATTTTAATAATAACCCTGAACCTAAATAAATGTATATTTAAAGCATTTTTATATTTTTAATACAAAGTTGCATTTAGCTAATACAAAATTCTGAAATTTTCAACAACGTAATCACCTAAATAAATATTTTTTCAAACAAAAGAAAGGAAATTTTAGGTTCAGTTTATAAAGATTAACATGAAACGTATGTTTTTGAAGTTTTATGAAAAAATATTCAGAAGTTTGAGATAGTGTGCGTGTTATGCCCAAAAACGTCATTTGAAGAAAAATTAGGGGAAAGTAGGGTAATGACGCTCAGAAGGGCAATCCCGCTCACCAAATATCTCTAAACAGAATAGAATTGAAAACGTGAGATCCGTATCGGCAGCTAGCGAACTTCATCCTAAGTTCCCAGTAAGAAATTAGTGTCAGTCGGGAGGAAAGTATTTGTGTCCTCATGTTACTAGTTTGAAGTTGTTTTATTATAAAATTCTACAACATCTAACTTGAAGGCAAGTGTACACTCTTATTTTCAAATATTAATTTGCTCATTATGTCCACAAAATATGTACATTTAGCTGTACTTTCATGTTTTTATTTATTTTTGTAGTGCGTTGCTACGCCAATTATAATGCATTAAAACCCAACATGGGGATAACGGGTAATAGCGCTCGCGTGGAATTCTAGAAGAAGTGTTGCCAGTGGGCAATTTTTTTAAAATTCAAATTTGTTGATTGACACCACTTTTTTGAAATGGTATAATTCCCCTGTTTTCGCCTATATATGTCATAAACAAAGATAATTATACGATTTCAAAAAAGTGGCGAAAATCAAAAAACCTAAATATAAAAAAAAAGTAGACCACTATATGTGCAACACAATACGTGTAAAGTGGTCGCAAAAAGTCTGCAGTGGTGTGAACAGCCCACGCAACTACATGTCACTTTTGTGTTACTTAAATGTTGTAGTCAAACTCTGAGCGCAATTACCCTACCATGTCGGGCATTACCGCTCAATCAATGGTTATTTAAATAAAACGACAAAAAAGAAAATTTTAACTTTTATGCAAATTAGTTTATTGCAAACTGTTCCTTATGCTTTGGAGTTATACTTCGTTAATAAAATATTGATTTTTTTTTATCTAAATTTGACTAGCTATTCATATTTTCCCTTAAGTGAGTGCCATTCCCCTACTTTCCCCTACTTCAAAGTTTCGGAAACGCCGCTTCAGCTATTGAGCGGGTATAATTCTAAAAGCCATAACTACTGTTCCAATGAGAATTTCAAGGAAACAATTATATTAATGTTCAGAAAAGATAGAAGTTTAGCATAAAAAAATTAAAGTTTTGAAAATTTTTAAGCTTTAACCGTCCTGATATCCCTTAAGTTGTTTTACATAATGTTTCGTATAATTATCAATTATTTCTTCATGTGGAGTCATATGATAAGAAGCACAAGAATCTCCATAAACCAAATATTAGGATCTGTATTTGAATTAGCAACATATACGTCTGCTACATAAGCTTACTCCTTTTTAGGTTTTATATATCCGAGTCTTGATCATAAAGATTTCAAAAGATAAAATATCTTTTTAAAAAAAAGTTCTTTCATCCAAGACATTTTATTGAGAAAGTTTTCGTTCAGTGCGTATGTTACTACTGCTGTTTCTTACTTTTTATTTTACCTCACAAAAGCTTTTATGAAAGTGCTTTTATGCTAAACCGTCTTATAATTTAAGTGTTTTTATAAGTCGCGTCAATATTGTACTTTAATTGAATTCAAATAACATTTGAATCTTTATTAAATTACTAGCTGTTACCCGTGACGTCGTTCACGTAACATAAAAAGAAGAAATTAAGTAAAGCATTTCGATTCCGATAATTAAAAAAATATATAATAAACCAATTCGGCTAGTATGAGTGATTTAAGGTATTTCTTTATTATAGGATCATTGAAATAACTCAGGTTTATGCGCTGAACCAGGATGTCTGTTTATATCATGAAGTAATAAGAAAATGTCACAGATGTCATATACGCACCGGGGTACCTAATTGTTGCCAAAATGGATTATTTTGGTTGACATGGTAACCCGGCTATTGTTGTTTATTAATAAATTGTTTATTTACTTTAAAATTATATAAATTAATGAAACTTTTTATTTATTGTTATTTCCTTTTTTAAGTAATAGAACATAATTTAAAAATATACATGTAACTGGTATTCGAAAACGATGTATTCGCTAAATTGGGGTCAAAAACAGATCGCGCCAAACCAGGTGCGCATCTGTGGCAAGAAAATTATCGGATGATACTTTTTTATATGTTTTACAATCATACTTGGCGTCAAAGGTGGGCGAAGAAATGATTATCTAGATTATTATTAAGTCTTTACCACACAAAAACAAGTGGGTAAGTGTGATCACAGATCGCACAGGGGGTTTCGTTTAATATTCCTTTCAAAACATTTTATCCTTTTAAAAAATCTGTTAGTTCCACATTTCGCAACCAGGGGCGCTGGGGTGTTTCATTTTTCCAAAGATGTAATTTTCCCATGACTTTGCTTGCGCCTCCACTCTGAGTGATGTAAAAGATATATATGCCAAATTTCAAGAAGATTGGATCATATTTAGAGGTTGCACACTTTGATCACTTATCTCAAATTAGTGAAATTTCTAATATTGAAGTGCTTTGTACTAATGGGCTTCTCGTGTGTTTCTTTCATCTTTTAAAGGTAACTGAACTTTAAAATGGGAACCTTAAGCGGAATTTGGCGGTTAGGAAAAGTGCCTAGTGATAAGTTTTTATTAGCTCTACTCCCTGTAAAGGAACAAATTAAGTTTTATTTACCATCACAAGGAAATGAAAGAAAGACTTTCGGATTCTGCTAAATTTACCAGTCCTAAACTACAGGAAGCATAGAAAAAAGCAAATATTCCTGTTAAGATGGAGGAGAATATCAGTGCTGGTTTACAGAAGATGTACAAAGTATAACAAAATCTGAGTAAAGAGAAATCGAGAAACATGGATAAAGCAAATGTGAAACAGCAGATTTGGAAAAGTGATCTCGTCAAGTTATTTGACATTTCCTGGCAAAATGTGAAAGACATGACTAGCATATCACATGAAGATAAAGAATTTCTTAGGTCACAAAGAGAAGATGATACGAGTTCGTCAATTAGTGGAGTTGACAAGGTTTTCGCCTAAAAAAAAATACTTAAGTGTACAAACGGGCTACCTCCCTCCAAAATGATCTAAAAGACAGAAATCACCTGAGATAAGATTACAAAGAGTTATTACAATTCTTACTCCTGTACAGTGTTGTAGTCGTAATAAAAGCAGAGAGTATACGCTAGGATCATAAGCGTCCATAATTAAGGTATACGCTATAGCTTTATTTGAGAAACAGGGGGGCATACGGAACTTCTTTAAAAATTCCAGAAGGTATACGGCGTATACCTGCGTATACCCTCCACTACACCCCTGCTCCTGTACCTAGAAGGTAGGTCAAAAAACGACTTCAGTTTCAGGATCCCAGTGGCTCTGCATTAAGCAAGGTATGGATGGCAAAGGCTGTATATGCACTTAAAATTGTACTCTTCTCTAAACAGTTGAATATTCCTCAACAAGAATTGAAAGAGTTGCACATTGTGTCAGCATTATATATGTTCACTTTTGGATTGAGGCAATTGTAAGTTGATGTTGATGGGCTCCAAAGAAGGATTTGGATATGTTACAGCTTCTGAACATTTATCCAGATGCAGATGTCAAAAAAAGTGCTCTCACAGTTGCTAAGTTGATAGATACCTTTGGTATCTTTTAGAAATAAACGTAGGATTGGCTTTTTTGGACGTACGTATTACTTCGGCTAATAATGGAAATATGACTAAATTTAGAAACCAAACCCGTCAAGAAAAAGGAAATGAAACTATTACAGGTAAAAATCCAGTTCTTGAAGGAAAAGACCTGAATCATTTCGTTACTAATAAAACAAAAACGTTCTTTGAATAGTTTGGGATCCACGATGCGACAGAATACTGCAGTGATTCTCTAAGAAGCCATATGAACGCTCTTATTGTGGTCAATGATACAGCAGAAAGAGGAATTAATCTGATTAAACGAATTGGTCAGGGACAAACAACAAAAACAATTCTCGTTGAGGGTAGTCGAGCATCAAAGAAAAGTCGTCCCCAAGCGAACAAAGAAGAGATTGCATCGTTCAAAGTTGATACACATGTTTTGCGTATTATGATATCTATTAATCTTAAGTGTCTAGTTTTAGTATTATTTGAAGTTTGTGATTTCTAGTTTTCCCAATAAAAGTAATTAACATTAAAAAATCGTATTTTTGGCCTACTTTTACAAAACTGATCAAAGTGTGCAACCCCTAAATATTATCCGATCTTAAGGAAATTTGGCATATATATCTTTTATATCACTTAGACTAGGGGCGTAAGCAAAGTCTGCAAAAAAATTACATTTTATTTTTTGCCTTAGAAAATGAACACACCCTAAGGGGCGCACCCTATTCTAAACAAACCTCTATCCGAACGAAACCCCGTTTTACATACTATACGTAGATATATTAGTCAAGGGGATTGGGCCCATAGCATCCGAGATAGTTAGGTACCCCTGACGGTAAAAAGTGGAACTAAAATATGAAAGGCTATGGTGCATAATATAAAAGAATGGTCAAAGGGGTGTCGGCAAAAGTTGGAAAAGTGCTCCCCCGGTGAAAAGGGCGGAGTTTAGAAAAATTGCTTAAAATACACAAGATAGAGCCCGGAGGAGTAAATAATATAAGACTTTTTGAAAATTTTATGATTTGTCGTGTGGTCTGAGGTAATCAGCTATACGTATGCAAAAATTCTTGTCTCCAACTTAGAGGCTCTCTTAGAAAAAATTGCTTAAAATACATATATGGTAGCTCAAAGGGTTAAACGTAAGACTTTTTCAAGATTTTATGATTTGTCGCCTGCCCTCAGGTGTTCTGATATAAGTATGCAAAATTTCAAATCTCCAATTTAATAAGGGGCTCAGTTAGAAAGAATTGCTTAAAATACGCATGTGGCAGCCCAAAGGGTTAAATGTACGACTTTTTAAAATTTTAATATTTGTCGCATGATGGTGTTCAGCTATAAGTATGCAAAATTTCACGCCTCCAACCTAATTAGGGGCTCCCTTTGAAAGAATTGTTTAAAATACACATGGAGGAGCCCAAAGGGTTAAATGTACGACTTTTTCAAAATTTTATGATTTGTCGTATGATGTGTGGTGTTCAGCTATAAGTATGCAAAATTTCACGCCTCCAACCTAATTAGGGCTCACTTAGAATTGTTTAAAATGCACATGTGGGAGCCCAAAGGGTTAAATGTAGGACTTTTTCAAAATTTTATGATTTGTCGTTTGATGTGAGGTATTCAGCTATAAGTATGCAAAATTTCACGCCTCCAACCTAATTAGGGGCTCACTTAAAAAGGATTGTTTAAAATACACATGTGAGACCCCAAAGGGTTAAATTTACCACTTTTTCAAAATTTTATGATTTGTCGTTTGATGTGAGGTATTCAGCTATAAGTATGCAAAATTTCACGCCTCCAACCTAATTAGAGGCTCACATAGAAAGAATTGTTTAAAATGCACATGTGGGAGCCCAAAGGGTTAAATGTAAGACTTTTTCAAAATTTTATGATTTGTCGTTTGATCTGAGGTGTCCAGCTATAAGCATGCAAAATTTCAAGTCTCCAACATGTACAGTTTCTGAGAACGGGCTCTGTGACGGACAGACAGACAGGGGAGCGAGACGAATAGGATTTCGTCAAATGAACGAAACCCTAAAAAAAACCTGTTTACAACAATGTACTTTTGCACCAAATTTCTTTCTCTAAAAAAGCAAATTGACTACGAACCCGATTACAGAACATAACCTTTCTATTTAGTTCATTTTTTTACTTTTTAAGAATGAAAACACGTATTTCCTCCTAATCATTACGCCATTTTCGACATTGATAATTTTACTGTGCATATTAGTATTGACGTTTGCTATCCATTTGCTCTTCAAAAGTTTATTTTTATAAGTTAAATTTAAATCTTTATGTTAACCGTGCGCAGACGATAAACCGTAAGCATTGATAACAATTTTCTTTAAATAATAAGAATTAATGCAATAACACAATCTCATTTAATTTCAACATCAAAGCATATCAGTTTTATTTTCCATATATGACGTCACATTTGCCTTCATTCCGCAATTACTCAAAATTCATGCACCATGGTATTATTAAAAATACTTGAAAATTTCCGTTTTAATCTTTCAATTGGAAATTAAATTATTACTCTGAGTTTTTATTTTTTGGCAACGAAAAAGGAAGATGGTTAAATTTTATCGGGAAAATGTCAATTCATTGTGTATAAAAATTAATGAAATTTTGAATTATTAAGCAAAATATTTGAATAAAATAAATTAAACATGGCCTATGTTCATTTCCGGGTTGTAATCCATCTATATCCAAAAGAAGAAAAGCATTAATTCATCTGTTTAGACGCAGACTTCATTCAAACTTTCGGACACACATTGACATTTATAATATTCTAAGGATATGCTTACCTTCGTGTTCCTCGTCGTCAGCAAGAACATACCTGGAAAGAAATAGTAGCTTCTTGTAGTAAATAATTTTTTTAATTATTAAAGCAATAAGGCAATGGAATAAATTTTAAAATTTTATTTCTAATCTGTAAAATCGTTAAAATCAAATTTAAATAGGAAAATTGTAGTCACGAAGAATAAAAAATAAACAAGAAAACGAACGCTTATGATGGCTTAACAAATGCTTATGCCAAAGCAAATTCAATAATTAAGGTATCTCACGTACACTATATGGCCATTAATCACCGAACACTTTCAATTTTAGACATTTTGCCGAATATTTAAAAATATACTTCTCAAATTCTTCGGGAACTTCAGGATTATAAAGAATATGTTTGGCCTGAAATTTATCGACGTCATTTTGATAAGGAAGATAATAGGGGGGGGGGGACAAAAATTCAAAGACTAGAAAACAGGAATTCAGCTTTTACAGAATTTAGTGTTGTCCCAGATGAAAAAAAAATGTATATAAATATAGATAGTACTAAACATATTTCAGTTTTAAGACTTAAAACGCACACTTTTATTTTATATAAAATGATGTCATTCACCTCCGCTGAAGAATTCCAGATTTACAGTCCAGTCTTTAACTCGACCAAAAAAAAAAAAAAAAAAAATCGGCTATCTAATGATTCATATGCCTTCATTTTTAGGTAGATTTCGTAAGAAATACTACCTATTGCAGTCGTTACCATGGTGCGACTTTTGAAAAATTCCTTCATAACTTTTCATTATAGGACCCCAGGAACCCAAAACCACCCCCACCTAAAAAGTTTATATATATATATATATATATATATATATATATATATACGTACTAAATTTTGTCCGCACGATAAAGGTCGCAATTATGCACGGATTGTCCTCAAACTCGCCAACAACATTGATATGGCTAATATCTCGGCGGGGATTGAAAATGGACGAAATCGGCCCAAGAGGGTGGAAATGGGGAGGGTTCAAAATTTTGAATACTGTCTTAACATGATTCTGATAAAACCAGCTCTTACACAACAATGGCAGGAAAAAAATAAAAGTTTTTCGTTATAGCAGTTGCCAACAATTAAAAAAAAAAAAAAAATCTCACCACAACAATTACTTTTCTATTGAAAAATTTTCACGTGTAAAATTAAATAGTTTGACAAATTGAAAACGAATTGAATATTACGTAATAAGTTTTCTAGAGCAAGATTTCAGCATGAAAACGCAAAATAAAATAAATAGTTTGACGAATTAAAAATATATGTATATTGCGTCATATTCGAAATATAATGGACCTCAGCAGGTGAATATGTAACGCCATGTGAGTTTGAAGAAACGTATTAAAACATGATAAAAACCCGACTATGGAAATATTAACTTATTTTAACACTTTAAGGTTCTCTGAATTTTTTGTAACCATTTTTTAAACCTATTCATATACATGTGTGTGTGTATTCGTGTATATTATAATTTTCACAAAAAGTTTAGATCCCTACAGCTCACTCTTTGTGAAGAAACTGGGTTTATCTCTAATCTTGATTTAAGTTTTGTTGGAGAATTTAGTACTTAATTTCGAAATCTACCTCCGCCTGTAGGCCCGAGCCGGCAGGGATTTTTTTGTAATATTAATATAAATACTTAAAATTAAATATAGGTTTAAATAAGCTCCCTGTTTATCATTCACTTATATTTTTTCAAACTAGCACGTATTTTAATTTTCTTTTCAGTTATGGGAAAATGGCAAAAAGATATAATAGTCTACTATTTTCTAACTATTTTTCCTTTACTTTCTACAGAAATGGAGTATTTCAGTTGCCAACATTAAAAATTTTTCGTTAAAAACTATCAAAAAATTAATATCTCAAAAATAAATTGAGATGCAGTTTTTTAAAAAAAAATGCATTTAAAAGTACTTATTTCCCTATACGGCGGTATAAAATTGAAAATGTGCGATGCTTAGAAGTTAAAAGAAATTGCAATAGAGATTATCCCGTACAATGCGTATATATCTGCTTTGTTTTACGGCTGGTTTATAGAACGTAACGTTATTTTTTAGAGACGACGCTAATTGCTGGTTGAAAGAAATAGCATATTGGGGGCTGAAAAATATCTGGGATCACCCTGTAAAATAAAATGTACAAAATGATCTATTGCTACAGCATACAAATATATGGTATTGTACAATTGTGTATTCGTTTGTGTAAGAACAGCTTTTATTTTCATGAAGGCATAGCGATTTTTTTTTAAGCTCTAAAAATTCTTGTATGTTTCTCGCTTATATCATGCAGGGTTTTTCAACCAAATTTAACGCCAGTTTCAGAAAATCTGTAGGCAAAATGTAGTAGAAACTTTATAGTGCAATTGAAATATAAATATTAAATATTTGATGAAATATGAGCAGTTGTATGAAATTTTTATCTGCGCATGTGCGAATGATAAGATTTTTTTTTCATAACTATGGAGGAACTCAAAAAATCAGGTCAAATAGCGTGAAAATTCAGAAAGATATCGGCGATAGAGAGGGCTGATTTTTTGCTCTGGTAAAAGCAGCTGAATGATAAGGGATTTTCCAGAAATTGTCATTTTTTATTTTATTTTATTTATTTATTTTAATTTTCCTTTTTTATTGATGCTTTAGTTCTTGGAAAACCACCAGAACAAGCTTACACCAAGAAGAAAAAAAAAAGTATCAAAATCTAAGCATTTGGTTCCAAATCTACTCGTTGACATGTTAAGAATTGGTTTTTAAATGAGTTATGCCTTTTTACGCTGCACTGCATTTAATTTACTAAGAAATGTTTGTAGAATATACATAAAATGAAATACAGGGCTACGCA
Source organism: Maratus speciosus (assembly GCA_963932465.1). NCBI lineage: Eukaryota > Metazoa > Arthropoda > Arachnida > Araneae > Salticidae > Maratus > Maratus speciosus. The sequence continues at coordinate 518,476,096 of OZ010789.1, read as the reverse complement.
AAGAACTGGATGCATGACCGTCTATGGATGATAATTTCTAGAAAAGTGATGAGTAGTTTTAGGAGTGCTTTAGTTTGAATTAAATTTTAGCTAAATAGTGGCGTGTAGTAAAGGTACTAGGTAAACTACAGGGCTGTACAAAAGTATTAGAGTTTGTTTCCAGCTACTAGTATAAATTACCAAAAGAAATTTCAATCTGTTATACGTTTTCTTGCTGAACTAAATTTTCCCGTTATGAATTGAATACATATTTGGCTATGAACGGTAACTTCTGAACTGTTTTTTAAATGTTTTATGCGTTTTCTAAAGTTTTTAGTTATGTTATTTACTTTATTTCCCTAAATAACGAAGTTTTGTTAAAGCATTCAGGAGGTGTTGGAAAGTGTTTCATAATCTATGCTTAACGCATGATTTTTCTTGTTTTACTTTTAAAAACGAAGACGTTTATTCATAGTATATTTTGAAGGAGCATTCCATGAATCAACTTTTACGTGATAAATCAAAAGAAAAAATTGCGTAAACTTAACGATTACCAGTGGACCTGTCAGACATTCGCACTGCTATCTGAGATTTGGTACGTTTCTTCACTAATTTTTTAATAAAACAGCGTATTTTAACAAAATGAGAGTACCATGTCAAAAGCCTGTTCTAAAGTCTTTCGCATACCACCTCATCCACTGCTGTGCTTTTTGGCATTGAAAAAGGGAAGTTTAATATCAGAAATATGGTTTTACTATAAGAATGAACAAAGTTACAAAAACATTTAAGTCAACAAAAATAATTATTTAGATGGGTTCAGATTCTATTCTGTAACCAAGTAATATATTTTCAACATAAAAGCATGCTTAACAGTTAATGTGAAAGGGAGATTCAAATTCAATCGGCTCAGGACATATAAATATCTTAAGATGCCCTTGTAAACTATTATAACGTACACTTTGTTTAAAAAGTGAAATATAAAAAACGATATATATTTTAAATTTTTCAATTAATTTTCAGCCGTGAAATTAGGCTCGAAATTATTGAATATTTAATACGTGATTTATCACATTGCTAACTAAGCGTAGAACCAACAGGGTGAAAAATGTCCAAGCCGGTAATCGAACCGGGAACCCCTGGAATAACGCTCCAGGTGCTCTATCATTTAAGCTACGAGGACGATACCCAGCTTAGCATCTCTCACTTACATATGTTGGTAAGGCTGCAAGTGCAACACAAGATGGAATAGCCTTCATAAGCACACAATCCTGCGGCGAAACACGAGACACAAACCCAGCATCGGTGAACACATAAAATTAATTTTTCAATTAATTTTCAGCCGTGAAATTAGGCTCGAAATTATTGAATATTTAATACGTGATTTATCACATTGCTATCTAATATGTATGTGTTCACCGATGCTGGGTTTATTTGTGTCCCATGTTTCGCCGCAAGTTTGTGTGCTCATGAAGACTATTCCATCTCGTGTTGCACTTGCAGCCTTGCCAACATATGTGAGGGTAAGATACTAAGTTGGGTATCGTCCTCGTAGCTTAAATGATAGAGCACTTGGGGCGCTATTCCAGGGGTTCTGGGTTAGATTCCCGGCTTGGACATTTTTCACTCTGTTGGTTCTACGCTTAGTTAGCAATGTGATAGATCACATACTAAATATTCTATAAAAACCGATTTCTGAGATTACATATTCACTCTTATGGATTACATATTTAACTCAAGTAAACGTAATAAAAGTTTTAAGTGGGAAAATTTGACATTTGGCTCACAAATAAAGAAATTTCTAATTATCCCAGCTTTTTTTGCAAACAAACTAAGCTTGATTATTTGTGAAGGGACTCGTTTATAATGATAAGCATCGTCTGTTATTTTATTTTTGAAATTTTCAATCGTTAAAAATGTAATTATTGCTGGAAAAATAAAGAATCTGATCTGTCAATGTTTTCGAAAAAATAATATCTGATAAGCCTGTTTTTCATAGTTAATAAAGTTACTTTGTGTTTGCCATTATATATCTAGGTACAAATGCAATACAGATATGCTTATTTTCTATGATCAACTTTAACATTCTTTCTAATTCATAAAAATAAATCAATTAAGATATATTCATTCTGCTAATTTTTAAATACATACATTTTGTTAATTTTGTTTAAATAAAAAAAGTTGTTATAGAATATTTTGAAAATGTAAAAAATATACAAATTTTATATGTAAATAACAAATGGTTAAAATATTTTGGGAAGTATGAAGCTATGGCAAGCCGCGCAAAGAGATTTCTTTAAATGAACCGCTACAAAATCAGATTAATTTAATTCCAATGATTACTTCATCTATGTATATTTTGTATACTTAAAGAAATGGATAAACATTAAGCCTCCTCCCCCACCCCCCATCATTGGCGGCATGCGATAGTGTTATGATAAGGATGCTCTAGAGACCCCCCCCCCCACACACACACACTCCTTTTTTTCTGGCGGGCCGCAAATATAGGTCTGCGATGTTGTGCGGGCCGCAACACATGTATAAAAGAGTAAAATAGTAAGATAGCATAAGTTCTATAACAAAGTTAAGGTTGAACATCTGTAATCGAAGAAATGTTACCAAAAAGTTTTAATCCCATTATTTCAAAATAAACTTCGGGGTAGATTTCTATGGCAAACGTTGTAGAGATGTACAACGTAAAACAAAAGTTTGATGTTTGGAAATAGCGGTGCAACAAATTTTTGGTATCATTTTTTTCCCACGACAAACATTAAAACATAAACAGTATTAGATATATAATAAGTATAAAACTATTGTAATATAATTCAGAATTTTCAAATTCTAAAAAAAATAAATTAGGAAGTTCTTTTATAAATCTTTTGCTCAATGCATTTTTTTTATTTCTGCCGAAATATAGTGCAAATTTAATTGATTTGGATTAATGTTGGATTAGTGTTGACGATTAAGAAATGTATACACTTCTGTAGCACAAATAAGACTATTTTGGACATGAAAAAAGTATTTTTGACTAAGAAAAGGCAATTAAGATGTTTTAACATAATTTTAAATTAATTGTAATTAAAAGGACAGATTTTGTCTTCTCATGAAAATATAGAAAAAACAGCGAAGGTTTAATCCTTTACTTTTCATGCACATCTTAATTTTATAAATATGGATTAATGATTGTCTCTGGCCGCATATAAAAGGTCACCGGGCCATATGCGACCCGCTGGCAGCAGGTTGAGTATGGCAGCTCTAGGGGTTCAAACAGACGGACTGCGGTGTCTTTGTTGTAATCACTTGATGGTTTTCACGTTTTATTACTTTTGCAGGATGTCGTAGGATCCGGAAATTGTTGACCAGAGGAAAACCATTTCCGCCTCTTTCCATTGTTGATACATCTTTCTTTTGCTGATGACCACAGAATGGTTGGAAAAGAAAGGCCAGTTGAGAGACACACACACACACACACATATATATATATATATATACATATGTGCGTGTGTGTAGCTTCCGTAGGAGAGGAAAGAAAGCAAATAAACGGACCTAAGGGCTGCATTTATTTGCTTTACAAAAATCCATAAATATCTCAACTGGTCTTTCTTTCCCGAGTGTTATGTGGTTGTCAGGTTCTGAGAAACATCTGCTATTAGAACTATGGTTCTATATTATTTTTGTCTTACTATATTATATATTGTATGGTCTGTGTACTGGAAATTTCAAAGTAACATTCTTTCCTTGTCTGAAACTGGATCCAAGCAGGTGAATTGTACAGCTTGGATGGAGGGGGTTTGGACGACCTTTTGAGATGTCTGTTGGAGATGGGGAGACAAAAGAATTCCCCAAACGAGGGAAAGAGATAAGAATGTGGTCAGGGTGGAAACCCCGGTTTTTACGGGGAGAAAAAAAGCAGAGGGTTGCTAGAGAGGCAGTCGCTTCTGCTGGGAGTGGGTGAGTTGGAGCCTATAACGCAAAGTAGTAGGTGGTTCCTGTGTATAGCTTTGAGTGAAGCTCGCAGAGCTTAGAGCCCATGTGTTGGGCGTTTAAGAATAATCTCCGGTAACGCTAATTTAACGAGTGTAGAGTGAGAGTGATATAACGTAGTAACAGTACACAGCCAGCATTTGCTGTATTTAATTTAATGTTGAACCGGATCACCTACATCCGAGTTTTTAAGTATAAATAGTGTTTTGTGATTTGTAAATAGTGTGTAAATAAACTGTTAATTTAGTTAATTGAACGAGTTGGTTTTCATTTAAACAATCCTCTCAGAGCGTGACCGATATCACGTAATCATACCGGTGGTGGCAGCATATAAATAGCAAAGGATTTTCTTCAAAGTTGTGTGGACTAAGAGGAAACTCCGACAGTGGTTATCAACAAAATAAAGGAAGTCTCAACAAAAGAAAGAGGCGGAGATGGACATGTCAACGACGTTAACCTCTGGACATCCGATGAAAGTCAAAACATCAAACGGACCGCTTGCCCACTTAAAAGATTCTGCTGTCAAAGGGACGCTGTCTGTTTGGACCTTAATTTTTGCATCTAACGAACAGAATGTCACATTTGAGGAAGAGATAGGCGAAGAATAATTTTTAGCTGATCCTCATTAAAGTAAATTAAGGCGACTCTGTACCCTGTAAACCAATTCTATTTTTTGAGTATATCTTTATCATTCTTTTTCCTTTTTCATATATTATTAAATCTTTAAAGAAGGAAAATGATTTACTCAAAAAAAGCAATTCTTTTGATAAAATTGAAAAAAAATTTCAGACAATTTTAAAAACACTTTTCTTATAAGTGTAAAGACCAGATTACCAAAAAAAATTTTCAGTTTAGGAAAGAAAATGTTACTACATAAGTAAAAATACAGTAAAAATTACTATTTACTTAACATTTTATTTTTAAATAAAAAGTAAACTATATTACTGCAATCCAATCCTTAATTTTATGAAAGGCACCTTTAGGATCGTCCATAAAAAACAGTGATTCAATTTAAAAGTATGTTAAAGTTTTAGCATTTTAATCATACTGATATCGAAAAAACACAAACTGTAAAAAATTAAAATATACAATATGAACTTTAAACAGCTCATTGGTTTACTTAAAGGGCGACTAAAATAGAAGAGATGTTACAAGTTAAAAATACATTTTATTTAAAACTTTTTAGTACTTTCGGGTTTTCCAAAGCCCTTCATCAGAGAATATTAATAACTAATTGCAGTTTATTTATACAAATACGTCCTTCGTTTTTGAAATGAGAGAGTCAATTATAAAATGTATTTGTAACTTGTAACATCTCTTCCATTATTTTAGTCGCCTTTTAAGTAAACCATTGAGCTTTTTAAAGTTCATATTGTATATTTTATGTTTGAATCAATGTGAAATTTTGCGTTTAGTCTTTTTTTTTTTTTTTTTTTGAGAAAAATTATTTTAAAGATTGCAACTCTGAATCAACGTGAGGAAAATTGTTACAATAAAAAGCATTGTTTGCCTTTTTTCAACTATCGTATTTTTATGTCATTTCGTGAAATAGGCTACGGATGCTTAAACTCATTTTAACCCTTCATCAACTGACGGTACTCATAAGTACCATTAAAATAACTTGTTTTAAAATTCGTTTAATACATCGATTAGTTGTAATACAGTATAGAATGAATTATAGATACATTACTTTATCTTGCTCCAAAAGCATTATTGATTACACAAAACAAAAATATTTTTAAAAGGATGATTTCTTTTGCCTTTGCGTCTTTTCAGCTTTCCTGGCGTTGGGGGAGGGGGGAGGGGTATATTTTTCAATTCAAAAATATTTCTATTGTAAGAACATTATATTTGTACATTTCCTTATTCTACAAAATACTAAGAAAAATATTTGAAATAAAAGATTTGAGTGGGGTTGTAAATATTGCAAAAATCCCTATAAATTCATATTTAATTATTCGTTCTAAATCCTTCTAAAATCCTTCTAAAATGTATTAAATGATTATGTAAGCTTTCTGATTTAGTTTAAACAATTCACGAAAAATGATTTACAAGATAAAATTTTCATGAATTCATAATTCAATATATAAAGGGTTAAGCAAAAAGTTGAAAAATTGAGATTTTCATTATTTTTCGTAAAATGAAGGTTAGGGAGTCCCCTTAAACGAAACAACAGATTGACATTGATAATAATCTATTCACTTAGATTTAAAACAAACAAATGAAAGAGTGGAAGAAACTAGATGCTGAAGCTCAATTTTGTTTACAGGGAAAATTAAAAAAGCTAATTTTTAAAGATTAAAATATCTGGTAACTAATCAAAAGTATTAAGTTTTGTTTATATAAATATAAAATACAAACTACCATCGGATGCTAGAAATGTCTCAGTTGAGTAATCTGTTACCGCGTATCCATTTCTTTAGGATTGACCATTTGTTTTAACTTTATCTACGCTTTATTAGAGTCGAATATTCTTAAAGAGAAATATTAAGTTTAAAAATATTTCAAAAAAATGTCGAAATGTTAAAAGAAAAATTTTAGTTTATTCGAATAAAGCTAGTTTGATCTCGTTATAAGTTAAAATTTTAATTTATATTTCTTGTTAGCATTAAGTTTCATGATTTAAAAATCTGAAAATTTATTGCGCTGAATTATTCTCTTTCATCGCTGGTGGACTCGTATGCAAAATTTGACCAAAATAGGTCTGTTAGTTATGCGATTTCAATCAAAAACGTAGACTCTGGACACTTATCCCGATATGGTACGCCCTGAAAACATTTAAATAACGTTGTCATTGATAATGAACTTGTGCACAAGATTTGAGCAAAATCGGTTAGATGTTAAATTTCGACCAAAAACGTTAAAGAATTGTTTTCGTCCATGGAGAATGCCCTTATGAAGTACGGCACAGAAAATGCTTTAATATTGCATTGTCATCGACAGCGAACGTGTTTGCAAAATTCGAGCAAAGTTGGTTCGTTAGATATAAGATTTTAAACACATGCGTAAAAGAATATCTTTAGGCAAATATTCTATTAATTATTCTATTCAATAAATATTCTAGGCCCAGACAATGCATGGATATTGCTTTGACATTGACAATAAACTCGCGTGCACATTTGAGCAAAATCGGTTAGTTAGATATGCAATTTCAATCAAAAACGTAAAAGAATGGTTTTTGCTCTTTGATCTTCTTCGTGTACCCTTGACAGTACATGAATATTCTAGGCCCAGACACTGTCATCGACAAAGAATTGTGTGCAACATTTGAAGAAAATGTGTTCGCTGTAAGTGGGTTAAAAAGGTATTGCCCAGACGGACAAAAAGCGAAGAAAGTAAAATCGTGTAAAAATAGATTATCGGTTTCTCATAAAGGGGGTATTATTTCAATCACTTAATTTTAATAGAGAATGAAAAAAAAAATGTTAAGTAAAAGGTAGGGAATTGAACATTTATTACATTTTATCACTATTGGCGAGTGCATTAAATACATGGGAAACATTTACATAAAATCAAGTCTTTCGAAATTTTAATCCTACTGATAAGATAAGAATTTGACTAACTTTTCATGTATAAGGGTTTGTGCAAAACTTACTTCTAAAGATCTTCTGATAAAGTGATTAAAATGATACATGTATTTACACTCACAAAAAATGTATCTCCGGGATAAGTTACAATTTACAAAAATAATGTTGTACTTTATAAATAATACTATAATTTATAACTTACAAGTTGCAAAAAAACATTCTGAAAACAGCTATAAAAGACTTTAAATAGTTCCTATATTCGAAAATAAGATGAAGTAAATAACTTTTTACTTAAATATTTTATAAAATACATTTAATTTTTATAATATGTAGCTCGATTACCTGTTAAAAAAGTTATATTCAGATTTATCCAAACTAAATTTACCAAAATGACGAAAATATAAATTAAGTGAATTTCAATAAAGTACTATATAAAAATTTTTATTTACTTTATTTAACACTGTTAAAGATCGTGTGCCCATAGGAAAAAAATGATCATTAATCTGTTTATTTACCAAGCTTTAATTAATTATAGCAAATATTTTAACATTTAAATGCTGATTAAGTAAAAATTGAAAATTAGAATGTAAAACTTACTGTAACAATAATAAACAAAACGCAAAAAATATCACTCTGTTCACGGAAAACGAAACAGAGTCGGGATGCTTCATTGTAGCTGCTTGAACATTCAGTTTTGCAAACCAGCCCGGACCAACCTTCTTCTGCACCGGACTCAACTGCAACTGACAAAACAGACAACAGTGCGGGTAGCAGTCCTCATTTGCATAAAGTTTCTTGTAAATCGATGTATTTTGCCGGAAGAATGCAGCTCCAGATAGGTAGGTTCGTAAGAGAGTAAAATGATTCTGCCATCAAAAGATTGTGTTTCCGGGAAAATATGGACAACCTCGCATCCTCTTTAGTAGAGATAGCTTCTCCTTATACTTCCTGTCTTCCGCAAATGTTCTTTTGCTCTGAACCTTTGTATCCCTTTTTTCCTGTCTTGAGATGTACTGTAGAAATGTAATTTTAAGCTTTTAAGCGTTTTTTCTTAAAATAGTTTAGAATGCATATTTTAACAATATTCCTCAGACTGTCTGGTATTAAGTGGGATGCAGGCCATATTTGTAAATTTGCACTCTATTGTCCTTTTGCGAAATTTCACAAAATCTGAAACTTTTAATTGGATTTTTTTTTTCAATTATTAGGGTTTCTTTTCTTTTTATACTGAATAGATGAAGAGTCTAAAAAATTACATGGCGTCGATGCTTTTATTTGGAAGTTATCATTTTGCACTGTTAAAAATCTGCAGTTTTTGCAGCATAGTCACTCCACCGTTTTCATAGAATATCTCTATTCTGACCAATGAAAATGCTCCATAATGTAATCAAGTAATCATTTTCTATAAAAGCGGTGGAGTGACCAAAGACCTTTAAGATACATAGACCGGCAAACTGTCAGTTTAACTGAGGATTTTTGATCACAGCTGTTGTACGGCAGTATATATGTTTTATATTTTAATTTACCTAAGAAAATGCTTTTATCAGCGTATTTTTAATTGCAGATCAATAAGTATTACTCTACCCTATTTCATTTAGGCCTTTTGTTTTAAAAAATACTTTATTATTCATCAATTTTTTTTGTTTTTTTCGTATAGTAAGTAAGTATTTTAATAAACATCCTCCAAAGATAAAAATATAGTCTTACTTTCGTTAATATGTATTTTTTAAATTACCTTTTTGCATAAAAATTAATTTAAAAAATGTAGATTTCTTTACAAGTAATTTAAAATTTTATAAATTACTATATCATGTTAAAGTTGCTACCTTTAAACTAAACTTCCCTACCAGTTACTCTTGAAAGTCAAACTTAAAAAAAGGTGGGATTATAATCTTTAACAATCTGTTTCCATATAAATTTCGCCTTTATTTCGGTTCATAAGGCATGTTAAAATTAGATACTCTTTTTCAAACATATTACCCATAAAATTATTAGTAAATCGCCTTGTTTAACTTTATTTCTGAAAATTCAATATTTATAACGCATATTTAGATATAAAAAATAGCTTCATGTAAAAAATATGCCATAAACTTCATATATATTGATAAAATTAAATTTTTAAGCTCATTTAGCCATAGCACTTAATGGTAAATAACTCACAGCTGACGTACAAACATCGCGGTTCAGGTGTTTCAATTTACTTCAAATCATTTCAAATGGCTGCCATGCTTTTGAATGGGAGTGGCCGAGGAATTGCCAGTCTAGTATCTTAAAAGTCTTTGGGAGTGACTATGCAGCAAAAGCTACAGATGTTTAACAGTGTGTTACAACGCCCCCTAGATATTTCAGAAAGCCTTGACACAGTTCACAAAAACGTCACACAAAGCAGGAAAAACAAAGAAAAAAATCAGGACAATTTGCTTGTTTTGATTTTGTTAGCTCGTGGAATTATTAATTCTTATTTTCTAATAATAATTAGTAATTCCACGAGTTAAAGAAGACGAAACATGCAAGTTGTTCGAATTTTTTTCTTTGTTTTGCCTGCTTAGTGTGACGTTTTCGTGACGCGTGACAAGGCTTCCTCCCTTATCTAGGAGGGGGGGGGGTGTAATACTGAATCTTTCTCAATAAAGCGCCTGATTACGAAGAGCAATGCCAGTGGTCCCAATATTAAAAAAGACATTGATGTCCAAGGGCTTGACTTTGAACGATGATGTTGGTATGATTTCGATATTGTTGGTGTCGGAGACGACCATAGAGAAAAGTTTCGTTGCCGTAGATTCAATGGCTTCGGCGTTGTCGAAATGTATAACGACAACGTCCAGAATTAAACCAGAAGATCACATTAGAAAGAAGTATTATTGCTATAGAAAAAAAACTTTTGCTATAGAATTATAGATATTATAATATTATATAATATTATAATATATATTATAGAATATTTTGCTATAGAAAAAACTTTTCGCCGATATTAAAATTATTGAGATCCACAATAGAACGGAGAGCTATCTCAACGGTCCATTTTCAACCGCTACAGTATTACACTTTCAATGCGCTCAACTAATGAAGCCTGCACTTTTCTTAATATCAGCGGCATTTTTTCAAAACTTTTTGGCTTACTTTTAATCACTTTTGCTTATTTTTACATCTTTTTCTTATTTTAATGAGCATAACTTATAAAATATTTCATGTTCATTGTTAAGTTTACATGAAATTTTATTTTTCATATGATAAAATTAAATATTTATGATGAAATTAAGTAAAAGTTTTAGTTTTTTAAATAAAAAATGTAATTCAGCATCTTCATCAGATTTAAAAAAGAAAATCTAATTTGAAAACATTTAACCCATACAACCCTATGGGAAGAAATCGGTATTTTGCCGTAATTCTTCCGCCGAAATTGTATGGCAGTGTATTCATGGGCTGACCATGGAGCTATGAAAAGAGAAGAGCAGACATATCAGTCGTCCGCTGTTGGAAGCTTTGAATCCAAAAAGCGAGTTCTTTCCTCCTCTTCTGCGTCCGCCATATTTTACTTTGATCGATAGCAGTCCAATCGGCAGTCTTCAATGTAAGACACTGCTAAATATGGCTATAGTGTCTAGAATAAATAGAGTGGAAATCGGCTATTCCAGTAATACTAAAAAAGCGCTGAAATATTGAATATCTTAATTGTTCAACGAGGGTAAAATCCAAAGAGTCGATCGCAGAAACATCTGCAGGATGTTTTCTAAAACTGCAAGACGATTGCTAGTCTAGACGCTGTAATAATACGATGTTTACATTGAAATTTGAAAATATCCCGCAGTTGTTGCTGTGATCATGTTCACTGGATTTCAGCATCGTTGCACAATTAAGGGATTCAAATATTTAGTGCTGCTGTTTGGGTAGCAGTTTGCCACACTATTTATTATAGCGCCTAGAATATATAGTGTGGAAATCGTCTATCCCTGTAATACTTAAAAAAACGCTAAAATATTGTATCCCTTAAATGTGCAATGATACTGCTGCAATATGCAGATCGCAGCAACATCTGCAGGATATTTTCTACAACTGCAAGAAATTGCTAGTCTATACAATCTAATACTAGTAATACGAAAATCCCGCAGATGTCGCTGCGATCGACACTTGGGATTTTAGCAGTATCGTCTCACATTTAAGGGATACAAATTTTAGCACTGTTTGGATAGCATATTTCCACACTAGGTGTTCTAAGCGTTGTACTATTTATTCTAGACGCTGTAATGGAGGATATTCCAACTACGTTTTGATCACGTGGTCAAGATAAAAACTTCTAGCGTAAAGAAGGGAAGGCTCTGTAGACGTAATGAAAAACCCTCGCCAGCCAGTGAAACAATTCATGCAGAAAGCAGTAGCAGCCTATTTTCGTATTAGTTAGAAGTTCTTTGGGTAAATTACCGGTATCACGTGCATTTTTTCAGCCTCGAACCCAGACTTGGAATAAAGTCCATATGGCTGGCGCAGGAGGGGAGTAGGGACAGCTTCAAATGGCGTCATTTATGTCTACTCCTCTCCTTTCATAGCTCCATGGGACGGACCGACCGCTATACACTGTTAAAAATATCCAGTATTTGCTGCATACTCACTCCACCGCTTTTATAGAATATCTCTATTCTGACCTATGAGAATGCTCTATAATATAGTCAAGTAACCAATTTCTATAAAAGCGGAGGAGTGACGATGCAGCAAAAGCTCAAGATCTTTAACAGTGTATAGAATGCAAGAGAATGGAGGATATTCCATTTCCGTTTTGATCACGTGGTCAAGGTAAAAACTTCTAGCGTAAAGAAGGGAAAGCTCCGTAGACGTGTAATGTAAATCCCCGCTAGCCAAAGAAACAGTTCATGAGGCAAAGCAGTAGTATCTTCCCTTCTTATCAGTTAGAAGTTCTTTGGGTAAATTGCCGGTATCACGTGACTTTTTTCAGCCTCGAACCCATATTTGGAATATCCTCCATAGGAAGTTAGCGCTCCGTTCTGTTATAGTGCCTACGATATATAGCGCGGAAACCGACCAACCAAAAATCTCTAAAAAAAATAAATCTCGTAAATTTTGAACGATGCTGAATGATAAATGTTATCGCAGCGACATCTGGCAGTTCAAACATAAACATTGCATAAAGATTCAATTGAGAAAGTGTTTTGGCTGGTGGACAGCTAGCAGATGTTGCCGCGATCGACATTTGTCGTTCAGCATTGTTCAATATTTACGAGATTCCATTTTTTAGCACTTTTTAAAACATAAGGAAAGGGTGAGGCTAACGAAAAAGACAGGCTACACTGTTAAAAATCTGTAGTATTTGCTGCATAGTCACTTCACCGCTTTTATAGAAAACAATTACTTGACCGTACTGTGGAGCATTCTCATTGGTCAGAATAGAGATATTCTGTAAAAGCAGTGGAGTGACTAAGCAGCTAAAGCTGCAGATTTTTATCAGTGTACCGTGGTGCATTCCACGTATCTTTTTCTACAGACCGTTGGAGTCACGTGATACTCGAATGCACCAATGCAGGTGTACGAAAAGAGCATCACGTCACTTTAGCGGTCTGAAAAAAAGATACGTGGGATGCATCGCGGTAGCTTGTCTTTTTCGTTTGCCTCTACGAAAGGGTATCTGACATCACTGTGGGTTAAATGGACTGTATTCCAAATCTGGGTTCGAGGGCTGAAAAAGTCACGTGATACTGGTAATTTATCCAAAGAATTTCTAACTGATAAGAAGGGAGGCTACTACTACTTTCTTCATGAACTGTTCCACTGTCTGGCGGGGATTTATATTACATCTACGGAGCCTTCCCTTCTTTACGCTAAAAGTTTTTACCTTGACCACGTGATCATAACGTAGATGGGATATCATCCATTACTGTGCAGTAGCAAGATACACCAGTCTGTTCTTTATGACACCTATTGTACACGTGAGTTCGGAAGATTTGATTAGTCTTTGATATGATTGGTGTTAATCGTCTTGATAAGATTCCAACTGCTATTGAAATATCTGGTCTTGAGGTATTAGAAATGCATAAAAATTATCCAATTACTTCTCTATACTTGTTATTTGTTTCCAATTCTCTTCATGAATCTTCATTTTTCAAAAATTCTGGACTCATAGGGATATTTGCAGCTTTAGCTTCATTTAATTCATATTTCTTGCTAAGTTGATTAATTTTTGTTTTCTGGTTTATTACAAGACAGACCATTATCTAATCGTTCAACTTGAACTCCTAAATAATAAGACAATTGTCCTAAATCAGGTATATCGAACGATTCTTTAAATATTTGAATTATGTTAATTTCAGTTTTTTTCATCTAATGTACAAATAAGTATATCATCAACATACAAAAGAATATAGCTCCAACCATTTTCTTCTTTTCTGATGTAGAGCCATCGATCCACTTTACTACGTACATAACTATTTAACGTTAAAATTGAACTTACTTTATCATTCCAAGCTTTAGCCGATTGTTTTAAACCATACAGACATTTCTTTAATATGTAAACTTTATCTTCTTTACCTTCAATAATATATCCTTCTGGTTTTCGTATATATAATTCTTCATCTATATCAGCATGTAAAAAAGCTGTTTTTACATCTAAATGCTTAATCTTCATGTTCTTGGCACTTGCCACTGTTAAGAGGACTCGAAAGGTTACATTGTTTGCAAGAGGATTATATGCTTCCTTAAAATCTCTTTCAAATCTAAAAATGGGCTTTTGAGTAAATCCCTTAGCTACAAGTCAAGCTTTATAGCGTGAAACATTTCCGGTTTGATCTTGTTTAAGCTTAAAAACCCACTTAGTACTAATTGCATTTCGGTTTTGAGGTAAATCTGTAAGTTCCCAAACATTTCTTTCTTCAACTGATTTTATTTCGCCATCTGCAGATTTAATCCATTTATTTTGTTCATCTTCAGGCAACTTTTTCATTTCAGCCCATGACATAGGTTCATCAACACTTTTAACTGATGTTTTATAAGCTGTAATATATCTTATGGGTGGTACACCATTAATGGACAGTTCTGAACGCCTTATTATTACATCTTCCTTTTCTTCTAAATCTTCACCTTCCTCTAAAGGTTTTATTTCATGTTCATCATTTAAGTTTAAAGAAGTTTTCTTGTGCTTATTACAGTCACCTGATTCATGAACATTAGTTAATATTTCACTTTCTCCATCCTTGAGACAAATTATATTTCTTGAAATGATTACTTTGTTTCTTTATCAAGGATAATATAAACCTTTAGATTCTTCTGCATAACCGAGAAAAATTCTTTTTTTAACTGTGTTGTTCAATTTTCTTCTCAATACAGGGGCATTCTATACTAATAAAAGAACAAATCGCTCTGTGTGTGTGTGCGATGGCTAGCAAAAACTACTGCACGTAGAAATCTGAAAATTTAGGTGTGTATAGTCCAAGACAAGTCCTGATGCACCTGAGGTTCAGATTTTTAATTTTTTAAGGGCTGTTATGTTTTTATGCACTAAATTGTTAATAAAATACCTCTTTTCTATCCGATCTTCTTCGATTTTGGGGCCAATTCTCCATTCAGATTCTACCCCATTTCTACAGTTCATTTAAGACCCTAGCAGCCTTCGGGCCCGGTACAGGACCCCTTGAAATTTTTGCGCGCTAAATTGTTAATAAATTGCTTCCTTTTAATCGGATCTTCATTTTTGGGATTCTTTTTCCATTTAGTCTTTCTACCGTTTCTACATTCCAGGGCCCGTTTGAACTTTTTGTGTACCATGCATTTTTCAATCCGTAATTTTCTCACCTTCTCAGTGCATAGTTTTAAAATTGAGTCTTGGACTCTTCCCTCCGCACAAACACCCTCATATTTTTATTGGGGTCCTAGGGCCCATTTTTAAGCATTTCCCCCCATTTCTTGCGCATTTCTTTAAAATTTTCTTTATTCCAATGATTAATTCATACCCTATGTTTAATTTTAACTAATTGAAGATCTAAAGTGCTCAGAAGTTAGACCTTTTAACAAGATTTTATGTTAGTGCCCTGCTCTTAACAGTCAGTTGGCCCTCTTTAGGCCCTCTTTGTTATGGCTCTTTTAAAAAGGGTCCGATCCTCTAGCCTTTTTTTTTTCTAACAACTTCTTAAGTCCTCCTGCTTCTACATGAAAGACACCAAAAATTTCTCAGACTTCAGCTACCACCAATTTTGAATATTAATCGCCTTCTTGGGGCCCTTGGTGCTGCTTCTTTAAAAATGACCGGAACTGCTTGCAATTTTCTTTAATATAGTTCTAGCGTCCTCTCATTACTTTAAAAACTACTAAAAAGTATCTTTATACGCAACTACATGCCACTTAAGTCCCTGGCCCCTTGGGGCCTGGTACATGGCCCCTTAAAGTTTTTTCACCATAAATTGTTAATAAATTGCCTCCTCTTAATCCGATCGTCATTTTTGGAACCCTTTTTCCATTTAGTTACTCTCCCGTTTCTTTATTCCAGTTAAAATCCTGGGACACCCTAGGGCTCCATCCGGGCCCCTTGAACTTTTTGTGCGGCATGCATTTCTCATCACCTAATTTTCTCACATTCTCAATCCATAAATTTAAAATTGAGTCTTGCACTCTTCTTCCCGGACCAACAGCCTCTTATTCTAGACCCTAAGGCCCTGTTTTAAGCATTTTCTCCCATTTTTGCGCATTTCTTTAAAATTTTATTATAATTATTAATTCATACACTATGCTTTATTTTGACTAATTGGAGATCTAAAGTGCTAATAACTTAGATGTTTTAACAAGTTTTCATGTTAGGGCCCTTTCCCTTTACTATCAGTTGGCTCGCTTTCGGCCCTTTGTTATAGGTCCCTTAAAAACGGTCCGATTTACTAGCTTTTTTTTAAAAAACAACTCCTTAAGTCCTCCTGCTCCTACATGAATGACAAAAATATTTCTCAGACTTCAGCTACCACCAACGCTGAATATTATAATTTCCTTCTTGGGGCCTTTGCTGCAGCTTCTTTAAAAACTATCCGATTCTATTGCAGTTTTCTTCAACATAGGTTAAGCGTCGTCCAGCTACTTTAAAACTACTTAAAAATTTTCTGATACTCAACTACGTTCCAGTTAAGACACTGGCCCCCAGGACCCGGTCTTTCTTTATACCTCAGTTATCATTTTTTTCGAACATTAATCTCCTTCTTCGGCATCAGCTTATGTTTACTCACTACAACCGTAAATTAAAAATCGCGTTACTTTAAAGGTAACTTTAGAAAAGGAATTTCATCCGTTTATTAAATATCGTACTACTGTTAAAAGTAATTCATGAAATTTAGAAGGGAAGGAGGCATCTTCCACCGCTTGGGGACGCATTCTTTCCTCGGATTCTAAGGACCTAATTTCAAAGAGGATTTGATTCATTCAATTAAGATTACAATTCAACTACTTTCTGTATTATGAAATTTTATCTTAGACTTCAGCTACCAACATTTTCTAACATTCATGATGCATTCTTTTTTTTCTATGGGCTTGATTACTACGAGGTTTGGTTCATTCAACTTCTTTTTCGATTGTCTCTGGCGCGTGCGGACACTTCCGGTTGTACATGCTGCCTTAGGTAGCGGGGACCCACCTTACAGGTTCGTTCGGAAAGAAGTTTATTGGAAACACGCTAGACGCTGCGGAAGGCAATGGGGGCCTCCGAAATTAGGTTCATTTAAAAGAATTTTAAAAGATATAAAATCATACAAACTTGAGTTTTCTTTAAGGCTATCATTTACGGACCCCGGGCAATGCCGGGCGGGTCTGCTTGTATAATATATAACTTCGCAATCAAAAAATTTTAAGTGCTTTACTGTTGGTTTATATCCATGCTATATTTCAAAAGGTGTTTTATTGCAAGCATTTGTGGGTAAACGATTTTGCAGGTAGCACTATGTCACTATTGCAGTTCCCCAAAACTTTTTATCTAACTTTGAATTTTCTAGCATGCATTTTGTCATTTCAGTCAAATAACGATTCTTCCTTTCTGCAACTCCGTTCTGTTGAGGAGAATGTGGTACTGATAACTGATATTTAATTCATTCCTTAATCATGTAATTTCTGAGTCTTTCATTCACAAATCCCCCTCTTCTGTCACATCTCAGTATCTTTGGCGTACTTTCAAATTTAGTTTTCACATAACGGGAAAATTCTTCAATTTTTATAGCTGCTTCACTTTTCTGTTTCAGTAAATAAACAGTTAGAAATCGGAATTTGTCATCTATAAGTGTTAAGAAATAGTGCTTTCCTCTGGCAGTTACATTTTGAAAAGGTCCACAAATATCAGCATGAAATAAGTCTCCTAGTTTTGATGCTCGGTGTTCACTTCTATTAGGATAAGCATTCTGAGCTATCTTAACCTTTGTACAACATAAACATTTCATTTTATGTTTACAGTTCTTCATTTTTAAACCATGGACTAAGTGATTATCTGGTAAATTTTTAATTTCTCGAAGATCGCGATGTCCAAATATTCTATGCCACATATGAATACAATTTATATGCGATTCTTCGAAAACTTTATTAGCCTTTTTATTGCAGTTTAACTTGTATAGACCATTTTCTAATTTTCCTTCAAGTATGACTTTGTCATTTTTCATTATTGTACATTTCCTGTTTCCAAAGTGTACGAAACAGTCGTTTTCATCAAGTCGCTTTACTGATAATAAACTTCTATTAAGATCTGGAATATATAAAACTTCACAAAGTTTTATATTTCTAACTTCATTGTCTGTTCCTCTGCATTTAATTAAACCTTCACTTATACCTTTAATATCGAGTAATTGACAACTAGAAACTTTTACTTGGCCTTGTTTTGGATTTATTTCAGTACAATAAATATTTTTAGCGTTTGTCATGTGAGTTATTTTCAGCAGAATCAATATACCAATCAACATTAAAAAATGTATTGGAAGCTTTAAAACATTGAAAAATCTCACATTCCGTTTTAAGCTCCTCACTATCTGTAATCATGTTAACTTTGTGCTCTCTTGTTTTTTTGCTGCTCGGCTTTCCATAAATAACAAAATTTCTTAATATGCCCTAGTCTTTTACAGTAATAGCAAAGTTGTTTTGATTTGTTCTCAGAGTTAATCCTAAATTTTCCATGTTTCTTTGGGCCTTTAAATATTTTCATTGCTGTTTCATCATTTAATTTAGATGTTTCTAAGCGACGCTCACACGTTGCAATAAGTTTACTTTTTACGTATTCTAATGATAATTTCTCAGATGGACGATCTTCTAAACTTGTAATTAAAGAATCATAACTATCAGGAACACCACATAGTAAAATTGCAACAATATCATCATCTGGAATTACTTTACCTAGACCTCTTAGTTGATCAACAACTTCTAATACATTTTGAATATAATCTTTCATGTTTAAAATTTCATCATATTCCATATCGTATAACTTTCTTTGCAAGAAAAGTTTTGTATTTACATATCTTTGTTCATAAACTTTACGTAAAGAATTCCACATAACTTTTGCTGTTTCCTCATGTATTATCCCATATGTATTAACTGATTATCCTCTACACTTGAAGCAATTTTCACTTTAGCAGACTTCTTTGCTTTATTCCAAGCATCTCTATCAGCTCCCGCTTCAGTAAGTTGTTCCGATGTAATATCATCCCATAACCCTTTATTGGTTAAAAACATTTCCATTGTAAATTTCCATGTATCATAATTACTGTTATTTAGCATCGTAAAGTTCACTTGCTGTTCTGCCATATTTCATATGTTAAATCGTACTTGTACATAAAATTATAATTTGGATTGTTAAATAAATATTTCTAATTCAAAAGGAAATAAGCTTCTAGGCAACATAACCTGTTAAATCTAAATTGTAAAATATGCTACTTAAACGTCTAGGAAAGCAGAGTAATAAGCGCAGTTGAATAGGAAAATATATTTAATAGAACTATGATTTAAAATAAACAACTTACTTATTACATGTCAAAATATAAACTACATAAAACAGAATTTAAAGACAGCTGCCAAAACAATAAAATTTAAATAAACATTTAAAGGCAGGTCGCACGTGAACACATAGTTCAACAATTACATGATCGTTTTATACCAAAACTCACATATAAAATCCATTTCTATTTTCCTCCCAATAAGGTTGCTTTTGTTTATTTTTAAAAAAGTAGTTTAAAATTTGTGTCATATTCAAAATAAAATGTTTGAAATTTATAAATACACTAATAAATTTCTGCCAGTAACATGCCAATATTTTCTAAATATCCATTTTTTTTATGTTTTTTAAATATTCTACAACTTTCTGTAAAACTCAATCAAGTCAATACATTTTCCTATTTTTTTTTTTTAAATCATCAGAGATAAATAAAATTTAGTTAATTCCATTTCGCAGGGCTACAACTGGCGACTATTTTTTAATTCTATTTCGCACCACTTTTTCAAAATAAAAATCGGTCACAAACGTTTTGGCAACATGTGTAAGAGAAATATACTAAAAAATTTATTTTTAAAAAATAGTGGTGCAAATAGAATATAAAAATAGTCGCCAGTGTCAGCCCTAATTTTGAAATACAGGAGGCAGCCTGCCATCTCCGTGACGGCGTCTTTAAATGTATGTATCAAGTATAAAAGAATGAAAACTAGAAATACTTACGTAAACTTAAAATATGGTTCTAATTATCATACAATCATCATTTTGTTTTTGCACGGAAGTATGAAAAATAAAGTGAAAGGAATATTTTTTTGTTGTACCACTGAAACATATAGTTCCTATACAGTTATATGGTTGCGACAAGGCAAACCAAAATATTATTATAGTACTAGATGAATTTAACATTTTCCATATTTTATTTTTCTTGTATTACATACACCGGAAATGGTATTAATTTTTGGCTTCGGCACCGCTTCACTTCCGGTAAACTGTAAGCATGGATCATTAGATTCCCCTATTTCTACTCTTATATAAAATATAGTTTTTTTCCCCCCTTGTACCTGATAACATCCTGGATAACGTTCCTGGACTATATCGTAGAAGAGCATCCTTTTTTTTTCCCTCTCCCCTGCTGTGAGTAATTGGTCTAGGGTGGTGTTAAAATATATAACCAGTTTCGGAGAGGAATCTAGAAAAGAGAGATTTTATTTTTTCATGCAGTATTTTATCTTTCTGAGATATTTCGTTTATTTCCGTGATAGGACAAATGCTTTGTAAGTGAGATTTTAATAGGAACAAAAAGTTCCTAGGGGGGAGAAAACATTCCTTCTTGATTCCTCCACCCCCTTATGTACTGTACATGCTCATGGGATTTTGATCAACCATATGGCTATTAAGGGGATTCTTCACTCACTTGAAAACACCCGCTTTGTAATGTTAAACCAATGGTATATTCTTTTCGAATTTCTCGTTTAAATTTGAATATTTTTAAACGATTTTTTTTTTTTTTTGCATGCGATAGGTGAGCTCAATCTTTAATATAACTTTTTTTCACATTTTCGATTTTGGTTGTAGATTTTTTTTTTAAAGGTACTTTCAGTTTCGAAACCGGTTTCGCTTTTTAGTTTTTCTCTAAAAAAAGCGGAATAATAAGGGATTTTCCACAAATTGTCAATTTTCATTTATTTATTTATTTATTTTTAATTTTAATCTTTTATTGATGTTTTAGTTCTTCTAGGATAACCACCAGAACGAGCCTATTCCATGATCAAAAGAAGTATTAAAATCGGAGCATTTATTCCAAATCTACTCATTGATATTCATTAAAAACTTTTTTCTGAAAGTCAGTTAATAAAAATTGACAATTTGTGGAAAATCCCTTATCATTCAATTGCTATTAGAGAGAATAATCTAAAAATCTGCTCACTCCATTGACGATATCTTTTTTAATTTTCACGATATTTGACTGGATTTTTTTATGAGTTGCTCCATAGAGTTGACTATTAAATTACGTAAAAAAATCTTTGCTATCGTTCGCGCATGCGCAGATGAAAATTATTTCATACAACTGCTCATACTTCATAAAATATTTAATATATTTATATTCCTATACAAAACAAATAGGTGTTGCTATCCAACGTACAATTTATTCATAAGTTTAACAAAAAACTCTACGTTTCGGTTTAATCTTTAAAACCTTCGACAGGAGAAAAATTTTCTAAAATATAAATCGACAACAAACTCTTTACATGCTACATTTTGAAATCAATTCAAAATACAAATCAGTCTAACGGAAACATCTTAATCTCAAATAAACAGTTCAGTGGCGTCATCTTTTAACGAAAGAAACTAATGATGAAAGAATTGCTGAAAAAAGTGGAAATTTCATTGACATTTCAAAATAGAAAGCCATATTTCAGGGATGTGAAAGGAAACATTATCATTACACACTTCATGGTTTCTTAGACGTTTCTTTGTTCATGGTTTCTTTCTTTCTTATTAAATATTTTATTTTAAAGATTCACGAATAATAGCATTGCGCGGAATAACTTGCTTGGAAATAACTTTAGCATGGTCAAAGTCTATAAATGAATGAGTCCTTTATGGTAGCTTCTTGAGAGTGCTGTAGAAAATTTACGAAACTTCAAATCATTTTTATGTTCTTTCAGTCTTTCGAAAAAACGACGTTTAGTCATACCAATATAGGAAGAAGTGGTCCCATATGTAAATTTAAAGGGAATTTCATATACCCCAGAAAAAGATGAAAAAGGAATTGGATCAAATTTTTTACTCATAAGATTAAACAATGTCATAGAATTAGAGGCGACAAGTTGAATGTTGTATTTCGTGAATAACTTTTTTAACTTTTCAAATAAGATGGGAAAATATGGAACCTTTTGGTAAACTTGATTTAATTTGGGGGAAGGGGGATTAACTGAAACTGTATATTTATCAACCAATTTATAGATAAGGCTTGAATTAAAACCATGACATAATCCAATATTAACGATGAATTTGATTTCATCATCCAAAAATTCTTCGGAACAAACAAGTAGTGCACGCTGGATAAATGACCTAAATGCTGCAATCTTATAATTCCATGGGGCAGCTGCAGTGACAGGTATAACATTGTTTAATTTCTTAGATTTCCGAAAAATTTTACGTTTTAAACTATTGTTTTCTTTAATAAGGAGAACATCAAGAAACGGAAGCGAGGTATTGTTTTCTAACTCCACCGTGAACTTAATATTGTTATCAAGTTGGTTAATTTCGTCAAAAAAATTCTCTAAGGATTGCTTCCCATCTTCCCAGATACACTGAAAAAAATGGGTACTCAAAATTGAGTAAAAAGTACTCAATTTTAAATACGTGACATACTCAAAATAGCTCTGATCCAAATGCACTCAAAATTGAGAAACACGTGTACTCGTTTTTGATCACGTGGTTGTGTTCAAATATGAATCGCTACGTACTGCCCCCCCCCCCCCCCTGAACCTACAAATTAAAGTAAAAATGTACTAACATTTATTTTCCGTTCTAAATTGTTAACAAGAAACGTTTAATTGATTATTTATTAAGAAAATTAGCAAAATTATTGCAAGATACCCAAATCGAATATTTTTATAACAAGAGCTTTATTTCTAAGCACTTTTAAATTATTTTAAAATACTGTAGCTAATTTAATATTTGAATCATCATGAACATCTTTTATGTCACCATAAATGAAATAAACCATTAAAAGGTACAAAATTATCGTTTTCTTTAGTTTTGATAACACGTGATGTTTCAAAATTGAGAAAACATATGTTAATTTTTGAATCAAATATACTCAATTCGATATGAGTACATCGATTTATTCATTTTTGAGTACTTCATTTTTTTCAGTGTAATAAAAATGTCATCGACATATCTTAACCATAAAGTAGGTATCGGAAAATGCTTTTTAAAAATGAGTTCTTCCAAAGGACGCAATTTGAATTCTGCCAGAATACTAGAAATAGGTGAACCCATAGGAGCTCCTTTCTGCTGTTTAAAATATTTATCTTTAAAAATAAATACATTACTTTCCTTAATTAAGTTTAAGCCCGACTTAATTGAAAATTTCATATTATCACTTACATGAGGTAACCCATCAATGGATAAGCCTATGGAAAAAATAACTTCTTCCACATCGATGGATGGAAACAATGACACAATGTCGAAACTTGCCAAAATTGCATTATTAGGAAGATTAAAATCATTAATACGATTAATGAATTCCAACGTAGAAGAGACAGAAAAAGTTGAAGAGGGGAGAATACTTTTAAGAAAGAATGCAAATGCTTTTTTAACAAAATATAACGGGCCTTGGCATCGAGAAACAATAGGACGAAATGGAAAACCAGTTTTGTGGTCTTTAAGACGAGCAAAAATACTTGGGGTGACCCCAGTAGGGTTTAATTTAATTTTATCTTTGATAAAAGGAGGCCATTCACCATTTCTAATCAGTTCTTGTGTTTTACGATATAGCTTTGGCTTTGGATCTTTAACAAGCGTTGAGCATAACAATTCTTGAATGCATTCATCCATCTTCAAAAAATACTGGTCTTGATCTATAACGGCAATTTTTCCGGATTTATCTGTTTTCAAAAAGAAAATGTCAGAATCTTTCTTTAATTTTGAAATGACATGTGGAATTCTACAATTAGGAATTTTTTTGTTTATAAATTTCATGTTAATATTACAAACTTGATGTCAGGCCATTTCTCTTTCCGAAACTGGTATAACTTGAATTATACTCTCTAAATCTGAACAAAAGTCACTCTTATTTATTACAGCAGGGAATGAATATTTGCCACCTAAAGAAATCATACGTTCTTCTTCCAATGAAAACTAGGAGATCGTACCCGGGCTTCCCGGGTTACAAAATATAGGTGAAAACATTTTTTTTTAAATTGAAACCTAATAATTCTTTTATATTCAATAAATTTTTTAGACTGCCTTTTTACATTAAAAAAGCATTTTTCATATGAAAAATACGAATTATACAATCAAATAAATTTTTGAAATTTATCAAAAGCGATATTTTCTTATTAGCCGCATGCTAAGAGACCAAGATTTTGCTACTTACGGCATCCTTTTATATTCTGATAATTTCAGATTTTGCATGTCTGTTAAATTTGTGTTTTATTTATATTATATTATTTATTTATTTATAGGGAAGTTTTTTTTTAATGGATATTAGCCGTAAGAAAATGATGAACTCTTTACAGTAAATTCTGTCTAAGGCGGACTCTGTGCAAGCCGGAAATCTGTCTACCGCGGAAAATTTTTCAAGTCCCGGCGAACCCATAGAAAATAACATTAATTCTTGCTGCATAAGGCGGAATCTGTCTAACGCGGAAACGGAAAGGATTTTAAGGTCCCACCGAAACCAAAATTTTGCATAAGGCGGAAAAAAGCATAATTTAAAAATGAGAGGCATTTTGTTTATTAAACTTTAAAACGGATAAGTCAAATACTGAATGTCGAGCATGTTAGTTAAATTTCCTAACACTTTGAAAAAGTTAATTCAAAAGGACAGGAACTGTTTAAATTTTAAGGAATTTATGCTTGTGCCATTTTTTTACATGCAAAATTATATTTAAAACTTAATATTTCTAGTAGAATGAGCATTTATCAAAATATATATTTTCGAAAGTGCAATATATTATACTTTAAGGATGTACTCAAATTCAAAGTTATAGCGTTCTGTCTCATTCTCGAAGTTTATTGGGGAAGGGGGGGGGGGGTAGTTTATTTGTGTGTGTGTGTGTGTGTGTGTGTGTAAACTTCCAATTCGCATGTATTACACCAGTACTAAGAAATTGAATAGCGTTTCTCATTTATCTATAAAGACAAAAGATCTTTCCGAATTTCAGTTTTCAACCGATTTTCGAGTCAGGAAAATCAATAAAAAATCATCAAATTCGAGGTTTTTTTCTGGGGGGGGGGGGGGAGGGGAGCTTTTTTGCATAAGCCGGAATATTGTCTACCACGGAAAATTTTCTGAGTCCCGATCGATTCCGCCTTAGACAGAGTTTACTGTATTTTCTTTTAAGGGCAAACGGATTAATCTTTCGTAATCCAGCTCCTCGTGCTATAGATAAATTGAAAAATATTTCATACTTTAAAATTGTTTTTAAAACCATAGACAATCGGCAAATGAGATGAACTTTGCAAACAAATCCCATTTGAAAAAAAAATCCTATTTGGTGATCAAAAATTTAAATATTACGATTACAAATATGTTAGATTTGTGTTTTTTCAACATTATTCTTTTATTTGTTTATAAAAGAAGTATTAATTTCGTTAATTTGTCTTTAACAAATATGTTAGATTGGTGTTTTTTTAATATTATTCTTTTATTTGTTTATAAAGGAAGTATTAATTTCGCTATGCAAAAATAGTCAGAAACAAATGCTGAACAATGTTTGTTGCTTTATGTGCAAAATATTTATTATTATTATTATGTATTGAAACCGGCACGTGATAAGATAAACTTTTAAAAAAAATCATGATTAAAAATTATTTTAGAAAATATAATACATCAGTCAATTAAGATACAGTTTTTAAACAAATTGCATTTTAAAGTAAATTTTTTTCCCTATGCGACGAAAATTGAAAATGTACGATGGTCAAAAGATTAAAAAATTGCAGTAGCGAAAATTTCAAAACCGAAATTTAATCGTGAAGTGTTGCCATTCGCAAAATAACGTCAGCGTTACGCACAGATATCTTTGTTCTTTATAATATAGATACATAATCAGTAAAATATAATAATGATCAGTTATTAGGATATAGTTATCAATTGAGGCTCTTATGCTTGGTATTCCGGAATGAAAAACAGCAATTTTCACCTTCTCAAATTTTGCATACGCACATCTCATATCCATATTCATCATTTAAAAAAAATTGTAATTTGTTTGATCATTTTAAAATCATTTTAATTCAAAACTTGAAGTCACGATTGTCAGCAACATCTTTTATGGTGAACAGACGCACTCTTTGTCTTTACTTGGGATTCTAATCTCAATCCCGGAGAGTAAAAATTTCCGTAATTTATGTTTTTTAGACGTATATGTGTTAAAATGTTTAGTATTATCTAAGAAAATGATCGTTTTCTTTTAAATATGACTTCATCTTCACTTAAATAAGCATTTCGCTTAGTGTCTGAAACTTAGCATCAGTACAAATGCAGAAGGAAAAACAATATAGATAATTTATGAGGAAAAATGCGTGTTTTCAAAAGCAGTAAGTCATTTTCCGTTATTATGCCCCTAATGGGATTTTGCGGCACAAAACCCTATACAACAATTTTTATCAGCAATTTTGAATTTTTATCAGAAAAAGGCATGAATAAAGATAAAAATACCTTATTATTTCTCTATTGCCTGCAATAATGAAAGCTATCTAATTTTCACCATTTTGAAGAAATTTCATAAAATGCTTTTAAAATTAAATATAAAAGTGGGGATATTAAAACAAAACAAAACAAAAAAAAAACAGATAGTGCGATCACATCTACAAATGAACAGCTTTCAGTTTTAAAAAAATTAGTAAAATTGGTTCAGCAGAAAGATCAGGGCATAAAAAACGCACTTGTGTTTTAAATATATAGATTATATAAAATTATGAAAAATTAAATTAAGCAAATTATTTTATTTTGATAAAATTATAGTAGAATCTCCTAAAGAATAGCATTAAAATTTTATTATTCGAGAGAATTTTGGACAAAAACTTCAGGAACATGATATTATTTTAAACCTCGAATTATTTGTTTACTTGTCTAATTCGGCAAAGCAAATCCATCCAGGCGAGAATCATCAATTTCTGCAATATAATTTTAAACCGCTAATATTTGCATATCACCTCTCTTTTATAAAGACACTCTAAATTTTTGTTAAACATTGCGTTTTATCAGTGTGTGAGTTCGAATGCATTATTTTCAAAAGTGAAGCATTTTCAGTTGTAAAGAATTTCAAAGTAGCTGTGCTGTGAAAATTACGCACTTCTACAAAACATAATTTAGGTTTAAGAATTAAATTACACGCTTTTTTATAAAATGACATCCTTTACATCCGCTAAAGCAATTCACTTTTACAATCCAGTCGTAAACTTCGTCTGTAGAAAAGTATGCATATGACGTCATTATCACGGAATAACAGGCAATGTTCTTGACATAACCCGTATATTAATTTCAACTTTTTTTTCAGGTTTTATGAGAAAATGGCAACAAAAGATACAGTATCTCCTATTTGGGTAGCGGTCGTTGCAGCAACTGGGAACCTGAAAATTTGAGCATGCGTATCAGCTCTGGATTTTTGCCTGAGTGAAGAACCAGATCGAAAATAAACACCGTTTTAAAAAAGATATACCTATTTTTTAATTATTGATTTAAGTTAGGTATTTTTTTATTAGTAATAATAATAACGACTAAACAAAGTCATTTGATAAATTTAAGAGTATTCTTATAATTAATAAATAACAAACATTCTTATCAGGTTTGTTTTCATGGTTGTTTACATCTGTTGGCAGAAATTCTCTTTTTCTGAAGCCTAAAAAAAGTGACAAGGCTCATATTCTCGAAAAATACCGAATTTTGCTTCGTGTTTTCATTTAATTCTTATGTAAAATAATCATATATCTTTTTGCTGTTGTTTTTAAGAAAAAATAACGGCACAGATGTCATATACGCACCTCGTTGGCGAGATTTTTTTTCTGACGCCAATGTCATATACGCACCGGGGTACTTAACTGGCGCCAAAGTGCCGTTATTTTGCTTGATATGGTAACAGGTTGTTGTTTATTTATTGATAAATTGTTTATTTACTTTTATTTTCTTTTTTAAATTATATAAATTGTTTTGTTCTATAGTTATTAATTAAATTTTTTTTATTTATTGTTATTCCCTTTTTAAAAATATATATGTAACTGGTATTCGAAAACGAGGTTTTCGCCAAATTGGATTTTAAAAAAAAATCGCGCCATCGTAGTGCCATCTGTGGCACAATAATATCTACAAATGAGTATTGTTTTTATTTAACAAAAATATAAAATTACATAAGTTATCAGAACTTTAACATAATGGTAAAAGAAGTTATTTTAAGCATTTCATTTTTGTAGTTTATATTTTTGTAATTTTTAATATTTCTTGAATTTTCTTTTTTAAAACGCTGATAAAATCACTTTAGTTTTGAAAGTAACCCCCACACTGGTTTGTTTATCTCGTATTTTCAGATTGGCAATCATTTACAAAAATGGCATTTTGGCGCGTTTTGAAAAAAATTGCCAATTCAATCTGCAGACATATAACGATTTGGCGAGACGATAAATAGATTTTTGTTATGACCAGTTTGTTGTTACCAGATCGTGGCTTTGACGAGGTTTGTCCATTTT
Source organism: Maratus speciosus (assembly GCA_963932465.1). Classification (NCBI taxonomy): domain Eukaryota; kingdom Metazoa; phylum Arthropoda; class Arachnida; order Araneae; family Salticidae; genus Maratus; species Maratus speciosus. Next base: position 518,447,260 of record OZ010789.1, on the reverse strand, counting down.
AGAGATTGCTTCATCGCGAGTTTCGTGTGTCCAGTGATGTTTTTTTCGGTTTCATGGGCGCGGAGCGTTCATACGCGCGTTACTGACCGCGGCATTGACGAGTTTCGAGCATTTTAGAGATTGCTGTACAGCGAGTTCTGTGTGTCCAGTGATGTTTTTTTTCGGTTTCATGGGCGCGGAGCGCTCATACGCGCGTTACTGACCGCGGCATTGACGACTTTCGTGCATTTTAGAGATTGCTGCACAGCGAGTTTCGTGTGTCCAATGATGTTTTTTTCGGTTTCATCGGCATCCTGATCTGGAACTACTAATAATTGTTCGTTGTTACATATATCTAATGAGTCCTTCAGAAACTCTGGACCAGTCCACCATTTGTGATTCTGAATAAGACCTTAAGATTTTTCACCACTTGTCAGCAGGTCTGCAGGATTCTCGGTCCCTGCACAGTGAAACCACCTGGATGGGTCTGTCAGCGATTGTATCTCTTTTACACGGTTAGACACGAATGATTTCCACCTATTTGCAGACCCCTTGATCCAATAAAGAGCAATCTGCGAGTCTATCCATAGAAACATAGAAGATGTTCCCTTGCGATCTAGCACCTTCTTCACCTCACAAGTTAAAGGCGCTGCTAGTAACGCACCTAAAAGTTCTAGCCGGGGTAATAACACCTTTTTCAAGGGTGCCACTCTGCTTTTTGATGTAAGCAAATTAATGGAAGATTTCTTCTTGAAATATGTTTGTAGATATATGACAGCACCGTATGCCCTGTGACTGGCATCGGCAAAGGTGTGCAGTATTAATTTATATTCAGAGTCTTCAGGGAACTGAAGCACATTTCTAGGAATCTTTAGTTGTGCTAATTGGTTTAACTCGGAACACCATTGTTCCCACAGCTTTGAAATATCGGGGGTAATTCTTCATCCCATGTTAGATTTCTACTCCATAGTTCTTGAAACAACCGTTTAATTCTTATAGTAAATGGCGATATGAGACCCAAGGGGTCAAAAATTCTGCCTGCTACTTGCAGAACGAACCTCTTCGTATTTTTTGCCTTGCATAAAAATTCTAATAAATTATCAATTTCCATCATCAACATGCCCTGTTTAGGTTGCCACAACAGTCCTAATACCTTATGAGTTTTATTTTCCTCAAAAGCCTGAGGTAAAGTACTAAACCCGTTCTTCTCCCACGATTCCATTACTAAATCGCTGTTCGATATCCATTTTCGGAACGTCATATTAGCTTCCTTCATAATTCTGTGTGATTGTTGTGAAATGTTCAGTGCATCTTGTACAGTGTCAGTACCGGCTATAAGATCATCCACGTAAATACAACTGTTGAGGATTTCAGTTGCTACCGGATATTCCTTCTTAAATTTATTAAGATGTTGTTTTATGGTGGCTGATAATAAAAATGGGCCTGAGTTCAAACTAAATGTTAGGCGTAAGAATCGGTACATAATAACTTTAAACTCATCACCGTTGACAGGATTGTCATCTATAAACAGGAATCTTAAAACGTCCCTGTCTTTTTTGTTGATCGAAATTTGTAAAAATGCCTTCTCTATGTCGGCCAAAACAGCAATTTTATTTAATCTAAAAAAAATCAATAAATGGAAAATGTTCGGATTTAAGTTACTGCCTGCGTCCAAACAGTCATTTAGTGATAACTGTCCTGCTTCATGGGAACTCGCATCAAAAACAATGCGACATTTCGTGTATACACTGTCTTCTTTGAATACCGTATGGTGGAGTAAATAAAAAATCGGGTTGTTAGAATTTTCTTCTGACTCAGGAACAATTTCAATAATTTTCATTTCTAAGTATTCATCTAAAATTTTACGATAATTTTCATATAAACTTGTGTCGCGTTTCATTCTTTTTACGAGAGTAGCGAGCCGTGTTTCAGCTATCTTGTAATTATTGTCTAATTGTTCCGAATTCCGTTTCCATGGGAAACAGATTTCATATCTGTTATTTGTAAACCGCACTCTTTCCCGAAACCCCTCTAGAATATCTTCATTTTTTACATTATCTCGATCATCCCTAATTCCTAATGTCTCTAAATCCCAAAAGACCTTCAAATTTAATTCATCTTGATTTTCTAATAAATGGCAATTATATTTAATTTCATTTTTTTCATGTATAACTCCGCCTGCAATCCATCCTAAATGAGAGTTTTGTAAAATTATAGAAGTGTCAGGAATTTTTATTTGACCAGCTAATAACAATTCATAATATACATCTGCCCCCAATAACACCTGAATTCGCTGAGGTTCAAAACATCTTGGGTTAGCATACACTAAATTCTGTGGTAGGTGCAGATTTGAAGTCTCTGCGGTACACATAGGAGTTAAATCTGTAATCTTAGGAACTAAAAACATGATAGAGAATTTTTTAAATGTTCTATCTTTGTTTGAAATTTCGACATGTATTCTGTTTTTAATTTTACAGATTGCATCATTAAATCCGGAAATCACTGATTTTACTTTATATTTCTCTGGTCCCAGCATGTCTGCTGCGGAAAAAGTAATTAGAGATATGTTACTGGCTGTATCTAATATTGCAACAAAAGGAAAAAAAGAATTATTATTTCCTTTCAAATAAACTACAACTGTCGAAATTAACACGTTATAGCTGGCGCCAGAGTCAGAATTCTGATCATAATTATTTTGACAGCTCAAGGTCTTCGCATTTGAAATAATTTCCACTGAATTAGTATTTATTTTTTCTTCATTTTTGATCTGAGGTTGATTCAGAATATAATTACTTTGTTTATTTTCATAAGATTTCGAAAAAGTAGCTCCATGAAGTGTGGTATGGTGATTAGAAAAACATGCTTTGCATCCAGGGTCGGACTGGGTCAGTGTAAAGGGCGCAGACCTTGGATTTTCAGAGGGCGCAAAAATTTTAGCGAATCAAGTCAATTTTACTTGCTTGTGTTGTATCTGGTTTGACGAGGTTTAACACACTCGCATAGCACCAAGAAATGATAATGGCTTAAATTATATCTCTAACTCTGGATAGAAGACTTCGCTATATTCTTCGTGCATGTTTAAAGCTCCATCAATCCTACACAAGCAATTCCTACTAAGCAATTTTGTAAAACAAATCATATAACATCTAAAACTCCAGCAAGTTGAACACAGATTACTTTGTAGTAGATTACTGATATCAAGACTAGAGCTTTCTCATTTTCTTCTTCTACCTGTAGACACCTTGCAGAAAAAAAAGTGATCACCCCTACCAATTTTCTTGAAAATGACTGTATAAAAAAGTCATAGGATACCAATTGATTAGGAATAATATCTACTATTAAATGCTTTTCATAAATTTTGCTTTGGAGGCTGTCTACATATAAAAAAATACACGAACGTTGATTTTTCAAATGGTAACATCCACTTTTGACACCCTATTTGAGTTCCTTTCTAGCCAGGAGAGAGATATAGTTTATATGCTTTTCTTAATACTTAATACATTTATAAAACAAAATGTGTTAGGGGCTTATCCCTAAATTTCGGAAAATAAATTGAAGATCTTACAAGAAAAAGTACCAAAATCTCTCAATTAGTCACCAGTAAAATTTTACAAGTATTAAAAATTTATTAAAAACTTATTTTGCATCAAAGAAAATCCTACAAAATATTTCTGGTAAGTTTTTACGATTTTTTTCTGTGGTACCTTTGATAGCGGAATACGACCCCCTTAAATTATGGAAAAGGAAAATTTTCTCCATATCTCGAAAATTAATTATTCAAATGAGCTGTACACATCGATGTTTTAACAATTGTGGTTTGTTCCTTATATATATTTTTTTAATATGACTTTAATAATAGCTTTCTAACTAAGAAAAATGTTTGAATAGAAAAAAAAGTCTGGAATAAGTTTGGGAATCTGTATAACTTTAATTAATTAATAAATATGCATCTGTATCTGTATAATTAATTAATTAATCTGTATATCTTTAATTAATTAATAAAAAATCAATCAGATAATTTTTATGAAGATAAAAATTAAGTTTCTCAAATGGATTTAGCTTTACCATACTGAAATTTAAACTCTTCTAACCCCATCAAGATTTAAGATAATGGATATAAAATATGCCTTTTTCCGGGCTATCTCGATCCAAGAAACTCAAATAAGGTGTCAAAAATGAGTGTTATTGTTTGAAATTTCAAAGTTGGTACAATTCTTAATAAGTAGATGACTTCAGAAACATATTTTATACATAACAATAACTAGTAGATATTATTTCTAGTCGATTGGTACCTACATATTTTTTTACGATTATTTTTAGCAGAATTAGTTAGGAGTAACCACATTTTTTTTTCTGATCACCATTGATGCACTGAGGTTCTTTAGAAAAGCTAACAAGTTTTTTTCGCACCAGGCGCCAAATAGAGTTGTCGCGGTGCTGCTAAGGGCTTAATGTAATATGAATTAGTTATCAAGTTGGTTAAAAATCTCATAAATTTAATTTCTGTTGCAATCTGAGAACAATTACTTTTTATTTACTACTGTTTTATTACTATTAATATTATTAACTAAGTAGCATTTTTAAATGTGGTATCTGCAGGTATCTCCTTCAACACACACAAGAAACATTCAGTGTGTAAACTTCGTTTATAAAACACTAGCAAACCCCGCGGCTTTGCTCGCGTAATATTTGAAGTGTGCCAAGGGATATTTATATGTCTAATTTTTATTAAAACGTACTAACTAAATTTTTATTTTATTAAAAGGTTTTTTTTTTATTAAAAGGTACTTATTACTTTTAGGAATAATTCAAAAATTACTATTTAAAACACAGTTTGATTAAACATCATTATTACACTGCATTAGGCAGAAATGAGACTTAAATTAATAAAATGAAATAAAACTAAATAAATGATAATTTAGAAAATATTTTGAAACTTTTATGCTCAATTAATACGCTCATTTCAGTATTCATTTGAAGTTTTGAATTTTTTAGAAACCATCTTCTTAAATCTTAAAATTAACCATCATGTCAAATTCCAAGTCCTACCACCTCTCTCAACATAAAGGGCTATGTTGAAACAGGAACTGTCAGCATTAATTTGCAACATTAATTTTGAAATCGGTTTGTTATTTCCTAATATTCCACAGAAACGTAATTTAAAAAGCTTTTAAAGCCCTTTATTCGAACGTTTGTTGTTCCTGTGAACCCTAGGTGGTAGAATCACCGCCATAAAATATAACCTGTGTAGGATCAGAGACTGTTACCATTGATTCGCAACTATTACTTTTATAATCGGTTTATATTCCCTGAAATTGCATAAAATCGTAATTTAGAACTTTTTTAGAATGCTTTTCGCACCTCCCCTTCGCTTCACCCCTTTTTAATTCGAATTTATTTTCGACGTTCCTTCGAGGGCATTTATATTTTATAAGTAACTACCATGTCATATTTAAAGTTTCTAGCCCTTTCAGTATCACAGAAATCGCAATTTAGAAAGTTTTTAGCTCCTGCAACCCTCTGGTGGTAGTGGAAAAGACATAAAATATAGCTTATGTTTGAGCAGGTTCTATCACCAAAATTTGTCATCATTATTTTTTTAATCGGTTTGGTATTTTTTAAGTTTGCTTAAAAATTGTAATTTATAACGCTTTTCACTCACTTCATTTTTTTTTTAATTTGGAATTTTCTTTCGACTGTTCTTAGAAAGCAGTTACATCTTGTAAGTAAATACCATGCCATACTTCAAAGTGTTAGAAACCTCAGTTTTGCAAAAAACGCAAATTAGAACATGTTTTGCTTTTGCAACCCTCAGATGGTAGTGACAGCAACATAAAATATAACCTATGTTATAGCAGGGACTGTCACCATTGATTTGCAATCATTACTTTTGAAATAGCTTTGGTATTTCCTTAGATTGAGTAGAAATCACAATTTAGAACGTTTTTAGGACGCTTTTCGCGCATTTTCACCGCTTTTTAAATTTCCAATTTTTTCGAAACTGTTCTTAAAGATCATTTATATATATTAAATATGTACCTTGCCTAATTTTAAGTTGCTAGCCCCTACCGATCACAAAAATAGAAATTTAGAACGCTTTTTTGCTCCTGCAACGTTTTGATGATAGATATACCGACATAAAATAGCGTCTATGCTAGAGCAGAGGCTGTCAGCATTAATTTCCTACCATTACGTTTGAAATCAGATTCATCCTTCTGAGATATTGCCGATAAATCGGCATTTAGAACGTTTTTAGAACGCTTTTCGCTCATTTTGCTCCTGCATCTCCTCTGTGGTAGTGGAAACAGATATAAAATATAGCCTATCTTGGAGCAAGATCTGTCACCATCATATTTACACCATTATATTTGAAATCGGTTCAGTACTTCCTGAGATTGCATAGAAATCGCAATTTAGAAAGTTTTTTACAATGCTTTTTGCGCATTTTGACCCCCTTTTAATTTCAAGATTCTAGGCCCTTCCGTAATGCAAAAGCCGCAATTTAGAACGTTTTTCTCCTGCACCCCCTTTGGGGTAGTGGCACCGACATAAAACATCGCCTATGTTGGAGCAAGGGTTGTCACCATCATTTTGACGCCATTATTTTTTAGATCGGTTTGGTACTTCCTGAGATTGTGTAGAAACCACCATTAGAACGTTTTTTAGAACGCTTTCCGCGCATTTTCACCCCTTTTAAATTTCGAATTGTTTAAGAACTGTTCTTAGAAATCCTTTATATCTAATAAGTAGCTAATATTTCAAATTTCATATTTCTAGGCCCTTCGGTAACGCAAAAATCGCATTTTTAGAACGTTTTTTGCTCCTGCTCCCCCTTTCGGGTAGTGGCACCGACATAAAATATAGCCTATGTTGGAGCAAGGGTTGTCACCGTCATTTTGACACCCTTATTTTGACACCATTATTTTTTAAATCGGTTTGGTATTTCCTGAGATTGTGTAGAAACCACCATTTAGAACGTTTTTTAGAACGATTTTCGTGCATTTTCATCCCTTTCAAATTTCGAATTGTTTAAGAACTGTCCTTAGAAATCCTTTATATCTAATAAGTAGCTAATATTTCAAATTTCATATTTCTAGGCCCTTCAGTAACGCTAAAATCGCATTTGTAGAACGTTTTTTGCTCCTACACCCCCTTTGGGGTAGTGGCACCGACATAAAACATAGCCTGTCTTGGAGCAAGCGTTGTCACCATCATTTTGACACCAATATTTTTTAAATCGGTTTGGTATTTCTTGAGATTGTGTAGAAACTACCATTTAGAACGTTTTTTAAAACGCTTTTTGTGCATTTTCCCCCCTTTTAAATTTCGAATTGTTTAAGAACTGTTCTTAGACATCATTTATATCTTATAAGTAACTAATATTGAAAATTTCATATTTCTAGGCCCTTCAGTAACGCTAAAATCGCATTTTTAGAACGTTTTTTGCTCCTACACCCCCTTTGGGGTAGTAGCAGCGACATAAGATATAGCCTATGTTCTAAGTTGGACTAACACCATCATTTTGATACCATTACTTTTGGAATCGGTTCGGTAGTTCCAGAGCTTATCTCCGACAAATAAACAATTTTTTCCTCTTTATAATAGGAGTATAGATTTATGTTTAAAACAAAAATATACTCTCCGTATGGCAATAGAAATTTTGAAAACTAAATCTCATGCTTCTTTTGTTCTTTTATAAAACTACCACACATTATAGGTTATTGGAATGCTGAAATATAGGGCTATTTGAATGTGAAAATAATACTTGCTTGTGAAAACAATTGGTATTTTTTATCCTTAAAAAATGACTTTATGCATCCATAAAGAGCTGAATTGATATCACTTTATAAAAAAGTTTCTACAGAAAAAGTACACCCTAAAACAGTCGCTTTGCTAGTCTAAAATCGCTTAAATAATTTAGTTAATTTACTATTCTCATCACACTCTTCCCATGATTTGCAAAACTTTTACCATTGTTATAGATCAAGGGAAGGGAAATATTTAAGTTTCCCTACTTGAGTGTTTTGAGAAGGTTCTCATTTCGATGCATATGTATATATATATATATTTTTTTTTTTTGTATTTTCACTGATTACTCCTAAACTATGCGCGAAATTACTATCCGAAAATGATGGTAGATTTTGTGAATGAGAAAATGCTGCCCGCGAGATCCCACAGCTTGCAGGATTGTAATCTAAAAGTATCATCAACTTTGTATTTCCCGAAAAGAAAAAGATTGTGTTTTCCAATCAACAACAAAATCCATACAAAAAGTTTTTTGACTTCTGATATACTTCTCTCTTTTTTTTTCACTCAAAAGCACGATTATAGGTACATTCAGGGGCAGCTATAAAGGAGGCCGGCGCAAAGTACTAAAAGAAAAAGGACTGAAAGTATGCAAAATATTTGGTTTAAATCTAAAAGATATCATTCAAAGAAGCGATGAAAGAAATTAAGTCCAGGGCGCCATGGCTACTACAGCTCTCGTTGGGTGCATGTTTTATCTTTCAATCGCAGGCAAAGATGTACTTTTTGGTTCCCGATCTTGAAATTGCTACGATAATAAAAAAAAAATACTTCTCTTGTGCTGTCTGTCTAGTGATTGTTGATTACTCGCTAAACGAATTCTCGAAATTTAGTACGCTAATCAGAATGTATGTCTACAACCAGTGAAAAATTATTGGAGCAGCTTAGGCACTTAGGGGCGCGAAGTTTTCCCTGGACCAGGGCGCACCGGACCTCGGGCCGATGGGCCGGCGGGCCAGTCCGAGCCTGTTGCATCTATTATTTAATTTATTACAACGGTTAACGGTGTGATTAGATAAACAATTATAGCATAACTGTAATTTTCGTACTTGATTCAATCTTTCTTGAACCGATAAATCTAAATATTTTTGACATCGAAAAATGAAATGTGGTTGTTTACAAAATGCGCAGTTAAGTTTGTCATTCTGTAAAACAAAACTTTTTTGCTTATGGGTAATTTCAAACCTAGGTTTCGTAACGATGTTGGGTTTTTGTACATTTTCTAAAGCTTGAGCTCTTTTCAATAAAAAATCAATAAAAACATTCTATTCAGGCAATTCGTTACAATTAAGAGACATTTCAAAAGCTTTTCTTGACTCATCATCTATTCTTTGTAAAACAAAATACATGAGAATGGATTCCGATAAATTGTTATGTTCCAGTCCTAACTGTTTCAAGGCTCTTAAGTGGCTCAATAAATTATCTACCAGTTGCGTATTTCTTTCGCGTTTTCAATTTTTATTTTGTTATTACTCAATAATTCTGAAATATGACTATTCACCAATAATCTTTTGTTTTCAAATCGCTTTTTTAAAGCTTCGAATAAAGAAGTATAAGAATCATCAATATTTTGGTAATTGTTTCACAGGGCCACCAGTTAAGGCTGATTGTAAATAATACAGCTTTTGCGCATCATTTAGCTCAACGTTATTATCAATTAATGTGGTGAATTGTAACTTAAAATTCATCCACTCTGTGTAACGACCCGAAAATTGGGGTAGATTAATTGACGGCAATTTGATTTTTGCCTCATTAGAACTGCTTCTATCATTACTAATATTTTGGCTTTCAACATTAGAAATACTAGGCTTTATTAAATCAAGAAGACTTACTTCGATAGCTTCTAACTGTTCTTCGATTTCGGTCAAGGAATTTCAAAAATCCCCTAAATCCTCATCAGATATTATAGAGTAGGCTTCGTTCTTTAATTCATCAGTCTTCTTTTTTAACACTAGGGGGCTCTGCCCCTACGAGCTACGCTCGTCAACCACCGTTCAGACACCGCAGACTCTAACAGCAGGATAATTTAAGCGGCTTTAAAAAGATTCCGGAAGATTGAATTATAATTTGAATCTGAGAATTATAATCCGACGTAATTTTCACCAAACTTCTCTTTTTCTTTTTAATATTCACGTAAAAATACTTTTGTTAGAAATGAAATATTATGATCATCTTAAAATATCAAATAAATGTCTCGAGCAATTTTTAAATTTAAAATGTTTTGAAATATTATTTTTTGTTCATTTTATATAATAAGTGTAATGTGACGTAAATTCTCCTATTTAAGACTTCTAACGCATGTTTATGAATTTATTATTTTACAATATTCTGTCTCTTTTAAAATTCACGTGTAATTATAATTTTTATGACGTAATTTTCAATGAGTTCCTGCTTTTTATATTTTCTGTTTATAATAGTCACGTGTAAAATAAATTTTTAATTTGAAGTAAACATTACTGTTTGCGCTGTTTATACAACTGGCAACAGTTTAAATTAATAACATTTTCTGAAATTTGTAAAATATATCTCTCGAAATGCTGAAAATTTGAATTTAAAATTGAAATAAAACCTCAAAAAATGAGTCAAATAAGAAAAATAAATACAATCTGCACACCGGGAACTTATAATGTATAAAATGATCTAAAAATGATTAAATTCTCATGTATAGTTTTTGCTCCAATAAAACTTTTTTAATTAAACGATTTTGTCCAACTTTAGCATTAAATATCTCTTAAAATAATTCTTCGATTTGAAAACTGTCTGCATCAGCGTGTTTATCAAACATTTCTCTATAATACCACCGATTTTCATATTTTTGTATGCAACAGTTTTTTTAATATTAACGATGAAAGGCCATGCTTAAGCATTCAAATTGGATGCGATCTACCCGGAATATCTGCGCAGATTTTCATTGGTCCATTTTCAAATCAAAACTTTTTTTATATATAGAAGGATTTGAAGAGAATTTAATTTCAGATCCAGTTCTTTAGGGCCGAGTTTCGTTTTCAATGCATTTGATATTCTCGTAACTTGACCGCGTATATTTCCTCGTTTTCGATTCAGGACCACGGTTCCTGAAATCGCTGGAGTAGCAACAGACATTATGTCTATAAATTCTATAACAAGGAAATTCGAGTAATCCAAGGGCGTTGATTCTATAACAGTGTTCTAAATGAGCGCTGCGGCTCGAAGGGACAAAAACTTTGTCGGCGATAGCTCTAAAATGGACTGTAGAAAGTAGTTAAAAATACTAAATGAAGTGTGTTGTATTCTCGAGGGATTGTCCACATTTACAACACATAACAAAAAACATTTATTATTTACAAAAAATATTCAAAAGGGACTGGCAGTGGTTGCTGCACTGCGCTTACGTCTAGAGCACATCATACTCAACTTCATCTACTCATCTGGCGGGAAATTTTCGCCCGCGCTCTTTTCAGTCCAGAGCGCTTGCAGCGCCCTCTCACTATCAATTATGATGCACGGAGGAAACAGGTGGCGCTGCTATGTTACATTTTTAAGAATTTCCGCTATAGCTCTAGCTCTAGAACTATTGCACGAATTTTCATCAAATTTCAAATTCAGGTATACTTTGATATGAATTGGTGCTAAATTGATGTAATTTCTTGTATTTAAGTATTGCGAGGCAGGGCAATACTTATTTATTTCCAGTGTCACGTCTCAATGTTAATTTAACATAGAAAAGCTTATGGAGATCATAACTTTTTCATTTTTTCTTCCCACCTTTTTGTCCCTGATGCCACTCATTTTTTATTCTTTGTTAATTTTAATAATATTGTAAATTTAAAGTTTAAAAACATTTGCCTAATATCAGACAGAAAACGGATGTTAAAATGCCTTTGCATACGGGTGGATTATAACTCAGAAAGTAGCACAGGCTATGTTTCATTTAAATTATTCAAATGTTTCTCTTAATAATGACAAATTTCGCTATTTTCATTGAGAATCAATGGACATTTTCCCATAAAATTTAACATTATTTCTTATCAGGGTCGGACTGGGTCAGTGTAAAGGGCGCAGACCTTGGATTTTCAGAGGTCTCAAAAATTTTAGCGAATCAAGTCAATTTTACTTGCTTGTGTTGTATCTGGTTTGACGAGGTTTAACCCACTCGCATAGCACCAAGAAATGATAATGGCTTAAATTATATCTCTAACTCTGGATAGAAGACTTCGCTATATTCTTCGTGCATGTTTAAAGCTCCATCAATCCTACACAAGCAATTCCTACTAAGCAATTTTGTAAAACAAATCATATAACATCTAAAACTCCAGCAAGTTGAACACAGATTACCTTGTAGTAGATTACTGATATCAAGACTAGAGCTTTCTCATTTTCTTCTTCTACCTGTAGATACCTTGCAGAAAAAAAAAGTGATCACCCCTACCAATTTTCTTGAAAATGACTGTATAAAAAAGTCATAGGATACCAATTGATTAGGAATAATATTTACTATTAAATGCTTTTCATAAATTTTGCTTTGGAGGCTGTCTACATATAAAAAAATACACGAACGTTGATTTTTCAAATGGTAACATCCACTTTTGACACCCTATTTGAGTTCCTTTCTAGCCAGGACAGAGATATAGTTTATATGCTTTTCTTAATACTTAATACATTTATAAAACAAAATGTGTTAGGGGTTTATCCCTAAATTTCGGAAAATAAATTGAAGATCTTACAAGAAAAAGTACCAAATCTCAATTAGTCACCAGTAAAATTTTACAAGTATTATAAATTTATTAAAAACTTATTTTACATCAAAGAAAATCCTACAAAATATTTCTGGTAAGTTTTTACGATTTTTTTCTGTGGTACCTTTGATAGCGGAATACGACACCCTTAAATTATGGAAAAGGAAAATTTTCTCCATATCTCGAAAATTAATTATTCAAATGAGCTGTACACATCGATGTTTTAACAATTGTGGTTTGTTCCTTATATATTTTTTTTAATATGACTTTAATAATAGCTTTCTAACTAAGAAAAATGTTTGAATAGAAAAAAAAGTCTGGAATAAGTTTGGGAATCTGTATAACTTTAATTAATTAATAAATCTGCATCTGTATCTGTATAATTAATTAATTAATCTGTATATCTTTAATTAATTAATAAAAAATCAATCAGATAATTTTTATGAAGATAAAAATTAAGTTTCTCAAATGGATTTAGCTTTACCATACTCAAATTTAAACTCTTCTAACCCCATCAAGATTTAAGATAATGGATATAAAATATGCCTTTTTCCGGGCTGTCTCGATCCAAGAAACTCAAATAAGGTGTCAAAAATGAGTGTTATTGTTTGAAGTTTCAAAGTTGGTACAATTCTTAATAAGTAGATGACTTCAGAAACATATTTTATACATAACAATAACTAGTAGATATTATTTCCAGTCGATTGGTACCTAGATATTTTTTTACGATTATTTTTAGCAGAATTAGTTAGGAGTAACCACATTTTTTTTTCTGATCACCATTGATGCACTGAGGTTCTTTAAAAAAGCTAACAAGTTTTTTTCGCACCAGGCGCCAAATAGAGTTGTCGCGGTGCTGCTAAGGGCTTAATGTAATATGAATTAGTTATCAAGTTGGTTAAAAATCTCATAAATTTAATTTCTGTTGCAATCTGAGAACAATTACTTTTTATTTACTACTGTTTTATTACTATTAATATTATTAACTAAGTAGCATTTTTAAATGTGGTATCTGCAGGTATCTTCTTCAACACACACAAGAAACATTCAGTGTGTAAACTTCGTTTATAAAACATTTATGTTTAAAACAAAAATATACTCTCCGTATGGCAATAGAAATTTTGAAAACTAAATCTCATACTTCTTTTGTTCTTTTATAAAACTACCACACATTATAGGTTATTGGAATGCTGAAATATAGGGCTATTTGAATGTGAAAATAATACTTGCTTGTGAAAACAATTGGTATTTTTTATCCTTAAAAAATGACTTTATGCATCCATAAAGAGCTGAATTGATATCACTTTATAAAAAAGTTTCTACAGAAAAAGTACACCCTAAAACAGTCGCTTTGCTAGTCTAAAATCGCTTAAATAATTTAGTAAATTTACTATTCTCATCACACTCTTCCCATGATTTGCAAAACTTTTACCATTGTTATAGATCAAGGGAAGGGAAATATTTAAGTTTCCCTACTTGAGTGTTTTGAGAAGGTTCTCATTTCGATGCATATGTATATATATATATTTTTTTTTTTTTTTGTATTTTCACTGATTACTCCTAAACTATGCGCGAAATTACTATCCGAAAATGATGGTAGATTTTGTGAATGAGAAAACGCTGCCCGCGAGATCCCACAGCTTGCAGGATTGTAATCTAAAAGTATCATCAACTTTGTATTTCCCGAAAAGAAAAAGATTGTGTTTTCCAATCAACAACAAAATCCATACAAAAAGTTTTTTGACTTCTGATATACTTCTCTCTTTTTTTTTTCACTCAAGTTGCTTTTAAAAAGCACGATTATAGGTACATTCAGGGGCAGCTATAAATGAGGCCGGCGCAAAGTACTAAAAGAAAAAGGACTGAAAGTATGCAAAATATTTGGTTTAAATCTAAAAGATATCATTCAAAGAAGCGATGAAAGAAATTAAGTCCAGGCCGCCATGGCTACTACAGCTCTCGTTGGGTGCATGTTTTATCTTTCAATCGCAGGCAAAAGATGTACTTTTTGGTTCCCGATCTTGAAATTGCTACGATAATAAAAAAAAAATACTTCTCTTGTGCTGTCTGTCTAGTGATTGTTGATTACTCGCTAAACGAATTCTGGAAATTTAGTACGCTAATCAGAATGTATGTCTACAACCAGTGAAAAATTATTGGAGCGGCTTAGGCACTTAGGGGCGCGAAGTTTTCCCTGGACCAGGGCGCACCGGCCCTCGGGCCGATGGGCCGGCGGGCCAGTCCGAGCCTGTTTCTTATTGTTGCAAGAAATTCAAAAGCCGTGATAAATTTTTGTCTCCAGCAATTAATTTTCAGTTGAAAACTTTCCACGTGAAAAAGGGAATTAAAATAATTTTTTTCAAAGAATCAAAAATAAGATGACATCAAAGTGGAAATAAAAGTAATACAAGAAACAATAATATGAGTAAATACAGGAAGTAGGTGAATATGATGTCAAAATATTTAAATAAATTTTACCAATACTGATTTTTAAGCGGGACTATAAGTTACATACAGATGAGTGCGTAGTTTGATTTATTTATTTATTTATTGAACAACAAACATACGACTTTTGTGCTTGACATGAGAGCCCGCTTATAAGTCGGAGACAAGATAGCACAAGGAAATATTACAACACAAGAGAAATACACCCTGAGAGTTCCACACAAAGTGTGTGTGCAATGGAACCAGCGGGAATCGAACCCACAATCTCTTACGCTCGCAAGCGATTAGCAGAATGGGCGTAGTTCGATTAAAAAGGTGTTAACTTTGTGATTTATTTATGTTTTCTTTTATTTATTTATAGATGAAGTTTTAATTTCGTTAAGGAATATTAGCTGGAAACAAATTCTGAACTGTTTCTATTGTTTTAAGACCGCGTAAAAATTGAATTTTTCCGACGTTTAGAAGTTAATGAATTTTCAAATAAGGGAAATTTATTTTGCCGGTTACATCGTCAATATGACGTCAGTGTTACACATGGACATTTTCGATGCGTAATATATTTATTGTTTAAAGGCAATTTCTTTTTGTATCAACAAAAAAAAAATAAATAATGGACCCCATCAGTGTGACGTCACAGGCAACTTAATCCGCGTATGAACCGCAAATTGGATCCAAACAAACCCAGAAAGTTCAGAGTGTATAAGAGATGCACTATGCGTCAAAACAACTTGCAATATGAAGCCAGATATCGCTCAAATCATTCGGCCCAAACAAGATGAGCACGTGGAACCAGGGTTGAATTATTTGGAATGGGAGAGGTTTTCAAAGCTGCCCGCAATTGTTTGGACCGATATGTGACAGGTTTTAATTGATTTCAAGATTTCATTTTTAGCTTCATGCCGAACCATCACGTGTCCTCCCTATCTGTCTCTGAACTCTGTGGTTTATTTGTATCCAAATTATGGTTGATACACGAAATTGAGTGGCCTTTGACGTCACCACTGATGGGGTTCATTATTTGTAAATTTTAAAAAGATGGGGACTTTTAATGTTATGTCTACGGCATTTTTTATCTAAAATTTTTCCTCAGGGTCTTTTGTCATTGTTTTGCCTGGCACAGAAACGACTGGTGTTGCCGCAAAATAAACCGAAGTTTAACTTAGGTAATAATTTCCTTTTACGTTTACATCGTTTCCTGCGAGGAAAAACTGTAAAAAAAAATTTAAGTAAAACTGGCGTTTTTTTTTTTTGTCTTACTATATAACAGCTATACTGTTGTTAAATATTAGCATTAAAGATATAACACTATTTTTGCATTCATTACGTTCCCAAGTGGAAAATGGGGGTAACTAAATTTA
The DNA here is from genome assembly GCA_963932465.1 of Maratus speciosus. NCBI lineage: Eukaryota > Metazoa > Arthropoda > Arachnida > Araneae > Salticidae > Maratus > Maratus speciosus. The sequence goes on along the minus strand of OZ010789.1, from coordinate 518,430,957 downwards.
AGTAAATTTTGATTCTTTTATGCTCAGATTGGAAGTTTTTGTCCAAACAAAACGACAACCTGCATTATTGTTTTCATGAACCATTTTGGATTAATCATTGGTAAATTGCACCACAAATTGTGATGCGATAATCAAACCTTAATGATGGTACATTCCGTTAATTTTGAAATGAGTTCATCTGAGAGTTTGCTGAATGCAATAGTTATTAAAAAACTTCACACATTAAACAAAAGCATAATTTGCAGAACAAATTAAAAAAGAAAACAATTTATTTTCTACATTGTTTAAGCCCGAGAAGGGCAAATGAAAGCGAAATAAATCTTAGGCTTCTTTCAAAGGTTTGTATTTTAGACGTGCCTTATGATTTTGTGTATAATCATCTTAAACATAATATAAAATCTGCACTACAAATATTTACAACTAATAAATGGAAAAAGTCTAAGATTTATTTCGCTTTCATTTGAACGGAACTCAAGTTTTTAGGGTGTTTAATGTATCATATTGTTTGAATTTTATTTTTATTTTTTAATGTTCAATTGGTTTAACTTATTTGTTACAAAAATGTAACATTAAACGTAGAGCTAACTGAATGAAACATCCTAATATCTGTCCCTTCTCGGGCTTAAACAATGTAGAAAATAAATTGTTTTCTTTTTTAATTTGTTCTACAAATTATGTTTTTGTTTAATTATTTAAATGATTAATTGACGTGATTTATATAAAAGAAAGTTTTGTGATGGCCGCAACATACTAGTTTCAGTTAGATGCAGGGCCTGACTAGCAAGTTTCTGTGCCCAGGGCACTTTCAATTCTTAGTTTCCCCTTAGATTGGTTGATTTACTTATAGTACTAGTTTTTTTTACATATTACACACTTATTCGAAAACTGTCAACTGAAAAAATTAATTTTTCCGGAAAATTGAAAAACGGTTCCAGGAATAAAAATATTCTTTCTATCATTTATTGAAATATGCCTTTAACCATAAATTCAGATATATTTTTGTCATTTCATGGTATTAAAATCTCAAATATTGGGAATTTAAGCACTTGAATACACCGTTGAAAATGGAGGAACGATGTAAGCTCTCATTTCAGGAAAATCCTCCTGTAAGCACATTGCATTACATGTATTTTTAATTTTTTGATAATAATAATATATTTTTGCACAATTTGAGATTTCAAGTGATGTAAGCCTGAAATGAGGACAATTTAAAAAAGTGTCAACATAAGTATTAGATTTTTTATGCTTAATTTTTCTGAAATAAAAACGTTGGTACAATTTTGATTTTTTAAAGGGAATTTAGATGAAATTATGTAAAAATTCCTGCCCCTCAGAAATTCCGTGTCCAGGACACGCAGGACTTCCGTGCGATAGTCACGGCCTGGTTAGATGTGATAAATCAGCTACGTTGTAACTCATCCAACTTGAATGACCGTTTATGTCGGAGTTTCCTCTTAGTCCGCACAACTTTGAAGAAATTCCGTGCTATTTATATGCTGCCACCACCGATATGATTACGTGATATCGGTCACGCACTGAGAGGATTGTTTAAATGAAAACCGACGCTTTCAATTAACTAAATTAACAGTTTATTTACACACTATTTACACAATACAAAACACTATTTACACTTAAAACTCGGATGTAGGTGATCCGGTTCAACATTAAATTAAATACAGTAAAGCTGACTGTGTACTGTTAAAACTACGTTATCTCACTCTCACTCTATACACGTTAAATAAGCTTTACCGGAGATCGATCTCAATCTCCCAACACATGGGCTCTAAGCCTAAGCTCTCCGAGCTTCACTCAACCTTACGCTATCTCTCTCAGAACTATCCAAGTCACTCCCTTGCGCTTGGCACTCCAGCCTTCCACTGAACGTCTCAGCAGCAGAGCCTGCTCCTAGCAACCTTCTGCCTTTACTCAACGTAACCCCCTCGGGGTTTTCTACCTGGCTCGCATTCCAAGCTCGTTTCTTCGTTCGTGGAATGCCTTTGTCTCCCCATCTTCCACAGACATCTCAAAATGTCGGGCACACCCCTCTCCAACCATCTTTTTTCCCCTTCATTCCATCTATACATTTTCACCGGCTTAGATCCAGTTTTAGACAATGAAAGAATGTTATTTTGAAATTCCAGTACACAGACCATACAATATATAATATATTAAGACAAAAATAATATAGAACCCGAGTTCTAATAGAAGATGTTTCTCAGAACCTGACACCCCCACCTTAGCGGAAAATATGCCATTTAGGGGATAATTTTCCCCAAACATATAGTAATATCACAGAAGAGCTCAATAGTCTCTTTGCAGGTTTCTTCATTATTATTATTACATATATATTTCAAGGTGTCTGAACATTATCTACTGACATCTCTAATGAACCGTGCACTAATATTATTATTACAGAAAAACTACACATGCTAATGATGGATTTATAACCCTCTCAGATATGAACAGTAAACTACTTTAGAAACATTATACAAGCAATAACTTTCAAGGACATAACACTTTAAAATACTTGAACTAATTTAGTAGCAGTAAATCAATTCATAATCATCTTAGATATCATTAACTGATTTCAAAACAGGAAGCAATTCAAGAATACAAACATTTGAACACATAAATAAATACATTAAGTAATAATAAATCATTCTACAATAAACAAACTTTCCGATTATTGCTAAATCATCCTACTCAAGATAAACAATGATATTAATATGTGAAATATGTTCGCGAAATTTGTTTTAATATCAACCCACGAATGCTACAGCTGTCTGACGTCATCAAAAGAACTCTGACTCAAAAAAACTCTTTTTATTATTAAGTTAGTTGCCCAATTTATCTCAACAGAGAGAGATGTAATATTTAATTTGTTGCTGCAAAAGGCAGCTGTACGTAACGCATTAATTTAAAATGTAAAGTCAAAATTTTAATATAATTCTCTATAACGAAAGTGATCAAGTCTCAAGTGTGGATTAAATATAAATAATATAATACATTTAACCAACACCTTTTGTTTTCAACACTTTAGCTTCGTAATAAATGGATTACCCACCGGAGTTAAAAATGTGCACCAAGCCGAAAAATGAGGAATATTGCTGCTGAAGAAAGATAAAGGTAAGCAATTACCTATATTATTATATTAATTGTGTTTTAATGGCCAGAATGATATCTATTTATTTATCTAAGTACTAGTGCGCGTAACCTGCTGTGCAGAGTAGAGGTGGCTTTTTGCCAACAATTTGATTATGAGGCCGAAAAGGTCTGTATTTAGTAGGTAAATAATATTTGTGAAAGAAAAAAAAAACTACTGGCCATAAAGGTATGCACATTAAAAAGAAATTGTTGAAAATAATTGAAAGATATAGTTCACCAGTTATTTGATGATAAAATAAATATTGTGCATTTTTTTGTTGATATATATGAAATGTTAAACAATTGAAAAAAAAAACTAGATATATAATAAGAAGTTTTATATAGAATAAAATAAAAACAGCAATTCCTAACATAAGTAAAACTTAAATAACTATAAAAATGGCCGCATCACGGGAGATACAGTTAGTAGAAAAACTAAACGAGAGTAACTACGGAAATTGGAAATTTAAAACTGAGATGTTACTGATTAGAGAAGACTTGTTCAACGTAATTAGCGAAGATAGTCCCACGCCAATCACGACCGATTGGGAGAAAAAGGTCAAGAAAGCCAGAGCGATAATAAATCTATCAATTGAAGATTCACAAATCGTCCATGTAAAAGGGCTTAACACAGCCAAAGACACATGGAACGCACTTAAAATGATACACGAACGGGCGAACCTCTCTAGTAAATTATTTTTGTTAAGAAAGTTTATGGAGCCAAGCTCCAAGAAAACGGAAACTTAATCAAACATATAACATACATTCTAGAACTAAAAGACAAACTCTCAGCGATCGGGGAAACAATTAGCGACTCCCATCTTTCAGCTTTATTGCTGTGTTCGCTACCCCCTAGTTATAACACTTTGATCACTGAACTTGAATCGCGAAATGAAGACGAGCTTACACCACAATTTATTAGAAGTAAATTAACAGATGAGTACAATAGAAGGGTCGAAAACACAGACCAGGGTGAAAATTCAACAAAAGCGTTTAAAACGCAGAAAAGATTTCCTAATGATAACTTTAAAAAAGATAAACAGTGCACGTACTGCAAATTGAGAAATCACACGTACAGAGAATGTTGGCATTTGAAAAATCGAAACAATCATCCAAATATACAAAAACAACAACAAACATACAAAAACAAACATTACTCATCATCGTTGTGCTATCAACAATCTGATAACCAGATAGGAAACACTGACCGCGAATCAGTAGAAAAGAGAAATTATAGAACGGAAATAAAACCAGATCAAGGCAGCGACGCAGCCTTTCTAATAGACAAAGCAGGAAAACAAACCTGGATTATTGATTCTGGTTCATCTTCACATATCCTAAACAATAAAGATGACTTTACCAAATTAAACGACACCGAAAAAACAACGGTCATAATTGCCAACGGAAAAACTCTAAACTCGCTAGGTACAGGAGAAACTACATTCACGACGAAAACATTCGATGGAGGTATAAATAAAATTACGTTGAAAGAAGTGTTGTATGTACCGGAGTTAGAATCTAATTTAATTTCAGTAAGTAAAGCCACAAAGAATGGGTATAAATTATTATTTGATAAAGATAAATGCACGCTGTCCCGAAATGGGAAAATCTATTTGGAGGCAAAAATGAAAAATAACCTATACGAAGTTGAATTATTAGAAAATGCTGATAGGAATATAGTAAATATGGCATATGAATGCAAAAGTAAAGACTGCCTGGAACTTTGGCACAAACGCCTAGGGCATAGAAATTACAATTCCATAAAGGAAATGGTTAAAGGGGATTTAGCCTATGGCATAAAACTAAATAATTGCAAACATGGAACAACATGCGAAACATGCATACAAACAAAAACAAGCGATGCTCCCTATCCCAAAACAGTGTATAGAAACAAAACAGGTAGAGTACTCGATCTAGTGCACACGGACGTATGCACAGCGATAGGAACCCCCACAATAGGCGGTAAAACAATGTTTGTAACTTTCATTGACGACTACTCTAGATTTACTGTAATATACTTATTAAAACATAAAGATGAAGTACAGGATAAACTAATCGACTATATAGCTATGGTTCGAAACCAGTTCGGGATATATCCTAAAGCAATAAGATCGGATAACGGGGGAGAGTACATAAATAGTGGGATAGAGGATTACCTAAGGAAAAGGGATATTAAACATCAATTAACCGTGCCGTATTGCCCGAGCGAAAATGGCATTGCGGAGAGAAAAAATAGGTCGCTATTAGACATGACTAGAAGCCTACTCAGAGAAGCTGATCTGCCACAAAGATTTTGGGGAGAAGCAATTAACACCGCGAATCATTTACAGAATCGCTTACCAACAAGATCGACAAATAAAACCCCATTTGAGCTATGGTTTAATCGCAAACCAAATTTACACTATTTGCGAACATTCGGATGCAAAGCTTACGTATATGTGAATAAACAACATCGAGGAAAATTGGACGACAGGGCTCAGGAAGGGATTTTTGTAGGATACGATAACAACTCAAAAGGATATCGCGTATACACTAAAGAAAATAAAATTGTAATTGACAGAACAGTGAAATTCATAGAAAATAGCAAAATTAACCTAAAAGAAAATAAAGAGACAGAAAACTCATATGACAACAAACATTACATTGAAACAGAGATAAACAACACAAGCGAAGAACCAACCACGTCCAAACAACCGACCAATGAACCAAGAAGATCTGAAAGATCGAACAGGGGGGTACCACCAGACAGATATGCCTGTTATGTAAAAAATGATGATATGACAGAACCCACTAGTTGGAATGAAATATTGGAAATAAATAATCCCAAAGAAAAGGAAAATTGGCTTAAAGCCACACAAGTGGAAATCAATTCGCTGAGAAAACACAACACATGGGAATTAGTGGATCCTCCACCTAACAAAAAGGTTATAGGTTGCAAATGGATATTCAAAAAGAAATTAGACAGTTACGGAAACAATCAAAAGTACAAAGCACGTTTAGTAGCCAAAGGGTTTAGTCAAAAATATGGGGAAAACTATGACGAGACTTTCGCCCCAGTAGTGTCACAAACAACTGTGAGAACATTTTTGACAGTAGCCGCACATAAGCAGTTGAACGTGCGACACGTAGATATCGACACAGCCTTTCTCTACGGTGAGTTAGAAGACGAAATTTATATGAAACAACCGGAGGGATACATTGAGAAAAACTCAGAAAACAAAGTGTGTAAATTAAAAAAATCGATCTACGGACTAAAACAGGCAGCCAAAACTTGGAATAAAAAAATCGCACAATCTCTAAAAAATTTAAACTTTCAACAAAGCACCGTGGACTCATGTCTATATACACGAAAAGAAAAGAAAACTTCAACTTAGGTAATAGTGTATGTTGACGACATTTTGATAGGCGGTGAAAACGAAACGATTGAAGACATAATAAAATCTTTAAAGGAAGAATTTGCATTAAAGGACCTTGGGGAAGTAGCTCACTATTTAAGCATGGAAATAAAGAAATCAGAAAACGGGTATAAACTGAATCAAAGACTAAAAATAGAAGAACTTGCAAGAAAATTTAATTTACAAAACGCAAAACCTGTAAGCACTCCTATGGATGCAGGTTTTCACAAATTAGAAGACGAAGAAAATTTATTAACCAACAATACGAAATTCAGACAAGCGATAGGATCGTTGTTATATATAGGAACCACTACGCGTCCAGACATATCAGCCGCTGTTAACATACTCAGCAGAAGATGTGAAAATCCGCGCCTAAAAGACTGGAACGGTGTGAAACGCATAATAAGTTACCTGAACACTACAAAATCGTTAAACCTCACCTTAAACATAAGTCACAATCCACAACTCATCGGTTTTTCTCACTCCGACTGGGCGGGGGACACACGAACCAGAAAATCAACTACTGGAAACCCATTCATGTTGGGAAACAGTCTCATTCAATGGTACACGAAAAGGCAAAATTGCATTGCCAATTCATCAGCAGAAGCTGAATTTGTAGCTGCAGCTAGTGCAGGACAGGAAATTGCCTGGCTGAGGAAATTATTAGCAGAACTGGACTTGAAACAAAATTTACCAGTAATACTGTATGAAGACAACCAGAGCGTCATCAAGATGGTGGAGAACGAAAAATTTTCAAAACGCACAAAACACATTGATGTGCGTTATCACGCAATAAAAGAGATGAAAGAAGATGGAATACTGGATCTTCGTTACTGCCCAACACAAGACATGACAGCAGACGCGCTGACCAAACCACTGGCCAAGCCTCAATTCCTGAAACATCGTGAATCCATGCAACTATTACCGGATGCATCTGAGATGGTTAAGGAAGGGTGATGGATTTATAACCAGTGGTGTAGTCGTAAAAAAAGCAGAGGGTATACGTTCTAAGCAGAGGGTATACGCTCAAAGCAGAGGGTATACCCTAGTCTATATATACTATAGCTTTCTTGAGAAACAGAGGGTATACGGTGTTCCTTAAAAAAATCCAGAGGGTATACGGCGTATACCCCCGTATACCCTCCACTACATCCCTGTTTATAACCCTCTCAGATATGAATAGTAAACTACTTTAGAAACATTATACAAGCAATAACTTTCAAGGACATAACACTTTAAAATACTTGAACTAATTTAGTAGCAGTAAATCAATTCATAATCATCTTAGATATCATTAACTGATTTCAAAACAGGAAGCAATTCAAGAATACAAACATTTGAACACATAAATAAATACATTAAGTAATAATAAATCATTCTACAATAAACAAACTTTCCGATTATTGCTAAATCATCCTACTCAAGATAAACAATGATATTAATATGTGAAATATGTTCGCGAAATTTGTTTTAATATCAACCCACGAATGCTGCAGCTGTCTGACGTCATCAAAAGAACTCTGACTCAAAAAAAAACTCTTTTTATTATTAAGTTAGTTGCCCAATTTATCTCAACAGAGAGAGATGTAATATTTAATTTGTTGCTGCAAAAGGCAGCTGTATGTAACGCATTAATTTAAAATGTAAAGTCAAAATTTTAATATAATTCTCTATAACGAAAGTGATCAAGTCTCAAGTGTGGATTAAATATAAATAATATAATACATTTAACCAACACCTTTTGTTTTCAACACGTTAGCTTCGTAATAAATGGATTACCCACCGGAGTTAAAAATGTGCACCAAGCCGAAAAATGAGGAATATTGCTGCTGAAGAAAGATAAAGGTAAGCAATTACCTATCTATTTATATAAAATCCAAGTCTCTGTGTGTCCCTCACGATTCCGGTAGGACCGCCTCATTGAAATGAGTAATTGTTGAAAAAAACTAATGCAGGGTTACCACAGTAGCGCCAAATGTTAGCCAACTTGGTGATATCTGGCTAATTTGGCGAAATTCCCATTTAAAACCATTAATCTTTCATAAAGGAGGTCACCGAAATTTAATTTAAACTCCGCTCTTTTAAGATATTTTTCAAAATCTATGAGTGAGAATTTAAAGTACATCTTTACATCTTCCTCCCGATGCTACTAATAAAATAACCGCCAATAGATGACGCTGTACTGTGTGAGCGCGATTTTAATGTGCTTTAGGTACTTTTCCAGTATAGGTGCCTTGGCGAAAAAGGAAATTTGGCAACATATTTTCCGGGAACCTATCCACTGTTTTATTTTATATACACACGCATTTTTTTCGCTATTTATACGATTTATTTAATATAAAAAAGACGTTTTTCTAATTTTATAAAGAAACAGATGTGATTTGTACATAAAAACATCAATAATATACATATAAAATAAACATATAAAACAAACAAAAACGCTCATCAAGTTTGTTTTCATAGCTGTTTATATGATTTGACAACAAATCTCGATATTTTTCCGTTATACGGACATCATGCCAAAATGCATGCTAATGCGCCAATTATTTCAAAATGCTAAAAGATATTTGTAATTTTATGCCAGCAGTTTAATATGAGTTTTATTTTATTGCTTTATTTTATAACAGTTATTTGTTCACTTATTTTAAGTATATAATTGTGATTTAATGAAATAGTTCGTAAAAGTCTGGAATTTTCAAATGTTATATTTTTTAAATGCTCACTTTAGTATCGACAATGTTTTTTCTTTTATTTTTCAAATGCTTCAATTCACGTGATTTTCATTTTGCGCCATCTATTACGATTGGCGACAATGGTGTCCGTATAACGGAAACGAACCCAAATCTTACTTTCTGATGCCCAAATTACACCAAGCTTTTTTTAAAAAAAACGCCAAAGCTCCCACAGTAGAAATGTACCAAACTGCCTATTATTTTGCGCTATCTGTGTTATAGTTTGTACTATATGTAAGGGGTGTGGAGCGAAGAGTTTAAAAATTAAATATTAAAGTTTCGGCACAGATGTCATATACGCCCCATATTGGCGCGATTTGTTTCTGACGCCAATGTCATATACACAACGGGTACTTAACTGGCGGCAAACTGCCGTTATTTTGCTTGATATGGTAACCCGGATGTTGTTGTTTATGCTGTTGATGTTTTCGCCAAATTGGCGTATATGACAACTGTGCCTAAGTTTCTATAAAGCAGTATAAGACTAAAAAATTAAAAATAAAATAAATGCAAAATAAGACTAAAGAAGAAAGAAAAATCATGCGTTAAGCATAGAATATGAAACACTTTCCAACACATCCTGATTGCTTTAACAAAACTTCGTTATTTGGGGAAATAAGATAACTAAGTAAACATTTTAGAAGGCGCATAAAAAATTTAAAAATTGATTTCAGCAGTTACCGTCCATAGCCAATAGTATCGTTATTAGATGCCACTATTTAGCCAAAATTTAATTTAACCTACTCTTAAAACTACTGAAATCACATTTCCAGATATTATCATCCATAGACGGTTATGTATCCAATTCTTTGCGTGACCCTGTATATCATTTTATCTATATTCTACAAACATTTCTTAGTAAACTAAATGCAGTTCCGCGTAAAAACGCATAACTCCTTTAAAAACCACCTTTAAGCAATTTACTCTCATACTCAGTAACCCTTACGAATTCTTTTGTGTAGCCCTGGATATGAACTGTAGCATTTATACATACAGTATAGTATGCATAAATGTAGTGAAACATAAAAGCGCATATCATAATTAAAAATGCATTTCTAGCAATCATTGCTTATGTACAACTTCGGAGAAAAATTGCTTGGCGAGAAAGAAGTTTGCCAACGTATTTTCTGACAACTTATTTACTGCTTCATACTCACAAGCAATTTTTTCCATATGTATGCAATTTATTTAGGTAGTTGTTAGCTATCCCGTCGATCAGTTTCGCCAAACTATCTAAATCGCCAAACCACTCGCCAAATTATACAAATTGACATAATTTTTATTATAAACAACGAAATATCAATTAAATTAGCAAAACATTAATAAAAATACAAATATAACATCGAATTAAAAATCACTTGATGACGTAAGAAACACATGGTCATGTTTAATGTCAACCATTATTGGCATTTAATCTTACAATTTGGCGACAGTAATTTGGTCGATGGGATAACTAACAAGTACCTTTATTTAATGTAAAAAAAAGCTATTTACCCCTTTTTTATAATAAACAAAAGTAATTTTGGCACAGATGTCATATTCGCCCCATATTGGCGCGATTTTTTTCCGACGCCAATTTGGCGAAAACATCAACAGCATAAACAACAACATCCGGGTTACCATATCAAGCAAAATAACGACACTTTGGAGAGAGTTAACTACCCGGTGCCGGTGTGTATATGACATTGGCGTCAGAAAAAAAAATCGGGTACAGATGTCATATTCGCCCCATATTGGCACGATTTTTTTCCGTCGCCAATATCATATAGGCAACAGGTACTTAACTTGCGCCAAAGTGTCGTTATTTTGCTTGATGTGGTAACCCGGATTATGTTGTTTATGCTGTTGATGTTTTCGCCAAATTAGCAACCGAAAAAAATCGCGCCAATATGGGGCGAATATGACATCTGTGCCAAAAATCGTGCCAATATGGGGCGAATATGACATCTGTGCCGTAATTTTTGCACAGATGTCATATACGCATCGGGGTTGGCGTGATTTTTCTCTGACGCCAATTTGGCAGAAATCTCGCTTTCGAATACCAGTTACTTATATATTTTTAAATTATTTGCTATCATTTTGAAAAGGAAATAACTATAAATAAATAAAAGTTTGAATAATAGCTACAGAACAAAACAGTTTACATAATTAAAAACAGAAAATAAAAGTAAATAAACAATTTATTAATAAATAAAAAACAATAGCCGGGTTACCATAGCAGGAAAAATAACACCATTTTGGCGCCAGTTAGGTATCCCGGTTCATATCTGAAATCTGTGCCGTAATTTGTATATAAAAAAATATATATATTTAGAAACGATTTTTTTATGTATATAAGTGCATATATAAACAAAAATAAAAGTTCATTAGATTTGTTTTCATAGCTGTTTATATATTTTGGCAACATATCTCACTTTCTGATGCCCGAATTGCGCCAAGTTTTTTTTTAAATGCGCTATAATGGAAAAGTACCTAAATAAATAATTAACAGAAATAACCAATTATACATACTAAAACTTTTTATTTCGAGATCAAAACATTGTTTTTAATTTCAATTAACAATACATATATCCTTGGATAACTTTAGTTGAAATTAGGTTCACAGCTTAATATCTCAGTCCATAAACCTAAACAAACACAAGTGATTCATTCATCGTGAAACTTAAAAAAATTTTAAATCATTGAGGTAATCATTCACAAAGTAAGTTCTCCAACAATCAATGGACAATATTCTAATGACACCATAGTAGGTAAAATGGTGGCGGTATCGTTTGTTTATGGTTTGAAATTGCAAAGATTTAATTTTGCAATGTCTCTTAGTTACATTATTTTATTGTCATATTTATGAGCTCAGAACAAAATCATATTTTTTCATTATTTAGTTATTAAAGACGGAAAAAAATTATAAATGCATGATTTGAAAAATTTAAATAATTTTCTTTCTTAATAGTAAAAAATAACATCGGGAAGTAACAGCGGGTTTAAGTTAAATAAGTTTAACTGTTTAATTCTGTTGTAATATTCAAAATAACTGTATTTATTAGGTTTCAGTAAACAACATCAGGGCCCGATTAAACTTTGAAGTTAGAGGAATTACAATGTCATTTCAGGACCTTTCTTTTGGAGAAGCTTTTCTAAATTTCATATATACATGGAAACTCTTCAATGTTAGAAATATTATTCTTAGGACTGACAAAACATGAGAACAGCCTGCAATTTTACACAAGTTTTTGAAAACTACTTTATATCAGAAATTTTGCTAAAAACTGGTTACTTTTTTGTTATAGCGGCCACACTATTAGGATCATGACAAGTTTCAGCCAATTTCGCCAACGTCGTAACCAAGATCGTGAAGCACACACATATAATACCATGTAATACCATTTCATGAAATCGTATACGATAATTTAATAGTTTTTACCTTACTTCAAGTGTAAAATTTATTTATTTTTAAGGCGTAACAATCTAAATTGTCCAATATATGAATTTAAAAAAATGTAAACAAAGATTGAATAGACATGACCGCAAAAAGCCTCAAATCTGCATAATACTTGGAACCAAACTGTGCAGATCAGCGGTCTTCTACTGTACACAGTTTTTCATAAATATGTTTCGTTCTTAAAATGTGTTATTTTCATCTATCACTGCGGAACAAGCGAGAAAACTCATATTCTTGCACATGAGTTGTATATATCTTTATATCTAAATTTCCGTCATTTTTGACGGGCTACCTTTCTAGTATTATTATATTAATTGTGTTTTAATGGCCAGAATGATATCTATTTATTTATCTAAGTACTAGTGCGCGTAACCTGCTGTGCAGAGTAGAGGTGGCTTTTTGCCAACATCTAATACACTATTATAAACACAAAATTCAAATACAATTACACATACATAAAAAATAATTTGAAACGTGATGACATCCCTTTCAGGTTTGTCCACTATTTAGTCATTGATGCCGATGGGCTAGCAACTGGATGATCTTCCCAGCTCTTCCTATGTAGCCTAGAAATTGCATCAGCATTCAAATGTTGAGCTCCTGGCCGATGAGAAATACTCAGGTTCCATCGTTGCAAGGCAAGAGCCCATCTAGTGAGTTTGGGGGACCTTGCAGTTGTTTCAGTGAGAAATTTTAATGGATTATGATCCGTTATGATCTCAATTTGAGATCCATATGTCCATTTTTCAAACTTCCGCAACCCGAAGAGAATACTCCAAGCATCTTTCTCTGTACTCGGCCAAGCATGCTGAGCCCCTGATAATTTCTGACTGGCAAAAGCTATTGGTTTAAACTGACCCTTCTCATCTTTTTGAGTAAGACAACATCCTGCAGCCAGGTCTGAAGCATCGGCGTGAAGCTGATATTCCCGGCCTACGGTAGGTGAAGCCAAACGCGTCACGTTACATAACTCATCTTTAAGGGTATTAAATGCTTCTTCTGCCCTTTCATCTCGTGGTACAGTATTTTTAACCTTCCCTTTAGTTAATCCAGTTAAAGGTATAGCAATTTCTGCATAATTTTGAATATAAGATCGGTAAAATCCCATTAATCCCAAAACAGATCTAACTTCCTTTTTAGTTTTCGGTCTCTTTAAGTCCCTTATTGCTCCTATTTTTTCCTCATCAGGTGCATGCGTTCCACCCCCAATTACATGACCTAAAAACTTAGTCAATTTCTCTCCAAATTTACATTTGTCCAGCCTAATCGTAAAATTTCTATATTTGAGTTCTTCTATGACAGACCTAACATGCTCACAATGCTCTTCCCAGGTGTCGGAGAAAATGATGACATCATCAATATATGCTTGTGCATACCTCCGATGACCTTGAAGAACCTCATTCATATCTTTTTGGAACGTAGCAGTCGCCCCTGATAAACCAAAAGGCATAATACGCCACTGATAAGTCCATTATGAGTTGTAAAAGCTGTCAAATGTTTACATTCCTCCGCCATTTTAATCTGCCAATAACCCCTCAATAAATCAATCGAAAGTACATATTTAGCTGCCGCCGCAGTATACATGATTTCCTGCGAACCTTTCATAGGAAATGTTGGGACGTGCGTTACTGAATTTAAAGCTCTATAATCAATGCAAAGCCTAACAGTTGCGTCTTTTTTCGCCACGCAAACAATTGGATAACTAATTTCTGCATTTGATACTTCGATTAGATTTAATTCTAATAACTCCTGAATCTGTCTATCTACTTCCTCTTTGTAATCAACAGGTACACTATATAACTTTGGCTTTTTCCTTGCCACATCCGGTTTCAAATCAATACGGTGCTCCCCTACTTCCACTGGTCTCACAGGACCCATAAATACCTCTTTATTCTCCCTCAAAATGGACTTTATATCCTTGACTTGACTATTAGATAACCCTTTTATTTCGAACCTTTCTATGTCCCGTTCTACCTCTTGTTCCTGGTTTAAAATAGGAATTTCCCCAACTTGTCCAAATTCCTCATCACCTTAAAAAACAATATTCACTATAGCACATTTAGCAATAAATTCTCTTATTTTATTTTGGCGCACGTGCTTCCTACTCCCGCCGGCCAATTCAACTATAAACGAATGCCTGTTTCGTTTTTCGACAATAGTTGCCGGCCCTTGCCACCTAGAATATAACTTATTAGTTGAATCGGTGATTAACAGTATTACTTCATCGCCTACTTCAAATGTTTTTTCTTTTGGTCTTAAGTTATAATGATAGACCATTCTGCCTTGTTGCACTTCGGACGATAATTTTGCCTCATTTGCGGCTCTTTCTAAGCGTCCCCTAAGTTTATTCAAATACTCATGAATTGGCATAGTATCTAACTGTGCCCCCTTATTTTCTCCTGCCCAGGATGACTTGAGAACTGATAAAGGACCCTCCGGCGCTCTACCATATAATAATTGAAAAGGTGCGATTCCGGTCGTAGAATTTGGGACTTCCCTATACGCCCATAATATAAATGGTATTTGTTCATGCCATCTTTTCCCTTCTTCCCTAATCGTATGATGCAACATACGTTTAAGCGTCTGATTAAAGCGTTCCACAAGACCGTTAGACTGTGGGTACTGTGGGGTGGAAAATCGTGGACTAGCCCCTAACCTTTTCTCAAATTCCTTCGTTAAGTCGGCAGTGAAATTGGTTCCATTATCACACGCGATTATATTTGGAATTCCTGTTCTTGTAAATATTTGAAGTAATGCATCACACGCTGTTTTAGCAGTTAAACTTTTTAGGGGTATTGCTTCCGCCCACCTTATATGCTGGTCAATTAATGTTAGTATATATTGATGCCCTTGTGAACTTTTAGGATCAATAGGCCCAATTAAATCAATATTAACTACCTGAAATGGAAGTTCTGGCCACGATACTGTGGAAATAGGAGCTCTATCATTCACTTTAACCCCTCTAGTCAATTGGCACTCTAAAATTGTTTCAGACTCACAAAATTGTTTAGTTTCTTTCGCCCTCCCCTCCCAATAAATCGAATACCTGATTCTCTGTAACGATTTCTTGGCTGCATGATGCCCTCCAAATACCGAAGTATGCGCTAATTTTAGGATTTCTTCCCTTCTTACCTTGGGTACTACTAATTGCGCTATAGTTTCGCCTAACAATTTCTCTTTATGATACAATAAACCATCTACAATATAATAATCTCCTTTATCCATTTTAGCTAATTGATAAACTCTCTCTAAATTTTTGCATTCCAATTGGGATTTCTTAAACATATCTGAATTACTAACGATAACTTTATTATTTACCTCCACTTCCGTTTTTTCTGCATTTTGACTTTGTAAATTTTCCGATCTCGCTTCTATCGCGTAAACATTACACTTATCATTACACTACTCATTACATTACACTACTCATATCTTTCCTTTCACTCGAGTTATCAATGGCAATTTCCGAACTTTCTAATTCTTGGGACTCTAGCAATGGCTCCTCGCGATTGACCCATGACAACTCATTAATCACCTCGGGATGTAAAATTACCTGCTCATTAATATTATCGGTCACCGCGCAAAGTACTTCCTGATGAATTATATTAGTTTGTCTGAATTGCGGAATAGCTAATGGTAATTTAACCAACGGTGATTTAACTGCTTCACCAAATAATCCTTGTAAATAAATACTACCCGCTCCTTTTAATTTCTCTTCCGGTAACAAATCTTTATGAATAAAACTAATTTCACATCCGGAATCAACCAATCCTTTCGCTTTTTGCCCATTTACACTAACTTCAATTTTCTCGAGTTTATTTAATTTCTCACCAATAACATTAGTTCTCTGTTCGGCCTTTGCAGATATCCTTGCCACAATAGTTTCCTTAAGTAACTCTATTTCCATTCACGACAATCTTACTTACACCCGCTTTCTGTTCACGCTCTTTACTAGCATTATTATTTCCCTCATTACCCACTTTATTACAAAAACGTTGGTAATGACCTCTTAAACCACATTTAAAGCATCTAGGGCTATTTCTCCTAAACTCAGTTTTTCTATCCGAAAAAGAATTAATCTCATTACTTCCGTTTTGCCTCCAATTACCACTAAATTTACTATCCTCCCTCGGTTTCACTTTTTCACTGTTTACATACCTATCTTTACCCTTAAAACTTTTATACGTAACGGCATAAGACTTATGTTTAGCGTCAAAATAATTGTCACATTCTTTAGCAATTTTAGAAGCTTCTAACCATTTAATCTGCTGAGTTAACCCAATATATGATGCGGTTTCTTCATCTAACGTGTTTAATAACTTATCCGTAATTATTAACTGGTTGACCTTTTCATATGAGTCAGCACCCCTAATCTTACAATAATTTTCCCATGTTGCTATTAAACGCGATACAAATAATACATGAGTTTCATTCTGGTTTCTCCTAGCCTTCTTAAAATTTTCCAAACACGCCTTCGGTGTCGGCTCATGTTCCCTTAGAACTAACTCCTTTAATTCCTCATAACTCTCAATTTGTTCCCTAGTGGTATAAATTAACAAATTATCTGCCTTATCTCCTAACATATTTAGTAGAATTTCGGCCTGCTGGTTTTCCGGTACATTTTTAGTTTTGAATGCCCTTTCTAAACTGTTGAAAAATAAATTCCATCCCTCAGTCCCTTCTGGTACTTTGATAGACAGAGTTTTAACACTTTTGATCAATTTTTCTAGGTTACTTTCGTTATTAGATTCCCTAGACCCATTTGAGTTATTTGTCGAACCTTGTACCCTTAGCCTCTCCATTTCTAATTCATGTTCCATCCTTAATTTTTCAGCCCTCTCTTCTCTTTCTAACTTTTCGCGCTCTAATTTTTCCTGTTTTTCTAACTTTTCGCGCTCTAATCGTTCCGCAACAATAGTGTTAGATAATTCCATAATAGCCTCCTCGTCATATTCATCGCTGTCGATTATCATTTTCTTAAGCTGAAATCTGGTATCATTTTCCGTGAATTCAACCCCCAATTCTTCGGCTATCATCTGAAGATCCGCCCTTTTTAGTTTCAATAAGAAAGCCATACCTTCACCGATTACTATTACCACTCTACAATAATATTTAAACCTACCAAATTAATGTTTCCTAAATTTCTACTTTAGCACAGTTACCTCCATTTATTATACTAATTAATACATTTCAGATAATCGATGTATTATATTTCTAATTTACCCTACTGTATAATCTGATTTTCCTCAACCACTGATATCACCCAATTTACTTCCAATAAAACAAAAGGTAAAACAATAATTTCGATTTGATTACTATGCAATACAGATTCCAATTTATACATTAGATAATAACATACGATTTACATAATAATACTGATACGTTGCAAATTGATGCCAATATTATTGATGCCAAAGTATTGATGCCAATAGAAATCTATATATAATAAAAGAAAGTCTGGATTTTGTATTAATCAACGCGCAGCCAAAACTACTGAAACTAAAAGCTTGAAAATCGGGATAAAAATACTTCTTATGATATAGAGTGCCGCTAAGAAAGGATTTTCCAAAATTCCACCCCTAAGGGGGGGTAAAAAAGAGAACGAACTTTAAAAAAATTCCTTAAAAATCTGATTTTATAGTTAGTTTTCAACTGATAACATATTTTAGTGTATTTTTGTATGCTGAATCGAATGGTACTAACTAAATTCTTTTAAGCCCAATAGTTCGAGAGATATTTCATATTTTTTCTAATTTGGCACTATCTTTGGCGCCAAAACCTGAATTTTTCAAGTGATAATTTCTAAAAACTCATTCTTTTCATTCTGTTACTGCAAGGGAAAAAATTCAAATTGAATAATTTTTTAACCAATCCTTTTGGTTAAATAAAAAACTTCGTCAATTAGAAAAAAATTCAAACGCCTCAAAGACTAAAACTAAAAAAAAAAAACTGTGGTACTTTTTTGTTCTAATTTTCGTCGCGATATCATGCCATAATGTATGGTATCGCGCCATTTATTTCAACCCTAATCGTGCAAACGATTTTTATTGCAAACCGTGCCACACATTAACATTTGCTAATTATTGAACGTGAATATTTTTATGCAGGAATTTTTAATGATTGAATTTATTTTATTCCATCATAATCTCGCAAAACTTTTTAATTTGTTATTTTTTGAATAGAAAATATTTATTACTGATACTGATATAGATTTTACCATTTCGCAGTTATCTGATGATGAGGAAGCTACAATAAAATTATTTCAGAAGTTAGGAATTATACATTTAAAAATGTTTTGTTCAAAAAACTATGAATGTCTTCACTGAAAGAATGAAATGTTTACTGCAATGTGAGACATACGTATTACGTACGCCATGCTTCAGTAGCAAAAGACATTTACAATTTGAAGACTGCAGTTTAAATTGACTATATTTTATTACTTGCAAAATATTTATTTATTCTTATATTTTAAGTATTTATTTTGGTACCCGTTGACCAATTTCTCCAAATTATATAAACCGCCAAATTATACAAATTGACATAATTTTTATTTTAAATATCGAAAGAATAAATAAATTAGTATAACATTAATAAAAATACATTTAAAACGTCGAAATAAAAATCACCTGATGACGTAAATACGCGTAACTTGCTTAAAGTCAAGTGAATATGACATTTACGATCAACCATTATTGGCATTTAATCTTATAGTTTGGCAATAGATTTTTGGTCGACGGGATAACCAAGTAGTACCATTATTTTTATTGATTTTAAAAAAAATGATTGGTCAAAGTCTGTAATTTTCAAATATTATATTTTTTAAATGCTTATTTTTTTTTTTTTTTCAAATGTATCCTTTCATTTTTGTGCCAACTATTACGCTAGGTGACAATGGTATTGGCATAACAGGGAAATACCAAAACAGTTACTGATTTTATTTCAAATGTAAAGAAAAAAGGTTTAATGAGCAATAAATATTGTAAATACCCTAACTCAGATTCTACTGAACAGAATTTTGTAGAACTTGCACTGTTAAATAGTAAATATGGTTTATAAATGGTTTAATGTAAAAACCATCATTCTAAGCTGCTACGGGAGTTCTAAAATTAGGTGAACTCGATTATGAAAGATTTCAAGTCAACTAATCAAATGCACAGTAAGTTAGATAATATTTCAGGGATTTTTTCAATATTTATCATGTGTTGTTTAGTTACGGAGCTATGCGGAAAAAGTTCTCAGTGGTACAGTAAAGAAAATTGGAAGATTTACGCTGCAGAGATAGGGTATACTAGAGAGTATATATGCTATAATTAAGGAAGTTGAGTTGAGTTCCTTAAAAAATTCAGAAGTGATGCAGTATATACCTACCCCTACCTCCCAGAGAGTTCTATAATCAGGTTAACGCGATTATGAAAGCTATATTTAACTATCTCAATATATATATAATGCAAAGAGAAATTTCATTCCGGCCGCTTACATCTTGAGTTCTGCTGAATAGATTTTGACGGGACTTACAATGTTAGTTAGATAATTTTTCAGAAAAGATGTTAGTATAAAACATAACGTTCTACGTTGCTTATAGTTAAATAATTATGTGGAAAGTTCTAAATCAGATGAACCCAATTTTGAAAGATTTGCTTTTTTTAAAGGTTCCACTGAATGAATTTTTATGGGATTTAAACTGTTAATTAGATCATTTTTAGGGAAGGTTTCGGTATATTTTCCAGTTTAAAAGATTCTGCTAAGTGGATTTCGATGCAACTTTATCGGTTAGTTAATATTTCAGTGAATGTTTTAGTATAAAGCACATATCATTTGCTGTTGCTTGGTTGTTTGGTTTCTTGATTGTAGAATTATAGATGAAAGTTCTAGAATCAAGCGAACCCAATTATTATGAACGATCAGCCTTCTCAATAAGTCCAATTAACAGATTCTGATGAGACTTGCATTGATAATTTTTCATGAACGCTTTTAGTATATTACATATTGTTCTATTGTTCTTTACCGAATTCTACATTAACAGATCAACTAAAGAAATTGATCCTTAACAGCCTAAATTTTGTATGACTCAATAAAAGATATAATAGCGTAATAACATTTATATTGCTTTCAGCAATTCGGTTGGATGCACCAGGTAAATGTCCATATTGCTTTAAAACGCATGATCAAATTCACAGATATATTTTGTTTCATTCAAGATTTCTTTAGAAAAACCGACCAGCGTAGCGGGCGAAGGCGGCTAGTATCCACATAAAGAAAAATTGTATAACATCTATTATCTATATTATAAAGGACAAACATATCTGTGCGTAACGCATACGTCATTTTGTGAATGGCAACACTTTGAAATTTGAAATAAAATTTTGGTTTTGCAATTTCCTTTACTGCAAATTTTTAAACTTCTAAACATCGCACATTTTAAATTTTTACACCGTCGTATAAGGAAAAAAATGCTCTTTTAAATGCAATTTATTTGAAAGCTGTATCTCAATTTATTTTTGAGATATTAATTTTTTATAGTTTTTAATACCATTTTTCTAATCGTGGCAACAAAAGTACCCCATTTCTATTGAAAGTAAACGCAAAATATCCAGCAATAGTAGATAACTGTATCTTTTTTTTACCATTTTCTCATAAAACCTGAAAAAATGTTGAAATTAAAATACGTGCTATGTCAACAATATTGTCTGTTATTCCGCGATAATGACGTCATATGCATACTTTTCTATAGATGAAGTTTAAGACTGGATTGCTGTAGCGGATGCAAATGACATCATTTTATAAAATAGCGTGTAATTTAATTCTTAAAACTGACATATGTTTTGTAGAAGTGCGTCATTTTCACCCCAGCTGCTTTCTCAAGTTTTTGTACAAAATTCTCGCGACTAATAAAATTTTAATGCTATTCTTTAGGACATTCTACTATAATTTTATCAAAATAACATAATTTGCTTATTTTAATGTTTCATAATTTTATATAATCTATATATTTAAAACACAAGTGTGTTTTTTAGTCATCTGCCCTGATCTTTCTGCTAAACCAATTTTACTACTACTTTTTTTTTAAACTGAAAGCTATTCCTTTGTATATGTGATCGCACTATCTATTTTTTTTTAATATCCCCACTTTTATATTTTAATTTTAAAAGCCTTTTTGTGAAATTTCTTCAAAATTGTGAAAATTAGATAGCTTTCATTATTACAGACGAGAGAATAATAATTAGGTATTTTTATCTTTATTTATGCCATTTTCTGATAAAAATTCAAAATTGTTGTATAGGGTTTAGTGGCGCAAAATCCCATTAGGAGCATAATATTATATTAGGGGCACAATAATGGAAAATGACATACTGCTTTTGAAAACACGCATTTTTTCTCATAAATTTTCTATATTGTTTTTCTTTCTGCATGTGTACTGATACTAATTTTCAGACACTAGGCGAAATGCTTATTTAAGTGAAAATGAAGCCATATTCAAAAGAAAACGATCATTTTCTTAGATAAAACTAAACATTTTAACACAAATGCGTCTAAAAACATGAATTACGGAAATTTTTACTTTCCGGAATTGAGATTAGAATCTCAAGTAAAGAGTACGTCTGTTCGCATAAAAGATGTTGCTGACAATCGTTATTTCAAGTTTTGAGTTAAAATGATTCTAAAATGATCTAACAAAATTCTAATTTTTTAAAAATGATGAATATGGTATGAGAAGTGCGTATGCAAATTTTGAGAAGGTGAAAATTGCTGTTTTTCATTCCAGAATACCAAGCATAAGAGCCTCAATTGATAACCACATCCTAATAACTGATCTTTATTATATTTTACTGATGAAGTACCTATATTAAAAAGAGCAAACGTATCTGTGCGTAAGCTGACGTCATTTTATGAATGGCAACACTTCAGGATCAAATTTCGGTCTTGAAATGTTCGCTACTGCAATTTTTAAATCTTCTGACCGTCGTAAATTTTCAATTTTCGTCGCATAGGGAAAAATTTACTTTCAAATGCAATTTGTTTAAAAACTGCATCTTAATTGACTGATGTATTATGTTTCCTAAAATAATTTTTAAGCATGATTTTTTTAAAAGTTTATCTTATCACGTGCCGGTTTCAATACATCATAATAATAAACATTTTGCGCATAAAGCAACAAACATTGTTCAGCATTTGTTTCTGACTATTTTTGCATAACGAAATTAATACTTCCTTTATAAACAAATAAAAGAATAATATTAAAAAACACCAATCTAATATATTTTTGAAAGACAAATTAACGAAATGAATACTTCTTTTATAAACAAATAAAAGAATAACATTAAAAAAACACAAATCTAACGTATTTGTAATCGTACAATTTAAATTTTTAGATCACCAAATAGGATTTTTTTTTCGAACGGAATTTGTTTGCAAAGTTCATCTCAGTTTACTGATTGCCTATGGTTTTAAAAACAATTTTAAAGCATGAAATACTTTTTAATTTATCTCTATCGCGCGGAGCTCGATTACGAAAGACTAATCCGTTTGCCCTTAAAACAAAATAAAGAGTTCATCATTTTCTCACGGCTAATATCCATTAAAAGAAACTTCCCTGTGGATAAAAAAAATAAAATAATATAAATAAAACACAAATTTAGCAGACATGTATAAGCTCTGAAATTATCAGAATATAAAAGGATGCCGTAAATAGCAAAATCTTGGTCAAATAACTCTTAGCATGCGGCTAATAAGAAAATATCGCTTTTGATAAATTTCAAAAATTTATTTGATCGTATAATTCGTATTTTTCATATGAAAAATGCTTTTTAAATTTAACAACAATTTAAAAAAATTATTGTATATAAAAAATTATTAGCGTTCGATTAAAAAAGGTGTTTTCACCTATATTCTGTAACCCGGGAAGCCCGGGTAAGATCATCTAGTACATATAAAATCCAAACGGAAATTTCGTTCCGAAAGCCTAGATTTCGAGATCTACTGCATGAATTTTTACGGAACTTATACCGTTAGATAGGTATCGTTTCAGGAAAGGTTTTAAGCTATAACACATCATTCTACCTAGGTTAGTTATAGAATTACGACGGAAAGTGCTGTTATTTTGGACGATAAGGTTTACCATTTTATTTCTTGGCGAAATTTATCTTTGATAAAAAAAGTTGAAACAGCTATTACACCTCGAAATATAAAAGAAAAAACTGTTACTAATTTTAATTTAAAAAAAAAGAAGGAAGAAAAAGATCCGTTTTAATGAGTGATAATATTAAAAAACGAAAATATTTAATTTAAACATGAAAGGGAATGTTCGTAATGCTTAAAAAGTTACTCAGTTTAAATATTGCAATTGAAATAAGATTTGGCTCTTTATCTTTTGCGTCAGGTTAAGAAAAATGCATCTGAAAAATTAATAGGATGATATGAGGAAGTTTCGATAAGTGCATGCTCAGAAATATTTGAGAAAATATCTTCTCATGAGGAATATGTAGAAGATTCTTCTCGTTACATATAATGTGTTTATAAAAAAATCCGCAGAACCTCGATTTAGCGTTTGCAAAAAAATAATGCAAATTTAATTTTTTTGGCGATTTAATGCTGGTTGGCGGCGGCACAATAAAATTTTGAATGATACTTTTTTTATCATAAATAATTTTTAAGTAAACCCTTTTTCTACTCTTCATACGAAGCTAGTTAGATTAAGTTTAACTTAAATAAATACATTTTTATTACTACAGTTTTGTCATATACCTTTATATGTGTATATATTAAAATTTTATTATCGTAATTATACGGTTTAAAACAAAATTCATTTTATTAAATTTTTTTCAAATTCCAAATTAATGTCCGATTCGGAACATTGGTAATTTGACCTCGATATTGTTAGTACCAGAAACAAGAAATGAAGGTTATTGTTGCCATGGAAACAAGTATTTTATATAAAATGTTTAATGGTAGCATTTTTAATTAGCTAGCTACTTTTAAAACAAACTTAAAACGGTACTACTTGATAATCCCGTCGACAAAATAACTATCGCCAAACTATAAGATTAAATGCCAATAATAGCTGATCGT
Source organism: Maratus speciosus (assembly GCA_963932465.1). Classification (NCBI taxonomy): domain Eukaryota; kingdom Metazoa; phylum Arthropoda; class Arachnida; order Araneae; family Salticidae; genus Maratus; species Maratus speciosus. The sequence goes on along the minus strand of OZ010789.1, from coordinate 518,406,184 downwards.
AAATTTTACATTCACTTGACATTAAACACGGTATACGTGTTTGTTGCGTCATCAAGTGATTTTTAATTTCACTTCTATTTGTAATTTGATTAATGTTTAAAATTTTATTTATTCTTTCGTTCTTTAAAATAAAAATTTTGTCAATTTGTATAATTTGGCGAGTAGTTTGGCAATTTATATAATTTGGCGAATAGTTTGGCAATTTATATAATTTGGCGAATAGTTTGGCAATTTATATAATTTGGCGAAATTGGTTGAATGAATAATCAAATAGTACCCTTAAAACATTTCCAGTCGGTGAAGCCATGTAAAATTAAATAACTACTGCAACACGCTATTTTTTATATTATATGCGCTGAAAGATAAAAAGTAATACGCTAATCCTTCGTTTAAGTTTAAATTGAGTTTTAGGCATTTAAACACTTATTTAACAAGCAATTTTCAAATGCATTTAAATATCTTGCATTTGGGATGGAAATGTGTTGGCTTGCCAAATAGCGTGGAACGTTCGTCTTTTTTGCGCCAAATACTCGAATGTATATAGATTTTTTTTTTCAGATTTTTACTGAGATTCCGCTGCCAAATTTGACTGATGTTTTACTACATACATGAGTAGTTTTAAAAGCGTTTTTCTTTTCGAAATAATTTGAGTATGATCTTTAAGGAGACCTTCCTTGTGGTATCAATTTTGTTTTTGATTTGTTCTTTTTTATTTCTAACTCTTCCAACATGTGACTCACAGGCGAAACTAGCAGATGTAATTGTAAAAATGATGGTACTCTTTATTTACATGTTATATGTATTTTTGTGATTTTTGAGTTCACTTTTGTCGCCAAACAATTTGATTTTAAGCCAAAAAGACATAAGCGTGAATTGGGTTCAAGTGATGTTTACAATAAAGGTGATTTTGCAAGTGTACGAAAGCATTTTTTGAGTATTTTTTAAAATTCAAATGTACAATATATAAATGGCAATTAATATTTTAAAAAGGAGTCAAATATTTTAATTTTAGTATAAATGTCTCCCACACACGCACATACATATTGTAAAATAATTTAATTTTAGACATTTAAAACATTTTCTCATCATACTTTACTGCGAAAGCATGTCGTTTTGTTTTCCCCAAATTTGTGAATTTTATAACCTCGAAGCCAGATTAGCTAATATTATCCATTCTTTTTTTAATAAAAAACATATCGCCAATTTCCCTTATACAAACGTTCAATGTTTGCAATGTTAGGTAGTAAAGATTATTCTTAAGAAAATGTAAGCAATTATGCATTATTTCTATCACGAAAAAAGACATATTGCAATAAAAATTGCTTTCTGAAATGACTTTTCGATATTCCATTCCATTCGTCATTTCTTTTTTTTTATGTATCATTCCTTCTTTTAGAAGTGTTATAAAAAGATAATGGATGAATCTTCCATAATCAGCTACCTTACAATTGGCGAATTTACTATATAGTGTTGGAAGATTCGTTTATATTTGAAAGGAACCGTGGACGGTAAATCCGATTTCAGAAGATTACGCGAAATTTGTACTTTTAGTAATTAGCAATTAGTAAATTTATGTTTTTTTTATTATGGAGCAAACGGACAAAAGAAGATTTACTAATAGATATTTTTCATGCGCAGTTATTTTACTATGACTAAAAGAGCCTTAATTTGAATGTACAAAAAAAAATTTCAAATGCCAAAGGTAGCCAATGGAACAATATTTGTTCATTTAGCCTTGGTTTTTAAAAAAAGTACCTCAAATTCAATTAAAATTTCAATCATTATAAAATTTTGGCTGATGCACAATCGAGCAGCTGATCGTAGTGACAAATTTTAGGTTTATTTTACTATCACTAAAAAAGCATTACTTTGAATGTATATATATAAAAAAAAACTTTCAAATGCCACAGGTGGCCAATGGAGCAATATTTGTTCATTTACCCTAGGTTTTTAAAAAAAGTACCTCAGATTCAAATAAAATTTCAATCATTATAAAGAAATTTTGGAGCTGATCATAGTCACAAATAAACGTTTTCAGTTTTATTTAGGCAACAAACTGATGAATAATGACGTCTTGAAAATAAAAGCATGTTCATTTCTCCGTCTTATTACGCTCATTACAGAAATGCGAAAAAAATCTTCGGTTTACCAAAAAAGATCACAACTAAAAATTTTGCATAACTAACTTTATTTATCATTTGCAAAGATTTTTGATAGTGAAAGATCTAAAATTCAATCAACAGCAATTTGACATTATTTAATGGAATGTACTTTGGAACGTAATTAACTCTGTTTTGTAGCTAACTCTGGTACATTTTTAGCCATACCGTTACGAACATTTCTAACGTTGCACATCAAACTTGGTTGTGGATCCGATTACGGATGATTGGGAAGATTTTTTTTAATGAAAACTAGAGGTTTAGTTTTGTATTTGAATTAGTTATCGAGGTTATTTTCCTAGGTTAATAGTTGCATGATTAAAACTGGTATGTAAAAAGAAACGGCAGTTAAAATGACATTATTTTAATTTTATTCACACAATTCCGCTTTTACATGATTCACATATTTCAAAATATAAAAGTTAAATACTGTTTTGATTGTATTTACTCTACTGGAAATCGAAGATAAGAAACTGTAGAGAAAACCAGGCAAAAGAAGACGTATATTACCAAATATAATGTAACGTAAAGAGAGATTGTATTTATGTTATCAGATCCGCACAAAGTACCAAGCTGAGAAGCCCGGAGTAAAAGAACTAACAAACGAAAGGGAATAACCCGAACATTTTTTATGTTAAATGGTCAATCTCTGCAGTCATTGTAATTATCTCTTTTTTTGGAGTGTGGTGATGTGATCGTAATGGGCACATTTTCCTCCCAAACTCTACATGTGTACTAAAGAGTTGCTTCTGAATTGCCGTATTTCGTCTAACGCATCAGATAATATAATAGCGCAATTGCGTCCGATGCATATTCAGAAAATGCGGAAGGACCTTTCAGGTGAAGGTCCATATTAATTTAAAATACAGGCTCGGATTTTCCATTTCGTTCGATTGAAGGTTTATTTGAAAAATGGTCCAGTGCAGCGGGCTCAGCCTGCTAGTACACATATAAATTTCTACAATTATCCTCAATAAAATATTTCCAAATTCAATACTGGTTCTCACACTTAAAATAAATACAATCAAAACCTTCACTTTTTTTTTCCACTGTGAGCCTTTTTTTTCCCCCGAAATTTATTTCTGGCCAATTAAAATTCTAAGCAAATGTTCATTACTCGTTTGTTATCAACTCTTCAAACTTAAAACAGTATTGCTCCATTTAAATATTACTTTAATAATAATTTAAATTTAAGTAAATTCAATTATTCCTTCCAACTATTATTAACACAATGCATTAGTTTTGTTCACTACCATTATTAGTAAAAAAAATAGAAAATCAATATTAGTACAAGTTATTATGACCTTTTCTTAAAACAATAGTGAATATGGCTCTTAATATCTCCTACCTATCTGAACACAATTACTTTATTGAACGTAAATTATCTTAAATTACTATTAATTATACAACAACAAATACATTTGGTTCGAGGATGTCAGCAGACAGAAATGATCAAAACACCTTACCTTATACTTTATCTGCTGGGGTACTCCGCTGCTCACACGTAGTTTCACGATGAATTCAATATTTCACACTTTAAAGTCACTTTGATGATATTCAACACGCAGGCTGTAATACACCGTAACTTGATTCACTGTAGCGATGATAGGGCAGAAACACCATTTCGGTTCGCCGTAACAACGATAGGGCACAACACTTTAGTTCGGTTCGCTGTAACGATGATGGTGCACAACACTTTAGTTCCGTTCGCTGTAACGATGATGGGACACAACACTTTAGTTCGGTTCGCTATCTATCTATCTATATTATAAAGGACAAACATATCTGTGCGTAACGCATACGTCATTCTGCAAATGGCAACACTTTGAAATTTGAAATGAAATTTCGGTTTTGCAATTTTCGCTACTGCAAATTTTTAAACTTCTAAACATCGCTCAGTTTCACTTTTTACACCGTTGTATAGAAAAAAAAATTACTTATAAATACAATTTGTTTGAAAGTTCTATCGCATTTCATTATTGAAATATTATTTTTTTTTTATAGTTTTTAGTACCAATTTTGTAATTGTGGCAACTGAAGTACTCCATTTCTATTAAAAGCAAAGGGAAAATTATCATGGCTTTATTGATTATATCCTTATTGATGTCATTTTCACATTACAAATAAAAGTAATTTTTTTCTAATTTTTGAACAGAAAATGACGTCAGCCTTTAAAAAAAAACACGCATTCTTCTTCATAAATCAAAAGACTGAAGAAGATATTTCATTATTCTTACATTATGCTGATACTGAGTTTGATGCGCTAGGCAAAATGATTCAGTGAGTAAAAATTATGTCATATTTAAAACAAAACGATCATTTTCTTTGAGAAAAACTAAATATTTGACCAATACTAAATGGCCAATACAATGGCAACTAAAGGCAAATTTCTGAATGTTAAATTTTCGCGAGTACTAAGATTAGAACTCAAATATTGTGCGAATGTTCACGTGAAAAGTTGTATCGGACAAACGTGACTTTAAGTTTAGAAATACATTAATTAATAATGTATTGCGATTAAAATACTTTTAAATTGTGAATCTGAGTGGTGCGTATGTAAATTTTGAGAATGTGAAAATAACGTATAGTTTAGATTTTATGGGGGAAAGTTTTATGATGTGATAAAGCGAAATCCTTTTTCTGATTTTTCGTCCCGTAATAAACGCAAGAGCCTCAATCAATAACTTCAACATAATTACTCATTTTGATAACGTATTTTAATACAGTTTAATTTTGCAATAATTTAAGCAGTTGAAGTTTTTGAAATAATATTTTGGTAATTTTAGGTTAAAAACATTATTTGTTTTAAGAGTTAGATAACCAATGCAAGGTGAATTTTTTATTATAATTATTTTTGTAGATTTATTATAAATTCGATCTAACAGTTCCATCCTAAACATTTTAATTCGTCGAATTTCGACGGGTTCCAACTCGTAACGATAATAGGGCACACACACTCTGTATTTCTGCTCGACGCTTGGTTTTTATCTCTCTTAAAATTCCGCTCGACGATCCGGCATTTCCACGCAAGAATTCCACTGGTGCTCCGGCACTAACACACTGCAACACGGCTCGCTGGTTACTAGTCTGAGACGATTTTATCCCGTCGCTGCCATCAGTTTGTCGGAGTTTCCTCTTAGTCCGCACAACTTTGAAGAAATTCCGTGCTATTTATATGCTGCCACCACCGATATGATTACGTGATATCGGTCACGCACTGAGAGGATTGTTTAAATGAAAACCAACGCTTTCAATTAACTAAATTAACAGTTTATTTATACACTATTTACACAATACAAAACACTATTTACACTTAAAACTCGGATGTAGGTGATCCGGTTCAACATTAAATTAAATACAGTAAAGCTGGCTGTGTACTTTTAAAACTACGTTATCTCTCTCTTACTCTATACACGTTAAATAAGCTTTACCGGAGATCGATCTCAATCTCTCAACACATGGGCTCTAAGCCTAAGCTCTCCGAGCCTCACTCAACCTTACGCTCTCTCTCTCAGAGCTATCCAAGCAACTCCCTTGCGCTTGGCACTCCAGCCTTCCACTGAACGTCTCAGCAGCAGAGCCTGCCCCTAGCAACCTTCTGCCTTTACTCAACGTAACCCCCTCGGGATTTTCTACCTGGCTCGCATTCCAAGCTCGTTTCTTCGTTCATGGAAAGCCTTTGTCTCCCCATCTTCCACAGACATCTCAAAATCTCGGGCGCACCCCTCTCCAACCATTTTCCCCTTTTCATTCCATCTATACATTTTCAACGGCTTCCCAGATAGCAATTTTAATTTGCAGAAAATTTTCAGCAATCTTACTTTGCAAAGTTGCAAAGTTGCAGCAAGCTCAGCATGACAAGCCTGAAAGTTCATAACAAGACTGCAACAAGATTATGCAAACTCCGAAGTCACCATACTTTGAACTTGCAGCTAACTTGTCGTGCAAGTTGCAGTCTTGTTCTTCAAATTGACTGCAGACTCATAGCAAACTAGTAATATTGCCATGCAAATGCATTGTAAACTTGCAATCTAGCCATGACACACTATCTGCAAATGCATTGCAAACGTGGATTCTTGTCATGTCAAGCTATCTACAAGTATGCTGTAATTTCATAGCAATGTTGTTAATTCTCTGAATTTTACGTGTAGTACAGGTAAAATAAGATTTTTTGAGACAAGTGATGGCCATTTACCAAAACTTGGGAAGAGCTTCGTTTTGATATTCGAAATGAAGATCCGATGAGTGCTAAAAAATAAAGTTGTTGTACCCTGTTTTGAGGACAAAAGACGGAGGCATTTTTAGCTCAGGGAGGGGGGGGGGACTCAAAAATTTTTATGTAGGTGAAGTAGAACATTGTTTATTATGTAATTTATAATTCCGAATCAAATAAAATAATCTGCAAGTCGATACGATCATTTCTTACAAAGTTAAGTAGGTTTTATGAATACAAAGTCGAAAATTATACTTGTGCAGGTAAAATAGGTTTTTACAGTAATAATTGATTCCTATTCAGAAAAATTTGAGAAAAACATTGTTTTGGCACTAGAAATTAAGATACGTTGAGTCCCCAAAAATTAATGTTGTTTATCGTATTTTGGAGGCAAAAGTGGACATTTTAACACGAGAGGGGGGGGGGGGAGGACAGAATTCAATGTTTTTTAATTAGGTCAAGTGGGATATAGTTTCATATGTATCTTTTAATTCTGATTTTCATCCGCAAGTCAATACGATCATTTGTGAGACAGTTACAGCAGGTTTTATGAATACAAAGCGGAAAATTATACTTTAGTTTTTAGCATAGTTTTGTCACATTTATTTTATGTTCAAAACATGTTCTTTATATCATATTAAATCATTAAGTTTAATCATTATAATATCAAAATCCTTAAATGTCTTCAAAATAGCAATAATCAAAATCAGAATCATTTGAGTTTACTCCAAAACCATTTAAGTTGCCAAAATCCACTTATATCCTGCCTTAACTTTGTAATGAATGAGCGTATCGGCTTGCGTACGGTGTCATTTGATTCAGAATTAAAAACATCATAACAAACGGTACCCCATTTGACCTATTTAAAATAAATTTAGTTCTTCTACCTTACAGAGTTAAAGCGTCCCCCCCCCCCAAAAAAAAACCACAATAAAACTACTTCACTTTTTGGGAACTTATTGGATCTTCATTTCTAGTGTCAAAATGAAGTTCTTACCAAATTTTCGTGAATGGCCATCAGTTGCTGCTGTAAAAACCTATTTTACCTGCAGTAAAGTATAATTTTCGACTTCGGATTCATGAAACCTGCCGTAACTATGTAGCAAAAGATTGTATCGACTTGCGGATGGTATCATTCGATAAAAAAAATACATAATAAACTATAACCCTTTGTTGACCTACTTAAATTTTTTTAGCTTTGCTCTTCCCCTTCCCTGAGTTAAAATGCTCCCCAAAACATGGTTAAGTAACTTTATTTTTGGGGAGGATTCAAGGATCTTCATTTTTTTGTGTAAAAACAAAGTTCTTCCCAAATTTTGGTGAATGGCCGTCAGTTGTCGTATATTACTCATTTATTGGTATATATATTTTACCTGTACACTAATAGTCGTACTTTCCAGGGTTGTGCGTGTTTTGTGCAAGATTCCGCATAATCGGAGGTTTGTCAGATGCTAAACATTTTTATGCTATACAGGGTGTATCTAAACTCTTGGGCAAAACTTTAAGGGGTGATAGTGCACATCAAGACAAACAATATTAAATAGGAAATTGAGGGTCCCAAACGTCTTCCGAATGAGATAGGCTCCATTAAAGTTTAGGGTCCAAAATTTCAAATGATTATAAAAAACGGAAAAATTGGTCGATTTGTTTGCGGTTTTCGCTAAAACTATTCTTTATGTCAGTATTTTCTTGAAAATGAATTTTAAAGGTAAAGTTCAAAAAATTCCGATAGAGGGCGCTTTAGACTTTAAAGTAACGAACAACTATTTTTTACCGTTATTTTTTGTATTTCATTAAATACTTTTAAAAGCTTAGACTTAAACTTAAATTTTGACCACTCCTAACAATTCAGATTTTGAGCTCAAAATTTAAGTTTAAGTCTAAGCTTTTAAAAGTATTTAATGAAATACAAAAAATAACGATAAAAAATAGTTGTTCGTTACTCCAAAGTCTAAAGCACCCTCTATCAGTATTTTTTGAACTTTACCTTTAAAATTTATTTTCAAGAAAATACTGACATAAAAAATAGTTTTAGCGAAAACCGCAAACGAATCGACAAATTTTTCCGTTTTTTATAATCATTTGAAAATTTGGACTCTAAACTTTAATGGAGCCTATCTCCTTCGGAAGACGTTTGGGACCCTTAGTTTCCTATTTAATATTGTTTGTCTTGATTTATACTATCAACCCTTAAAGTTTTGCCCAAGAGTTTAGATAGACCCTGTATAGACTGAGTAGACAAGGACTTATAGTTTAAAGTAGATTCGAAAGCAATTCTAATTTCTTATACAACTAACTGCCACTGACGACCTGTTTGGTTTTCCTTAAAATATATAGTATCATTGTATCATGCTTTTTTTATTATTCACAATTCAATTTACTTGCTCAAGTCTTCGCCAAATCAGAAGATTCTGATAGATGAATCAAGAACTCTGTACTTTTATGTCAGCAGAGTGTAGGTGATAATGGCCAAACATCCAAAATCCCATTGCATTTTTTTTATTGCATTAATTTCATTTAAAATATAACCCTTTCATTCATTTTCCTTAAAATGCATAACTAATTTAAAACAGAAAAAATTTAAATCCAAGACTTTCACTTATTTCAAAAGAATTAATAAAAAAAACCCTGATAAATAACATAAACCAAGACATCTAATTTTAACATTAAAGCATTGTTTTAAGTTATCACGTGAAAAATAAAAAATGCTATTTGCGAGATTTGCACCTGGTTAACATAAAAGTACCAAGAACTCTTTGCGATCATGGCAACATTTCATATATTTTTTGTTGTTACGTATTTCATCTTTCTTTACAAATACAATCACTTAGGCATTTATGCTTCATGTCCATTTGCTTATCAATTGCAATATGTTTGATAACGCAGATTTTTAAACCTATTATCTTCCGTAATCGGGTCAATGGCCTATTGGTGTGTTTTAGCTAATAAGATTTGGTGCAATGGAATGTTTTTTGTGAAAATCCTTTAATGATAGCTACATTTACATTAAGCTATATTGTTGCTGATATTCTTTTTGTTACACTTTAATCTTGGCAGTAGACTCGATTACGGAAGATTAGGTAATCAAATATCTTAGCTGAAATCCATCAATCTGATTTTATGTACTTAACAAATGCATATCAAATTACTGTTTTGAATGCATTTGGTCAATAAGAATGGTAAGTGTGTTCGGCAATTAACAATCATCATTTTGCATGGCCTATCTTCTCGAGATGGATAACAAATAAATAGAAAATGAGTTGATCATTCGTTTTAAAATTTTATTAATGAACGATATTTACAGGTGCTGGATTTATTTGCATTTAACTTATATTAACCCCTTGAGGCGCGCTGGGATATATTTTATCTCACCTACGATTATTGAGGATTTGCACCAGAAAAAAAATTATTAAATTTTACTTTTCTAACTTTGGTGGGAAAAAGTCGTAAACTTGCTTTTCCTTATTTGGCAATAAATCTTTTTGCGGATTCCGGCGTGAATCCGTCATTTCAAAAACACAATTGCTTGCCCCTCAAAGGGTTAAGGAAAGATCGGTTATTTTTGAGTTAGCCGGGAAAAGTCATAAATCCCCAAATATTGTTTCCCTTACCATCATTCATATTGCATTCATTTCATTTAAAACACACAGCTTTCATTTCAAATACATTCCTTAAAAAAAAAAAAAAAATATCAAACTTAAAATACATGGTTTTTGACTTGCCTCAATTAAAACACAAAATAAAAAATAACAGAAACAGAAACATTTTATCTCAGAATCAAAGAATTGTTTCTTATTTACGCCCTCAAAAAATATGCAAAAAAAATATGCAAAAAAAAAAAAAAAAAAAAAAAAAAAACATGCTAGCAGGTTTGATTTTCTAAACAAACTTATACATATTATTTATTGCTTGTCATTAAGAAAAATTCATGGAACTCATTCCTTTCTGAAATAAATTTCATAAATAGCTATCAATATACAAACTTTTATTGGACACACCACACAAACATTTCTCTAATAATTTGCATACATTAATATTAAATGTTTTTAAAGGCAAGTAAGAAAATTGTAATAAATTTAAAAAGGTAAAAGAACATCCTAAGATAATTAGAAAATTAAACTAAAAATAGGATAATTGAATTTGCAAAGTTAATAGCCATGTATTTCATCAAATAAAACTTATTTACGGATTTAGTAAGATGTTACTTTTTTTACTGTAACATAAATAAATGTTTATAAGAAATACCACACATTCTGGATATTAACCTTTAACTGATGTCCCAGAAATTATCACATTAGTGTGAAGCGGCCTGTGAGACCGCAGCAACGAAAGATGAATAAAAGGCACGACTAACTCATAGTATGGTGTTTTTGTACTAAACTTTTTGCACAGAAGTGTTATAATTAAAATTCACCTATTCAAAAGTCTCTGGTGATAGTACAAAAGTTCCAAACGGAACAAAAATTCGATAGTGTTTGTAGTTAAACTGAAAATTGGAAGTTAAACTGCAAAAATTGAAAAAAGCCGCGGTCTGAGAGACCGGTAACATCAGTTAAAGGTTATCACTGCATTTCAAAAGATTTTTTTTTTAATTCTAAGATTTTTTTAATGATACAACAGAAAAATACAATTTAAAGGTTTTTCAGGAAATAGGCATGCTTGCCTGTTTATTGATGAACATTTTAGCTAATTTTATCAAAGATAATATAATTTATATGTTTTTGCAGCCAAAATGTAATATATATATATATATATATATATAAACTATTTGAAAAGCTTCAAAAATTTAAAAAAGACAAAGTTGTAATAAAACAATACTACTTATAAAATAGTTACAAAGTTTATTTTTACACAAATACAAATAACAGTTTATAAATAACAGTATTATAAAGCATTATTTTCTACATATTTTGAGTTAAGATATTATTCCCTAAACAAAACACACAAAAAATAATTGAAAAAATAAATATTTAAATATATTTAACATTTTCCTGTTCTCATCCCCCACCTGAGTCTGTTGCATCATGCAATTTTTCCACATTCTAATCCATGTTTTTTAATGTCTCTGCATCTGAGAAAAAAAAAAAGAATAAATTTTAAAAAATCACAAGTTTATTTTTTACAGCTTTTAAGAATTCTGTCTACAGTAGCTTTTAAGGTGATCATAAACTACAACTTTTCAGTTAACAAAACTACCTTGATGTTAAGGGTGGAATTGCCGGGAGGTAATAAAACTTAACCCGGGAGAACTCGCTGCATGAGATTTTCTCTCACAGTCGTATCTCTTTAAGACTCTTATTTAAATCATTTTTCATTTTAATTAAAATTTCAAAATGTTTTTCAATTATTTTACCTATTTTGCGAATAAAAGTACTAAGCCAACTAAAAAAAGTTGATATTATATGAATGTAAAGTAAAAGAAAAGCAATTGGACATTCTCACTAGCGAGTTCTCACGGGCTAATAGAAACAATTAAATCGATTTTGCCGAGCGATGAGCCTTATCTTTCAGACTGAACTTTCAGGTTCAGGCAAACCAGACTCGACAGTAATATGGGTTACGCTTCTGGCAAATTACACAATACATAAGAATAAAGATGACTAAACAAAGACATAATTAGCATAAACAATTTATTTACTATATTGTTTAGACCCGAGAAGAACATATTAAGATAATTCATTCAGTTGGTTTGACATTTAATGTGAAATTTTTATCCCATGCGTTATCCCGTAAGAATGAACGTATCGAAATTAAACGTAAAGTTTAATTAAACTTTTAAAGATTTAACCATTTAAAATAATTTTACTTCTTAAAATATTTGTTTTTTCCAAGAGCAAACAAGATAAACTAGTAGAAATCAGAACATTCTTTAGTATAAAATTTTAAATTCTTTAAGCAGTCATCAAAGCATTACCAGCGCCTTTATTAAATATTTGCGAAAACGATTATAATTCCGCGTCGATAGGTACAGTCGTGGAAAAAAAAAGTAAACACCCCCTACTAACTCCTCAACTAATTATCGTAGAAGAAAGTTACTAGTACCGAAAGATTGGAAATAAAGTCTACTTTTAAATGATGTATATAAAATTTGCTTAGGGGGGTCATCTACATATTAAAACGAACCATAACTTTGTTTTTTTCAATAGCAGTACCCAATTCTGACAACATAAATGAACTCTACACCCTTCAATTAGCCTAAAAACGAATTTTTAAGCAATTCGTACCATAAGTTTCCGAGAAATTAATTATTTTAAAACGAGCGTATTTTAAGGGCTGTATCCAAATTGAAGTTCGTACTGGATTGTTGTCGAGAGAGCCGCTTCCTTGATCAAGGCACCTTAAGCGCCACTCAAGGAGTCAATGAAGCGTGTTAGATTACAGTACAGGAGAATAAATTTCAAAATGTCTACTCACTTCCATCATAGACGGCCCCTTAAACCATCATTTTGCCGTTTTTTAAGCATAATTTGAAAACTACTTGGAAGAAAAATGTGAAATTTTTGAATTTCCATAAAGCAGGACTTAATAAATCTAAATCCATCAAAAAAATTGTAGGTTGCAATTCATAATTTTTTCGAATATTAATTTCATAATTCATAATTCATATCATAAAATTATAAAAATTGCAAATTCAGCTTATTTATGTTTGGGTATATTAGTATTATTACTACAAAAAAAAAAAAAAAAAAAAAAAAAAAAAAAAAAAAATAGCACATTAGGAGCATAATTTCGGGAGATATAAATAAAAATATGAAAATGTAATTTAACATTAGAAGCACTAAATTTTGAATGTTTACAATTCAAAAACTTATCATTCAAATGACTTGAAATTTGGTGTTTAGGCATAGTTTGAACCGAAGATTTGAAATTTCTCGTTAAAATTCGGTATTGCCATTGAAAAAAATGAAGTTTGGATTCGTGTTAATATGTAGATGACCCCCTAAGAAAATTTTATATACATCTTTTAAAAGTTGACTTTATTTCCAATCGTTCGGTACCAGTAACTTTCGTCTACGATGATTTGTTGAGGAGTTAGTAGGGGGTGTTTACTTTTTTTTTCCACGACTGTACATCGAGCATCCGTCAACCCCTCCACTGAGCACCTGCCAAGTAAAGTCAGTGTGTAACGAAAAAATACGATTTTCTCAAAAGTATGTGACTAGGATAATCGCTATAGTTTTCCTGTATGGCTTAAATAAACTTCTAGTACTATTTTTTCCATAATTTTATTTACAGTAGATTTGGTAATAGCGGGGAAGGAGGGGGAGGGGGATACATTTTTCCAGTACATTTTCGACTATATCTCTGAAAATGTAATATCTAAAATTACAACAAATATCCTTTTGGTTTCCGTATTACAAGATCTTTCGAAGGATACCCCACACACTACATACACAAAAGAAAATAAAAATAAGTAGCTTATTTCCCTATTTTTTTTTCAAAAAATACTTGCGAATCGCTAATAATCAATAAGTATGTTGGTCAATAACCTTATAACTCTGGCAAGTTTGAAATTTTCATGTTCCGTAGTTTCGTAAAATTGACTATGACAGACGGACAGAGAGACACACAAGTGATGTTTACAATTCTTCAGTTTTTACATTTTAAGTGCGGAAGCCAAAAAATTTAACTAAAATCAAAACTAGTTTATCTAGTCAGTTAGTCTAATTTATCTAGTAAAATTTCATCAGTTTAATCTAATTTATCTCGTCAAATTAGTTCAACCTAATTTATCAACTTTAATCTAGTCAGAGAGACAAACTAAACATTAACTAGTTAGTACCTAAACAGTACAAACGCAGAATAAAACTTTTCAACCTCAGGTATCCTATGCATGAAAAGGTTTAAAAAATATTAAAATGCGAGAGAGAAATTTAAATATCTCCCATATGATTGACATTAACTTGACCGTTTCTTCGCGTGACTAGTGTAGGCTCTTATGAAGTTACCTTCTATGAAAGATTGTTACCATAAAAATAATAATAAATAAATGTAGAGTAGGTGGAGGCAAAGATACGCACTTCCCATACATTTTCATTTTTAACACACACATTAGTCTAAACTTATGTAATGAGTGATTAAAATGTTAGATTAGAACCTTAGGCAAGTGCTAACATCAACCGACATTCTGTCAAAATATAATTCTGAGAGAAATTGCAATTTTTATAAAACATTGCTCTGCGTATCTTTGCCCCATCGGTTGGGGCAAAAGTACGCAGCCGTGGGGCAAAGATACGCAGTGCGTATTTTTGTCCACTTACTGTGGGTTTTTGCCCCATTTCCAATAAAACGAATGAGTTATGCAAAAGCATTAGTAAATTTCACTAGTATTTATAGTTAAACTGAAAATTGTAAGTTAAACCACGAAAAAAAAGGAAATAAACAGGGGGCCTGTGAGATCGCAAATAGCAGTTAACCTCAAACTACTGTGACAAAAATTGTTGAATAAATACTGTGAGCGGTCTTAAAGACCCCTTGATCGTAGAATAAATAAAAGGGTTGACTGACTCATAAGATACTGTTTTTGCGCTAAACTTTATGTAAAGGCCTATTATAATAAAAGTTCTCCTCATTTAGAAGTCTTTAGCGATACTATTAAGTTTCCAAACGAATCAAAATTAAACTAACATCAATATTTAAATTGAAAATTACAAGTTAAGCTATGAAAAATGAATATAGCAGCAGTCTGTGAGACCGTTAACAGGTGTTATGGGTTAAGACTTTAAAACAAAATCGTTTTATGAAACAAGAATATTGATTTTTAAAAGTAGGTAAGTAGATATCTACGTTCTATACCTAAAAAAAACTTAACTAGAAAAAGGAAAATGTAGTTAATTAGCTTATATTAGTTAAGTAGCTATTATATTTTATACAATATAAAATATAAAACTTACCACAACGTAATTGTGGAAAGCTTTGCATCTAGCTAAAACGATAAGGCAAAGCCCCGAATCTTAATCTTGTGCGTATCTTTGCCCCAAGACGGTTGCGTACTTTTGCCCCATTCTGCAGTATTTTACTTAACCGGCTACCTACAAGTTTAAACAAATGCGATCGAGATAAACTATGCGGCATTTAGAAGTTACAGAGCTTCCGTTCTCCACTGAACTTTTGGATTTGTAAAAATTCGAAGAATTGTTAGCTAAACAATAAAGTGAAATTTTTAAAATATTAGATCAAAATTCGAAAATTTAAACTTACCTCATTTTCTTGGCACGGAGTGCTACGTTTTTCATAAGGTTTGATCACACAACTACTACACATGAGACAAAACTACTACCTAGCGGTCATGATTGTAGAAATGTTTCTTCATATTAAATCAGGCAGTGCGTATCTTTGCCCCCACCTACTCTACAGTTGAACACTTTTTTTACATGTAAAAAACAAAACAAAACAAAACATGTTCAATAAGAATACAAATAAACAATATTCAAATCTGACATTGACACTATAACATTGAGATTTTGAAGTGGTTATTCAATGCATTTTAGTTATTTAGCTTCAGTTCATTACGAAAATATGCACCAATCAATTTTAGTAAAATTTTTTGCGGCAGGTCTCGAAATGGAAAATCCACGAATAGGGACGCTATTTCAAAATTATCGTTGACTAAAAACTTTTTTTTTAAACTTTAGGCGAATTTATGTCTAATCATACCAAAACAATTTAAAAACTGCGTTCAAAATTCTAAATAATAAAAAAAGTTATAAACAGCACAATAAAAGCCATACGTATGAAATTGTAATAAGATGTTTTAATAACTTCACGGATCACTAACCAAAATAATATTTGTCATAATTTCACGAACCGGAATATCGTTTAGATTTGCTCCGGTACATGCGTGATTTGCGGGCGTGAAAAACTAAAAATTTTAAAATATTCATATTTAAAAGTTTTACAAAAATTTGGAAATAAAAAGATTTATACACATCCGATTAAGAAGCAGTTACGTCAAAAGAAAAGAGAAATTATTAAAGAATGAAATAAAACGGACGTCGGTAGGAAATACTTTTAGTAATTTCAATAAAAATTAGAAAAAAGAGGTACATTAGAAATCCAGGTAGATAAGCATAGAGCCAACTAAGAAACAGTTTAAAATTATACTTAATAGAGAAAAAAATGTTAATGATAATGAAAAAATAATTTAAAGTTTAAAATCATACTCTCGAACGCAATGTTGAATTCAAGGGGTGACCGAGAGGGGGCATTCCCCCCGGAACCTTGAAATGTCGTCCCGGAAGGTTTGAATTCTTTTGCTTTTTAATGGACAAAAGTGCAATTTCCAACTCGGAATGTCCCCCCCCCCCTCCCTCCAGGGGCGTAGCTGCAAAAAAATTTTCGGCGGGGGGAGGGGGGGAGTTAAAAATTTTCCCAACATGAAAAAAAATGATCTATTTTCCAGCTAAAATAATATGTTCAATGTGTGTTTAATGATAATGATACTTATATGCAAAAAAAAATGCTGAAACTAAAAACATAAAAATTATAATTATTGGTTCATTTACTGAAAAAAGTTTTTGTCTTCAATTGTGTACGAGTCATAATTGTACTTTATAGAAAATAGCCTCATATTTTTAGATTTTTGAATAAGGAACAAAGTTTTGGAGGAAAGGTATTACAGACACTGTTGATGGACAACAGTAGAGAAATTCATGTCTGGTAGATGTATGATATTTTTGTTACACAGAGAAACATAATGAGAAATTGAGTCTGGCTGCTTTTTGTATTTATTTTGAAAGTTGAACTATTTTACTATTACAGAACTCAGAAAGATCGTCTGCAAAATAATAAATAATTCTTTTTTTTATTTTTACTTAAAAAAAAAAAGAATAAGTGTTTCAAAAATCTATACTTTCCTAACTCTAAGCTCAAATTTCCAAAGTTCACATATATTGGGGGGGGGGGGGGTCTCCCGCCATAACCCCTATCGCGACGTCCCTGCCCCTACTCCCCCTCCACCTCATCCCGGAGCAACAGAAATCTCTCCCGGAGATAAGCGTTTGAATTCAACACTGCAACAGCAACGTGAAAGGCAACAACAACAATAAAAAAAAAAAAAAAGCAAACGAAATCTTAAACTCCCTGTAAAGTTCAGAAAAATTTATTAAAAAATATTTAACATGACCCAAAACATAACTATTGAAAAACGTAGGCATTACTTAGAAAATTAACATAACTTTTAATTTATTAGAATTTTTGTTATGAAATAAGTTGTAGATTATAAAGAAATGTTACTTTAGAGAAAATAACCACCTTTGAATAATTAAAATAAGAAATACCTTTATTTCTGGGTTCCTTTATTTGAACGCTAATCAATGATCCGCTAATCACGAGATTCAATAACGATGTGTCTTTTTCTTTTGACTCTGAGCTCTGAATTTCCAGTCATACGCTGTTATCTATTCTGCTCTCAACAAAAGGAATTTTCGTTGACGTCGTTGAAATAAGACAGTGTTGCAGCAGTTTTACAGCCAAAATGGCATTGCAAGGGAGAGATCGATTTTGTTTCATCTGCCTTGCAGTACTTTTGAGTGAAAATTGTTGTGTCAAATTTGTCAAGACAAGGAAATATCGAGAAAAAGTCAAACTTACTGCAAACGTGCATGCTATCTGGGTTAGATCCAGTTTTAGACAATGAAAGAATGTTATTTTGAAATTCCAGTACACAGGCCATACAATATATAATATATTAAGACAAAAATAATATAGAACCCGAGTTCTAATAGAAGATGTTTCTCAGAACCTGATAGTTTAGTTTTGCAAATAAAAGATAGGGAAAACAAAACCGTTTATTTGCTAATTCACATCCACAAGTCCATTGGCATTTGTCATATATATCAGGTTTAAATTTATTTTGAAATTTCTAGGTTTAGATTTCGTCACTTGGGTAAGAATTAAAGAAAAGGTTTTGGTTTTCGTTTCGAAATTTCAATTTTTCTTTCCAGTAGGAAACAATGAAAAGTGCTGTTTCTTTAGTTCCGAAATATTGATTTTACTAACTTCCGTTTTAAATGTCTGTAATTACTTCTTTTACATACTAATAAAAAAGAAATTTAGAACAAAACAAAAAGAGATTAGCAATTTGCAAAAAAAAATATCCAACTTAATATTTAAATCGCAAGGGAAACTAAACTAACAAAAAAACTCCGTCAAAAATATATGCTACCGCGCATTACAGATTGTGCGAATGAAATGACCTTGAGCGATGCGTCATAAAGCCTGTCCTTTCTCGTACACTGTTAAAAATCTCCAGCATTTGCTGCATACTCACTCCACCGCTTTTATAGAATATCTCTATTCTGATTCTGACCTATGAGAATGCTCTATAATATAGTCAAGTAACCGATTTCTATAAAAGCGGAGGAGTGACGATGCAGCAAAAGCTCCAAATTTTTAACAGTGTATCATCCGTGTAAGCTGATTTTGAATAATATCCCCAGTCGCACGTGCTATTAAGAAAACACTTGGCGCTGGGTGTTAAAAACTTTCCGATTTTCTTCAGTAATGCTTTGTTATGGACGTTCCTAAAAAAGGGGAAAGGTAAGGGGGGGGGGGGGACAGGCGTGCCTGAATATTAATCGTATTGGACATTGACAAAGCATTAGAAATTTTTAATAATATTTTATTTATTTTGTTAAATTATTTCTTCATTTTTCCTTGGGGGTTCCCGTGCTCATGTGGTCCAATGAAACAATCGCAAATGATCAGGGTCGGACTGGGTCAGTGTAAAGGGCGCAGACCTTGGATTTTCAGAGGTCTCAAAAATTTTAGCGAATCAAGTCAATTTTACTTGCTTGTGTTGTATCTGGTTTGACGAGGTTTAACACACTCGCATAGCACCAAGAAATGATAATGGCTTAAATTATATCTCTAACTCTGGATAGAAGACTTCGCTATATTCTTCGTGCATGTTTAAAGCTCCATCAATCCTACACAAGCAATTCCTACTAAGCAATTTTGTAAAACAAATCATATAACATCTAAAACTCCAGCAAGTTGAACACAGATTACCTTGTAGTAGATTACTGATATCAAGACTAGAGCTTTCTCATTTTCTTCTTCTACCTGTAGATACCTTGCAGAAAAAAAAAGTGATCACCCCTACCAATTTTCTTGAAAATGACTGTATAAAAAAGTCATAGGATACCAATTGATTAGGAATAATATTTACTATTAAATGCTTTTCATAAATTTTGCTTTGGAGGCTGTCTACATATAAAAAAATACACGAACGTTGATTTTTCAAATGGTAACATCCACTTTTGACACCCTATTTGAGTTCCTTTCTAGCCAGGACAGAGATATAGTTTATATGCTTTTCTTAATACTTAATACATTTATAAAACAAAATGTGTTAGGGGTTTATCCCTAAATTTCGGAAAATAAATTGAAGATCTTACAAGAAAAAGTACCAAAATCTCTCAATTAGTCACCAGTAAAATTTTACAAGTATTATAAATTTATTAAAAACTTATTTTACATCAAAGAAAATCCTACAAAATATTTCTGGTAAGTTTTTACGATTTTTTTCTGTGGTACCTTTGATAGCGGAATACGACCCCCTTAAATTATGGAAAAGGAAAATTTTCTCCATATCTCGAAAATTAATTATTCAAATGAGCTGTACACATCGATGTTTTAACAATTGTGGTTTGTTCCTTATATATTTTTTTTAATATGACTTTAATAATAGCTTTCTAACTAAGAAAAATGTTTGAATAGAAAAAAAAGTCTGGAATAAGTTTGGGAATCTGTATAACTTTAATTAATTAATAAATCTGCATCTGTATCTGTATAATTAATTAATTAATCTGTATATCTTTAATTAATTAATAAAAAATCAATCAGATAATTTTTATGAAGATAAAAATTAAGTTTCTCAAATGGATTTAGCTTTACCATACTCAAATTTAAACTCTTCTAACCCCATCAAGATTTAAGATAATGGATATAAAATATGCCTTTTTCCGGGCTGTCTCGATCCAAGAAACTCAAATAAGGTGTCAAAAATGAGTGTTATTGTTTGAAGTTTCAAAGTTGGTACAATTCTTAATAAGTAGATGACTTCAGAAACATATTTTATACATAACAATAACTAGTAGATATTATTTCCAGTCGATTGGTACCTAGATATTTTTTTACGATTATTTTTAGCAGAATTAGTTAGGAGTAACCACATTTTTTTTTCTGATCACCATTGATGCACTGAGGTTCTTTAAAAAAGCTAACAAGTTTTTTTCGCACCAGGCGCCAAATAGAGTTGTCGCGGTGCTGCTAAGGGCTTAATGTAATATGAATTAGTTATCAAGTTGGTTAAAAATCTCATAAATTTAATTTCTGTTGCAATCTGAGAACAATTACTTTTTATTTACTACTGTTTTATTACTATTAATATTATTAACTAAGTAGCATTTTTAAATGTGGTATCTGCAGGTATCTCCTTCAACACACACAAGAAACATTCAGTGTGTAAACTTCGTTTATAAAACATTTATGTTTAAAACAAAAATATACTCTCCGTATGGCAATAGAAATTTTGAAAACTAAATCTCATACTTCTTTTGTTCTTTTATAAAACTACCACACATTATAGGTTATTGGAATGCTGAAATATAGGGCTATTTGAATGTGAAAATAATACTTGCTTGTGAAAACAATTGGTATTTTTTATCCTTAAAAAATGACTTTATGCATCCATAAAGAGCTGAATTGATATCACTTTATAAAAAAGTTTCTACAGAAAAAGTACACCCTAAAACAGTCGCTTTGCTAGTCTAAAATCGCTTAAATAATTTAGTAAATTTACTATTCTCATCACACTCTTCCCATGATTTGCAAAACTTTTACCATTGTTATAGATCAAGGGAAGGGAAATATTTAAGTTTCCCTACTTGAGTGTTTTGAGAAGGTTCTCATTTCGATGCATATGTATATATATATATATTTTTTTTTTTTTGTATTTTCACTGATTACTCCTAAACTATGCGCGAAATTACTATCCGAAAATGATGGTAGATTTTGTGAATGAGAAAACGCTGCCCGCGAGATCCCACAGCTTGCAGGATTGTAATCTAAAAGTATCATCAACTTTGTATTTCCCGAAAAGAAAAAGATTGTGTTTTCCAATCAACAACAAAATCCATACAAAAAGTTTTTTGACTTCTGATATACTTCTCTCTTTTTTTTTTCACTCAAGTTGCTTTTAAAAAGCACGATTATAGGTACATTCAGGGGCAGCTATAAAGGAGGCCGGCGCAAAGTACTAAAAGAAAAAGGACTGAAAGTATGCAAAATATTTGGTTTAAATCTAAAAGATATCATTCAAAGAAGCGATGAAAGAAATTAAGTCCAGGGCGCCATGGCTACTACAGCTCTCGTTGGGTGCATGTTTTATCTTTCAATCGCAGGCAAAAGATGTACTTTTTGGTTCCCGATCTTGAAATTGCTACGATAATAAAAAAAAAATACTTCTCTTGTGCTGTCTGTCTAGTGATTGTTGATTACTCGCTAAACGAATTCTGGAAATTTAGTACGCTAATCAGAATGTATGTCTACAACCAGTGAAAAATTATTGGAGCGGCTTAGGCACTTAGGGGCGCGAAGTTTTCCCTGGACCAGGGCGCACCGGCCCTCGGGCCGATGGGCCGGCGGGCCAGTCCGAGCCTGATGATGAATTCTTCAGCGGATGCGGATGACGTCATTTTATATAAAATAAAAGCGGGTGTTTTAAGTCTTAAAACTGAAATATGTTTTGTACTATCGATATATAATATATATATATATATATACATGTTATAAAATTGCTAAGATGCTCTATAAACTTTTTCAATTAGTATACCTTTCACTTAGTTGCTAACTCAATTTCTATATCTGCCCCAAGTAGCACTTCAAAGTGCTAGAACCCCAGAAGAGGTATTATCAAGTATAGCCTAATTTCGATAATCATCTGTGCAGACATGTTCGATGTCTTGACACTTCTCAAACTTCATAAATTATTGGCTACATCAACTCCCAATTAAATTCAGAAGTAACTTGCAACACACGGCCCAATTATTACGTATTTATAACTTTTAAATCTAGGCGAGCATGAATAGGTATCCTATACGAAAGTGAAAGCCAATTATCCAAGATTATTCAGGAGAAATTAATATAAAACAGCCTTAAGGCTATAAATTGTAATTAAGTAGTCTTCTAGTAGTGAGCTTCTCTTAGAACTTCAAATTCACGTAGATTCCTCCGAGTTGCCATTGAGAACAGAGCTGCCCAGCGACTGCGACTCCGGCTAACATGTCTCTATCTCTACGCAAAATAAAACAATGTCCGAACAACTGTGGGTTTACTTTAAGTAGGAATGTCACCCGTCAAGACTCCAAAACTGAGTTTTATATCATACGTACATATTTTTTTTCATCGAGGACGACACTAAATTCTGAAAAAGCAGAATTCCTGTTTTCTAGTTTTGAGTACTTTAGCAGTGAATTTTTATCGAGACTAGAATGCAAATGAAATTTTACGATGTTAAAATCAACATGGACAATATTATAAAAATAAAATTTAATAGATGTACATTATTTTAACTAAAAATACCTGCACATATATTTTTTAAAGAGATAAAATATATGGAGTTTGCCGTCTAGTTTTGTAGTGAATAAAGTATGATTAGAAAGTTTATAAATTTTCTACTGAAAGTATAAGTAAGCATTTTGCTTATACTAACATGATTTTGAGTGCCATTTGTTTCTCATGTTTTATGATGTATTTTGGTCTATTATCCAGACGGTATTAAAATATGCAATCATAAAATAAGAAATAGATATACTAAAACCTTCCCTGAAAAATTGTCTAACTAACAGTGCAAATTCCATTGAAATCCATACAGTATAGTAGATTTTACAAATAAATCTCGTAAGATGTTGATATTAAAATCTTGGTTTATTAACAGCCTTCTATTTATCACGAAAAATATAAAGCAACTGATAAATCATTTTTAAATAAATAAAAAGAAAATTGTTAAAAAGTTAAAATTTTTGGATCACCAATTGAATTGTTAAATTGTATCAATCAACCTACCAAACAAAGCACAACCAATAAAACATAAACACAAAACTCACAATCACGTGATCAAATCGCCCAGAGAATTTTTCTGCGTCGCACGCGCCAAGTTTGGGTGAGGTTGGTTTGTAAATTTTAAACGCTGAACGGGCTAAAATAAATGAAGTAGGTCATGTGATGCTTTTCCCAACTATTTTGGATTTTATCTGAGTGAACATAGGCATGTATTTCTGTTACGAAAACCATGTTTTTTAAAGATAAAGAAATATAGTCGTTTGTTTTACCTGTTTTGAACCATAAAAATAATGAAATAATTGAATTAATTTAAAATTACTTTCTTCGAGAAGACCAACTCCATGTCAAAAAACAACTGAGCGCGCGCGCGCGGCGTGAACTGCACTTCTGAAGTATAGCGCCTAGAATATGTACTGTGGAAATCGGCTATCCCTGTAATACTTAAAAAAGCGCTAAAATATTGTATCCCTTAAATGTGCATCGATACTGCTGCAATATGCAGATCGCAGCGACATCTGCAGGATATTTTCTACAACTGCAAGAAATACGAAAATCCCGCAGATGTCGCTGCGATCGACACTTGAAATTTTAGCAGTATCGTTGCACATTTAAGGGATACAAATTTATAGCACTGTTTGTATAGCATATTTCCACACTAGGTATTCTAGGCGCTGTATCTGAAGTACTTCATGAAAGTAAGAACTAAATCCGATAGGTCGTACTACGGCCTATAGAGGCGCTGGTCGCATCCTTCGGTACAGGAAAATCGTCCCTTTAATTTCCCTTTAACTAATGCTAAAGTGCCATTTAAATAATTCTTTATTGTAAATGCATTTGAAAGTTTTAGATATTCAAATTCGGATAATTTTTACTTTTTCATATAAGACAGAACACAAATGTCACAGGAAATCTGAAACTGTGCAAAAGAGCAATCATTCTGAACAAATTTAAAATGCATGTAATGCAATGCGCTTGCACTGCACTATCCTGAAGAGAGAAGTTACATCTTTTCTGCACCAGATGGCCAATGTACTAACCCCTCGACTAACCCTGACGCGGTCAGCACTAAATCGCACAACGCTTAGGTATAAACAAACTGAAGGCTTCGCCCACTCTAGAAACAGTCGCCATCTACTGGCTAATCATCTAAAAATAACATCTAAACGGTTGTTTTAATTAATTTTATTTTTCTAAGTCTTTTTTCTTTGTTCTTTCTGTGGCAAAAAAATAAAAATAAATAAATAAAAAGTGAGGTTGGGGGGGGGGGGATATATTTTAATACCAAATATTTAATTTATATGCTTTAACACTGAAGTTATATTAAAATATATATGTGTGTATCTTGATTTAGAACTAGCATCTGTTAATAATAGCATGTTTTATTTATTTGTTATTTATTTCTTTTATTTTTTTACTTTAAAGAAAATTTATTTCTTATTTACTAGTTTATGATGTCATGCAGTAAGTTGAAAAAAAATACGGCTAATCATAGAAAAATCTTATTTAATTCGTATTGTTATTTAAGAATTCAAAGAAGAATTTTTTTAAATTCATAATTTTTTCATCTTGTTAAGAAACAAGAGAAGTTTAATTTGAAGAACACCATAGGAACTTATTTTTCATAATAATATTTTGAATTTATACTAAATAAAAGAGAAAAGGAGACAAAAAAAAATAATAACAATTACTTTTTATTAATTTTAGCTATCAATTACTTTCCAATACCCTTAGCTAAATCTTACTTAAATAAATAATAAATTTTTATAAATAAAAAAGACAAATTTACACAAAAGAATTTTCATAGCCATTCATAAGTTTTTAACAATTTAGTAGAGAAAAATTATTTCTAATGTAAAAACAACAACAACATCAGAAAAAGGCACGATTAAATTTAAGTTAATTTTGATAAATAATTACTTAAGAGTTCCTTACATGAAAAAAAAAAAAAAAGAAAAATCATACTCTTACACTTGGACTTAAAAAAATAAAAAATAGTAATAATTTTTTTAAAAATATATTAAAAAATTTAAATCCAAACTTTGCAAAATTTAAAGAATCCTATAAATTAATTCATTAATTTAATTCAATGAGTATAGTACAAGCTTTAAGTAAGATTTAGATGAAGATATTGGAAAGTAATTGATAGCTAAAATTATTAAAAAGTAATTCTTAATATTATTCTTTTTCTCCCTTTCTCTTTTATTAAGTACTAGCAAACCCCGCGGCTTTGCTCGCGTAATAGTTGAAATATGTAAAGTGATATTTGCATGACTATTTTTTATTAGAAGAACACTTTTTGATATAATTCAAAAATTACAAATTAAACCACAGTTTGACTAAACTTCATTATAAAAGAGCAATAGACAGAAATGAGATTTTAAGTAATAAGAAGAACTAAAATTAATTCCAATTAAATGATAATTTAGGAAGTATTTTGATAATTTTATTCTTATTTCATACGCTCATTTCAGTATTCATTTAAAGTTTTGAATTTTTTAGAAACCATCAACACATTTACATCTTAAAATTAACCATCATGTCAAATTCCAAGTTTCTTGTCTAACAGTCTACCACCTCTCTGGTGTTAGTGGCACTAACATAAACTGCCAAAACAGAGTTGAAATAGAATGTCTCGAAAAATGTTGAAACAGAGAGTGTCATCATTAATTTGCCAACATTAACCTTGAAATCGGTTGGTATTTCCTAATATTCTATAGAAAACGGAATTTAGATGTTTTTAAAGGCTTTCTTGTTGTTCCTGCCAACCACGTGGTAGTGACACCGGCATAAAATATAGCCCGTATAGGATCAAGGACTATCACTCTTGATTCGCAACCAATAACTTCTGTAATCGGTTTATTATTTCCTGAAATTCCACAGAAATCGATTTAGGACTCTTTTAGAATGCTTTTCGCTCTTTCCCTTCGCTTCACCACTTGAATTTATTTTCGACTGTTCTCAGAAGACATTTATATTTTATAAGTAACTACCGTGCTATATTTAAAGTTTCTAGCTTCTCAAGTACCGCAGAAATCGCAATTTAGAAAGTGTTTTGCTCCTGCAACCCTCGACATAAAAAATAGCTTATGTTTGAGCAGGTTCTATCCCCATCAATTTGCAACCATTATGTTTGAAATCGGTTTCGTATTTCATAAGATTGCATAAAAATCGTAATTTAGAACGCTTATAGAATGCTTTTCGCTCACTTCATCCTTTTAAATTTGGAATTGTCTTTCGACAATTCTTAGAAAACATTTGCATCTTTGAAGTAATTACCATTTCAAATTCAAAATGTTAGATCCCCTCAGTAACACAAAAAATGCAATTTAGAACATTTTTTGCTCCTGTAACCCCCCGGTGGTATAATATAGGCTATGCTGGATCGGGAGGCTGTCACCATCAATTTGAAACCATTACTTCTGAAATCGGTTTATATCTCCTGAGATAGCGTAGAAATCGCTATTTAGAACGTTTTTAGAGCGCTTTTTGTTCATTCTCACCCCTTTTAATTTTCAAATTTTTGAGAAACTCTTCTATGAGAGTATTTACATCTCATAAGTAATTACCATGCCAAATTTCAAGTTGCTAGCCCCTTCAGTATTTCAAAAATCACAATTTAGAACGTTTTTTAAAATGCAACCGCAAGGTGGTAGTGACGCCGACATGAAATAGATCCTATATTGGAGCATTAAATTCCAACCATTACTTTTGAAATCGGTTGGGTACTTTCTGAGATTTCGTAAAAATCGCAATTTAGAACGTTTTTTAGAACATTTTTCGTCCATTTTCAGCTCTTTTAAATTTCGATTTTTTAGGAAATGTTCTTAGAGATCATTTGTATCTCATAAATAACTGCCCTGCCTAATTTCAGGATTCTAGGCCCTTCTGTAACACAAAAATCGCAATTTAGAACGTTTTTTGCTTCTGCACTCCTTTTAGGGGTAGTGGCACTGACATAAAATGTAGCCTATATTGGAGCAAGGGTTGTCACCATGATTTTGACACCATTATTTTTTAAATCGGTTTGCTACTTCTTGAGATTGCGTAAAAATCGCCATTTAGAATGTTTTTTAGAACGCTTTTTGCGCATTTTCACCCCTTTTAAATTTAGAATTTTTTAATAAATGTTCTTAGAGATCATTTATATGTAATAAGTAACAACCATTCCAAATTCCATGTATCTGGGCCCTTCAGTAACACAAAAATCGCAATTTCGAACGTTTTTTTGCTCCTGCACCCCCTTTAGTGGTAGTGGCACCGACATAAAATGTAGCTTATGTTGGAGCAAAGGTTGTCACCATCATTTTGACACCATTATTTTTAAAATTGGTTTGGTACTTCTTGAGAATGCGTAAAAAATCGCCATTTAGAACGTTTTTTAGAACGCTTTTTGCTCATTTTCACCTCTTTTAAATTTCGAATTTTTTAAGAAATGTTCTTAGAGATTATTTATATATAATAAGTAACTACCATGGCAAATTCCAGGTATTTGGACCCTTCAGTAACACAAAAGTCGCTATTTCGAACGTTTTTTGCTCCTTCACCCCCTTTAGGGGTAGTGGTACCGACATAAAATGTAGCCTATGTTGGAGCAATGGTTGTCACCATCATTTTGACACCATTATTTTTTAAAGCGGTTTGGTACTTCCTGAAATTGCCTAAAAATCGCCATTTAGAACGTTTTTTAGAACGCTTTTCGCACATTTTCACCCCTTCTTAATTTCCATTTTTTGAAGAAATGACCTTCGAGATCGTTAGCATCTTATAAGTAACTACCATTCCAAATATCATGTTTCTAGGCCCTTCAGTAACACGAAAATCGCATTTTTAGAACGTTTTTGCTCCTGCACCCCCTTTTAAGCAGTGGCACTGACATAAGATATAGCCTATGTTCTAAGTTGGACTAACACCATCATTTTGATATCATTACTTTTGGAATCGGTTCGGTAGTTCCAGAGCTTACTTCCTACAAATAAACAATTTTTACCTCTTTATAATATGAGTATAGATAAATTCAAAATATTAATATGAAAAATAAGATTCTAAGGGGTTCTTCAAATTAAACTTGCCTTGTTTCTTAACAAGATGCAAAATTAATGAATTAAAATAAAACTTTTCTTTGAATTCTTAAATAATAATAATAATTATTATTTTTCTATGAACAGCCGAATTTTTTTCAATTTACTGTATGATATAATAAACTAGTAAATCTAAAATAAATTTTCTTTCTTGACCTAAGTCAAGATAAAGTGTAAAGGTTTTTTTTTCTTTTCAGGTTTTCAGGAAAGAAAAGTATTTATGCGCATAAATTGCAGTACACGTACACACATATACTTAAATATACCTTCAGTGTTAAAGCATATAAATTTAATATTTAGATTTTTATTTTTTTAAGTCCAAATGTAATAAGATGTCGCTTTTTTATGTAACACTCTCTTAGTTAATAATTTGTTAAAAATAATTTAACTAAACAGTGTCTCCTCTACACCTTAAAAAAAAAAAAAACTCTGTTAAATTATTAAAACTTATGAATGGCTATGAGAATTGTTTTGAATAAATTGAACTATCTTTATAAAAAATGATTTGCATGTTCGAGTAAGAGGTAGCTGAAATTATTAATGTATTTTTTATCTTGATTTTTCTTTTATTAATTTAAATTCAGAATCTTATTATGAAAAATAAGATCCTCAGGGGTTCTTGAAATTAATTTTAGGTTTTTTTTTTCTTAATTAGATGGAAAATAATGAATTCATTCATAAACTCTTCATAGTATTAAAAATAATAATAGTAATAATACAATATGTTCTTTCTGTGACTACCCATAAAATTTTCATTTTATGATATGACATATTAAGAGCCCTGGTCAGTAAGAAAAGATTTCGCATTTCTCCGAGAAGCAGCTAATCGCGCCCGTCGGCCTAATCGTTCGGAGTTTTCGTGGTTTTCTTCGAGCCGTGGATCTTCCATGCGTTAATACGGATTAGGTTCCCTTAGAAAGACCCCCACGGAGGGCACTCCCCTCGGGCCTATATCCCTCGTGTAGATAATTGGCCGTCAAAAATCAACCCAACCCGAGAAGCAGCTTGATGCCAACCCCCCCAACTCCTGTCAAGTAGTCGGATACTATAATTACCGCGAAGTCTTCCCCGGCCAGTAGATAAAATTTATGACCCCAGCGGTAGGGAGATTTGCACAGTATAGGAAAAATATTTCTGAATTCTTTTTCAGTTTTTAGAAATAAGATGAATGATGAGAGAAATGATTGGAATGATTTTTTTCCTGACTAGTTTTATTTAATTATAATTTAAAAGTTTGCGCGTTTACACATACTCCAAAGAAAAGCGTGAGAACTGCACAGCATTCACAAAATTTTCTGTACATATATGTAGATTTGCAAAATGAGTTATGGTAAAACCTATATTGATTTTCATTTTATATGATTTGGTACAAGTAATTACCTCACGTATGAATGACTTTTTCTTTTTTTTTTCTTTTTTTTTTGCGTGGTCTTTAATTTAATTTAATTTTTTATAATTATTTTGATTTACAATCGAAGACATCATATTATATCATAATTATATAATAAAATATCAATTAATATAGTATTAGTCACAATCGCATTTTAAACAAGGGAGAAATTATTATATTATATGTATGTAATTATTATATTAAAAGTAATATTATTACATTAAATGTATTCTTTAGTGCACAGTTTGATTTTAACAATTGAACCACACTAAAAACAAACTGATTAAATAAATTAGCTATTTTCCCCTTTCCCCGAAGCAAGACTTTTATTCATTCTTCCAATGTATGAAACTATCTTTGGAATGAAATTTATTCTTGTTTTTGAGAGAGAGAGTGTGAGAAAGATGCAGCGAGATTAGCGAAAATCTAATTATTTTAAAGTTTTCTTGCAATGGATACATTTTAAAACTGCATTTGCATGTATTTTTATAATATTTATTTTAAAAAAATTACAAACAGGATTATGAGATGAGAAAAACTAACTTATATGAACAATTCTATTGGTCATCACATTCATATGTAACTAACAAATCAAAACTTCGATATATGGCGAATTAAAAAAAAAAAAAAAATCTGAACTTGACAAATAATTTTTCTTTAAACATTTTTTTTCCACGCAAAAAAATTTCCCTTTTTGTTAGATTTTAATAAAAAACACTTTTAAGTAATTTCTACACATCGCTGTCTTCAGCTTTTAAATATTATTATATATATTTGGCTTATCAATGGAAATATTCGACTAGTAGATGGCTACTAAATAAAAAGTAACTATTAGACAGAAATTGCTATTAACTTCTACCTTTGGAATTTAAAAGAAATTGGGCAATGTTGAATAGCACAATTTATAATATTAATTTAAAGTAATTTCTTTCAACTTCTACAACTATTTTAAATTTATGAGAAAAGACAATTTTAAATTCCAAAAAACACGAAATTGAATTCTACATTATGCTACATCTTAAAAATGAAAGGATACATATATAAGTTATTTTAAATAAATAAAAGTTAGACACCAGACATAGATATTTTCTTTTTTTTTTCTTTCTGTCTTTCAATTAAAACGTATAATTATTGCATGTTGTAATTCAGAAATGACTATGAAGACAATTGAGGTATATATAATATTTGTTCAAATTATTTAATCTCGACATGTCAGTAGAAATAATATGGAATAGAAATAATGTGGAAATAACATGAAAACTCATAGATAGTCACACTCCCTATTTTTTTAAAATACCTATTTCAAATTATATATTTTTTCTTTCTTCTATCTTTAGAAGAAAAAAGTACTGCATTCGTGAAAAAATTCGACATCCGGTTTTCGACGGATTTATAAATTTTAGGCCTAATACACAGTAATAAACTGTAGTATATATTATTTGCAAACTAAAAACCTCTTTATAAGTATTTTCAAAGTAATATTAATAACTAGCAGATCTACCCGGCTTCGCTCGTGTCAATAATAAGGGTCCACCCGGGTAAAATACATTAAAATGAAATAATACGGCAATGACAATAACTGATATTGGTGCATTACCGTCCACGAATCGTTAAAAAGACCAATAAAAAATATAAGTAAAATAGTTTTAATTGCGTCTACTATTAACTATACCATAATAATGTATATTCCAAACAAATGTCATAACATATATTAATGTACAATTATTTGCTTAAAAAGCGTCATTTAAATAAAAAAAATCATTAAAAATATTAAAATTTTACATGTTTCGACTCTTTCATTGAGTCATCTTCGGAATATATATATATATATATATATATATATAAAACTACAAACACAATGCCAATTGTGACATTATAGTGATGATGGCAATGACCTAACCCATAAATTTCGCCTTTACTAAAAAATTTTTAACTTATGATCATCATACAATTTCGTTTTTCACACTGTCGAATAGAAAAAGCTTCTGTCAAATGATATTTATTTGGAAATTGTATCTCAATTTTTTTTCATGTGAATGGATTTTAAAGTAATTTTTAATCATGGATATTTTTGATTTGCATGCAGCCAGGGATAAGATTTCCGCATTTTTTCACACCAGTATTTTGTTAGAGTAAATGATATTTCATTTAATCGGGACACTCTCTTGATTTAACAGAACAACATTTTCTTTAAGAATATACCGGTGTGCAAAAACGTGGAAATCTCATCCCTACATGCAGCCCAATTACGAAAGATATACCTGTTTGCTCTTAATGTAACATTATAAAGTAAAGACATTGATGAACTATGAGTAACTCTAGCATCATATGGTTGGTGGCAACAACCTAACCCAACCATAAATTTAACTTTTACTGCAATTTGACCTTTAAACATCGCACATTAGATTATTCCAAAATCTAATAGAATACAAAAAGTACTTTCAGTAATATTTTTTTGAAAATCTTATCTCAATTTACGGATTGTTTATCCATTTTAAATTAATTTTCAATCACGGATATATTTTTAAATATACCTGTAACCCAATTCAGAAAGATATATCCGTTTGCTATTAATGCAATATTATGAAGAAA
This sequence comes from Maratus speciosus, assembly GCA_963932465.1. Lineage (NCBI taxonomy): Eukaryota > Metazoa > Arthropoda > Arachnida > Araneae > Salticidae > Maratus > Maratus speciosus. The sequence goes on along the minus strand of OZ010789.1, from coordinate 518,373,685 downwards.
AGACATATCTATGAGTAACGCCTAGCACCATATTGTTGGTGGCAACAACCTAACCGTACCATAAATTACGCTTTTACTGCAATTTGATCTCTAAACATCATGCATCCCGTTATTTCAACGTCTAACAGAAAAGTCTGTCAGTCATGAAATTTTGTTTAAAAAAGAAAAAAAGCTTACCCTAAAAAATAGTAGCTGTAATTTCTATATAATATAAATCGTAGAAAAATCGTATTTTATATAACCGTATTCGATACAAATCGTATGTTATGTATGTCGTAAAATAGAATGTTATCACTGCATTTCAGGTATTAAAACATTTATCTAAATGATATAATTATAGATTACAAAGAAATAGGGAATAAATTGTAGCATCCAGTTTTCAGAGCCAGTTTGAAATTATATTGACGACATTGACGTCATATCTAGCAAACGATTTTTTTTTTACTATTATCGTTTTTCTTAATTGATTCTTGATATTGAAACAACTTCATTAAAAGAGATTTTTTTAGATTCAACTAAAGTACTTCTAAGGTCATTTTAAAACATGCTTAGTTAAAGTTTTTACATAAATATATGAAAAATGTGCATTTTCTGAATAGAATGACGTCGATTTCAAAAATGTAAAAATATAGCGGTCGAGTCTGAATTTTTATTGGCTAATAAAACAAAGTACTCGAGTTATCATTTTTTTAAAATTATTGAGCAGTTTTTTAGATGTGTGGCAACAGGAAAGAAGCTATTGAATTTGAAAATTTAAAATGAGATATTTCTATAATGTTAAATTATGAAAGATGATAGAAAAAAGGGATAAGTATTGGTCTGATGATTTTTTAAAGTAGACAGGGATCTTTTCCACGTTCTAAAACGCATATACAGCAAGTTTCGTGCAAATCCGTCTAAAATTGAAGATTTGTATAAAGGACATACACACAGAGAACGGCTTTTATATATATAGATAATTCTAATACCATATAATTGCGTTAAACCTATGTGTTTAAATTTTAAGCATTTTTTTTTATATATATATATATATATAAGCAAGATTTTATTTAAAAAAATATTCGCATATGCTTTTCTCATGTGCTACTTTTTTTTTTTTTTTTTTTAATAGTTGTTATCATCTATATATATATGTGTGTGTATATCACTTTTTTCTGGACACGATAACTTCCATAATTCTGCATAAATCTTTTTCAAACTGATACATAAAATCTCGGTCAGGTTCGTTAATGGGCAAAATCTGACCAAGGGGGTGGAAATAGGGAGGGGTTTTGGGAAAAACGAAAAAACCCACAATTTCTTAATTATAGTACATATCGAATCAGTTTAAAGCAGGGTTGGGGTTTTGGACGCCCAAAACTAGTTTTGGACAGGACATGTGGGTTTTACTGTCCAAAACTGTACTAAAGTGTCTAAAACTGTACTAAAGTGTCCAAAACTGTACTAAAGTGTCCAAAACTGTACTAAAGTGTTCAAAACCTTAAAAAAAGCAACATTCCACATGTAAGCACTGCACACTTATTAAACATATGAATAAATATAAATATCTCACAATATATTTTACTAACATTCCATTTAATTCTTTGGTAAATGAAAAAAAAAGTTCAAATTTTTCTTATATCTGTGTAACATAAAAAGTTCTGTTTCTGTTAAAATTGAGTTATAATAATAAGAAATTCTTTATAATACCACACATGTAGTATAGGGAGGGGAGATTTGCTTAACACTAATGCTTTTGTTTCACTTTTTGTGCAAGAAAATGTTACAAAGAAATTTCTTTTAAATAATATTTCATTGTAAATTATCTTTTCTAGATTATAGGATAATGAAAGAAAAACACAAATATTTAATTTAAAATCTAGAAGTTATTTTTAAATTATGTATTTTTATTATGAATTTAATCTAATTCTAGTGAACATTCTATTTCTTAAGAGTTAAATAGTGTTGTTATAATAATAGTCATATAATAGTGTTATAATAATAGTCAATATCTAAATATCTCATAATCAAACAAAATCAATTATTTTCATTTGTACTATTTCTTAATATACACATATACATAGTTGCCAGCCGTAAGCTGGTTTAATCAGTATGCTGAACCTGAACTCCATTTATCAATTATTTCCAGTAACAACTCTCGGGACTTTCAGTAACAGAATCAGAATGTATTCTTCATAAAAATCATTATTACTTCTATTAACTACTATTATTTAAATGAATAACATTAAAATTATGATACATAATTAAATTTAATATCTTCTTAATGTAATTACTTTGTTACATAGGGCAATTAGGTTGTTGCTACTAAATTGTTAGGTAGTATAACGTAGGGTAATTAGGTTGTTAATACTAAATTGGTATTTTTGTATTGTAATCTTTTTGCCATTTTTTTAAACTTTTAGCATTGTTCTGATAAATACAATTTTACTACAAAATATAGTTTTGGACAGTTTAAGACAGTTTTAGACAGAAGGAGGGTTTTGGACAGTACGGTTTAAACCATGGATTTTACCGTGGTTTTTACCGTTGTGTCCAAAACCTTGCCAACCCTGGTTTAAAGTTATTATTACTTCTAAAAAATGGGCCAAAAATTTATGCATGACATAGGGTAGACCGGGGCTAGTTGGCCATACGGGCATGTTGGCCCAGTCGCAATATTTTTTTTAACTTTGCGTTAGGTAACATTGTCAGTCCAGCCAAGTATGCGTTTCTTCGCTTTTCTCCTCCAACATAAGCACCATTGAAGTCGGAGCGTCCGTTAAAGAATTATTGAGAATTTTTAAAATTCTGCAAAGGTGAGTAAATTTCCTCTCTTATAAATAATCGTTTCTTATTTGTTTGTAAATTACATTTCCGATTTTGATATATAATAATTCAGAAAAATAATTGTTCGTAGTTATTGTAGGGCATTTTTTTTTATTGAAATACTTTCAGAATAATTCGTTACAGTCATGAAAATCAAAAATGGCGATACGGAGTTAGTTGGCCCACTTAGCATGGGGCATGTTGGCCCGCAACGGATTAAGGGAAATGTGATTTTTTTTTCTTATACAACCTCCCCCCCCCCACACACACACACACTTTTTTTGTTTTTAATTTCTTTTTGCTGTAAGAATTGCTCCTATCAAAAGCTTGTCAATACAAAAAGTGTGGATAATATTAAGAGGATTTATGATAAACTGAAGGGAATTTGATATCTTGTGAATTGACAAAATTTTTTATTTTAATTTAGGAGGCTATATTGTGTTTTCGTTCGAAAGAAATAAAAATTAAGATTTGGTAAAATTTTGATCATTTCTTAAACTTTTACACTATCAGAACATTAAAAAGTGACGTGGGCCAATTTACCCCGCAATCGGGGCAGGTTGGCCCAAGCGACTTGGTGTCGATTTGAGCTTCTAAACTAATACTTATAGTTAATATTTTCAAGCTTTACTATTGTTATGTTATCCTGAAAGCACACTGATAGTGGTAACATAAAAAGAAATTTAAAATGTTGAATTGTAATTTTTTAAAAATTATTAGAAGAAAAAGCGGGCCAACTAGCCCCGGTCTACCCTATTTTTGATAAAACTAAAAATGGACCCAAGTGGCGCAAAAAATAGGGTGTTTGGGAACTAAAAATTCATAACCTCGTCAATTCTCGAGATATCAAATCCAATTAAATTTATTATAAATTGTCTTAATATTATCTACAACTTTTATACTGACAAGTTTTTGATAGGACCAATTCTCACTGCAAAAACAAGGTAAAAACGGAAACAAAAGGGGGACTTGAAGAAGAAAAAAAATCCACAACTTCGTCAATTCACAAGATATCAAATCCGCATTAATTTATTACATATCTTCATATTATCTACAACTTTTATGTTGACAAGTTTTTGATAGGACCAATTCTTAGAGCAAAAACAAATTAAAAATACATAGAGGTTGGAGAAAAAAATATCGTATTAAGGATGTACTCAAATCCAAACTGCTTATTTTCTGACTCATTTTTAAAATCACTTTTGTTTTCAAATGCATTCAATTGGTATGTTCTCTCATTCAGAAACTATATAATGTGCAGTAATGGTCGATTATTCGTTAGAGGCAGACTATATTAAAAAAAAAAAAAAAATGATGTCAAAGTGGGCATTTTGAACCGAATTTCTCGAAGCGATTGCGTGTTGGAAACGAAAAATATGGTCCTACTGAGATAATAACTCTTTATAAATCGAGTTCTAATTAATTGAACAAAAAAAAAAACCATAGGTCGCTTATAAATGTCTTAAAAAATCCCGTCAGCAAGTTTCATGTTTTTACTTTTAAAAATGAATCTGAAAATGTGTCAGAAAATTTCGAGTTGTTGAGCACGGAAAAATATCTTTTAAATACTGCCTCTGATAAAATCACCTCTTATATCAAGATGAAATTGAAAACTCGTCAAAAGCGGCCAGATAAAATTGTTAAAGTGTGTTTATCTCTAATCATGGTTTAGTTTCTGTTGGGTGCAATTAGTACATAACTTCGAAATCTACCTGCTCCTGTAGGCCGAGCCATTAACTGTTGGTGATATATAATAGTGATGCAACGAACAATGGTTTAGCCGAATAACCGAATAGGAGGCCGGAGGTTTAAAGCATTATTTTCTTCAGAAAAAATATTCGGCTATGTTCGGCCTAAAAATTGCCTCAAAAAGATAATTCGCCCCCCCTCCCCCCCCCCCCAAAAAAAAACTTTAAAAAAGTTCTTTCTCGGGTACTGTCTAGTCACAGTTTAGTAGATATGTATGTTGTTGTTACATTTTAAAATAATGACAAAATTTTAAAAGTACTAAAAAATATAAATTTCACCTTTCAGATGAAAAAAAATAAAAAATCTTAATATCTTAAGAAAAATAACTGACAGAAAGGAATATCCTCTAAAATGGTGGAAATAAATCACTGTAGACTTTATAAAGCTCACAATTAACAAAAAAGCCATGTTTGTTTTGTATTGTATTTTGCTATGTCAGCTGACAGCACTATTAAGAAGGGTATAATGAATGTTTTCAGATTTAGACGAAGAAAATATCTGTAAGGAAAATAAATATCAAAATATTGACTATTTAGTATCTTAGGTACTGCATCGTTACAATTTAATAGATATTATGTATGTTGTCAAAAACGAGTAAATCGATGTGCTCATGCTGAATTGAGTACGTTTGTATCAAAACTGAACATGTGTGTTCTCAATTTCGAAACATCACATGTTATCAAACCCATACAAAACGATAATTTTGTATTTTTAAAATCATATACATTTTAAGATATTAAATGTTGAAAATGGTCTCTTTTTTCCATTTTTTTCAATTTTTGAGGTCCCTGAGACCCCTTAATCAGAATGAATCATATAAATACTATGGGATTCCCGACTATTTTGCATTGAATGACTCTTTCAATACGCCTAGAGTGGCTTTAAAAGTTAATTAAAAACCTATCTGGAAAAACGCGGTAAGGACCAAGGATTTGTTGCAGATTTGTGACCTCCTTTCGAAGCGCGTTTAGCACAGTGACAAATGTAAACTTTGAACGAATGTTTTGTTTTAGCTGCACTGTTTAGTTTTATGAAATGCCAAAAGAAGTTTAAATATGCACTTTTTTTTTAATTGTCAGTACCGAATTAAGTTCATTATAAAGAGATTAAGATAATATTAAACTAGTCGGATGTGTCAATCCCAAAACTTTCTTCTATCTCATATATGTCAATACTTCCTGATAAATGCAGTACAGCAGCGCCATCGGTTACGTGGGTTGGGTTGGGTTGATTTTTGACGGCCAATTATCTACACGAGGGATATAGGCCCGGGGGGAGTGCCCTCCGTGGGGGTCTTTCTAAGGGAACCTAATCCGTATTAACGCATGGAAGGTCCACGGCTCGAAGAAAACCACGAAAACTCCGAACGATTAGGCCGATGGGCGCGATTGGGATCGAACCCAGCACCTCCCGTCTACCAGCTTCGAGAGCAGAACCTCTCGGCCACTGGTGGGGCCCATCGGTTACGTGATTTATACCAAAATCTAATCAGGGACAACATTCTTGAACTTCTAATTGAATTTGAAGATTGATGAAAATCCGTGCATTAGTTTTTGAGATATAGCTATTGAGGAGATCGTGAAAAGTTCTGAATTGCAGTGGCACCTCTTGGGCAATTTACACCAAAAACTTATCAGGATCAGTTTATATCAGGGACTAACTGAATCTAAAGTTTGATGAAAAATCATGCATTAGTTCTTGAGATACAGCTATTGCGAAAATCGTGAAAATTTCAGCATAGTAGCGCCACCTGTTGGGCGATTTACACCAAAAACTAAACAGCACTATTTTATATCAGGTATTAACTGAATCTGAAGGTTGATGAAAATTCGTGCATTAGTTCCTGAGATAGAGCTATTGCGATAATCATGAATAATGCAGCATAACAGCGCCACCTATTGGGCGATTTACACCAAAAAGTTATCAGCACCGAATTATATCAAGGACTAACTGAATCTGAAATTATCTGAAAATCCGTACTTTAGTTCTTGAGATATTGTGGAAATCATGAATAATGCAGCATAACAACGCCAGCTGCTGGGCGATTTACACCAAAAAGTAATCAGCACCAATTTATATCAGGGATTAACTGAATCTAAAGTTTTATTAAATTCCATTCAATAGTTCTTAAGATAGAAGAGCGCCCACAAAATTTGTGTCACACACAGCTAGACAGACTCACAGACAGACATTTTGTAAAAACATGTTTTTCATTATCTCTGTACCAATAGCTATATTTGATATTTTTAGGTTCCATATCTCTTTGAACTTTCATGATATATCCTTTTACATTTTTCTAGTATATACTGTTATACCCAACTCTACTTTGCATAGTTACAAAGTGTTAGTATTCTTTTAGCAGCGGTTTTTTTTAATAATACAATTACTAATTCATATATTTATTGTACAGGATCCTCTGTGCGCGAGTAATACTCGCACTTGACCGTTTATTTCATTTAGGGTGGCATAAAAAGATGTTCATGATGGTTCAAATATTAAAATATGCACAGTATTTTTAAAGTAATTTAAAATTGCTTACAAATAAAGCTCTTGTTATAAAAATATTCGATTTGAGTATCTTGCTAATATTTTTACTATTTTTCTTAATAAGTAATCAATTAAACGTTTCTTGTTAATAATTTAAAACGGAAAATAAATGTTAGTACATTTTTACTTTAATTTGTAAGTTCAGGTGGGCAGTACATAACGATTCACATTTGAACACAACCATGGGATAAAAAATGAGTACATGTGTTTCTCAATTTTGAGTACATTTGGATCGGAACTATTTTGAGTATGTCACGTATTTAAAATTGAGTACTTTTACTCAATTTTGAGTAACCTTTTTTTTTCAGTATATATATATATATATATATATCTATGTGTGTGTGTTGCAATCCATTCTACAGTTAATGCATAAAAATTTATAAATAAAAAAATTCGCAAAAATTGAAATAATCTAAAAACAGGAAGAGCTTATTGCAAATTTTAATATATTTTATTTACAAATTTATACATTTGACACAGTTAAAATATACCGAAATAAGTATACATTTTTAGTACATTCATATTATTAATGCAGTTCTGTTACCTTTTAAATAAATAACTATAATTATATTTAAAAAAATAGATATTTAATATCCCGTATAACTGCTACCTATCTAATATATAGGACGTGATTTTTTTATTTTTCACCTTTATACGAATTTGCAATGCAAATTCGATTTTTTAGAGGCCGGATGAAGACGTAGCCTGCAGGAGTCCAAAATATGCAGAGTAGAAATGAAGGGGGGGGGGGGGAGGGCATAGTTTGTATCCGAAATTCGTTTGGGTAAAAAAACTGATGCATTTATATAACACTCTTAATTATAAGTATGTTACATTATATAAGTTTCTTTCGAGATTTGAAAAAAAGGTGAGAAGAACAGTCATTTTTTGTATAAATAAGACCTTGTGTAATTTACAGATTTCTCACAAATTGGAAAATATGCAAAGAATTTATAACATAGATTGAACTTTGCACTTCCATACTAAATTAAACAATTTACAATTCTTTTCGAGAATGATAAAGGCGTCGAGGGACTCGACAGAGCAGCCGTTTATATATAAATACGACATTATATAATTTACATATTTCACGCAATTGAAAAATCAACGAACAATTTATAATACAGCATGTACTTTACAATTTCATTTTAAATTAAATATTTAACACATTTTTTCGAGAATGGGATAAAGTGCTGAAGGATTCAACAGAGCAGCAGTTTACATATAAATAAGACATGATGACATTCACACATTTTACGCGATTGAAAAAGCCGCAAAAAAATTATAGCTTGAAATTTACAATTTCATACAAAATTAAATATTTCATAGTTTCTTTCGGAAATGGAAAAAAATGATAAGGGATTCCACAGAACAGTCGTTTGCATATAAACAAGACACGGTGACATTTACACATTTTACGCGATTGAAAATTCTGCAAAGAAATTTATACCTTGAAATTTACAATTTCATACCAAATTAAATATTTTACAATTTCTTTCAGGAATGGAAAAAGTGCTGAAGGATTCAAAAGAGCAGCCGTTGACATATAAATAAGACATAATGCAACTTACACATTTTACGCGGTTGAAAAATCCACAAAAAAATTATAACTTGAAATTTACAATTTCATACAAATTAAATATTTTATAGTTTCGTTCGGAAATGGAAAAAAAAAATAATAAGGTGTTCAACAGAACACCTTATATATGTTTTTATAACACTATACGATGCAATTTACACATTTTACGCGACTGAAAAATCTACAAAGAATTTATAGTTAGAAATTTACAATTTCATACAAAATTAAATATTTTATAGTTTCTTTCGGAAATGGAAGAAAAATGATAAACAATTCAACAGAACAGTCGTTTTCATATAAACATGATACGATGCAATTTAGACATTTTACGCGATTGATAATTTTATAAAAGAATTTATAAAAGAAACGATTTTGTCAGTTTTCCAAATAATCAAAATAATCTTTTTAAAAATAATCAGAACAAAAAAATTTACAATATTATACCATTACAGAATCCCCCCCCCCCCCCCTTGTTTGATAGAGCGTAAATAATCACTCGCCTTGAATCGACGCGACGTGTCAAAGGTCAAGCTCTCCTTTTTCTTGTGTTTTGATGAATGGATCTGGAGGAGGGGGAGAGAAAAATTTCCAATATTTATCAAATATCTAGAGTTTAAATAAATTTACGCGAAATTTTTTTTTGGTTGTATAAAAAGATGAGGACATAAATTTTCTTACGTTCTTTTCAAAATTTTAAAACTCCAAATACTTTTAAAATTATATAATGTTAAACACATTTCGCTTAGTTCTTAAGATTTTAGCACTAAATTAAAAAATAAGTATTTATTTTAGAATTATTTTGTCAAGTTAAACGGAAAGCGACACCTTTTAAGAAGAGCATAGAGAAAAAATGAGTTAAAAATATTAATTTTCTGACGAGTTATTTGATAAATACGAATGCATTCCACGGCCATTCGTTTAACATGGGAGAAGGAAATCTCAAATGTTACTGATCAGGGCTCTTAAACTAGTAAATTTGAAATGAAATTTCTCTAAAGTAAAAAAAAAAAGGAGAGATAGAGGTCAGAATATGTGTGTGTGTGTGGGGGGGGGGGGGGGGAGGGGTAATATGTTTGAATACCGAATAAATGTTGAATTTATATTTAAATATATGTGTGTGTATGTGTATACTGAAAAATTTAAGGCTAGTCATTGAAAAATGGTAGTTAATTATTATTTAAGAATCAGGGAAGTTTTTTTAATGCATTATTCTTGCATGGTGTTAAAAAAAACAAGAAAAGTTTAAAGATTCTCTAGGATCTAGAATCTTATTTTTCATAATAAGATTTTAAATTTATACTTAATAAAGGAGAAAAAAATAAAACAATAATATTGACAGTTACATTCCAATAATTTGAGCTAGCAATTACTTTCCAATACCTTAAATCTTACTTAAATATGTAAATGATTAAAAAAAAATAAATAAAAATAGTACAATTTATACACAAAACATTTCTCATAGCCATTCACAAGTTTTTAATATTTTGCAAAAATAAATATTTTTAATGAAACAAAAAAGCCATCAATTATTTAAGTTAATTTTGATAACTATTTAAGAGTGTTAAAAATAAAAAAACAACTACAATATACTCTTAAATATGGACTTAAAAAAAACCTTTTGTTTTTTAAAATGTATTTAAAAATTCTATCCAAATTTCGAATTTACAACTTTTTTAAAACCCTATAAATTAATTTATTAATTTAATTCCATAAGTATTGTACAAGAAATTCAATCTTCCTTACGTTGAACCTCGCGTTGAACGCAAGGCCTTGGCTGAAAATCTTTACTAATGGAGGATATTCCAAATATGGGTTCGAGGCTGAGAAAAGTCACGTGATACCGGTAATTTACCCAAGGAACTTCTAACTGATAAGAAGGGAAGATGCTACGGCTTTGCCTCATGAACTGTTTCATTGGATAGCGGGGATTTACATTACACGTCTACGGCGTCTTCCCTTCTTTACCCTAGAAGTTTTTACCTAGATCACGTGATCAAAACGGAGATGGACTCCATTGAATCCTCCATTGGTGGATCTCCAGTCGATTTTAGCAGCTCTACTGGACTTTACCCATGTGACGTCAGCTGCGGGTAAACAGAAAGAAAACGCCAATAGGCGTGAAGAACATTTTAACACTGCTTCCCCTTCGTCCAATAAACAGTCTTTTTCTGAGGGTATATTCCCGCAGAGGCGTGGCTGTTGCCATTTGTGGGTAAAGTCCCTTGTGACGAAAACAGCGTTTGTAGAGTGGGAGGAGTCTAAATTGATACGTCACCTTGTTTATACCCGAGGCTAACGAAAAAGACAGGCTACCGCGGTGGTTCCGATGCTTCTTTTTTTACAGACCGCTGGAGTCACGTGGTGCTCGAATGCACCAATGAAGGTGTGCGAAAAGAGCATCACGCGACTCCAGCGGTCTGTAAAAAAAGAAGAATCGGAACCACCGCGGTAGCCTGTCTTTCTCGTTAGCCTCGGTTTATACCTAAGCGTTGTGCGATTTAGCGCTGACCCTCTGACGCTCGCCTTGACCATAGAGCAGTTCACATCGCGTGACTATTACCGGAGAACAATGAAAAAAGCTGTAGGACACACAAATAGAAAAAGCATTGATAGGTAGCGATGGCTGTGCTACAGCAGCAGCGAAAACCTGTTCGTGTGCGCCTAGTGGATTTTCGGTAGCAACAAATTAAAATTGAGATTTCTTTAAAATGGACATTACAATTGAAAGAAATTTAGTATACTGTTTTGTTCATTTTTGTTAACGCTACATTTAAAATATTATTTGATTACTCATATTCCGATAGTTGGGAAAGTTCAGAAACATTGCAATCACTTAAATCGCGAATCGCAGATTGTCTTTACAACCACCTTGGTCTGTACTTTATTATTCGATTATGTAGTGTGGCATCAAAGTTATAAAAAAAGGAAGCGTAATCGATAAAATAATTTTTGTCGCCGAATGATTTGTTGATTATGGATAATTTACAACTGAAATAAAACATAGAAGCATATTGGTTGAGTATAAATCAAGAATTATGATTGTGAAAAATACATTGCTTTTGGGCTTTTCTTTTCGAGCTGACTGTCAGTATCGAATGTTTGTTTAGTTTCACGTATCGATCACAGGAGCCATTTGCAGTGATTATTTCGATTTTCCGATACTCATGTATTGATAGCATTACGATAATTTTTAAATATATTGATATATATAAAATTTTGATACGATGTCTGCTGAAGGCGAAGTAGTTTGGAAATGTGGTTCGTGTGACGAATGTTTTTATGATTTACAAATTTTAGCTCACCATAAATGCATAGGAAATGGTGGAACAGTCGCTTTACCTGAAAGCTGTATTAAACAATTGGAAGTACAAAGTTATGATTGTGGAGATTTGAGTAATTCTAATGATCATGTACAGGTGAATTATTTTTTGGTGATTGTAAACAAACGCACATGTTGATTTATGCATTTGAAAACTTTATGTTGACAGAATTTTCATTGATGACTTTCTGTGTAAAAGAAAACACTTATTCTCTCAAGTTTTTGTACTTATATATTTATTTATTTAATTAGATTCCCTACATTTTTACGAGTTTGTGTTTTATTTTATTTTGAGTAATTTTAGCTTTTAATAGTAAACGAATGAAAGGTCCCTTATGTGATGATTGCAGATGTTTTAGTCGAATTAAGCTATTAAAGTACAAAGGTCTGTGATAAAAGGCATTGCAGGAATTAAAGCTTTATATTATTAAACGTATTTAATAATATTTAGTTCCTTAACTCTATGTCTTTTTAAATAAATTTAAATACAAAAATGTTATGCTAAGTTGTTTCTTTATTTCCATCAAAATTTTAACAGATTATGCATACAGCTACCTCAAGGTTTTATTAAAAATAATTTAAAAAATGTATCTTCCACAATTGGTGGTAAGAGCTTTTATAGCTGTAAAAGTTGTATGTTAAATCATTACCAAGCATTAGGGCCTTTCTTTACGTTGGTTTTTTAATGTGATATATTCAGATGATTATGATAGATAAATATCTTGTACTGAATAATATATCACATTAATAAACCAATGTAAAGAAAAGCCCAAAAACTTCATTAAATAACTAAATTTTTATAAAATAGTTAACTTATTTAATTTAAATTTAAATAATTTAGCAAACAACTTTCACAGCTGTAAAAGCTATTAGTCCAAATTGAGGACGTTAGTTTCAAAAAATAAATAAAACCTTGAAATAGCTGTTAGCTGAATTCTTTCTAATTTTTGTACTTTTCTTTATGTTTATTTTTACACATTTTGCCTAAAAGGATTTTTATTTATTTTTTAAATCAATGTTTAGTACCTTGAATAAAGCTTCAATTTCTTACCCCCTACTACTTCTACACCTTTGGAATGCTAATGTGAAAAACTAGATATTTTAAACTTTCTCTAAATAATAATCCTTTTATTTTCATAACACTGAATACACAGTTGTAAAATCTTGGGAATAAAATTCAGCTTAAGCCATGGATTTGACCTTTGATTTTTTTTTTTTTTGGAAATATTAAAACATTCCCCAACATGCGAAATTTTTAATTTGTTTGAAAAGCACAAAACGAAATAAATATAATTAATAACAATAATGAATATTATTGATAAAAAAATATTTTTTTAAATGGTATAACCAATTATTGTTACTTATTTAAAGTAAACTAATTGTATAATATATATATTATATATATGGTAGATGTGCCAGTAATAAACACCCCTTGATGTTTTTGGTTCATAAAAAAATAACTAATAAATATTTAGCTTTAATTATTTTTTTTATAATTCCCCCTTGTATGTTTTATAAAACTATGTTATTGTTGACACTTTTAATCAAACCAATCAGGAAGCAGAAAATAATGTCTCAAAGTTTTGCTGTTTTTCTGTGAAAATCTTAATGAAGAGGTTAAGAGCTGGCTTCGTTTAATTAATTTATATATTATTTATTTTCATACAAAATTTGAATGTTTTTGTTTGAGTAGCAATAGAAAACTTTGAATTTTATATACTAATGGCTATTTACAAAATTTCATTTCTTTTTAAGGTTTTAAGAGGGGGTGCCCATTACTGGGATGGTTAATTTGTCATTTTCCAGTAATGGACACCCCATGTAGACATTGCTAAAAATGCTTTTAAGTTATTTTATGTGATTAATAAAATTTTGATATTTTATTTTATTTATTATTATTTTTTTTTTGTGTAGTACATATATATACCTCACATATTTTATAATCTGGCAATCAAACCAGCCAGGAAGCAGAAAATACTGTTTAAGAGAGGCATCAAAGAGGGGCTCATAGGGCTTAATCCCTCTCCGTTTAAATAAAAACAATTAAGTTGCAGAAGCTATTAAAAATCCATTTTCTGTCTTAAATGCTTCCTTATTAAAAAAAAAAAAATGTAATACTATTAATGAAAGTTATAGGTAATATTCATGAAACTAGTAAATCTGCAGATCAGTGGCCTCAAACATCAGTTCTACAGTATTATTTTGAAATTATTTTATTTAGTATTTAAAATATTCAACTCACAATATCATTTCTTTCATATTTGTAATATTAATTATTATAAATGATATATCAAGTAATCTCTAGAAGATTGTTAAAAATAGTGACACAAAACTGAACATTAATATTCCAAAACTTTTTTTTATTACCTTTTAAATCCACCACTGTTTCAGTAATTTGATAGCTGTTATTGTATGATATTTAGTATTTTAAACTATCCATCTAAAATAATTAAAACATCGATCTTCTGATAATTACAATAATTGATGCAAACAGTAAATGATTATCACAAATATTTTATTAATTACTGGAATCCTAATTCTAAATTTATTTAAAAATAACTATTTTGTTTCATTAGTATGTAGGGTAGATGCACCAGTTTTGGCCACTTTTAGAGAAAATTCGAAATAGGAATTTTACAGTTCTTGGCCGATTTAAGCATATTAAATCATAATAACATCATTCTTTAGTAAATTTAATTGTCTTTCTGTTAGCTATAATGATTTTCTACAGAATATTTTAGATTGTGAGTCAATCATCACTCATCAATCGTTACTCATCAAGTAATTTATTCCAATTTGTACCAGTTTTGGCCACCCCTACACCAGTTTTGGCCATCTCTATGCACCAGTTTTGGCCACTCCAGTATCATGTAGTTTACCAAACATTTTAATTGATAATAAGTAAAAATAAAGCATTTTTATGCAACATCTATTCTACCACACATATATTTGTTTGCTGTATTAAGAGAATTTTGCAAATTTCTTTATGAATTGATAAAAACATCAAGTAAAATATACTTATTTTGATTTTAACTGAAGGTTTCAATTAAAAAACAAAAAAAATATTTAAATTTGATTAATAAACGGGACAACAGTGCCTATAGGACATAAAGATTAACTATTTAATCAGTTTTATAATTATTCATGGATTGTGGCTTGTTTAGAACACTTGAATCTTCATCAAAGTGTGTTATATTTCTTGAAAGCATTTTCTGATTTTGGTTTGATTTTCATCAAAAAGTTATACTTCTTGAAATTATCTTTTGATTTATATTAGCTTATGCCTTATTTATGTACCCTGCTTCTTTGCAAGTTATTTTAGGGTGTGATTTCAGAAGTGAATCATACCATTTCATGCCTGGTCTTCCATCTTGAAATGGAGTTTCTATCTTACCGGCTACAATTTTCTGGACAGAATCTTAAAAGTTGTTCCATTTTTATAGGAAATAGTATTCTGACAATATCTAAAATCCACTTTTCTAATTGATTTTTAACTTCAATTCCTAGTACCTAGATCTACTACTTGAGATTCAACATTATTAGAGGAAAGTGGTGTCCATCCTACAAACTTCTGATGTAAGGCAAGAACGGGTTACTCCAAAACTTTGCTAGCTTGTAGTGCTGGCATTACATTTTGAATGGCCTTAATTTTACTTCTTATCTTAGAGCAGTGTTCCCTCTAGGCCATTTTTTAAGAGCACAAAATCTCTTTTAAACTTGTTAAAATGAATCCTCTTCTTTTTAAATAATGTGAAATACATTCTTAGTTGTATTTAGATGTCTCTAGTAAAGATTTTCACAATATTTAGTATTTCTAAATCCGTGTGCCTGAAATATTGCAAAAATTATGGAACGTCTTCATTTCTTTAGGAAAAATACAAGTAATTAAATCATGCTATAATTTTATTGAACGTTTTAATTTATAAGTTGTAAAATCTTTCAAAATTTATGTTTTAGTTTATTTATCATATCTAAAAATTACATATCACCTCCCCTTTTGCTTTATCAAAAATAAACACAATACTATATTTTCTTTAGTGACTAGCACAATGTCCTTCTTTCTAAAGTGAATTATCTATTGGACAGAGAAAAACAATCTCTTTTATAGAACTGCCATTAGCCTTGCTTTTTTATTATTATTATTATTGAAGCCATTACTATATAAAACAAAACTAAATTGATTTTGATTTATCCAGATGTTCTTAAATTTATTAAACGGCTAAAATTCCCTCTATAATGATAATGAACCATGTGGCCAAAAGTGGAACATATGTTGTACCCTTTTTGGCCACCCCCATGGCCATAACTGGTACATATAGCAAATTTAATGCACCAGTTTTGGCCACCCCCCATTAAACTGTTAAAATAAGTAATTTAAATGTAAAATTGCAGTAGAGAGAAAGCTTACCTCATAAAACCTAATAGAAATTTGTTTCAGAACAAATAGAACCCTATAAGTGCCTAATGTTGAAAGATTCTGAAAACTTGTAGCTAAGCAAAAATCTTAATGCATGTAAGCACACACTGCAGTTTCACACATTTATTTTTTTTGCAAGTCACATTTTAGCAAAAAATAAACAAATGATATTGTAAATGATAAAAGAGAGTTTGCTTAAAGTGTAAGAATGCATATTATTTGTTAGCATGAATTCACAGGCTAAATATTGGACAAATTGATCCAATGTGGCCAAAACTGGTACAGTGGCCAAAACTGGTGCATCTACCCTATTCATTAAATTCTGGTTTTAAATACAGTCATAAAAACAATTATATTCATTACTTTTTATGGGGTGTCCATTACTGGAACAGAGGGTGTCCACTACTGGGCCAGAGGGTGTCCATTACTGGGCTTTTGGGTGTTTTGGTATATTTCTGTTATTTAAAATTAAATTGCTATTCATATGAGGAAATGAAGCTATAAGAATGGTTAAATATTGTTGATAGATTAATATAATATTGAAAAAACTGGAATATAATAATTATAACTATTAATAAGAAAATAATTTTTACAGAAATTCCTTAAGGGTGTCCATTACTGGCACATCTACCCTATATATATTTTTTTTTACGAACTGTTTATAATTGTTAATATATAGTAATAATTATTAAATTAATAATATAACAAATAAATAATATTTACTGAATTAATAATAATATAAATAAATAATATGAAAATAGAAACAAATATTTTGTACACTTTTATAATCTGGATTTAAAAATACAGTATCAAATTCGTATAAAATAAATTTGTATTAGAAAGAACGGTACTTTTTGGTTAGCCGGGCGCCAGTGTTATATAATACACATATATATATATAGGGTAGATGTGCTAGTAATGGACACCCTTAAGGAATTTCTTTCAAAATTATTTTTTTATTAATAGTTATAATTATTATATTCCAGTTTTTTCAATATTATATTAACCTATCAACTATATTTAACCATTCTTATAGTCTCATTTCCCAATATGAATCAAAATTTAATTTTAAATAACAGAAATATATCAAAACACCCAAAAGCCCAGCAATGGACACCCCATAAAAAGCAATAAATATAATTGTTTTTATGACTGTATTTAGAACCAGAATTTAATGATTACGTACTAATGAAACAAAATAGTTATTTTCAAATAAATTTAACAATTAGGATACCAGTAATAATAAAATATTTATGATAATCATTTACTTTGCATCAATTATTGTAATTATCAGAAGATCGATGTTTTAATTATTTTAGATGGATAGTTTAAAATACTAAATATCAGGCAAGTACAGCTATGAAATTATTGAAACAGTGGGGATTTTAAAGGTAATTAAAAAAAAAAAAAAGTTTGGGAATATTAGTGTTTAGTTTTGTTTCACTATTTTTAACAATTAATCTTCCAGAGACTACTTGATATATCATTTATAATAATTAATATTACAAATATATGAAAGAAATGATATTGTGAGTTGAATATTTTAGATACTAAATAAAATAATTTCAAAATAAAACTAGAACTGATGTTTGAGGCCACTGATCTGCAGATTCACTAGTTTCTTGAATATTACTCATAACTTTCATTAATATTACATTTTTTTTTTTCCGTCAGAGGTGAATAAGGAAACATTTAAGACAGAAAATAGATTTTTAATAACTTCTGTAACTTAATTGTTTTATTTAAGCTGAGAGGGATTAAGCCCTATGAGCCCCTCTTTAACTGTGCTCTTAAGCAATATTTTCTGCTTCCTGGCTTGTTTGGTTGCCAGGTTATAAAATATGCAAGGTACATGTACATAAAAAAA
Source organism: Maratus speciosus (assembly GCA_963932465.1). NCBI lineage: Eukaryota > Metazoa > Arthropoda > Arachnida > Araneae > Salticidae > Maratus > Maratus speciosus. Next base: position 518,355,402 of record OZ010789.1, on the reverse strand, counting down.
AAATAATAAAATAAATAAATAAAATAAAATATTGAAATTTTATTAATCACATAAAATATCTTAAAAGCAGCTATTTATAAAAGTTTTGGTGTTATTACGTTTTGGTAAGTATAATTTAAAAAATAAATTTGATTATTTAGGTTTGCAGTTAAGCCAAAATATTTTATGCACTGTAAACATTACTGAAATTGCATTTTTAGCGATGTCTACATGAGGTGTCCATTACTAGAAAATGACTAATTAACCATCCCAGTAATGGACACCCCCTCTTAAAACTTTACAAATAAATGAAATTTTGTAAATGGCCGTTAGTATATAAAATTCTAAGTTTTCTATTGCTACTCAAACAAAACCAGCTCTTAGCCTCTTCATTATGATTTTCACAGAAAAACAGCGAAACTTTGAAACATTATTTTCTGCTTCCTTATTGGTTTGATTAAAAATGTCAACAATAACCTAGTTTTATAAAACCTGCAAAGGTAAATTATAAAAAAAATAATTAAAGCTAAGTATTTCTTAGTTTTTTTTTTTTTTTTTTTTTTTATGAACCAAAAACATCAAGGGGTGTCCATTACTTGCATATCTACCCTATATGTACAATACATATATGTGTAGTGTATATATATGTAATATATAACACTGGTGCCCTGCTAACTGAAAAGTACCTTATTTATTATTATGCTTAATTTTTAACCTATGTTAGCAATTTAATTAAACTACAGGAAATTATTAATAATTTTATTATTTAAGTGTAATATATTAACAATATTTAATATGAGCACATGTAATTATTACAGTATTAAACTTACATAACTTTTTAAATGAGATTCTTATTTGTCAGGCAAGTTCTGTATTTATGTCTGATTATTTTCAATTGTCGCTATCTCAGATAAAATGTGTTAAACTATAAAGACTCAAGATCTTTTTTACTCAAGATGCTAAAATTTGGAGCTTAATCTGAAGCTAAGTTCTAAATGTATGTTCTATTTAATTTTCTGTTTTAAGGGGACTCTTCACTCACTTGAAAACACATGTTCCGTATTGTTAATCCTATGGGCAGATAGATTATTTTCGAATTTCTCATTTGAATTTAAATATTGGGTTGGCAAGAAAGTAATTTCGGTTTTGTAGTATTGAAGAAAACTCATTTTTTTTTTTAAGACAAAGAATAAACTTTAATCGATTATATATTTTCCATTTTGTTCAAGGACCTTCTGCCATCTTTCTTCCAGCTGCATGATTCCGCGTTCATAGAACTTTTGGTCCTTATCAGACAAATACTGAACCAAGAAGTGTTTTAGGTCATCGTCATTTGTGAAATTTTTACCATTCAAAGAATTCTGCAAACTTCGAAATAAATGGTAATCAGATGGTGCCAGGTCAGTGCTGTAGGGAGGGTGCGATGTCACTTCCCAAACAAGCTCTAATAATTTCCCACGAGTTACCAAAGATGTGTGAGGCCGGGCATTATCATGGTGGAAGACGATTCCTTTACGATTTGCCAACGCCGGCCGCTTTTCTTTGATTGCTTCATACAGTTTTATTAGTTGCTGACAGTAAATATCTGAATTAATTGTCTGGTTTCTTGGGAGAAGCTCGAAATACACAACACCTTTGTAATCCTACCAAATAGACAGCATGATCTTTTTTTTTATCCAATTCAGCTTTCCATGTGGTTTGTGCTGGTTCATCATGCTTGGACCATGATCGTTTTCGATTGATGTTACTGTAGGTGATCCATTTTTCATCACCAGTGATGATTCTTTTCACAAAATAATCTTTTTTATTGCGTTTAAGATGCATATCAGAAATATTGATTCGTTGTGTTAAGTGAATATCTTTCAATTCATGCGGAACCCAAATATCGAGCTTCTTAACGAGTCCAAGACCTTATAAGTGATTTTCAATAGTTGTGTGAGATACTTTTAACCTCTCTGCAATCTCTCGAACAGTTACATGATGATCCTCTTGAATAATGACACTGATTTGGTCATTAGAAACTTTAGTCAGTCGACCAGAACATTGGTCATTTTTCAGTGAAAAATCGCCAGAACAAAATTTTTTAAGCCAATTCTGACACGTGCGCTCTGTTATGCAATCAACACCATAAACTTCACATATCTTTTTATGAGCCTCTGCAGCTTTTTTTCCTTTCCGGAAATAAAAAAGTAAAATATGCCGAAAATGTTCGTTTTTGCACTCCATGTTAAAATTGACCCTCAACAAATAGTTGCAAACTAAATCACACTGCAATGGCTTAAAAAGCAACCTCAAGGTCACTGCTATCAAAATGCCAAAAACATTACTAGCAGAATTCATTCAAAAAAATTTACATAAATCTCTGAATGTGTGAAAACCGAAATTACTTCCTTGCCAACCCAATATTTTTAAATGATTTTTTTTTTTTTTTTTTTTTTTTTTTTTTTTTTGCATGGGATAGCCAAGGTTGATCTCTAATATGACTGTTTTTTACTTTTTCTATTTTGGTTACAGATTTTTTTAATACAAGTACTTTCACTTTCCAAAACTAAAGTGAAAATACCTTTATAAAAAAAAAAATGTTTAAAAATATTCAAACTGAAATGAGAAATTCAAAAATAACCTGCCCATAGGATTAACATTATGAAGCGTGTGTTTTCAAGTGAGTGAAGAGTCCCCTTAATCAGGGTTGTTATGTTTTAAACATGTTGGGTAATTTTTTGTAAAGCTGCAGGAGGCAGGAACTAAAAAGCTTAATTTAAAGTTACATGGAGCTTCATACTAATCATATTCACTAGAATTTTACCTGAGCTGTTGACTACTAGTTAGTAAAGTTTGTCAAGATAATCATGAAAAAATTGAGTATTAGTGCTGCTTAAATCATAAAATTTTCTTTTGAGAAAGAGCATTTATAATTCCAACAAATTTATTCATAAATAAAATCATTTTTTTTTTTTTGCCCTTAGAGCTTTTAAAAAACATTTCACAAGAATTTCTTTTAAAGTAGTCTCAATTATTAGTTACAGTTTTAAAAATAAGTCTATTATTTATTTTGTTCTGTTTAGTTGAAAATTAGCTTTTTTCTTGAATTCAGATGAAAATATATTAAATTTCATGACTAATTTTCCTTTTCTTTCTTTCTGTTATAGGATATTACAAATTTAAACATTATTGATGCCAATGACATTGGAGAGCTGCCATTTGCAAATGCCTCATTTAACAAACCTACCATTATCAATGTGAAAAAGAACAATGAATTTAGAAAACATCAAAAAGGCAAACGAAGTATTGTGTGGACTTATTTTACTGCATTAGATGACAAAAAAGCAATGTGCTGTGTAAGTGATTATATAAATACTAGTATATAATCCAATTATTTAAAAAAAAAAAAAAAAAAAAGATGCCTTATGCATTTCAGCACTTAAACATGTCATTTCCAGCTACACATTCTAAAACAAAAATGCTTGTTTAGATTCCCCCTACATTAAAAATTTGTTGTTTAGCATGACTTTTTCTTTTTTTGCTACAAACTATGTTAAAATTCAAAATTTTATCTGCAAGATAATTAAAATACGTTGTACCAATAAGAAATATTCATTTTATTTTGCAATGTTTTCAAATCTGATAAAATGCATTGTAAAAAAAAAGTACGATTATAACATAAAGTTGAGGGCAAAAAAATTAGCAAGAAACATAATATATCCTAATTTATTGGGAATTAAAACAGCCTACAAAAGCGCTGCTTGCAGGCCTTCAGTACAGAAAAAAATGCCTGTTTAATATCCCTTTAAATAATGCTGAAGTGCCATTGAAATAATTTTTTATTGTAAATGCATTTGAAAATTTTAGATATTCAAATTTGGATAATTTTTACTTTGCCATATAAGACAGAAAACAAATGTCACAGGAAATCTAAAATTGTGCAAAAGAATAACCATTCTGAATAAATTAAAAATCATGTAATACAATGTGCTTGCATGGACCTTCCTAGAGTAAAAGTTGTATCTTTTCTCCACCAGATGGCAATAGTTATCCATTATTTTTAATTTAGAACTAGTTCATGTTGATTTGGCCCTTAAATTTAGAATAATTGGATAGTTTTTGAACAAGGTTAAAATATTTAAAGGTTTTAATATATTTTTACAAATATTTTAAGACAGCATCGGCGTTAACCTGTTTTTTAATGAAGCGTTCAAAGAGTCATTCATTTGTTTGTAGATTTGCTGGAATTTGAATCTGAATGGCAACAGTATCATTTGTTTAGATCTGATTTCTATGTTTATAATAGCTTAATTTTTCCGTCCAGCCAATTTTTCTCAATTTGCTGTGGGAAAAAAGGGCGTAAATTTCACCAGTTTGTTACAAAAAAAGAAAAAAAAAGTTGGGACCTTGTTAATCAATTGCAGAGAAAAAAAAAAATAAATGTGGATTTTCATGTATCTCAGAAAAAAAAAAAAAAAAAAGGCATGTAAAGAAAACTTAGATCATAAAAAATCATGACTCTATCAAAATTGATTTTTCTTCCGAAGGGGTCCTCTGCCCATGCATAGATACAGTGAAGTAGTTTTAAAAAAAACAGAGTACAGTAGAGCCCCAATTATCCGCGGAATTGGGTGGCAAGAGCACTGCAGATAATCCGAAAAAAAACTGAAAATGAGGTGCAAACACAAAAAAAAAAAAAAATATATATTTCAACATAAAAATTATGTTTTAGTGTACAAAAAACATGATAAAACGTTTAAATCACATATATATGCACAGTAGAGCAGAAACATTTGCTATACGTCTAAAGCACTAAAATAAAAACAGTAATCAAGAAACAATGCCATACATACTGTACAAAAAGTGTTGTGTTAAACCTTTTTAAAAAAATCAGTCACTTGTGTTTGCTTCTTGCTTTGGAAACACCTTTTCTTTATTCTAAATTGTACTTTCCTTAACATTTGTACTTTCTGCGGGGTAAGTCGAATTTTTTGTAATCCGAATACGCACTGGTCCCAATTAGTTCCAATTAGCGGGGTTCTACTGTATTTTAAACGTGGCAACCGAAACTAGAAATATTCTTCTATTACTTTTGAATACACGAATTAATCTGTTTATATTTATTAGTAGGGCTTATTGTATTTTCCTTGTTGTTGGCTTGAAATTAAAAAGAAAGAAAAAGAAAAATCGCTTCGTGGATAATCCGCTCGCGGATAATCGGGGCTCTACTGTATATACTATAGCTACAGAGGGTAAACAGGCTTATCTAGAAGGTATATCATATGCCATATACCCTCCTCTACTACATACTTTGGATAATGAAACTGCCCAACTGTAAAAAAAAATTGCACAGCGTTTCAACAATCAGTGTATCATTCTTGGAAAATCAGCACAGAACACTTAAAAAATAACAATATGCCACACTAAGTGCTTAGAATAATCACTAATTTAAGAAGCTGTTAAATATAAGAATGTCTTGCCTCAATCTTATGATTTCATACTGTTCACTGGATTGATTCTTCAAATTTATCATCATTTCCAAAAGCAAAATTCTCTCAATAAAATGGTAAATTTTTTTTAGGTATGCCTGCTCACGATATTCTATTAGGCAGAATTTCAAAATTTTAGATGCAAATTCTATCCTGAAGAAGAAACTGGAAATATGAGTAAAAATTAGTGGTTGTCACTTGGCCATGATAGTGGCTAATTTGCTGCTGCATTATCATCTAGCTTTTTGTCATTTTATTTTATTTTTACTTTGAAGTACTAATAAATAAATATTCATCTAAATTTCCCACACGAAGTTTTCGACCCCCTTCCCCTCCAAGCACACGGTTTCAAATCTTTAAAACATTGGGGGTTTTTTTTTCTGAGTTTTCTGCCTTATTTATTACTTTTTAAAATTATAAATGCTAAATATAAAAAATAAATGCTAAACAAATTATCAATCGTCCAAATGACCATCCTTCAAAAAATTGCACACAGAATTTTCGACCCCCTTCCTCTCCAAGCACACAGTTTCAAATCTTTAAAACATTGTTTTTTTTTTTTTTCTGCGTTTTCTGCCCTATTTATTACTTTTAAATTATAAATGCTAAATATAAAAAATAAATGCTAAACAAATTATCAATCGTCCAAATGTCCATCCTTCAAAAAAATCCCCCCCCCCCCCCTCGCACTTGAATGCATGCATAATTTAAAAAACATTCATTCTTTATTTTTATTTTTTTAAAGTGTGTCCTCTTTGTTATGTTGCAGAAATTATCGATAAATAAGTAATTAGTAGGGATGCATCGAATATTGGATATTCGGCCATACTACCGAATATGAAACTACTCAGTGTGCTGAATATCAAATTATTCGGTATGCCGAATATCAAAATATCTGGTCAGACTGAATTTTTCTAAGACCTTTTTAAAAAATATTTTTAAAAACCTTAAAGCAACTACTATTTTTAACTGTCAATTAATAAAGATATTTAATAATTAGAAACAGAATTATATTTAAATACAAGAGAATGCTTTTACATTTTTTATTTGTTATTTGAAAAGTATCATGTAAGAAAATTAAACCAATAATAACGATTTTAGTCCCTTGCTGACAAATAGTATATGACTGTAAAATTTTTCATCCAATTCCTTCAGAATTTCACTTTGATTTTAAAATATTTGTTTTAGAATATAAGAAAATTTTATTAATTTGTTTTAATTCAGAGAGGAATCCATGGAATTTAAAATTTTATCAATAAAAACTATCTTAAATAATTTTTCAAAGCATAATTTTTTTAGTGTAGAATTTACTTATAAATTTGTTTACTTATATCTTCTTTATCAATATGGAAGTATGTGTGTTAAATATTATACAGTGAAATCTGTCAATGTATAATCCGCAAATGTCTATTATCTGCACTACACATTGGAATGTAAACAATGAAAATTTCCATTAACTTAACAGTTAAACTTAAAGCTAAATTTGGTATATATTTTTTTAAGTTATCAATTTTCCAATAAATAAATATTTAAATATAAATTGGATATGAATATTTAAATTTCCTTGAGTAACAAAATTTTATCTTAGAGCATGAAGTAATGAGTGTGCATAAACAGAAAAAAATTATTGACAAAAAACTGAAACTACCATTGTGTTACGTCCATGTTTAAAATAATGAATAATCAGGTAAAATTTTTATTGTATATAATTTAAATAAAATTTTCTTTAATCTAAGTTATTAAAATATATTAAACCAATGTTGCATTAGGTTTTCTTTTCCGTTGTAATTTTCATGCAGTTGTTCCTAATTTGTAGTCAGACTTTGAAAAAAAAAATAAAATGTAAACAAAGAGATGATCTATAATCCACAAAACCCTCGGTCCGTAAGTGCGCAGATTTCACAGAGTTGACTGTATAAAATTGTTTCAATACTTAACTTTTTAATACTTTCGAATTCTGAAATTTAAAAGTATTCGGCTGAATATAGTTTCTATTCGGTATTCAGCCGAATAGTTACAGGGTTGCTACGCTACCTGGAAAAGTCAGGGAATTCAGAAATTTGTCTAATAAGTCAGGAAATTCAGAAATTTGTCTAATAAGTCAGGGAATTTAATAAAATTTCATGGAGGTCGCCAAATAAGTACAACCTTTGTCCCATGGCAAATCAGAAAAATCTTCCACGTTTTTGCAAATTCTAATTTTTAGAAGTTTTATTTAATCACCTCTTGAAATTTCCTCCAACTGTCATCTCCACACATACTTTTTAAATGTTTAATACAGTTTTTTGAAATTTTTCTGCAATATTTTTTATTGACATTTAATGTAACTAATAAATCATTTCAAATCTGCTTAACCTACACCCTGAAATGTTTGCTTCTCAACCTCCTTTGCCCAAAGTTGAACTTAAGTGAGATTGTGATAGATGGTAAAGTAAACTATCATTCAATGCAAAAATATTGTATATGTATATATTTTTTTTCCATTTTACAGGACACTTACTTTGAAATACTCAGAAATTATTAAGGAAAGCAATTTCTATTGCAGACCTAAGAGCATTTTTTTTTTGTGTGTGTGTGGGTGGGGGAGTGCATATGTGAAAATTTTAATTGTGATACATAGTTGAAAATTTTTATATTTTCACGTGGTACAATATTTATTTTACTGTCGCCTTGTCCAGTTCAGATTGCACCGCTAGACTGAAATTTTCATAAAATGCACTTGGAAAAGTTAGGGAATTTCATTCTCCTACATGAGTAGCAAACCTGAGTTACTATTTGGCTTGATAGTCACTATTTGGCTAGCCGAATGTTTAGTATTTGGCCAATATCACTATTCAATGCATCCCTAGTAATTAGCTTTCACTAATTTATAGTAACTGCATGCTAAAATAAATTGAAGTTAAAAAAAAAAGTATTTTCTTTGTCAGAAACAAGTGAATACAACTTAGAAAAGTGGTCACTAAAAAATTGGAAGCTACTGGCCACTAACGAAAGTTCCTAATTTTTATTTTTACCTGAAAAATATTTAATATATACAAATCCTTTTAAATTGATGGCTAATTTCAGTAGACAGAGAAATCACTTAATGATTTTAATTCTTTGTTGATGCATGAAAGCAACTGACTCTGTTAACCATCATTTCATGTAAGCAGCATAAGCTGCAAGGTCTTTATTATTATTTTAATGAAGAAGAAAATTGTGTTTTGCATGTTAAATTGTTGATAGATATTGTTTATGAAATTTTGGCACACACACATAAAAAGTTTTGCTATACCTGGCAGTACAGATGTCTCAGATGCACCGGGGTTCCTATTAGGTACCAAAATGGTGATTTTATGGCTGGTCAATTCAGCGATTTTGGCAAGACTTTAATTCGTATGACAACCCGGTAGAACAGATTGTGTGTGTTTTATATTATATTAAACATTGTGTGTCAAAGAAAATAATTTTTGTGTTAAACTGTTTCATAATAAATTAAAACAAACATGCTGCTTTCACAAGCTAAACTTAACAAGTTCACAAAAACTGAGTTTTCTCATCAAAATGTCTATGAAAAAATCTGTGCCAAAACTGGTGCATCTGAGTCTCTCTTTATTAGAATAACATCACGATGTCACATGGGGAATGTGTTTGATCTGGCTTAGTCTTTTATTATAAGATATAAAACTGTAACGGAGCATGAAAAAAATGGTAACTGATACATGTATTTTCCACTTGTTCATTGCCTGGTTTATTTCTATTGAAATTTTAAGTGTTCATTCATTTATTATTCTATGGCGTTCTATCATAAAGTTTTTATTGTAACAATGCCAAATTCTCTGTCAGTAGCATCCTTATAGTTTCCTTTTTAGATTTTACTGAATATTAAAATGATACATGTTCCAATCATTTATTGCTTTTGAGGAAAGTAAAATTTTGACATATTTGCTCTTATTTAGACAGCAAACGTTTCCATCTTATATGAAAATTCACCAAAATTTGTGCTAAATCTTCTATGTAATAAAGTAATATAATATATGAAAGTATATCAATAATATGACTTGAATGAATTAAATCAACTAAGTTAATTTTTCAGTCAAAATTACTATCTCTTTAGTTCAGTTGACTAGTTTTTTTATTTATGTAAGTTTAAGTACATTGAAGCCTAAAATTATTGATAGTCTCACAGTTTTACAGAAATTAAATCTAATTCCTCAAACATTTCTTGTCGGTAATTTGTGCTTAACTGAAACTTTCATTTTAAATCCTTGTATTTTAAAATATATTGCAACACATGTACTTTAAATATATAAAAAAAGTTAAAATTCCTGTGCTAAATTCACCTTGCTTAAATAATTGAAATCTACAGAAAACAGTACAAATAAATGTACCATTCATTACTGCTTACAGGTGCGTGTACATAAACATAAAAAATGCATTAAAAGTTCATTAAAACAAAAACTTTTTCAGCTGAACGTACTCGGCAGTGTTTTGGTTTTAATGTAATTTTAAATATTTATGTGTATACACCTGTAAGCAGTAATGGTGCATTTATTTGTACTTTTTCTATGGATTTAAATACAGTGAAACCTCCTACAACGGTAACCTCCGAATACCGGTCATGTTTTAGTGTTACCGAATCTTTCATAGAAATAACATTACACTAAACCTGAACAACGAATTCCAAACAACGGCCACCCCGGAGCATTTTTTTTTTTTTTCAAATATTCCTTTTTTCTCACATTTCTATATAGTTGTCAGTTTTTTTTTTTGTTTTTTTTTTTTGGTTTGTTTGTTTGTTATTTTTAACTACAATTGTGTAAAATTGAAATTTAATGACAGATTTCTTCAAATCAGGAATCCGAAAATACAGAAATAATCTTAGATGACGCTGAGTTAAATGATATTTTAAATAGCATCAGAATGACCCTTAAATCCAGCAGGTACATGAATGTAGATAATGATTTGGCAGTTACTACTTTTAATACGATAGAAGAACTGATTGAAAGCAAGGTCAATGAGAATAAGAGTGATGACAAAAATGAATCAGAAGATAATATGGAATTATCACAAAATTGTAGCGTAAAATAATATTCTGATGTTCATTTTAGCTTCGGAGAAATTAAAAATTTTGCGCTCACTCAAAATGTACAACAAATCTGTGGAAATGATTATGCATTTAGAGAAAGAGATATGGTTAAAAAAAAAAAAACGAATAAGTTATTTCATTAGTATAAAATAATAGTATGTATTTTTTAACTGTAAAAATAATATAATTTTTGGCAATTATTTTGATTTTAATGTAATTTAATTTTGACCTTTAAAATTTGGAACCTCTGAATAATGGCAACCTCCGAAGTATGGTCACTTTATCGTGCTCCCAGTAGTGGCCGCTATTCAGAGGTTTTATGTATATACATTTCATTATCTCTGTATAAGTGACATTTTTTTAAATCATAAAATTTACCTTTTTCTTTTATATTCTAGATTTGCCAGAAGGTTATTTCTTATTGTGGAACACCCACAAATTTAGTTTATCATTTATCACGCTACCATCCTGCTGAAGGTGATGTAGTTAAAAGCAAACAAGCTAATAACATAAAGTATCAGTATTTATCTAATAAACTTCCAAAACCATTATTAGCGGATAAAAAGAGAGGTAGGAGTCAAACTGTAAGCGTCATACCAGCTTTACCAACCCCAGTTGATAAAAGTTTCGATCAAAGAAGTGCTATTCAGACCATTGTCCCAAGGAAAACAAGTCTTTCTGTTACAGACAGAATTATAGAAATGATGCTTGTAGATATGTTACCTGTTAACATTATTGAAGGTACAGGTTTTAAAAAGTTAATTAATGCTTTAGAACCTACTTATAAAGTCCCATCAGTTAAAGAGTTTTACATTGATCACATTCCGAAGAAGTATTATACAGAATATAAAAAAGTTCAGAATCTTTTGAAAGAAGCTGAAAAAGTACATGTGTCTGTTGAATGGTGGACTGGCTTTGAAGATAGGAGTTTTATAACAGTTTCTTCCCATTTTGTTACTGGAGATTTTTGTTACAGAAATTGTGTTTTAAACACATTTAGTGTTGCTGATTCAAATCCAGAGCATTTAATGACTCATATTGCTACTAGTATTTCACAGTGGAACTTGCCTTCGGAAGTTATGTGCATAGTTACAGATGGGTCTGAAATCCTATCAAAGGCTTCAGAGCTAACTGGATGGAAGTACATTTGTTGCTTTGCATACATATTAAATGATGTTATTCAATCATCATTATCAGCTTCAAGTGAGCTTACGTTGCTGATTGAGAAGTGTCGAAGAATTGTAGCTTTTGTCCGTAGTAATGATACTGCAAAACAACAGCTCCTTGAGACTCAGATGCATGACAAAAATTTAAAAATGCAACATGCTCAGGCCCAAGTCTTGGATATTAATGCTGCAACAGATGTTAAATATCCATTAAAGATGAAAAAAGATAATGCAAGTGAATGGATTAGTACATTTTATATGTTGCAAAGAATTGCTACTTTAAAAAATGTCTTAGTCAAAATTCTTAACAATTTTTCTTCAGCAGTAGATGTATTAACAAGAAGTGACTGGATTGCAATTGAGGAAACTATCAGCCTCTTGAAAGCTTTTGAAGTTGTTATATTGGAGTTATGCAATGAACCTTATCAGTTTGCATCCAAAGTGGTACCTGTAACTCTCGGTTTGAATTCTCTTATTAATAACTGTAATACTCTGACATTGAACTGCATTGAAAAGGTGAGAAAAGACATTTTAAGTCAATTACGTAAACGCCTTGGTCATGTTGAGCAAAATTTGATGCTGGCCATGGCTACTATATTAGATCCTAGATTCAAAAATATTGCTTTCCAGTCAGAAACTGCTGTTGAAGCAGCTATTCAAGAGCTTACTACAGAAGCCAGTAGGGAAGCAGCTAAAAGTTCTTTGTTGGTAAACTTAACCGAAGTTGATTGCAAAAAAGAGGGACCATCTTGCACAGATAGCTTATGGGAAGGTTTTGAAAGAAAAGCCACTCCTAAGAAAGCTTCATCAAGAGCTGATGATATTGTAAATAATGAAATCAAGCACTATCTAGAAGAACCTCTTTTGGACAGGAAAAAAAATCCATTTTTATGGTGGAAAACCCAGGGACAAACTCAATTTCCCATTCTCTCAAAATTAGCTAAACACATTCTTTGTATACCTGCAACTTCCATTCCTCCAGAAAGAGTATTTTTAAAAAAGGGAAGACTATTTGCTGAAAAAAGAAAATCAATAAAACCAAAGTATGTTGACCAGTTCATTTTTCTAAATCAAAACATTGATTAGTGTGTACATCTCTAATCAAATTCTTGTAAATACATATATTTTTAACCATAAGTATTGTAACAAAACCTTTTATTTGTTGAAAACAAAATATCATTGTATAATTGTTGTTTGTTGAAATAAATGTTATGAAGAATGATAAAGATTATATTAACATATGCTGTTTTACAGCTTATATATTACATAATGAAATACTGCTGCAAAATATATGCAGAAACATAGATTACCACACCTATTTTAAAAGCCATATTAAGTATTAATAATAATAAATTATTTAAAAAAAGAAAGGAATATTATATATATTAGACTGTTTTAAATGTTATCATGGTTGAAAATATTTAGAAAAAAAAGATACAGGATTTTGTTACTTATTTAGTTATGGAGTTGTAAAAAGAGGGAAAAAACATATTTGACACCACTTTTTAAAATAAAATGTACAAAATGATCTGTTGCTGCAGCACATGATTATATGGATATCGTACATTTGCATAAGAATAACATTTATATTCTTGGAGACAGGGCTTAATTTGTGCCGGAGCCCAGCTCCGGTACTTCTCTGTTTTTAGTAAATATTTAAATATTGGTCTGAATTCACCGGAGCTCATGAATACAGGGCTCCGGAGCCCAGTGCAATAACGTTTCCAATAAAACAAAGCCTAAATTACTTTTTCCTTTCCTTCCCATCTCCAAGTTTTTGCATTCTTTTTTTACCAAAACACTTATATGTGACGTAACGTGTCATACACATAGGAGATTGAGATAAAACGAACTCAATTTTTATATCAGTTTTTGGGCTTGGACTGAAAGGTCAAACATCAAAATGAAGGGAAACAGAAATCGTATTTTTCTATTTCAAATTTATGTCAGTGACGATATGTTGATACGGTGCCACTCAAGAGACTGAACAATGAATTTGCTTTCAGTTCGATTTTCTTTTGTGACAGTAGGATAATTTTTTTATTGGCTGGGGTTTTTTTTAAATTTGTAAGTAGATATAATAATTGCCTTGTATTGTTATTCTGATAGAAACAATCGAGCAGTGTTTTCCCTTTTTTTATAAAAGCATCTATTTTTTCCAATAACGGTGTCAAATTTTTAATTTAATCTGATTTTCAGGGACTCACCACAAAAGATTGTTATGCGGAAGGAATCGATTATAGTTTAAGATATGCACCTTTCATAGGAAATTGTAAAACATTGTTCTATTCTTCAGGATATAAATATTAATTTCTGTAAATTTCATTCATTTTTTCTTAAAAATTAATCAGATCAATCCCTTTTTTGTACTAACATTCCCTAATCATAATCCTTACTATTTTTAATCGTAGAATTCTGCAATTAATTAACTTTAAAATTAGAAGGCGTGACAACTAAAAAGTGGAATAGTTGACAGCTGAGTATATGTTGATAGATATATTTAAAATTTTTACTTTGCTAAAAAAAAAAAAAAAGCTTTATATTTTGCAAATAATGTAGGAAATATAAATATGCAGATTGGAGTGACTGGGGGGGGAGAGGGGAGGAGAGCGGCCCGGTTGTTGTACCGGTACAACAGAATATTAGGGCTCCTGTACTTTTTTTGTTAGAAATTAAGCCCTGCTTGGAGATATCAGTGTCTTTAAAAAATTCCAAAAATTACTTGATGTTTTAGACCTTCAGGAATATAAAGAACATGTTTGACCTCTATAATTTTCCACAAGGATTTGATCGTGAGAGTAATTAGGGGACCAAGACAGGGTGTCTATAGAATCTGGAAATCATAGGAAAATCAGGGAAGTTTATCATCTGGAAAAGTCAGGGAATTTTGTAAAAATATTCGAAAATCGTGGAAATTTGTCTATATGCAAAAATATTTGTATTTTCACCTTGCCAATGAGACTGATTCGTCTATTTTATGTACTATATTTTTTCGTGTGCTGATTAGTTTTCCTCATTATTTTAAATAGATGCACTTAGTATGAGTTTTTGATATTTAACACACATTAAGGTGATCAGATGTCCTCATTTTCTGTGGATATCTCTTATATTGGAGGCAATTTACCCATTTTAAAGGATACATTAGCATAATCTGACCAGATGGCCAGCTTAATCCAATTAGCTATCCTGATGTAGATATGTCTCAGAATTGAACATTTTTCAAAAAAGGAGAACATTTTCTGGTCATCATATATCCACTAGCCACTGTATGAAGTTATTAGACTAAATTTTGAGTTCGTATTTATAAAACTGTCAACCAATACTTTATGACTATTAGGCAATTTTTATGTTTTTTCTCCCGAATGAAATATGAGCAAGCTGGATAAGTTTTTCTATACAAGGAAGCAGCATGCAAGAAAAATTATTGTATGTGTATTGTTAATAATGGATATCAGGAAAGTCTGATAAAGATAGTCAGGGAAATCGGGGAACTTTTTTTAAAAATTTCTGTAAACACTCTGCTAGAACAAAAAGAAGGGAAAAAAAAATATTTAGGAAATGATCTGTCACTGTAACACATGACTATGTGGATATTGTATAACATTTCTGTTAATTTTTGTAAGAATATTACATATATTCATGAAGATATAACAATTTTTTTTAAAAAATTCAAGAAATTTTTGATATTTTTAGCATGCAAGATTTTCAACCAAATTTAATGCCAGTTTCAGAAAATTTGACAAAATATAGTAGAAACATAGTATAATTATAATATAAATATATTAAATGTTTAATTAGATTGATAAGCGAACTGAATTTTGGTTGTCTTTGAAAGGTAGCCAGATTTCAGATAAGGGATTTTTTACAAATTGACATTTTTTATTTACCGACTTTCAACAAAACAGTTAGTATTTAATGAATACCAGCAACTAGATTTGGAACAGATGCTTTGCTCTTGATAATTCTTTATTTTTTTAAAATGGTTGTTCTGGCAATTTTCCAAGAACTAAACTTTCAATAAAAATTAAAAAAACAATTAAAAATGACAATTTGTGAAAATCCCTTATCATCCAGCTACTTTTAGAAAGCAACTGAAATCAAACTCACTCTATCGCGAATATCATTCTGAATTTTCACGATATTTAACTGGTCTTTTTATATGAGTTGCTGTATACAGTTTATTTCCAAATAATGAGATAAAGAAAACTTTAGTTTTATTCGTTATTAGCTATTAAGGGTATATCCAAAAATACTAAGGCCTTTGCTAATCTTGAATTAAAAAAGAAGTATGATATAATATAACACCGAATTTGAATGATCTTCATTTTAATGATGGTTTTCTTCTATTTAACACTAGGCATGCAACGAATATTCAGTATTTGGCCATACTACTGAATATTTAGTTAGACTGAATATCAAAATATTTGGTCTGCTGAATATTTTGATATTCGATCAAAACCAAATATTTAAAAACCTTACACAACTTCTACTTTTATATGCCAATTAATAAGATATTCAGAATCATTTTTAAATAAAAGAGAATGCTTTTTCATTATTTATTTGCTGCTTGAAAAGTGACACTTAATAAAATTGACCATTAATCAGGGGGGCGCTCTAAGAAATTAAAACTATAAGCCAACACATTAGCCAATTTTCAAGTGTTAGCCAAAAACTGCATCTAATTTATTTTAAATGAAACTAATTTCTCTTATATATATAAGACTTAAATTTTACAATCAGTATAAAAATTGTTATTTGTAAAAGTGCATCATTTATCATAACAATTTACTCCTTGCTCTTTGGTGCATTTAAGAACTTCCTTACAAAGAGTTCCTCAAAAGGAAATGGAACATTACCAATTCTTGCTGAGTTGCTACTATTTGAATAGTTGTTTATTTTTTACTTTATTCCCTTCCTATCAAACAAACAATAAAAACAGACTGTAAAACTTTTCTTCCAATTCCTTAAAAATTTTTATTTAATTTTAAAGTATCTGTTTTTGAATATACAAAAATTTTATTCATTTGTTTTAATTTACAGAAAAATCCATGAAATTAGAAAAGCTTTAAAACTATCCTCTTCTTAAATAATAACTCAAAGCTAACTATTTTTTTTTAAATGTAAAGTTTACTTGTAAAAAGATCTTGATCAATATGGAAATATGTGCGCTAAACAGGGATGTATTGGAGGGTATACGCCTTATACCTTCTGGATCTTTTTAAGGAACACCGTGTACTTTCTGTTTCTCAAAAAAGCTATAGTATATACACTGTAGGGTATATATACCCTCTGCCTTGAGCGTATACCCTCTGCTTAGAGCGTATGCCCTCTGGGTTTTTTTTACGACCACACCACTGGTGCTAAATATTATATAAAATTGTTTTAAAATTTAACTTTTTAATACAGTAGACTCCCTGAAATCCACACAGCTTGAAACCAGAGGTAGAGTGGGTTTTCGAATTTTGCAGATTTCTGGTCATTGTTTTGTTTATATTTTTAAACAGTAATTTGAATGTAGTTAAGCAATGGAAATTATAATGAATGCTTACAATCAAGCATTAAAATAATAATTAATAATTACGTAAAATAATAAAAATATAGACAAAGATTAAAATAGTAAAAATAAACTGTTTTTCTATCTGCAATATCAGCATTGCTGTCACTGTTCATACAGAAATCAATTTTTTTTTGTCATGCACTGTTCTAGGGCTTATTTCATACGATTGTGCCGAAAAACGAGTATGAACCAGAATAAAGCTTTTTTTATGATCTACTTTTTGAATTATTGTCAAACTAATGTTCTTTTTTGTTGTTGTTGTTGTTTTTTTTTTCGTTAAAAATATTGGAATTAGCCAGAATTATGTACAAAATCATGAAAAAATAAATATCATTACAGGATACAGATTAAAACCAAAATTGAATACTGACGAAACAAACTCAAAATAGTAAACATAAAGCGACTTCAACAGTTACAGTTGCAAGTATTGTACGAAAGCCAGACCTGCCAACTGCTACGAAAAAATTGTAGTGGCTACGATTTGGACCTATAAACTACGATGCTACGAAAATCGGTCTTAAACTACGATTTTTTGCAAAAAACACTAAAAGCATTTTTTTTTCTAGTTGCAATGTTTATCCCGCGCAGCATATTTTTCATGAGTGATTCTGTTCAGAAATTTCCAAGTATTCATTTCCAAAAGTTTTAAAAAATTGGCCGTTAGTCCGAAAATTCGGACATTAAAAAATGCTCATGAGAAAAAAAAAATTCTGGGCTGCGAAAAAACCTTAATATAAAGCACTCTAATCGTGTTTTTGTAAATATTTATGCAGGAATTCCCTTCCTTAGAAACAAGGGTGCCATTTTAAAAATTCTGGAGGGGGTTCCTTGAGAGGCAAGATGTGAAACAGTGTGCAAAATTGCACGATTTGCGATAAACTATCGCAAATGACCGTGAAAAGAAAATCAATTTCGTCAATTGGTCGCAGAAGAAATAAATTTCATTAAAGGATCGTGGTAAAAACGCGAATTTTGTCAAAATAACGCAGAAAGAAAATACGAATTTCATTAAAAGATCAGTAAGATATTGCAAATTTCATCGAAAGATTAGTAAGTAAGAAAACTCAAATTTCACCGAAAGATCGCAGAAAGAAAACACTAATTTAATCAAAGGATCGTGGTAAAAAAATTCAAAATTCGTCAAAAGTTCATGGTAAAAAGTGCAGATTTCAACAAAGAATCGTGATAGGAAAATGTGAATCATGATTGTGGGAAAAAATTGTGAATATCCTGAAATGATGGCGGGAAAAAAATTGAGAATTCCGTCAAAATGTTCTTCATTGGGCTAAAAAATTGGAACCAGGCTCCTTTTACAAATGTAAAAAAAAAAAAACCACTGCGAAATGAAAATAAACTCTAAAAATCGTATAAAAATTTTCAGAGGAAAATAATTACTATATTGAGTTGAAAGACGGAAACCTTATTCCTTTTACGAATGTCAAAAGATGGCTGTGAAACACGTAAAACCAACCAAGCAACCACTAGATTAATTTAAATTTTGTGTGCTACGATTTCTCATTTTCAAAGGTTGGCAGGTCTGGAAAACTACTGTTGTGCCGTATTTTTATCTTGGATAAAAAAAAATGTACACCAGAATTATAAAATAATGAAATTTTATATCCTGTTTATCGAGATATAATAAATAAAAAAGCTTGATTAATTAAAAAACTGTCTTGAAAAAGGATCATGAATGCCACTTAGTTCCATGTTGATTTTTTTTTCTTTTGTAAATAAATTCATATTTTCTTCATTAAGAAGCTTGAGTTCAGTCATATTAACCAGAATTATATATTAATTAAAATGCATATGTAATATTGAAAAAATGAACACAAGAAAAATAAATAATTTTGTTACAGTTTATATTTGCAAATACTGTGCAAGGCCTACAATATGACGAATTTTTGCTATAGATACTCTAATTTACATCAAAATAAAAAATAATGTAATTTTATTTAGTAATTAATTAGTCTAGTAAAAAAAGAAGTTTCAATCTCTGCTGATTTCAGTGTCATCTTGAATTTTGTTCTGGCACTTAACTGTAAGTTTCACTGTTTACATCTGCAATGATACAGTGATTTGGGACAAAACTATTTCTATAGAAGTAGTTTTTAACATATCATAGAGACTAAGCCTTCTAAAGCAGGCCTTGTCCAACCTTTGCACAGATTTTAGGCATTCACTGATTTAAGGGAGTCTACTGTACTTTTAACTCAGGAATTTAAAGGTGTTTGATGCATCCCTATAAATTTCACAATTTTTTATTGTACACACATAAAGTGTAGAACAACACCTTTTAATTCTTCATTTCATAAAGAATATATATCCACTTTTATTTACAGATTGTTTAGAATACTATAACTAGAATAATGCCCTTCCCCAAAATATGAGTGCAATTTTTAAAATAGTGGTCAGTTGCACATTAAAAATTGTATCAATTTTAATTTTTCAAATATCAGCACTCACTTTTGATTTTCTGTTGGGGTCCTTAGATCAAATAAGTCTGGAAAAGTATGTTATAAACTAAGTTATTAATATAAGATTTTAAATCAGTTTGAAATAAATAATATTCTGAAAAACAAACACTAATATTTTATTTAAAATCCATGAGAAGAAAAATATGATAGTTAAATTTATTACAATTTTTAAATGTATAATTAAGGTGAATGATAAAGCATCTGTATTTTCTTCTTTATATTTGCATCAACATCTGGTATTCTAACAGAAGATCGAACTGCTTTCTGAAAAAAAGAAATAAATAATTATATAAGAAATAAAATTGCATTAGAATTTAGCTACATATAATGTGAGTTTTAATTAACCTACAACTTAAAACAGAAATAAATTCTCAGAGCCTCGCTAGATATTGCTGCAAATATGTAGTACATTGAAAAAGTGCATATAAGGAAATTGCTTAATATAAGTTCCACTCTTTTTCAAATTGTCTCCCAAATGGTAATATTCAATCAAATATATTTTATTGCTAAAAATTGGTATTTATGTGGCGAAAATGCAACACTATTTCTATAGAAGTAGTTTTTAACGTATCACAGAGACTAAGCCTTCTAAAGCAGGCCTTGTCCACCTTTCAGTAAGCAGAGGTGCATCTCCATTCTTGTCAAACAATGAGGGCACCATTATTCACATGACTCAAATCATGCAATATTATCTATCTCAGAGTATTAATAGTGATGCACATAAGTCTTATACAATGCATCTAAATTATATGTGCGAAATACACTTTCAGAGTTTTAAAAACATCTCTAATGCTATTAATGATTTTAAAGAAAGCATCACTTAAAATGCAATTTTATTTTTTTTTTAAAGTTTAGTAACAGAAAAGCTTCAAAAGGATGCCATTGTGCCCGCAGGCACTGCGTTGTGAATTTACAGTTTTCAACATAAAATTACAATTTATTCATTATAGAAAATAAAATTAATTGTATCAGATTTTGCATTTAAGAATAAAAATTGAAAGCAAGAGTCAAAAAGTTTTAAAAAGCCAGTATATATCTTTCACTTGAACTTCTATCATATCAAATAACACTAATGAAACACAGAGAAGAAATAAACATCTGCAATTTTTCTAGCATATTTAATTTTAAATAAGAATGGGGAAAAAATGCATTAGAAAATCAGGAGAAATATGTGAAAAAAAATGAGGATGGAAAATCTGTCAAAAATCAGGAGATGTGGCAAATCTGTATCACATTTATATTTCTTCTCTCTTGTGTTAGTGTTCATTCAATATACCGACTTACAGTGTTATTTATTTATTTATTTATTTTTACACGTTTTATTTTAACTCAAACTAGATGGTGCTCATCAAGATTTGATGGTAAATAATTTGAATGTCTCATTAGAAAAATTCTTGAATTTTTAATTTGTTGTTTTTAAATTAATTATTGAAATCACTGCAAATTTCTACATTGCATAAGTGATTCTTATTTCTTTAAGACGATAAATGGTGATGTCAGTCTAACCTATTTAATGAAGTGAAAGAATTTTAAGTTTATTTTTTATGAGAAATTTACCTAAAAATACTGGGTAGAACATTTATTTTTACTTACTATGGTCTCATTTTTAAGGAATATTAATTTTTTTTTAATTTAAATTAATTTTTTTTAACTACACGACCATTAAAAGCTACCATGAATTTTATTTTTATCAGTCTCATTCTCTAAAAAACTAAATTTGAAACTTGATGCAGCTAACGACTTATAATATACATTTTTTATTACGTGAATTTTATTTTACATTTTTATACATTTTTTAAATATTAAACCATGGATATCAAGGTAATTTCTTTTATAGTTCTTATATGAATATATTTTTTTCTTTCCGTTTTATTTTTTTACAGAAAAGAATGACAAACGTTTCTTCCACACACACTTTCTTCTTTTCACACACACATATATATTTTCTTAATAATGGTAATGGTCAGAAAATATGACAAAAAGTGTAGATCAGCTCAATTTATTTAATTGATAATTGCATGCAAAATATTTTAAACATAGCTTGAATATTTTAAATATAAAATCATTATTTTTTCAAAATATTGTTGAGTGTTAACTTTTATTTAATTATGAAGCATTCAAATAATAATAATAATAATAAAATAAAAATATTACAGACATCATTTTGTCGAGGTTGGACTCGAACTTGCATCCTCTAAAAAAATTCAGAGCTTTAAACTGCTGCTTTAGTCTACTTCCTTCTAAATTGAAGAGGTTCGAAAAACAGTTGGCCCACACATAATTGTGTCGAATTTGGGTTCTGATCTTACAGAAATAGCTTTGAGTTTTAATATATCAGGTGTCCTAAAAAGCACTGACTGATTTTAAAATGCAATAACTTGCAAACAGTGACAGATATTTAAAAAATTCTTGCAGGAGGGTTATGCATAAGATCAAAAGTTTTTTTACAGTGATTTTCGATCTTAGTTCAAATTACAAACAATAGATGGCACTGTAAGCAATAGGCGCTAAATATAGGCTTGGTTTTTTGGCTTTTCTCTTTTTCCATGCGGAAAAAAAAGATTAAAATGTATTGAATAGGTCCCCTAATACCAAAAATCGAGCCTGAATTTAGCGTATATTGATTGCAGCGCCATCTATTGTTTGTAATTTGAACTAAAATTGAAAATCACTGTAAAAAAACTTGACCTTATGCATAACCCTCCTGTAAGAATTTTTTAAATATCTGTCACTGTTTGCAAGTTATTGAATTTTAAAATCAGTCAGTCCTTTTTAGGACACCCGGGATATAATGTTTTATAAGAATTTATAGAAGTTTAAGATATAATCAAGTTCACACCTCTTTGAATATTATATGCTGTTATAATTATTTAAAAATTAATTTTTAATCAATTATATACAGCAACTTTCACTCTAAAAGAAAATAAAAATAACGTAAACATACTTCAATTTCTTGTACAGTATATACCCCAGCTTTAGTGTTAACAAGATTAGTAACAGAACCTTGATTGGTACCAACTCTGCCAACTCGTCCAGATCTTAAAATATAATCAGATACACTAGTCGGAAAATCAAAGTTAACCACATGTTTCACCTATAAATAAAGATAATATTTTGTTTTAATATGTATTACTTAGAATTTTATAATATTCCAATTCAAGTTCTCAAAAAAAAAAAATATATATATAACGTAAAGAATAAGTGGATTAAGTAGAACAATCACATTGTGCTTTTTACGACATCCTGCTGGATTATCTACCCTATATATATAAAATCCTAAAGAATCGAATTGAAACGATTCTATGAAACGACTGATTAAACAACTGATTATGCTTCACAGCGATTTCTCCTAAAATATGGAATACTTTACGATGAAATTAACACCAAAAATCCGTATTGATCCACAGATCTCAAAACTGGTATTAGAATTTTAAAATTTGAATTAGTTTTCGAAATATTAATTTTTTTTCTAATTTTAAATACTTTTTTTCTAATGATGGCAACTCAAATTTTAATCATAACAGATATTTTTCTTCGTATTTTAGAAAAGGTTATTTTAAATTAACTTGACGACGAGTTTGGCCTCCCTTAAATGTATGCTAAGAAATGCATCATGTTACTTTTATTCAGAATTCAATTTGTATTTCATTATCATTTTATTTAATACAAAACTTTCATTTAAAATTGAAACCTTTAAAATAAATGGCTTTTACTTCATTCTTTTTTTTAAACAAAACAAAAAGAAAAATATTAGACACAGATGTCATATACGCAACGGGGTGCCAAAATGGCGTTATTTTGCCTGACATGATAACCCGGCTATTGTTGCTTATTTATTAATAAATGTTTATTTGAATTTATTTTCTTTTTATTTACAAAAAATGTTATAAATTGTTTTGTTCTATAGTTATTAATTATTATTTTTATTTATTTATTGTTATTTCATTTTAAAAATAACAGAAAATAATTTAAAAATACATATGTAACAGGTATTTGAAAACGAGGTTTTCGCCAAATTGTCGTAAAAAAAAAAAAAATCACGCCAAACCCGGTGCGTATGTGACAATGCAACAAATCATGAGATTTAATTTCCACTTCAAAGCAACGTTTTAATGTTATTACTTCTCCCGTCGACCAATTTTACCAAATTATACAAATTGACATTTTTTTTTTTTTTTTTAAATAACAAAAGAACAAATAAATTAGTATAACATTAATAAAAATACAAATAAAACGTCGAAATAAAAATCACTTGATGGCGTGAACATGTGTAACTTCCTTGAAGTCAAGTGAATGTGACATTTACGATCAACCATTATTGGCATTTAATCTTATAGTTTGGCGACAGGTTTTTGGTCGATGGTAAAACCAAGTAGCACTGTTTTAATTTACCACTCGAAAAATAAAAAAATGCTAACTGGTCAGTTAAAAAAAAGCTATTGGCGAGATTTTTACCTGGCTAACATAAAAGTACCAGGAATTCTTTGTGATCATGACAACTTTTATGTAGTTTTATTCGAAAAAATAATTTTGATTCTTTAATCAAAATGGAAACCTTTCTTATGAAAAGCGAAGGAATCAGCCCGTTGTTTATGGCAGTTACATGACTTGGACTATTATAATATAAACGAAATAATGGGGATAGAATAATATTCGGCGACTTATCACACCTATGCTGGCTAACATTAAAGTACCAAAATGGCCGCCTGGAATATAAAAAGCGAAGGGATCCGCCTGGAGCTGTTGATGATAGTCACATGACTTAGGCTATTATTATAGAAATTGTTTTCAATTTTAAAAACAGCGCAACGAATAATATTTCCTAACGATTAAAAATTTATTTTCACGTAACTATTAAAAACAGAAAAAAAAAACTTTAAAATTACTATTAAATGAGTACGTGTTAAAGGCAGGAAAATAATGAAAATTATGTCCTGAAAATTGTATTTACACGTGAATATTAAAAGGAAAAGAAAACTTTAAAATAATAAATACATTAATATGCGTTTAACCCTTTCACGGACAAGGCACAGTATATTCGTAAAATCTTGAAATCAGTGAATGGCACCAGAATTTACAAACAAATTTCGAAGTACAAAAATGCTTTTGTTCACTTACTTAATAAAAGGGAAATTTTCATCCCAATATTCTGATGCTCTTTTCAAATGTTTAACTGATCTTCTTTAACCAAACACGAAAACAACCATTGGATGTCTTAACAGCAACTGATTCTACCTTAAATTTTTGCAATCAAAGGGAACTGAATGGAAACCCGTTTACAGGGAGATCACTACAGGTTTTTTCAGTATAATTCAATCTTCTCTAATCTTTTTAAAACCGATCAGATTACTGTGCTTTTAAATTCTACAGAGTCTGAACGAGGGCTGGCGAGCGTAGCTTGCAGGGGGCAGAGCCCCCTAGTTACTATATATTAATCAGGCATTGGTGAGGTTGACCTTAATGCAAACATCGCATAGCGGAATATTAGCAACTGTGGACAGATAGAATACTTCAACTGACTGATTTAATCAACTCTATCGATTGTTTATAGTGATGAAATTGGCGAAGTTCAATTGATACACCATCGATTCATGACACAGTCAATGCAGATTAGGCTGCATGAGTGATGAATAAAGGATTAAGAAATCTGGGGTTTTACCAATAAAACATAGGCCAAGTTCACTTGAAACTGTTTATTTCATCACAACATATAAACATAAACAATTCCCACAGTGCGAGAATTTATCAGAGCATTCATGCTAGAGCACGAACTAATATTTCATGCAAAAAGGATGTTAAAAGACTATTTAGATATTCTAAATGACTTTGGACACCAGATAACAGATTAGATAAACAATGTAACAGCACGAAAATTTTCTTTCTGAGCTCATGCTCGAGTGTCTTAGGATACCGATTGAAATGTAAACTTCAGACGAACCAAACAAATTCATGAGCGAGACACGAAAGAAAATGCGATACGTCACTCAATCAACCAATGGAAAGTGAGATAGAGGCATAATAGAATTGAGTTCCTGATCGACAGATGGGGGGATTTCAATGTAATATGGCTGACGCTAGACAAGTGGCGGGAAGTTGATAAAATAAAAATAGTAAAAATGGCTTTTATAAACATTAAAAAAATAAACATGACTGCACTCAGAATATTACAGTTTTGGTATCTGATAAAAATTAATGAAGGTATTAAAAGTTTAGATTAAGTTTTAGAATAAAGTTATTATTAAGATGCACATTTTAATTTTATAGGAGTTTAACTAGAAATAAATAATAGAGAGTATTAAGAAATAGAGAAATAATAAATGCAGCGACAATTAAGAATAACTTAAATGAATGTATTAAGAAACTTTTTTATGTAACACATACATATCTATGCACAGTGTGACTTCAAAAATCCGGCATAAAAGTCATCCCCCCCCCCCCCCCCCCCACACACACACATGCACACACTTTTTTTACACTTTCAACTTATGATAGAAAGAAAAATAGCAATTGTTTATGAATGCCGGAAGGACAAATGCGTGTTTTTTTCATTTATCAGAAGTGATTATTTCCTTGAACAACAGTATGCAGGAAAAAGCTCTATGTGAAAGATGGAAGTCGCTGAAAATTTTATCCAAGAATCTTCTGAATTTGTTGCAAAACAGAAGTTATCTCCTTAACAAATTTATAATACAGGTGAGACCATATTTTTTTTTGTGCTGCTTGCCAAAAACAACTTTCATTGCTTCAAATGAGGTAGCTGCACCAAGAATAATAATAATAAAAAAAAGGAATAACAGTAGTTGCATGCTCAAACATTGCTGGCACGTTTTGCTGGTAATCAAGAAAAGCAAATCTCATCACCTGTTTAAAAGCATCAAAGTCTTCTCTCTCTAAATCCAACCTATAGGCATGGTTGATTTCTGATATCATAATTGATAGGTTTAACAATTCCTTTGTTCCAAAGGTACGGCATTTCTCTGAGTCTATAAGTCTTTCATGTGATTCGAAGATTGTTTTACTGCTGAATAATTGTGCAACCCATCCTAAATTCTTGAATTAAAAATAATGTCGTTATGTTTTTACTTCTGAATTGCACATCAATTATTCAGTCATTAGATCAGGGAATTCTGCAGTCACTAAAATGCCTTTATAAAGCAGAATTTATGAAACTTCTGAATGCATGCAATCAGGACTTGAAACTACAAACTTTCAAAAAAGATTACAACACCAAAGATGCAATATGGCCAGTTGCACGGTCAGAGGAACAAGTAATGTTAAAGACTTTGGTAAATGCATGGCACATATGGCCGAACGACAATGAGGACATCGATGATGAAGAATTTTCAGGTTTCCACATTTCTCATGAAAAGGCTGCCATTTATGAGCTAACTGAACATGTTGTAGAATATGCAGTCTTTAATTTTTTACATCCTTTTAATTTTAAAAGGTAAACCTGGACTCCTGCACTTAATTCTTTTTTTATTTACTTTTCTTTCCCAGCGAGCTGAAGGTCCATTCAGCATCTGTTTACATTCTCAACTGCTCAGTGGAGTTGTTTGGTTATGGCACTTCCTTTTACCGCATTTGGCCATTTGGAGTTGCAATTAAATCTTCTTAAATTTATTTCATCATTCAAAGTTACTTTTTCCATTTAATTTCAACTTTAAATCCTATTTTAGTTATTTTCAGTATTTTTATAAGTTTTGTAACAATTTCATATAATTTAACTTTAAAATATAAATGATAATTATCACCAGGATTATGCAAATTGCATCCCCGCTTCTTAATGGCTGTCACCACACTGCTACTAGTTTAAAAGGTTAGCAATTTTGTTTCCCGTTGTGCTCTTTCCCTTTTGGCTTTTGTCTCGAAAAAGTATGCTTCTGCATGTTTGGAAATATATAAAGCTAATTAAATATAGTATCCAAAGGGCTCGAAGTTTCTTGCTTCTAAAGTATTTCATGATAGTAAAGGTAGTTCTTCGAATGAATTTAATTTCTGAAGCTGTATTTTTCACACTATGTTTTTTGAAGCTGTATGTATCACAGTTCAAGCTCTATCTAAAGATATCAAACTTGCAAAGTTTGCTTTGTATTAATGCAATATTGTATTTTTCGACAGGAAGTATTCATCTTTTCGCATATCGAAGTAATTTTATGTATCATTGGAACCCAGTCCAAATTAAATGGAATTTAGCACATTCAGTATTGAGTTCTATTTGTCAAATAATTTGATGTTCGAGACAAAGATTTGCCACATGTAACATCTGTATATAGTCATCTCCTAAATGAAGACATTAGTATGATAACAAGAGTCTACTTTTTGAAGAGACATATGATTACATTTTCCCCACTTAACGATATTTACTGTAAGCACCCTAATTGTCTGGGGTCAAAATGGACCCCACCAAGATGTCGGGCTCGACGAGATAATCCTTTGGTCGAGCCTTCAAATGAGCTCGAATCTTGCTGTAGCTTAATTAGAAACAGAGTTAAAAAAAATTGCTTAAAATACACAAATTAGAGCCCGGAGGGGTAAAAAAAAGAAATTTAGAAATTCAACTCCACCCCTTCTTTAACATTCTTATGTGTTAGCCAATAATAAAAAATAAGATATAAAATAATGATAATTAGTGGAGAAATGCTTAGATTTAAATAATGTGCCATGCAAACACATTTCTTTTTAAAAATTAACTTTTTCATAAGATAAGAAAGTTCTTACTTGATTTTTACGAAAATTACATTATTCAGAATCAACATAAAAAAATATTCATAGATGGATACGTTTAAAACCTATAAATGCAATATTTGTAAAAAATTTATATCCCACAAAACAATCCTAGTCCAAAAATTATCTATAGTTTTATCAGGTGTCTAGCTTTCAAGGTTTTCCCAGAGAGGAAATGAAATTTAAAATTGTCTTTCAAAGAAAATAAAATGAATTTATATAAATCAATTTTTAATAGAAAATGGAATTTTCAAATTTTTTTAAAAAATTCTGAAAGAGAAATATTTTTGGCATCTGGATACACAATTTTCAAGTTTTTACTACAATTATATCTTCTACAACATAAACCTATTCAAAACAAAATTTTCTCCTGGTTCCTAGCAATTCAGTTTACAGGTTTTACCGTATTTATTAAATTTGTTATTTTAAATTAAATTTATTTTCAATTAATTTACATATTAAGAGCAACTTATTTTTTTAAGTACTAGGGGGGGGGGGGGGCTGTCCCCTACGAGCTACGTTCGCCAACCCCCATTCAGACACCGCAGACTCTAAAAGCATGCTAATTTGATCGGCTTTAAAAGGATTTCGGAAGACTGAATTATAATTTAAAAAACAATGGTGATTTCCCTATAAACGGGTTTCTATTCATTTCTCTTTGATTGGGGAATTTTAAGGCCAAATCAGCTGCTCTTAAAATATACAATTGCTGTTTCCATCTTTGATTAAATAAAATCAGTTAAACATTTCAAAATAAGCTAATTTAAAATTAATTAAGTAAACAGAGTCTTTGTCTCCCAGTATTTTTTAACAAAGCGAAAAGAAAGAAAATAAGTCACTTTAAATGTCTCATTTTTAATCTGATGTAATTTTCACCAAACTTTTCTTTCTCTTTTTAATATTCACGTGAAAATACTTTTGTTAGAAAATAAATATTATTTGCACTGTCCTAACAAAAATAGTTGAAAAGATCATCTTAAAATATCAAATACATGTCTCGCACAATTTTTAAATTTAAACTGTTCTGCAATATTATTTTTTGTTCATTTTGCATAATAAGTGTAATGTGACATAATTTCTCCTATTTAAGACTTCTAACGTATGTTAATGAATTTATTATTTTACAATATTCTTTCTCTTTTAAAATTCATGTGTAAATATAGTTTTTATGATGTAATTTTCAATGAGTTCCTGCTTTTTATATTTTCTGTTTATATTAGTCATGTATAAATAAATTTTTAATTTGAAGCAAACGTTATTGTTTTTGCTGTTTATACAGTTGGCAACAGTTTTAAATTAATACCATTTTCTAAAATATGTAAAAAAAAATATCTCAAAATGCTGAAAATTTGAATTTAAAATAGAAATAAAACCCCAAAAAATGAGTCAAATTAAAAAAAATAAATGCAGCCTGCACACCAGGAAATTCTAATGCATAAAATGATTAAATTCTCGTGTATAGTATTTGCTCCTATAAAACTTTTTTAATGGAATGATTTTGTCCAACTTTAGCATTAAATATCTCTTAAAATAATTCTTCAATTTGACAACTGTCTGCATCAGTGTGTTTATCAGACATTTTTCTATAATACCACCAATTTTCATATTTTTTATGCAATATTTTGCTTAATATTAACAAAGAAAGACCCCCGGTCACAAAAAATTCAAAACCGGCAGTGGCAGCGTTAGTTACTTTTTTTAGAATAGAGAGATTTTCATTTTTAAATAAAATTAACTTTTAATTAATATGTTTGTATCACTTCTGATTCCTATGCAAAATATTAGTATTTAAAAAATAACATGCATATGTAACTGTAGATTTGAGTTATCAGCTACAGAAATATCTATGTAATAAATAATGAGAACAAATATGTAAACTTATAGAAAAAATAATAAACTGTTTCATTGTTTAGGTTTAAATTAATTAAGTATTGCACACTGAAACACTCATTTAACTAGCAATTCCCAAATGCATCAAAATTGCTTGCATTTAGCGAGGAAAGATATTGCTTGCGTTTGTCCTTGCACCAAATATTCAAAGGTACTCTATTTTTTTTACAGATTTTCTACTGCCATTCTGCTGTTAAATTTGACTGATTCTTTATTACATACATAAGCAGTTTTATAAGCATTTTTTTTTCAAATATGTATGTTTAAAAATGCCCAATACTTTATCGTCTTAGTAGCTGGACAAAATTATGGTAACCCTTCCCATTTTTTGCAAAAATCATTGCAGTTTGATTAAAATCAATACTTTAATTGAATTATGGAACATTTTCTATTCTTTTGTTTTTAATTAATAATGTGTGTAAATTACAACTTTTTCAAAATTTTATGATTTGTTGTGTGATCTCAGGTGTTCAGCTAAAATACAAAATTTCAAGTCTCCAGCTTATACAGTTTCTGAGACGAGCTCTCTGACGAATGGACACACACACACAAACAGACAGAGTAGTGAGACGAATAAGGTTTCGTCAGATGAGCAGAAAACGGTAATATGATCGATTAGATGGTAACGATAACAAAACTACCAGCTTATGCACTTATGCACCTGGGTCCTATAGCAATATTGCATAGCTCTCTACAATGTGAAATGAATGGACACCCAATTAATGATGTTACTCCAACTTGGAGACATCAGGAATTGGGTTGCCATTCATTTCACATAGCAGCAGAGTATTGCACCATATTGCAACAGCACCCCCCCCTCCCCCCCCTCCTATCTGATACAAATGTTATTTGAAAGTACACTTTTTGTTTTGTTTCACAGAGTAAAAATTGTAACTCAGCAATATTCAGAAGTGAAGACATTTAAAGCAAAGCAAAAGCATTTGTGCATATCACAACATCTTATGTTACTTTTGAGATTAACATTAATGATGGGAACATTTGTGCTTTAAAATAGATTCAAGAATGTGCATAATAAAAAGTTTGTGTGAAAAAGTACAAGCAGTATGAAGAAAATTCCATCATTACAAAAAAGTTTTTAAATATTTCTTTCTTTTTTCGAAGAGTATGAATTATTGAGAATCTTGTGAACCAAACCCCATTATTTTCTTTAACTGAAAATTCTGTCAGAGCATATTAAATGCTTTATATCGTACTTGAGTATATTTGACAAAAGGAATTAACTTTATAACAAGAAAGTTAAAAAGTTAAAATATTTTAAATAAAATTCTTCTTTAGTAGAGTCCTGATTATCCAGTTAATACGGACCAAGGTCACACCGAATAAGCAAAAAACTGGTATAAATTGGATGTACACAAATCGTCACCAACTAAAGGAGATGAAATGAAATATAAATTTTCACTTAATTCATTGATTTTAATGGTACTAGCAACATTTCTGTGAACATTTCCGTTTCTTTTATAAGAAAAACAGGGAATGAAATTGTTTATTTGAAAAAGCCCTTGATAGTTCTTTGTTTGCTAAATATCAATTTTGTTGCAGATTTTTTTTTTTTTTTTTTTTTTGCAGCATTACGCTACTACATAGCTATTAATTTTTAAGATTTTTCCTTACCACTAAAACTTATCAATAAATTTTGCCTAATTCAATTGTCGAAATCTAACAATTGTCAACGATTAAATATGACCAAAAAATTTTATTAAATTTTAGAGGTAACAAAACCGTACAAATTGGCAAAGTATTAAATAGGTTTTTTTAATTGAACTTATACTTTTGGAATGGATCATTTTCTTCTGGTGGACTGATGGCTTCCATTATTATGAAACAGCCATTATAAATGAGGTGTTAGGTGAAGATGAAAAAGAGCCATAAAAAGTTAGAACTCTGATTTTCTGGTCAGAATGGGAAAAAAAGGCCATAATTTTTTTTGGACTTGAAAATAGAGTTCTAACTTTTTACGACTGCTTTTTCATTTTCACCTAACACTTCATTTATAATGGCTGTTTCATAATAATGGAAGCCATCAGTCCATCAGAAGAAAATAACTCTATTAAAGCAGAAACTCGGATAATTGGGACTCTACTGTACCTTTTTATCTTAAAATTACAATATTTAACAGTTATATTATACTAAATTATTAGAGTAACTTTATAAAATGAAAATCAAACTTAATAAATCTTACATGCTGAGTGTCTAGTCCTCTTGATGCAAGATCTGTACAACACATTACATTGCACAGACCACTTGAAAATTTTTCAAGAGCATTAGCTCTGTGCTAAAATTAAAATGTTATAAATTACTAGTTGAATAAATAAAAGTTAGCATATTAAAACAGGAAAATTAGTATGTGCAAGAAGGAAAAAAAAGATTAAAACTAGAAAACAGGAATTCTGCATTTTCAGAATTTAGTGTCACTCCCGATGAAATATATATATATATATATATATATATATGCAGATAGTACAAAACATATTTCAGTTTTAACACTTAAAACACACACTTTTATTTTATATAAAATGACGTCATTAGCATCCGGAGGAAGAATTCCTCACTTACAAACTAGTTTTAAACAATAACTACAGTAAAATATGCATATGACGTCACTATCGTCAAATAATACAGAAATCCAAAAAAGAGATGTTGTCATTCAAGAAATTAAAAGGGGCTATCTAATGATTCACATACCTTCATTTGTTTTTAATATTAATATAGATACTTAAAATTAAATATAGTTTATAATAGCTCCATGTTTTATCAGAAATCAATTATTTACATTTTTTTCAAAATAGCACATATTTTAATTACAATTTTTTTCAGTTGTTATGGGAAAATGGCAGCAAAAAGATATAATTACTATTTTCCAACTATTTTTCCTTTATTTTTTACAGAAATGGAGTACTTGCCAACATTAAAAAAAACTACAAAAAAAGTAATATCTCAAAAATAAATTGAGATGCAGTTTTCAAACAAATTGCATTTAAAAGTATTTTTTCCCCCCAATATGACGGTATAAAAATTGAAAATGTGCGATGCTTAGAAGTTAAAAAAATTGCAGTAGAGTATTTAACAGTACAATGATACATCTGCTTTGTTTTACAGCTGGCTTGGCTTATACAACAGAATGTTATTTTTTGGGGATGACACTTTAATTGCTGGCTGAAAGAAATAGCATATTGGGGGCTAATAACTGAAATAGGATTTAAAAAAAAAAAGCTAAGCTTATTTATGCCAAAGATAACTAATTGTGACTACTTAACCAGCAAATGAAATTATCAAAAATTTACTCTGACTTTTAATTTCTTTTTCTCATATTTTTATATTCTGAAAACCAGCGTTAAAAAACTATTGTTCATTAGTAGCATTTTGCACCTATAAATATCAATTTGATGACTGATTCTAAATCCAGTCATTCAATGCTCTCCTTAATAATGTGATACACACTGATTTACAACATTTGGCATTTCATTACTCTATTTAAGCAACAAATATGCTGCTGTAACTAACTGCAGCTAAACAAAACTTAAATGCATTTTTCTCAAAATGACATTTTTACACTGACATTGACAGATTTCAATTATGCATTGACAAGCAAAATAATCCTTTAATGTAAAAATTAAAAAGTATTGGACACATAAATTAAATCTGTCAGACACGAGATTGTAAAAAATATATTTTTCATTTTCTTCCTTTAAAATAAATAAATAAAAGGTTAAACACACAAGCTTAAAATAAAACACAAGTTAATATATATAAGTAGATTCTTAATATTTAATTTAAAATACAAGATACTTAAATGCTCACAAGTTTATAACAATTAAGTATAAATAAACATGACTAAATAATGATTAAAGGTACATATATATTAAGACAGACTTGAACACAATTAATACAGTAACGCAACAGGAGTGAAAAATTGGGCGGGGGCCAGGATTCGAACCTGGGTCCACAGCATACTGCGCTGTTGCTTTACCACTACGCTACCCTTGACAATATCTTACCCCTGCAATTTCTCACTAATAAGCTATGTTTGGGAACGTCATCAGCCGGCAACCGCATGGCATACAATGACGGGAAATACGATGAATAATTTAATATTCCATTGATCCACAATATATATTAAAGCGCACATAAGTTAAAATCTGAATTTATTTATTTAAGTATTAAAGGTACATATATATTAAGACAGACTTGAACAATTAATACGGTAACCAAACAGGAGTGAAAAATTAGCAGAGGCCAGGATTCGAACCTGGGTCCACAGCGTACCGTGCTGTTGCTTTTACCAAAAAACTATCCGTCCTGATATCCTAGCCCTGCATTTTCTCACTTTATGTGTGCTTTAATAAATAATGATGTTTAACAATTCGTAATAACATATAATATATAAAGTATTAAACTTACAGCAAACGATAGGCTACCGTGAAATTTCACATTGGGAATTCCATTATCTTGTAGAAAATATGACATCCAATCACAAGTAGGAGCATGAGAGGAAAAAATCATAAGGGGTATATTCTTTTCATTAGCAGACTTAGCTAAATCTACAAGAACTCCTGAGAGAGAAAAATAAATATTCAGGATATCATAAGAATAGAAAGACTTATAAATTGAATGCCAAACATACATATAAAGGATGTAGTATTATTTTAAACTCAATCATATTGATTGATAAAGTTATACAAATTCAATTTTTGAACTGAGCAAAAAAATGCCCAAGCCAGGAATCAAATCCAGAAACTTTGCCTTACATTGTTGATGCTCTACCATTTGAGCTACCTAAGCTGACAACTGGCAGGCATATTTCGCTCAGATACTAATATCAGCAATAACATCTGGTCTGGTATGTAGACAGCTTGACACTATAAGCTGCAGGTAATGGAACACCATTTTTTTTTTTTTTTTTTTTGCTCAGTTGGAAAAATTGAATTCATACGACAACTTTATCAATCAGTATGATTGAGTTTAAAATAATAGTATATCTACATACCAATAATTTTAAATGGTGTTCCATTACCTGCAGCTTATTCTGCCAAGCTGTTTACATGGCAGACTAGATATTATTGCCAATATTGATATCTGAGTGAAATATGCTTGCCTGTTGTCAGGATACATAGCTCATATGGAAGAGCATTAACAATGTAAGTCAAAGCTTCTGGGTTTGTGCCCTGGCTTGGGCAGTCTTTCGCTCAGTTGGAAAAATTGAATTCATATATACAGAATGTTCCCTAACTGTTGTAAAATGAATAAATAAACGAATAAATAAAAATGGATTGATTGCAGAATCAGAGAATAATACAGAGAAACCTTAAAACATCATTTTCATAAAATTTGCAGAATTTTTTTAATTTTAAACATTACTTCTGTTATAAAATGCAACATCTCTAGTAGTAAATAATCTCAATTTTATTATTTAATTATCTTCCTCAATCTAAAATTAATATTTATTCATTTTAAACTCAACTTCAAATCTAGAAAATTCTCTTCAAAATATTTAAGTTTCCTCTTAATAAAGATATTCTAAATTTTATTTATTTTCCTCAATCAAACTTAATTTCTATCTTTTTCAATCATTCATGAATATTTATTATACTAAACATTAACAATAATCTGTGTAAACAAAGTTTTACGTTCGTGTTTACTTTCTAAAAAGATTGTGATTCAATGTTCTTTATAAGTTTAAAACAGCGAAAATAAAAATATTTTATTTTTTAATATTGCATGCTCAATCTATTGATAGATAGAGTATATTTTTCTGATTAATTTGATACAAGTTTTACAAAAATCCGTCAGTAAATATCGGAGATATTTAATTTAACGTTTTCTGCGTTTTCCTATTTTTAAATGTTGGCGCTAGGCATTCTG
This sequence comes from Maratus speciosus, assembly GCA_963932465.1. Taxonomy (NCBI): domain Eukaryota; kingdom Metazoa; phylum Arthropoda; class Arachnida; order Araneae; family Salticidae; genus Maratus; species Maratus speciosus. The sequence goes on along the minus strand of OZ010789.1, from coordinate 518,319,190 downwards.
TCCGCCATTGATAAAAGTATGCATATCTGCGCCATTTTTTCCGTACAGTTCGGTGCCGTCACGAGACGCCCACGTGCAAAGTTCATTCAACTCATTTCGTGCCCGGATGAAGCGGGGAGTTTGAATGCATCGGATTGGTTATTTTCAAAATCTTGCACATTCTTCCAGGCTAAGATCTGTTTTGAGTCTGTCATTTGGGGATTAAGCTGACAGACGTTGGAGTGGTAGCTCAGCGTAGCTTCGGCTGCAGCCGAGCAGAATGAGTTTTGGCTATGGATTGAACAACTAGTTTTTTTAAATACAGAGCAGCGTCTGGATGGAATATGAAAAAGATCCCACTGCTAACTAATTTAGTTATTTTACATCTTCGATAATCAAGATCCTGAGTATCATTGAGAAAATATGGAGTTATAGAAATGATTTCCAGTAACATCGATCTTTGACAGTCTTTTATCACTGTTAGCCCTTGTCTTTCAACTATCCACTGCTGAAGATAGATAGCAGCAAAATATTGCAACTTCGAGTATTATTTTACAACTTATATTAATTTCGTCATCCTGCCTAAAAACTTGAGTTTGACCTTCAGTTAATAATTCCACAATTATTCTTAACGAAGCCTGACTTCCTTTCAACAGTTTCAGATTCTCACTTTGATGACGCTCCGTGGTGTGTGAACTCCGCAGTTACCTTTCAACGACGCTTCGTAGTATGTAATTTTTACAATAGACTCTAGTCCTCATCAGAACTTGGTTTAAAATAAATATACAAAACTTTTACGATTTCTTGAACTCTTATAACCCTTAAATAAACATTGGACATATGTAAAATGACAATTTCATCTTTCAGGAATATATAGAAAATATTTAATTATTCAATGTGTATGTTCCTACATTTCATGAATTAATGATTTTATTTATTTTTAAACCTTGGGCCCAAGTTAATTAAGTTGATTACTTCATAAATATCTAGAAATAAAAAATTAAGTTCTATATTTTATTGAGTATTCATTTCTCCACACTTCAAATGGGTGAGTGTTTTCATTATTTTCTTCACGTTTACAGATATAAAAAAGTAATTTAAAAAAATATATTTAAAATTAAATAGATGGCTCTTCACTAGTGTAACTTTTAAATTAATTTCACTTTTAATGTAATGTTACTCCACTTTACTTTCTGGTCGTTATGTGTCTTTGAACAGAGGGATTTCATGCCTTTAAGATTTTAACTTAACTTTATTAATTCAATTATTTCAATTTCTTAAATGCAGCCAATTTAAATAACTTATTTAATTAACTTTAAATCCCTTTCTCCAAAGTCACGTATCAACTTCATTCACTGTATGCTTAATCATAATAATAATAATAAAAAAAAATCACTTAAAATAAATAAATATATTTAAATTTCTACCCACTATCTAGGTATATTAAATTATGCATGTTTATAGATGTGTACCACACGTCAAATAAAAAATTTGAAGAATGTTGCCATTCCAAAATGTTATATTTTTTATTTAACAGTTGCCTTGCAACTGAATTTTATAGCATATCACAAAAAGAAAATTAAATAAAATCAGGCTAGTTTGACATTCTTAAAAATTAGATTTTCTGAACTTTAAAGAAAACCTATATGCTTAGAAATTTACAAATAATCCAACATTTATTAAATGCAGATTTCAAGGTGCCAGATATTATGTGAAGTGAGATGAAAATTAAAATGTTTCGAAAAACTGACATTGAAGCCACTGATCTGAAGATTTACTAATTATTAAATTAAACAAAAATATTATTATTCTTAGATATTGCATTTATGAATGAAATATCAATATTTCATTTCACCTATTTAATATGATACATATAGCAAAGTAAATATGAGCAGTAGGAAATTATGTTTTAATGCACATTCCATCTGCATTAGAAAAAATGTTAATGATAATTTTATAAACAGTAGGGAACTCGGCCCCTTGCTCGCTAACGCTCGCCAACCCCCCTGAATTGTTACGCAATTCATATTGGGATCGCTACGCAATCCCAGTTCGCTTCGCTCGCTCGCCACTATTTCTGTCAACTCTAACCAGAATGAGTGCTATCATAAATCATTACAATGTAGTAAATTTACAAATTTTTTTAATGTGTAAAAAAGTAATGGAAAACTTTGTTGAAAATGTAAATAAAAATGTACCTTAGAAACAGAATTAATTTAAAACCTTAGTGAAAACATAATACAAAATATTTTTAGTTGGGCCGCTATGCGATCTGAGCAAGCAAAATATAAAATTTACAAATATTTTAATTCATAAAAAAGTAATTGAAAATTTTGTTGAAAATATAAATAAAAATGCATTTAATTAAAAATTTGGTGCTGTGACTTATTGATCATCATTGAGAAAGCTAAGCGAACAGGAAATTGACGCCGTTTAAATTTAAATGACATGTTGGTGTCAGATGGGGTCCTTCTCCTTTCATTTTGCCTATAGTATTGAAAATTACGGCTTACATTAATTTAAAACTATAATAAGACGCTATAAAATATGCTACGCATCACGCTATCGAACTGTAAACAAAACATTTTTGCCTGTGTCTAAATACAACCTTGGATCAAAAAGCTGATTCACTGAATTCCTCAAGTCACCATAAAATGGACCAATAGCAATTGTCATTCATGTATTTCTCAAATGGTGTGCGTTAAAAGAGAGATACTGTCTGGATTTTGATTTGCTGAGTGGGTTGGGACATGTGACGTTAACTTTACCACTGAGAATCGTCGCTTTGGCTATTGCCAAATAGCAAGCTGCAAATACTGCTTTTTTTAGCGCTACATAAGAGAAATATATATATGGATATTAAATCTTGCAATTATAAAAAGGAAAAATTCAAAATTTGGAATAATTATTCTGGAGGCCAAATCACTAATGCCATTCAAAATAGTGATAAAATAATCACCCTTTCTATGAACTTGACACCATATAAACTTAGTTAAATATGAATCTAAGTGCTGATGTGCTGTTCCACATTGTTTCTTATTTTGCCACTTAGCTGAGCTCCAAAGGCATTCAATGTTTTGCATACATGCACCAGTATCTGGATCTACAAAATTAAAACAATGCTTTATTTTAAAATGTTTGACTGCTGCAGCATTTAATTCACCAGTTTTATAAGCCTTCCATTCATCAGTTTCTCGGCAAAACCTTCCAAACAGCCATTGGTGAGGAAGAATTGGGCCGGCATGATTTTTTTGCTGTGAAAAGATATTTTCATCAATCTCTACAATCCTTTTTGGTCCTCCAATTTTTCCAGATTTTCTTGTTAGAAGGTTAGATATACAAACTTCTCTGGGATAATTATTTCAATCAATAACTATACAATGACTTAAATCTAATCACTTTTTTCATTGTTTTATTGATGATTCATCTGACCAGCTATAAATGAACCTTACTGCAGTTACAAAATTTGGAGCCATCCCACCAGGTCAATTTTCTAATGGATATTCTTTTATCACAGTTTTTTACATTACACTGCCACTGTTTATCAGTGAGTTTGTATATGAAGTCGCATAGCATGCCTATTAATACACACTTTTTTATGGCAGAATTCCGTATTTTTGAAAATAGGTCATTGCCTCATTTTATTTAGATGGAAGATCCCAGATATGTATAATTTTTTCTCAAAATGTGAGAGAAAGAAGAGAAACAGAAGTTAACTAATACTGTTCACTCCAAATGCCAGAGGCATCGTGATGGGGGGTTATGGGGAGGGAGCCTCCCCCTCCAATATATGTGAACTTAGGAAATTTGAGCTTCGAGTTGGGAAATTCCAGATTTTTGAAACACATTTTCATTTCTTAAAATAATAGTAAAAAAATAAGAATTTTTTATTGTTTTGCTGACTACCTTTCTGAGTTCTGTAACAGTAAACTAGTTAAATTATCAAAAGAAATACAAAAAAGCAGCCAGACTCAATTTGTCATTGTGTTTCTTTGTGCTACGAAAATATCATACATCTATCAGACCTGAATATCTCTACAGTTGTCCATCAACAGCTCTCTAATCTATTTCCTCCAAAACTTTGTTCCTTTCTGAAAAATCTCAAAATATCATGAGCAGGAATGTAGTGGAGGGTATACAGGGGTATACGCCATATACACTCTGGATTTTTTTAAGGAACACCGTATACCCTCTGTTTCTCAAGAAAACTATAGTATATATACACTAGGGTATACCCTCTGCCTTGAGTGTATACCTTCTGCTTAGAATGTATACCCTCTGTTTTTTTTTTTACGACTACACCACTGATCATGAGGTTATTTTAATATGAAGTGCGATTATGACTCATACACAGTAGAAGACAAAATCTTTCATTAAATGAACCAATAATTATAATTGTTAGTTATGTTTTTAATTTCAGTATTTTTCCTTGGAAAGAAAGTTGTTTTTTTTACGTATAAGTAACATTATCATTAAGCAGACATCGCACATATCATTTCAGTTGGAAAATAGAGCAATTTGTTTCAAGTTGGGAAATTTTTGAATACTCCCCCCCGAAAAATATCTGTAGGTATGCTCCTGCAAAATGCTAAGCTGACTTATCCACTAAATAAATAAAAATGGAATATATACATCATATGCTAGCATTGGATTTAAAATCAAACATTATTTCACATTTTTGTTATTTTGGAGTTAAATCTGACAGTTCTTAATTAATTTTTCTTAATTATCATTTTGGCTTGTGGATAAATGTTTGTGATGTCTGTTCAAATTGATCAATTCTATGCATTGCAATATTTTTCAGTGCTTTTTCTCTTTTATTATCCTGACCAGGAGTGGTGAATTTTCAGAAAATCTCGCCAGCCAAGGATTTATTTTTACCACCCAGCAAAATGCAATGTACAGTTGAAAATTGTTATGACAAAATTTACATGACTACAAAAATAGTTAATTACTATTACTACAATACATTTTCATATTTTTTTTCTATAAAATTAAGAAATATAGACAAGAGAGAAAATTTTAGTATAGGATAGAACTTAGAACCATGTTTGCATTGCAATAATTTGAGAAGTTGCAAAATATAGCTTAGTAAAAAAAAATGAAGTTTTTGGCATATCTCAATAATTTGCAGTTTTCAAAGACCACCTAAAAATTCACTCGCCAGCAGCGAGTAAAATTATGTATTTTACTACCCTTGATCATGACATCATCATTTAATGATGTAAGGTTATGTGGGACAACTGGGCCATGATTTTAGAATGTGATTCTGTAGATTCTGGCAATTCAGCTTCAAAAGGCTAATATTCATTTGAATTAAAGTCTGAAATTTTGTAAATGTTTTCAGTTAGGTTCCCTCTATCAGACAGAAATATTCAAAATTACTTTTTAATACCTAATATATATATATATTTCATCTTTCTTTCTCCATGGGTCCAGTGGCCCCATAAAAATGGGGCAAGTGGACCAGGAGGGTCTATGTTCCCCACATTTTTTTTTTTTTTAATATTGGGTATCAGGACCTGTTTGAAAAAGTGTAAACAACTAAAAAACTTTTAAGCCAGGCAGATCATGTACATTATATATCAATTAAAGGGCATTGTCATGGGCGTAACAAAGGGGGGTCCTGGACCCCCAAAAAATATTTTATCGGGAAAAAATTATATTTATTTTAAAGATTATTCAAAATAGCAATTGTCCTATAACTGATAAGTAATGATAACAAAAACCGATAAAACACAACTTTTAGTTTACTGTGTTACTATTTAGCAAGGTCATAGCCGGGGGGATCACCAGGATTTGCCCCCCCCCCCCCCCCCCCCCCCACTACCACCCCAGAAATTTTTATCAAAGATGTCATAAAACCTATACTATAAAATAAGTTTCAATGCAAGTATCTTCGTTTTTATTATTTATATTTTTGCACTTGCACTTTTAAGCGATTCAATAAGATAAATCATTCTATTAAACAAAGAAAATGGTATTAAAATTGCACTAGTGCCAATTTTTTGGGATGAAAATATTCTCAAAAACTTAATTTCTTTCCACTTTCCTTCTATACATGTAAAATATCTTATTTCTCTTGGAATAAGCGTAAGAAAGGAGACAGATATCAGTCTTCAGAAATTCCTGTCCTGAGGGTATGGTCGGGCGAGGTCCAAGTGAAGGTGGTTACATTGCACAATAGGTTCAGATTGTCGCGCCTCCGTCGGTGATTTCCCCTTCAAGGTCAACTAAAATTTCACGGAAACGGGCTATGTTGTTTTTCGGTTCCTCTTCTTTTTCTTTCTTTCTTTTTTTTTTTTTTTTTTGGTAAACTCATCCTAAAATTCTGATAAGACACATCACTGACACTGGGCGGTTGAAAAAAACTCATTTTGTCACTTTTTCTTGATTTTTTTGGTAAACTCATCCTAAAATTCTGATAAGACACATCACTGACACTGGGTGGTTGAAAAAAACTCATTTTGTCACTTTTTCTTGAGTAAACGTTAAGGCTGTTGTTAACTGCTCTGCTCAACAAGCGAAAAACATTTTGACATATTTACAAATTCATTTTTTAATGGAAAGATATAAAATTGGAAAGCCCGGCCACGGCAGCGATTTGGAAGCAAACTGTTTTTTCCATTTTTTTATCAATCAATTCCCTAGCGAATTCGATTATGTGACAAACCCGTTTTTCGCCCGCTCTTGAGTGCTCTTTCTCCCTTCGTGCGGAAATTCGGTTCAAAACGCCCACTTTAACATTATTTTCTGAAAGATCTATTGCATTTGCAAAAAAAATGAAAAAACAGCTCAATTACATAGTTTCTGAACAACAACACCAGCTAGTTTCATGCATTTTCGAACAAAAATAAATTAAAACTTATGTCAGAAAGTTGCCCTTTTCGATTTGAGAACCCCCTTAAAAGAGTTTTGTTGAAAGTTAAGTTTTGTTCAGTTATTTTTTGTTCAGTTGATTTGATGGTGAAGAATTTGTCAACTTCAAATAGGTAAGAATAAATTTAAATTTCTGAGATTATATTCCATGTAATTCAAAGTAAGCTGCTACTTTATTATAAAATATAACAGCATTTTTCAATCGATGTATTGCGACGAGTGTTGCCAGGTGTTCCGATTTTCAGGGCTTCCAAGACCCGTCCCGCAAAACCACTGCACGGGATGTCAAAAGTCCTGATCTTCCATAAAACCTTTTAATTTTCTCTAAGTACCACGCTATTGCTTAGTCTGCATCCAGTGTAACTTAATACAATAAAACCTGTATAGAGAGAACCTGTCTATAATGGAAAAATAGTAATCCGCCGAAAGGAATACTGTACTAATATAACTGCTAAGATGAATATTTTTCAGGCTCTCTACTATCTTGTTTATAGAGATTTTATTGTACTTTGTTTAGTAAAATCTGTAACAACGGAATTTGACTATATTGGAATCCTGTCTTAAATAATAATAATAATAAAAATCCCTTTACCTATTGAAGGTGTTTTCCCTTTCCCCATACAATCATAAGAGTTCAAATGGAAACCTCTCCAAAGCAGAATTTTATTTCGATCTCTAGTGATTTCGTTTTCGCAAATTTTACTGTATTATTTTTATTGTGTTTATTATAACAGAATAAAACCAATTCAGACGAAATCTCAAGCCATCAGAAAAGATTTTTCTTTAGACAGTTTTATAACGTTACGTCTTAGACAGGTACAAATATATGGTATTCCGGGATAAAAAAAAAATTATGTTTAAAAAATGTGTTCATTTTAGACAGGTTACGTTTTCTTAAGAGCCTGCATTTTTTGTGTTCTGACAGATGTCCTTAATTATTCCTTTTATTACTATATTTTTATGTCCTGACGTAGAAAGCACTATTTCACCTTTTTTGTCTTCCTGTTCTGTTCTCTGTGATATTGACCTAGCACACGAGAGTGACATGGGGGACCTCGACTAACCATGTAAAATATTTAGTTGTTTTCGAAAATTTAATTTAGAATATATTAAAATTTAATTTGTCTTCCATCTCTTTTATTACTGAGAAGCTGAATATTCTCAGTACTCTATGAAACAGTATATTTAGATAACATTTTATATGAACTGGGTTTTTAACACGTGAAATTTTGAATATTATTTAATAGTGAAGTTCATTGTGCTAATATTTTAAAAGTATATTTAAGAGGTTTGAAACTAAAAAAAATTACTTTTTTTTTTCTTTATAGATGTTTTCCTTCTTTTTTTCCCTTAAGTCTACATTTATTTATGGATTTCTTTTGAAATATAAATTCTTAAAAAAAGTTTAAATTTAATTTTTAAAAATTAAAAACTTCACCATGTTTAAAATTAGACATATTTTATGAAAAAATTACTTTTTTTGCATGCTCCATTATATTTATGAATAGAGAAAAGAATAAATATTAAACTGTCTTTGGAATTTAAAAAAGAAATATTCCTTTTTAAAAATTGTCTTTTTATTGTTGTAGAGTTAGATTTTTTTCTCAGAACTTAAAATCCCAAAGACAATGAAAGAATATATAACTGAAAAAATCCCTGCCTGCTCGGCCTACAGATGGAGGTAGATTTCGAAGTTAAGTATTAATTTAACCAACAAAAACAAAATTAAGGTTAGAGAGAAGCCCAGTTTAGCAATTTTATCTGGCCGCTTTTGACGAGTTTTTAATTTCATTTTTCTGTAAGAGCTGGTTTTATCAGAATCATGGTTAAAAAAAAGAAAAAAAAAGTACGAGGGTGTATCAATAAGTTTTGCCCTCACATAGAAATAATTGAATGAAATTGCTACATTGTATTAGTCCTTTACTATATAATCAATGTGCACAGTAACACACTTCTGCAAACGGTATTTCAAAGAGAGGGGGGGGAGGATGTATTCCAGGAGGTGCGATAGTAGACCCAAAGGGGGTCATTTTCTAACTTTTGCTGGCCCCCACATGTGACATTATTGGTAAGGCCTGTGACCACTTTTTCATGCTATGCACATTTCTACCCCCCCCCCCCCAATTTTCCCTATGGGGGGGGCACTTTTCTAAATTTTGTGGACATCATTCATGCTCCCCCGGAGGCCAAATTTAGGAGAGGGGCTCAGGAGGTACATAGCATGAATAAGTGGTCACAGGCCTTTCCAACAATATGTTACATATAGGGATCGGCAAAAGTTAGAAAATTGCCCCCCTTTGGGTCTACTATCGCGCCTCCTGGAATACATCCTCCCCTCCTCTTTGAAATACCGTTTGCAGAAATGTGTTACTGTGCACGATGACTATATAGAAAAGGACTAATACAATGTGACAATTTCATAAATTTCATTCATTTCGGCCGGCCTCCACCTGTAGGCCGAGCCAGCAGGGATTTTTTTCGGTTATATATTCTTTAAATTACCTTTGGGATTTTAAGTTTTGAGTAAAAAATCTAATTCTATTTAAACACCAACAAAAAAGTTTTTAAAAAGAAGTAATTCTAGACATTTTTTTCCATTCCGTGTTGTTTTTTTCTCATCAGTGAAAAAATTCTAATTACAGTGTTTTACCCCATTATAGAAAATTAGCCCCCTTCGATTTTTGAATATTTAGAGAACTTTCAAGCGATTTTTAGATTTTTTTCGAGTCCTGCGATAATTTTTTTCACATTCGGAAAAGGAATTTGATTTCCAACTTTTATCCTACTGTAATAAATTTTGAATTTTAGTGATTTTTAATGTGATATTTAAGGAATTTTGTTTTCAGCGGCAATTTTTTTGACATGCCGCCCCCCCCACCCCCCCCACGACCAGTCCCCAAGGTGGGCAATTTCCCTATCCGTGTTTAATTTTCACATTTGAAATACAGTATGGAACCATTTATCCAGAAACCAGTTAACTGGAAAACCAGTTATCCGGAATGCTATTTCTAATAGACTGATTTCAGAATCTTTGCAGAAAAAAGTGTCATAAACTGCCTGTTTGACATATGCATTGCTTGGAACAATTGTATAATTTGATGACAACATCTAGTATTTGAAATGGAAACATATTTAGTTGTATCTTAGATGTTTTAATTTTTATGCAGAAAAATTTTTGTTCCCAAGGGATTTCCATAAATTACTTTCCTTCAAACTTTGATTAACTATTGATCTTTCTTGCATCTGATTTTTAATCCAAGTAATCTAATAATTTAAAATCAGACATAATGCCACAACCACATATATATTCCACAAAATTTATCAAATGGATGTGACTTTAATGACAACCAGTTAACCGGAAAAACCAGTTATCCGGAATACATCTGACCCCAACCATTCCGGATAAATGGTTCTGTACTGTAAGCCAAAATTTTTCATGTTTTTGGGTATATTACCCATTGATTAGACTTCATTACGAAATTTTTTCTGCCCTCGCCTATTGTTTTAAAACATTTATTGACAAAAGATGTGATGTGTAATTAAAAAAATAAATAAATAAAACTGTATGAGATAGAAGAAAGTTTCATCCGATTTAGTCTTTTTGATCGACTATACGTTTCTGGAATGTATCAATAGCTGAGCTTTCTGTTGAGTGTTTATGGCTTAACAAAAGTGTTTACTATTATTGTTTGGAAATTATCAAATAGATGGGCCGTGGCCCCCCTAGAAAAATGCTGTAGTTACGCCCATGAGCGTTGTAAGGGAAACCTTTACTGTCAATGTGTCTAAAAAAAGCACTAAAAGTAAAAATATTAGATTTATTTATGCAAAAAACAAAAAAAAATTAAGTAAGTACTTATGTACTTTAGTATAGTTAATAAGTATAAAAGTTACATGGGTATTTTAAGGAAAAAAATAACAAGATAAATCTATGAACAAACGGCTGCATAAGTATCTCATTCTCATTTTTAGTTACCACAATGGAAGTTCGGTATGTCCAATAAACATGTGGAGAATGTAACCATATTTTTATATGGAACAGAACTATTTTTTATTCATTTCAATAATTTTCTAATAATCTCACTTTGCTTTACATATGGCTCTTTATCTGTATCGTAAAATTTCGAGCTACAGCTATCATACTTAAGAAATTTGGTTTGATACCCCCAACGTGCTTTTTTAAAATTTTATTATGTAATTGTAATAAGGTATTATGTAATTTTCTTTATTGCAAGCAAAAAAAACAAAAAAACAATGGAGAAATTAATTTCCCGTAGTAAGAGAAACTCAAAAATATATTTATAGCTGTTGGTGTAACTGGATCCATATAATCCAATTACCCCTGCTACATATCTCAGTAACCCCATTCTTGAAAAATTTATGAGGGTAACTGGAGCACAGGCCTTACATTTGAAACAAAGTAAATATGCATAAATACCTAATAATATTAATGTATTTATGTATCTAATCTTTAAATAAAAAGATTGTTTAATAAAAGTACTTACCATATTTTAATAAAAAGCTGAGGAAGTTCAACCAAATGGAGGTTGTTTTAAAAAAAAAGAAACCTAAATTTTCAGCAACCTATCACAGCAAAGGTACAGTTATGACTGAGGTGAAACATGTTGTTTTAAGAAGTACAGATGGGAGTGCAATGTTGACAAAAGCTAAAACTTAAAAAAACATCAACTTTTTTTATAAAATAACCCATGGCCCAGTTACTCCGTGAGTCCAGTTACCCCAGCTTACCTTAATGGTTATTTTAATTATTGCAAGAACTAATAAATTAGCAAAACATCATTAAAAATACAGATAAAACATCAAATTAAAAATCTCTTGATGACATAACAAACGATCATCCCTTTTTGGAGTTTAATCCTATAGTTTGGTGATCATTTTTTTTTTTTTTTTTTTTTTAAGGGAAAGTTGTCAATGGGATAACAGACAAGTACCGAAATTTATTTTCAATATTGAAATGAAGGGATTAGACAATTCATTTAAATTATGCTATAACATGATATTAGGTAAAGAAGATGAATAAAGTTGCATACAGTTTTATTGAACAAAATGTATCAAATCCAAGCTTAGATAAGATATATTTACCAGTTCTAGTATCACCATCAACTCTCCAAAATTTCTGTTTAACATGACATAATACTCTGTGTAAATATGGAGACTTTATTTTTATTACATCATCTTTATCTTCAAACATTTCTGCTAAAATATCATTAGCATCTTGGGGATATGTAGAGCTGGCAAAAATCAACTGCGTTCCTTCTTCTGGGGAAATGCTCTCATGTTTACTGATATATAGCTACAATGAATAAATTAAAATACTTTCAAAAGGCAAGTTTAAAAGAAAAAATAGAATAATTTAACAAATATCAAACTTCTTACTGGAATTCGACGAAGCAACCATTTTGTTCCATCAATGAAACTATCATCTAGTAAAGTATCAGCTTCATCAAGGACAAGATGTTTTAAATTAGTAAGTTTAAAAAATTCTGAAATAAATAAATAGTGAATATTATTATCATTTGACATTAAAAATTTTAATCAAACTTGAACGAGGTATTAAGGGATGAAAAAAAAGCATGATTCTGATAAAACCAACTCTTACAGAAAAATGAAATTATAAACTCCTCAAAAGTGGCCAGATAGAATTGTTAAACTGGATTTATCTCTAATCTTGATTTATTTTTTGTTAGTGAAATTAGTACTTAACTTCGAAATCTACCTGTGCCTGTAGGCCGAGCTGGCAGGAATTTTTTTAGTTTACTAATATGATCCTTTTCCAAGTTGTATTTTAGTAAGGTTCTGACATTTAAAGAACTTTACTGCATTTCAATTAAACGAAAGTTAATTAAAATTTTTTCAAGGAAAAGGTTTTTCACATAAATTATATGCTTAACACTTGATAAAATTATTTTTCTAGAGAATTCATTCAGCTCATTTGAAGTTTGATATGGTTGTTACTTTTGCACATAAATGCTAGTACAGAACAGTTTCTAAAAGACTCGCAATTTAAAAGGATTTAGGAGCAAAAAACTTTCGATTTCTTCAAAGATTTCTGTAATCAGGGTTCATACTCTCTTTCTATGCTAAAATTCAAGCACCTTACCCAAATTTCAAGCACCTTTCCAGAAATAAAAATTTTAATGTTACAAAATACAATACTACAAAAGTATCTAGAGAAAAAAAAATTATTTTTTATTTTCACACATGTTTTTAGGCGAATGCCATACATAACATACAATAACAAAGGTTTAAATGTGAAATGTTATGAGAAAGTTTTAGAAAAATAAAGAAAATCTTTTTGCATTCTACTTTGAAAGTTATTTGTGCTAACACTAGACAAAAGTAGACACTTGATAATTTTACATTGTTATAATATTAATCAGGGGTGATTCTGAATTAAAAAAAATTCTGAAATTCACAGCAAAATTCCTGAAAAGTTACAGCGGGGGGGGGGGACAACTCCCGGCACTAACTATGCGTATTTTCCCTGGCCCTTTATTTGGGGTCTTTTAATGAAATTTGCGTGTTTTTGCCATCCCTTGATGAAATTTGCGGTTTTTTTCGTGATCTTTTGACAAAATTTGCGGGATTTTTTGCGATCATTTTGACGAAATTTGCAGGGTTTTTTTTTTCATGATCTTTAGATGGAATTTGCAAGGTTTTTTTGTGATATTTTGGCAAAATTTGCGAGGTTTTTTGTGATCTTTTGACAAAATTTGTGATGTTTTGATGAAATTTGTACTTTTTTCATAATCTTTTGACAAAATTTACAGGGTTTTTCGCTATACTTGGACGAATTTTGTGTTTTTTCTACGATCCTTTGACGAAATTCGCAATTTTTCTGCAAACAATTGACAAAATATATTTTTTTTGGCAACCATGTCAAAATTCCCGATATTTATTATGTCTGAATTTTCGGATTAATGGCCGATTTTTAAAATTTCAGAAATGAATGCCTTAAATTTTCAGAACAGTACCATAATTAATACACAATTTTAAATTTTACAAAAACTAAATGAATTTTTTCACAACTTGCTTTAATTTGAAAACAACCACTAAATCATTTTTCAAAAAGTTATATTAAACACTCACAAAATAGAAAAATTTGTGTATTTCAGCATGAATAATCTATTGCATTTTAAATACTTTTTTTTCACAATTTAAGCTCTTTGACTGCACTTTCTATTTTTTTTTTTTTTTTTTTTTTTTTTTTTATCTAAAACTTCAGCCTCTTTTTCTTTTACTGTTTATGTTTAACATCGCCGTTTTTTCCATTGTCCAAGGGATTTACATTGGAGGAATTTCCAATCATGCGATCAGCAGTAGCAACAAGTGCACATCTTTTCATTTTCTTTTGTAAAAACTTAATCCTAGAGAGGGAAGGGAACAAAGCAAAGTACAAATGCTCATACTCTGACCTCCTGAAAGGAAAACGATCTCAAACCAAATATTTTCCCCTGATTAATTAACTTTTTATTTTTTTTTTTTTTAACATTTGCAACTCTTATTTTATTTTGAACATCTGAATAAAAAAAATTAAGCACCTATAAAAAAAAGTAATGAAAATTAAACACCTTCATTAAAATGTAAACAAATTCAAGGACCTTTTTTCTCTCTTAAAAATTCAAACACTTTTAAGCACTGTATGAACCCTGTGTGATATTATTGGTGCTAGAAACTTGAAATTTGGCTGGCAGTTACTTTTAAAATGTAAATGCATTGCATTTAAAATGTAAATGCTAAGAACAATTTCTAAAAAATTTAAATTTAAAAAGGACAAAATGAGCAAAAAGCATTCTATATATTACAATTTATTTTAAATACTTAGGGTAATAAATTTGAAATGGCTGATGCTTTGAAGATGTAAATTCTTACACAGAACAGTTTCTAAAAAAACAAAAATGAAATTTTAAAAGGTGCAGGAACAAAAGACTTCCTAAAATTGCAATTTCTGTGATACTATTGGGGCTAGAAACTTAAAATTGGCATGATGGTTACTTTTAGGATGTATATATGCACGCTAAGAACATTTTCTAAAACATTTAAAAGAATAAAAGGAGCGCAGAAAACAATTTATATGAAATTGTTACTAGAACTTTGAAACGGATGTTACTTTTAGACATAAACGCTCACACAGAATAATATCTGGAAATTGAAAAGTGTGAAATGAGCAAAAAAATTTTTTAATCATGATTATTTTTGAACTACTAAACCAACTAAAAAAATTCTTTTAGTATAATACTGGTGCCATTCTCTCATTATGTTTGAAAGAGTGTAACATCATTAAAATACATCACAAATGATTTTTTCTCATTGACCATAATATAAGGGAAATCTTTTGAATGTCTCTGTAAATAAATTATAAATGCAATACACTCCATTTCCAACAGCAAACATACCATAGTACACTACAATAACTTATATAAATAATATAGCAAGCCAAATATATTTATGAAAGTTGGATTGGTGCACAGACAGATGGCAAATAAACAGAATTTATGAGCATTTTTCAAATATGCTGGAAAGAGTTAAAAAAGACATGTTGTTGCTAGTGGAAAAAGGACATTTTTTAAATTCACAAAAGGACATTTCAGATTCTGAACTAAAAGGAACTTTTATTTATTTTTAAAGACATTCTATCGATTTTAATATTTAAATGTTGGGGTACTCTTTTCAAACACAAAAATTGAGTCAATTTTTACCATACAAGATATATTTTTATTATGAAAGTCAGTATTTATTGACTGAGGTGCAAGATGATTTTTTTTTTTTTTTTTTTTTTTTTTTTTTTTTTTTGCATAAGGGGCAAGAAGGGTATTACTTTTTTAAACAAAGGGCAGGCAGGATGCAGAACTCTTCTGAATCTGTCAAGACGTAAGACTGTGTGTAAGTAGCAGCAACAAAATAAAATATTGTTATGCATCATTAAGAATATTTTGTAAAATTTTTATGTTCATGAATTAGTGACATTTCTTTCATAAGGAAAATTTTATCTATATGTTAATTAAATATGTTAATTAAACTTTATTAAGTTAAAATGCAGCATTCAAATAAGGGATGATTCTAGCAAAAACTTACATTATAATTAAAACATACTTACTTTTTAAAACAAGCTTTGATATAATACCCATTGATGCAACGAGAATATCCACATCTGAATTTTCAGTTAACGTTAAATGCTCATTCTAAAAAAATAAAATAAAACTCTGAAATAAACTTGAAGACGCAGAAATAAATAAACAACAAAAAAATTAAACTAAAAAACTAACATAAAATTTCATAAATGATTCAATATTTGATGATTGAACAATTAAAAAGATGTTAAAAATCGAGTACTTTCAACTAATACTGTATGTGAATACTGTGCGTAACTTTAGGAATGAAGACGAATAGGTTTCTTTTTTCACATTTTTTATAACACACAGCACACAAATGTTACAAACAATCACAAACACTGAAAAACATGTAGAATGATGAGGTGACTTTGGGGTAATAACCCGCTGTTAGAACAAGTGACGTTCATAAAACATCTTTTGGGGAATACTCCCGCTATAAGCAACAGAATAATTGGGGATAAGACCCGCTCGAATACACAATGTGCCGAAATGGCAGCTAAAGAACAACTGTATACTTGGGGATAAGACCCGCTCGAATACACAACGTGCCGCAATGGCAGCTAAGCAACAACTGAACTGGGTCACATGACCGCAAAGCTACGGAGCTCGTTCGGCATGCGCACAAGGTCCGAACATGCCGCCCCGCGTTGCAATGTGCGTAGCACATTCAAAATATTAAAATACACTATAAATACAAGAACTAAATAAAATACCAATACCACAAAATAATATTACAATACAAATACAATAATGATAAGTAGCAACAATAAGGACTATACAATACAATAAAATTAAATTCTTTGATACAAAATTTAAGCTATTTTCTAAAAATAGTTCTATATTGTTCTTAAGAAAAGTTGAATGTAAAATAACATGTAAATCTTAGATGCACCTTAAAATACATAAACAATGAGAAATAAGTATGTACATTAGGTTTCATTAATGGGCAAGACACACAATCTAGATATGGATCTAAGAAAGATATTCGAGGCTGTTTTTACCTTTGCAACCCTAACATTACCGTCCTTTCCTGGTATAACCTCTAAGATTCGTCCTAGCATCCACTTACAGGGAGGTAAATTGTCCTCCTTTATGACTACCATCGCCCCTGGTTTGATGTTTTCCCCCTTTACCTGCCATTTTGAACGATTTTGGAGATGACTCAAGTAATTTAATTGCCAATTTCTCCAAATTAATTGGACGAATTTAGTGATTCTCTGCCACCTAGATAATCTCGATTCTGTGATATCAATCAACTGAGGTTCTGGAATGGCATCGATAGGCCGACCAATTAGGAAATGGCCTGGTGTCAATGCATTAAAATCATTTATATCGGTCGATAACGGAGTTAAGGGACGCGAATTTAGTACCCCTTCGATTTGGGTGGTGACTGTTTGGAATTCTTCCATAGTCAATCTAGCACCTTTTAATGTTCGTTTAAGATAATACTTGAAAGATTTTACACCAGCCTCCCATAAACCACCAAAGTTGGGCGATCTAGGAGGAATGAACTTCCATTCAATAGCTTCTGAAGTAAGGTAATTAGCTAATTTTTCATCCGGTCTACGGACTAACTCATGAAGTTTGTGCAATTCTGATTTAGCACCCCTAAAATTCGTAGCATTGTCTGTCATAATAGAAGCGCATTTTCCTCGCCTTGAAACAAAGCGTTTAAGTGCGGCGATAAACGCATCAGAAGTTAGATCCGTTACTATTTCTAAATGAATAGCCTTTGTTACTAAGCAAACGAAAATCGCGACATAAACCTTATGAAAAATCCCTTTTCTTTGATTTTTATATTTAATCTCAAAAGGGCCGCAAAAATCGGCTCCTGTATGGTTAAACGTAAAATTTGGAGTTACTCTTTCCGATGGGAGGTCACCCATGATTTGTTTAGCAGTAACTGGGTTGTTCCTAAAACAGACAATGCAATCATGCACTACTTTTCGCGCTAAATTTTTTCCACTTACGGGCCAAAACCGCATACGTACGTAATGGATTAAAGTTTGGGGACCAATATGAAAATACTTCCTGTGAAAATGCTCAAATATGAGTTTTGTGAGCTTATGGCCTTTCGGCAAAATGATTTGATGCTTCTTATCAAAGTTTAAATCTGAATTTTCCAACCTACCGCCAACTCTTAAGATATTATCTTGATCCAAAAAGGGGGATAAACATTTAATTTTACTGGAAGGGGGAACCCTTGATTCCCGTTTTAAACCCTTAATCTCTTCCTGAAATTCTGCATTTTGTACTAATCTAATTAGAGAAACTTCTGAATTTTTTATTTCTGGGGTTGTGAGGCTGCCTCTGCGCCGGTCTGCTAACTTACATTTGCAATTGTGAAAAAACCTATAAACATATGCCAGTATGCGAAGAATACTATAGTATTTACCACTTATGTTGAGAAAAAAATCTACTTCTTCAGGATTCCTGAAAAGAGAAAGAGAAATATTAGAATTGAAATCATTACAGTTATTTTTATATTTTGATTTAGTCTCTGGAATGTAATCTGTTTCTGGCACAGAAATAGTTTCTTGCTCAGTCACTAAGTCGTCAGCTGCTAGGAATTTTGGTCCCCTAAACCACATTGGATTCTCTACAAGAGAATTAACACTCGCACCTCTGGTCAAGAGATCGGCAGGATTGTCCTTGCTAGAACAGTGATACCAAGAGTTCGAATCTGAAAGTGCATTAATCTCTATGACACGGTTTGCCACAAACTGCTTCCATCGCTTTGATGATCCTTTGATCCAGAATAAGGTTATTTTGGAATCTGTCCAATAGTACACCTTCGATGTGATTTTTTGATCTAGGATGGGTTTTACTTTATTGGTCAGTCTTGCACTTAGTAAGGCTCCGAGAAGTTCTAGCCGAGGCAGAGTTATCTCCTTTATCGGTGCAACACGACTCTTTGAAGTCACGAGATTGACTTCCACACCACTCTCTCTTTTTATTCTCAGATAAATTGCAGATCCATACGCTATTTTACTAGCATCAGAAAAGGCGTGTATTTCTACAGCTATTACTTGATTCAAGCAACCAAGAATTTTCCTCGGAATTTTTAATTCTGCTAAATTTGGAAGTTCTTCGAGCCACTTTAACCATTTTTCGTGCACATTAGTTGGTAACTGTTCATCCCATGCTGTCTTCTTTAGCCATAGTTCTTGGAACAGGCATTTTATTCTAATGGTGAATGGCGTCAGCAAGCCTAACGGATCGAAGATTTTACCAACTGCTTGCAATAGTAGACGTTTTGAGCTTTTTTGCGATGACAAGAATTCTATTAAACTTTTGACTTCGAATGTCAGACAATCTTCTTCTGTTTTCCAGGACATTCCTAATACCTTGCTTAGATTGCTTCCTAGGCTTATTGCAGCATGTTCTGCTTGAATATTTAAACCTTCCTTTTGCCAGCACTGCAGTAACGCTTCATCATTTGTTATCCATTTTCGAAGAATCATTCCTGCTTCAGACATTATTTTGTTAGCATTCAGGGAAACATCAAGAGCTTCTCGCAGCGTATCTTCGCCAGATATAAAATCGTCCACATAAATATATTTATCGAGTAGGTGAACAGTTCTTGGGTGTAGGTTCATAAACCGCTTGATGTGCTCCTTTATTGTAGCAGATAGGAGGAATGGAGAGGCATTGACTCCAAAAATAACACGTTTGAATCTGAAGACCTTGAAAGATTTTAAACCATCATCATACCACAGAAAACGGACAGAATCCCGATCTTTTTCAGCTAGTGAGATTTGAAGGAACGCCTTCTCGATATCAGAAGAAAAGGCAATTTCGTATAATCTGAAGTGGATTAAAATATCAAATAGAAGTGGATTTAAGTTGGTGCCGGGCCATAAACAATCATTAAGGGACAAATCATTGTTATCATGAGAGCTGGCATCGAAGACGATTCGGACCTTTGTAGTAAGTTTATCTTCTTTACAGACCGCATGATGGGGCAAATAATAAACTGCCCTGTCTAAAACAGGTTCATTTTCTTGCACCTGCTCTATAATTCCTTGCTTTAAATATTCCGTGATTATTTCAGAATATTGTCGAAAAAGCTCTGGGTTTCGATAAAATTTTCTTTTTAGACCTTCCAAACGCTGTTTCGCAACATTAAAATTATCATTTAAATCCTTCCAGTCTCTCTTCCAGGGTAACTGAACTTCATAACGATCGCCTACAAATTTAACAGTTTTATCGAATATTTGTTGTGCTTGATCAGTTTCCGATATTTTCGGATTATCATGTTTTATGCCTATAGACTCAAGCTCCCAAAATTGTTTTAAATTATCATTTATTTCATCGAAATCTCTAACGAAATTGCACATAGTAATATTGTTTGTTTGCGTGTTCTCCTCTAGCGCCCCAGTTGGGATCCATCCAAAAACAGTGTCTTGCAGAAAAAGTTTATCATTTATCTTAACTGAATTATGCTTTAAAATTCTATAAAATAATCCAGCGCCAACCAATGCGTGAATTTTTCCCGGTTTGAAAAATGTGGGGTCTGCCAATTCCACAATATTCGGTAAATTAATGTCCGATACATTTAATTGCTTTGATGGAATTACATCCGTGATTTTGGGAACAATTAAGAAATCTATATTCTCCCTGAAAGAGCCATCTTCGTTTGTAATTACACTCGAAATTTTATGTTTTACATTATAAGTATAACCGTTTAATCCTGTAACGGATACATTAATTATCCTTTTTTTAAATTTCAGCATGTCAGCGCAATCCTTAGTTAAAATATTGACATTGCTAGCATTATCCAAAATGACTCTAAACCTTCGTTTATTTCCGAAATTATCTTCTATAAAAACAAAGCATGTACTCAATAAAATTGATTTTCTTTCTTTACTTATATTATTCAAGGTCTTTAATGATTCGTTATTTACCGAAATGTTCTTCATTTCTCTATTTACCGCACCTGCAAGAGGGGAGGAAATTTGGGGGGAAGCCAATTCATTTTTGGATTTATTTTCTTTTTCTCGATGAAGCCATGAGCTGTGTCGCAATCCACAGGTATTACAATTATATTTTGAAATGCAAGAATTTACGCAATGAGAATTATTCAAACAATTAATACACAGCTTATTTTTCTTCACAAAATCGTATCGTTCAGAAACATTCATTTTTCGAAACTGAGAACATTTGTTCAAATTATGAAAAGTCAATTTACACAGAATACAAGTTTTTCCATTCGATTTATCATTCGAATTTAGCATGAAATTTTTTTGTTTGTTCGAAAGAGGAATGTTTTTGTTTAAGGGTTTTGAAGCAGAGTATCTATTTACGCTTTCTAACGTAGAACTGCGGTTTTCCAAAAATGACATTAATTCATTAAATTGCGGGTATTCTGATTTTTTAATCGAATATTCAAATAATTTTCGAGATTCCTTATCTACCTTTTGCAATATAATATTGATAAGGATAGCATCAGACAGATTGTTTTGTTCATATTGTAATACTTTTAAGGCCCTCAAATTTTTATTTACACAATCAATAAAGGATCTCAATTCTTTAGAAGACTCGTAATGTATTTTTTCATAATTAATTATGGCCGATAAATGAGTGTCAATGAGCAAACGTTGATTTTCGAATCTTTCAGTAAGTGCTGTAAACAATGACTCTAAGGAATCGTCTGGGCTCTCTAGTTGCTTTGCTTCATTTTTTAGCGATGCTCGCAAATAAAACAGCTTCTGAGCGTCATTTAACTGAGCATTATTGATAATTAAATTTGTAAATTGTACTTTAAAGATTGACCACTCTTCATATTTACCATTGAATGTTGGTAGTGGGATTTCAGGTAACTTAACTTTAATATTATTCGAACTTATAGATTCAATACTATCAGCATGCACATTTATTTCAGAAACTTTAAGATTTTTAAGAAATATGTTGAGACTTACCTCAAGTTTCTCGAGACGATCTTCGAGTTCATCTAACTCGTTTTCGATTTCTTGTAAGTCCTTAATCTCAGGGATATCATAATATTTATCCCGTATTTCCGATACTTTTGCTTGAAGCTCCGGTAATTTTCGAATCTTTATTTCGAGCTCGGTACTCGAGTAATTAATTTCGTCTGTATTATCTTTTACGAAATTTTCTAATTTCGTTATAGCGCCTTTTAGAGCACCTTTTGTTCTATTTAATTTTTCCATAGCAGCTATTTCGCTGCGAAATCGACGGACCACTAGAATGTATGTGAATACTGTGCGTAACTTTAGGAATGAAGACGAATAGGTTTCTTTTTTCACATTTTTTATAACACACAGCACACAAATGTTACAAACAATCACAAACACTGAAAAACATGTAGAATGATGAGGTGACTTTGGGGTAATAACCCGCTGTTAGAACAAGTGACGTTCATAAAACATCTTTTGGGGAATACTCCCGCTATAAGCAACAGAATAATTGGGGATAAGACCCGCTCGAATACACAATGTGCCGAAATGGCAGCTAAAGAACAACTGTATACTTGGGGATAAGACCCGCTCGAATACACAACGTGCCGCAATGGCAGCTAAGCAACAACTGAACTGGGTCACATGACCGCAAAGCTACGGAGCTCGTTCGGCATGCGCACAAGGTCCGAACAAATACTAAGCCATCATCAGGATTTTAAAATTTAATTTTAAAATCCTGATGATGGTGTTTATGGTGTGTTATCCTGATGATGGCTTAGTATTTTTTGAAAGTACTCGATTTTTAACATTTTTTCAATAGTTTAATCATATTTTAAGTATTGAATCATTTATGAAATTTTATATTATATTATTAAGATGAATTTTAGCATTCATAACTAATTTATTTTAAAAAACTAACTTTTTAGATTTTTTTTTTTCATGTCAAGGACTATGAAATATCTTTAACATTGTCTAGTAAACTTCGGCAAAATGCATATGTGTTTTGCTCATACGTATAAGAATTAATGCAGTGACAATGCCACATACTTCGAAATTCCAGTTTTTGTGTGCTGCTGCAGTATGGTTTAAAAGGCCATTTCATGCCTTTGGGAAAGATTTCTTGAAAGTTTTGAGTTGATTTAAAAGTGTTTAGTAAAATGATAATTTTGTAAACTGCATTTCCAAATGTTTTTCCAGTAGTTCTGGGATTTTTGGTTTGATTAGATTATTAAGACTGTAATAGATAGAATAAATTCTTAGTGGCATAAGGACTGTTTTCTTGAAAAGAGAAAACACTAATTTGATTTTTGATTGCCTTTTATTCTCTTTAACTGTTTCATAAGATTATAGAATAATTTAAAATCATCTTAGTTAACCTAATTCATTACATGTATTTAAATTATAACTAAATCTGATTTTTTTTTTTTTTTTTTGGCAATGAATTTGGTAAGGTAGCTAATAATAATAATAAAAAAAAAATAATAATAAAATAAAATATACTTACTCTACTCCCATCAGTTACAAGTACACGTACTTTCACATCAATATTCTTACATAAGTCATATGCAGCAGCCTAAACATTTGAAAAAATAAATGAGCTCTAAATTAATATATGAAGTCAATAACTCAAAACAATTTAAGCATACATCCATTTCAGATATTGATAATTTTAGAGCTCACTATTTTAAAATATGATACACAAATTATAGAATACTAGAAACATAGCCTGTCAAAAATGACAGAAAAGGAAATATAATATACACAACACATGAGCAATAATGTGTTTTTCTCGCTTGTTTCGCAGTGACAGATGAAAATAACACATTTTAAAAATGAAACACATTTATGAAAAACTATGTATGTA
The DNA here is from genome assembly GCA_963932465.1 of Maratus speciosus. Lineage (NCBI taxonomy): Eukaryota > Metazoa > Arthropoda > Arachnida > Araneae > Salticidae > Maratus > Maratus speciosus. The sequence goes on along the minus strand of OZ010789.1, from coordinate 518,295,413 downwards.
ATGAATACATTAAAAATGCAATTTAAGGATAAATTAAAATTTGACCACAAAACTTCAGGATATGCAATTTTTTTTTTTTTGCAAAAACTCTTTCATTATTTAAATGCTGATCTTGCTCTTCAGTATCTTTGACATAAATTTTTAACTGCCCTTCCTCTTTACATCTTGAAATACTTACATGTAATTGTCCATGAGAAAAAAACTGTTCTTTTAAATACAATCCAACTGTAAAAAATGTTTGTCCTTCTGACTTATTCAATGTCATTGTAAATGACAGTATAACTGGAAATTTCATTCATATCAATTCATTTCATTCAGGTTTGGGTTTTTGACATGACAGTGGTAAAAACCATGTTTTTACCTATTTATTCCGAGAAAACCTATCTTTTCGATTTTCCTCCAATTTATAGTGTGGGTGTAGCATACAATACATTTGTAGATTGATTTTTCCTTGCTGTTCTTGTTATTATTATTCACAATTACTTTGTTAAATTTATTTAAAAGAAAAGCATTTCCTAAATAAGAAAAATGTAAAAATACAAGAGTAAAAGGAAAGAAAAGTATTTGTCCTGCAATGAACATTAATATTAAATGATAATAAAGGGTTATTATAATTATTAAATAATATCCAATATACATTTTTAATAAAATACATTAAAATTATTTTAGATATGCAAAAATGCTGTTATATGGTGCAACAATAGATGTCAAGCATGGACTGTGGTCATTGAATAAATTTGAATATTTTTAGATATGATATTTTAAAATGCATATCTTATGTATTTAATAAATGCAATTATGGTGATTTTCAATTTTCACTTCAATAAACAAAATCTTAAAATTTTAAATTAATAAAATTTTTATACAAGCCTGTAGGACATGATTTCAGATGAAGTCTCTTAGACTTAAAATTTAACACAACAAAACAATATTTAAGAAAAAACAGAATAGAATAATAATTTATATATGTATACACTATAGTTTTTTTTATGAACCTTATAGACAGGCCATTCCAGCATACATTTTTAGATATAAATTTATACCTGAATAGTCACGAAATATTTTTAACCCCTTGGGGACGAGCATCACATATACGCTCGTGATTATTCCTACCAGTTATTTTTTATTGTAAATTTTACCTTATTTAATCAAGACATTGTCTCAATACGTCTAGTCGAAAATTTCTGTTTTAAAGTACCGTTGACAAAAGATAAAAATTCTGTAAAAGACTCTTGCTGCGAAGGAGATTAAATCGAAATTTATTAAAGCTACCATAAACTATTTATGTCCTGTATACATTTTACTTAAAATTATTTAGGCATTATTTAAAGTGAATTGAAAGAAATAACACATTGTATATTTTTATTACATACATATGACTGTATGTGTAAAAATCTTAATTTACTTTTAAAATTATTATTATAGAGATTCTTAAATGTTTTATTTATTTTTTAATGCAGTTAACTTTTAATTAATGGATCTGCAGGGATCTACATTTCTGCTTAAAAATAATATTTGTTTATTTACTTATTTATTTATTTTAAGGAAATAATAAGACTAAAATAAACTACTTAACAAGTATATAGTTAAAAATTGCATTTTCACATGGTTTAAAGTTTAATATTGATTTGTAAACTTTAATCTATACAAGATTTAACTTTGAAGAACAAGTCTTATTCCTTTATCCCAAAAGATGCATGTAATTCTCAACTATTAAAATATATTTCATTTCATTTATTGCTATTTAAAAATAAAGATAATCAATGAACAATTTAGATTTAAGATTTTGAGAAAACTTATTTCTGAGGAAATATCTGAGAAAGCTATTTAACTTTAAACAGTATACTACATTCTGCTGACTACATTTTTAGTATTATACCTATGGGCTTTAGAATTTCTTCAAAAAATATAATTTTTATAGAATATGCCAAATGGCTTAAGATTATTGTAGAGATTAGTGGTGTACCGAGTAGTACTTTGGCCGAGTAGCTGAGTGCTCAGCCGAGTACCGAATACCGAGTAGCTGTGTAATAAGGAAAAAAAAAACGTTGATGTACACATAATGTGAGCTTAGGTGTACATATGTTTTTACATATATATAAATATATCTGTGTACATATATATATACCTGTGTGTACATATATATAATATACATATATAATATATATAAATTAACTAATTAAATTTGAAATTTATTTGTGCACCTTTTAAAGACAATTTTTGACAATTCAAAACAGTAGCAAAAAAAGGAGAATTGACACAAAACAAGTACAATTATGTTTTTTGGTTACTGTAACAATTCATTGAATAATGCAAAACTTTCCTTTTTATTTTGTAGCTGTACTTTATTTTCTTTTGATTAAAAATAAAAAGAGAGGTACAAAAAGCGATACAGGCTTTCTTAACAGAAGGTAAAACTGACACTCCATTTGCATGGTTGGGGGGGGGGGGGGACTTTTCCGATTATGTGCAACCTTGCAAAAAAATTCTTATGTGCACCCTCAACCACTGTCTATTCTGAACATATATTTTCAGAGGCAGGCCAAATTTATAGTAGTATAAGAAATGCCCTGTCTACTGATAATGTAGAACGTTTGGTGTTTTTGCACCATAATTTGAAATATAATAAATTTAATTATTAATTTTTTTATTACATTTATTGTACTTTCAGTTTCTTTATCCAAAATAATAGTCTTTTCTGTTTTCCTATATATTTAAAAATAACTTATTTTTATTTGTATAAATGTGAAACTAAATTTTAATCTGGAATTATTTTATGAGGGTTTTTGTTCTTAACTTTTCCTATATTTTGTAGACATTTTGTTAAATACCAAGTAAATAGTTTTATGAATTATTGCATCATGGAAGACGGTAGTATTCCGAGTGACGCAGCCTTAAGCCTAAAATCGTATCGTAGAATTCGTAGATGGCGGAACTCATATATACGGCTAACTCGACATCAAAGAAAACGCGAAAAGCCGCCTTTTAATAACTCAGCAGATATAAGTCCTATTGTTCTGATTTTTTTATAACAGTCTTATATCTCCAGTCTAATTCTAATCTGAAAATTTTACATTTTTATGTGCAGTATATTTTGAGATCTAAATAGCCATTTTTAAAGCGAATGCGATGGAACGGTATGTAAGAAGTTCCTAATGTCAAAATCTGGAAAACGGTTTTAACGATTTTCTTTAAATTGATATACAATATTAATCTGATTAAGATGAGTTGAATAAGACATATCTTTTATCTGGGAAAACTCCTTTTATTTTTGACGTTTTCGTTTCCGTTAATGCCCAGTCAACCATTAATCTCTGGTAATTTTCTCGTCTGTGATTAGTGAGTGGGAGGCTAACATTAACCTCGTAGTAAGTAGATTTGACGTCATTACATCGTGCCAATGAGCGCAAAGGGCTGTGACTTTCAGTAGATAGATAATCCATGTTTATTTGTGTAGCGAGCAGAAATTACAAATTACGCTATAATGATGGATTTAGTGTTTTATGTCATCGTTTCCTTTCGGATTTGAAGTTAATTATTTTATATTTCCTTATTTACATTTAGTTATTCCTGAGTGCGAAGTGCTGTCACTTTCAAGTGATAGATAATCTATATTTATTTGTGTACTTCTTGCGAGCAGATGGATTTGAAATTAATTATTTACATTTGGTTATTCCTAATACTCAGAAATTTTGTCAGTCTTCGCTTGGATGAACTTCTTGCACCATGATAATATATTAGCATAACTTGACCAGGCTGAAAGCTTAATCCAATTTGCTATGCTGTCAGATTTACATATGTCTCAGCAGGGCTGTATGAATGGTGCAGTCGCCCCAGGCACGGAGGGGGCGCCAAATTTATACTACAAATCTGGTCTTTTTCTTCCTTTTAAAAAAAAATGTATATTTACATGTTGTTAATTTTTTTTCTCAGTGAAAGTACAAACATCTTTCGTTTCAAAGTTATTGCATTCTCCTTTACCTCATACCGACAGAGGCGTCCCTACGGGTGTGCGACAGGTGCGGCCGCACAGGGCCTCGCACCCGAAAAACCGTCAACCAATATTTTATGAATATTAGGCAGTTTTATGTTTTTCTCTTGAAAAAAAAAATATTTTGTCCTTGTAGGAAGGTAGCCGCTGACAATTTCTTAATAGTCACTTTTTACCATTTAGTGTCCCTATGGCAGATGCGAATCCAGCAGGTTCCTATGGTAGGTGCAGGGGGGGGTGGGGTGATAATCACGCTGATCCCTCCCCCCCTTCAAAAAAAAAAAAGAAATATAAATCCAACTTTTTTATGGCAGTTTTTGCGGAAAATACAAACAAACGGAAACACGAAAGTTTTCGGGTACAGAAGTCAGTGGGCGGGGCAAACGGCTCCGATCATCCTGTCCACCAAATAAATATATATATCGGAAAAAACGCGAATTTCACCAAGGGATAACGAAAAAAACGTGAAGTTCGTCAAAGGACTCAGAAAAAACATGAATTTAGTCACTGGATTGTAGAAAACACGTGAATTTCATCAAAGAATCGCAGAAAAAAATGAATTTCGTTAAAGGATCGCGAAAAATGCGAATTTTGCCAAAAGATACAGAAAAAAACATGAATTTCGTCAAATGATCAAGAAAAAACGCAAATTTCGTCAGATTATTGCGAAAAAATGCGAATTTTGTCACAAGATCAAGGAAAAAGCGCGAATTTCACCACAGAATCGAGGATAAAACACTAATGTCATTAAAAATGTAAAATGCGCCAAAGGATGACAAAATAAACAATAATTTCGTCAAAGGATCGCGAAAAAACGCTTGTCACAGGATGGCGGAAAAAACACTTTTTGTCACACTATCGCAGAAAAAGTACGAATTTTATCCTCAGGATCGTGGATAAAACAATAATTTCACCAAAGGATCATAAAAAAATGCGAATTTCGCCAAAGGATCACGAAATAAATGCAAATTTCATCACAGGATCGCTGAAAAACATGAATTTTGTCAAAGGAATGCCGAAAAACAGGAATTTTGTCAATGGATTGGTAAAAAACGTGAATCGCCAAAGGATTGATTAAAAACACGGAAAAAAATGCAAACTTAGCCAAAGGCCGCAAAAAACTGGAATTTCGTTAATGGATCGCGGAAATAACGCGAATTTCGTCGGATAATTGCGAAAAAACACAAATTTTGTCACAGCATGTTGAAAAAAGCACGAATTTCGACACAAGATCGCAGATAAAACACTAACTTCGTTAAAGGATTGTAAAAAAACACGAATTTCATCAAAGGATCACAAAGTAAATGTGAATTTCGTCAAAGGACCGCATTGTAGTAAAAGCATTGTTGCAGTAAAAGATCTTTTTAATGCAATTCTCTGTATAACAGACAGCTTCTTTAATGTAAACAATGAATTTTACTCTTAAAAAGAGCCTGCAATCCATTTTGTAGAAATATTGCTACCCTCTAGAGCAGGGGTTCCCGAACTTTTAGATCCACGTACCACTGAATAGAAGTTCATACTTCCGCATACCACCAAGTTACAAATTCCATGCTATTACAGAAAAACCTGTGTAAATGGAATATGTCTAAAACAAGGTATTTGTGCAGTCTTTTGTGCTCCATCTAAGCAGATTTTACTGTATTTAATTGGATGATTACTTTATTAAATTGGTATATTTAGATTGACTGATTTATATTAACATTCAAGTAAAAAGTACTAGTATCATTATTACTATATTATTAATATGTACATTATCAAAATATAGCGTTTTGATTTTTAAAAAAGCTACAATACTTAATGGCATATTGGTGTAGATTGATACATATGCACTAGGATGACTATTAATTCTGTTGTATTGCTAATGATAAGGGTGATGCTTGCTTTACCAAACACATCTTCCTCATATCTGATTGAATCTTAGTTTTAGACATAAATCAGATTCGATGTTTATGTTTATTCCTGTATTTGTTTTTCATATAAAGAAGTGACGAGAAAGTATTTAAAACAAATATATATTGTGCTAAAAACAAGCAATAATTTTCAAGGTTGTAGTGGGTATCTGCCGGGTACCCACCCAGCTACCAGCCTGGGCTGGGTTTTTTACAACCTTGATAATTTTAGAGCTTTTACCGATATCAGAGTGTATTTTCTTTTTTCACCAATCAAAATTCTGATATCTTCATCTTTTTGAATGCAGATTCCAGCAATCCATTGTTATTGTTGCATTTTTTACTTCATTTCATATACCAGTACTGGTATGCAGACCATAGTTTAAGAATCCCTACTCTAGAGGGCTAAATTTCAAACATTATTTCATCTTTATCTCCATAATTCCGATTTTTTAATGAAAAAATTGTTAGCGTTAAATCTGCACATCATCACAGGTGTAAACAATGAAACTTTCAGTTCAGGTGTAAGGGCAAAATTACAGAATTTTTTAATTTTATATCATTCCGTTTGTATTTCAGTATGTAATTAATTCTCTATAATATGACTGAACTCATGATTTTTTAGGGGGTAAGAACAATTTATTTCTGATAAAAAAAAAAAAAAAAAAAAAAAAAAAAAAATGGTAATCACAATTTTTTTATCAAATCTTTTTATGTATTTTAATCCAGATTTTTTTACTATTAAGACTGGCTAAACCTGAAATAAAACTTCCTTACTTTATAATTTTGATGTGAATTAATAGGTACCATTAGGAAGGAGGTAAGTTTCATTCAATAATTCAAGGAAAATGATTCTTATCTTTATAATGCAGATTTAATTATACATTATTATTTACTTGATCTTTACTTTTAATAATTTAATCATTTTAAAATTATCTTACTTCTTATCATTTTAGTTTATTACTGTAATTAATTATTTTAACATTTTACTATATTGCAAGGATTTTTTATAACTTTGATTGCATAAATACATTCAAATGACTGTTTAAAAACTGTAAACAAAGCAAGGACCAGAAATCTGCAAAATTCTAAAATTTGCACAACCTCTGGTCCCCAGTTGAGCAGATTTGAGGGAGTCTACTGTATAATGATTTTGTTCAGAGGTACTGTTTGTTTTCGTAAAGCGAAACCTTCTGTGCTTTTGCGCATGCATCAGGTCTGTTTTGATTTTATCAAAATAGGGATGATCGGAGGCTGTTCAGCTGAGTGACAATATACAACTGGAACTTCGGCAAATACCCATCTCAGCATTACCCCTTTGGATCATAAAATTGTCTCAGAGTGTTAGGCACAGCTTCGAAAACGAACTGTATTTTGGATGTGTTTATAAGGCATCATTTTGTTTACATTTTAAAACTTCATCTAAATAGTTGTAATTTTTCTAATAAATATGTTACATATAATGTATGGCAGTAATAATCAGTATATCTGATGAAAATTCAATTAATTTTTTTTAAATAAACTAAATTTATTTAATGATTTTTTTTTAATTTTTTTTTTATCCCTATTACTGTATTTTATCAATAGTAGTTCGAGAGCCATAATTTTATATTGTAAAATTATTAAAGTATTCTGCAAGCAGTCCTTGTTCAATCACAAAAGCCTGCTACTAAAAAATTTTAATACAGAAGATGCATATAATGTTTTTCTCAGATGTAAACAATAAATTTTGCAGTTAAGAAGCACATGTATTTCACAAATATTGCTAATTTCTTGGAACACTAAATTTGATACATTGTCTTCTTTAACGTATTTTTTAGAGCAATGAAAACATTATATTAAATTTTTTTGTAAATGAGTGTTATAATCGGTGGCAGCTCTTGACGGGTTTTTCTTTTTTTTTTTTAGCACTAAATTCATGCCTTCCAAAAGTAATATTTAAAAAAAAAAAGAAATTTTTCCCTTATTTAATATAAGAAACTTCTGCCAAAAATAAGGCAAAGATTTCATTATTAAAAATAGTGAAAAAAGAATAAATTTGACAGCCATGCATTTAGTGTCCCCAAAATTGTCAGTCACGAGCTAAAGGTAATTTAATAATGTGTGACATGATCTATCAGGGCCGAAACTAAGGGGGCATGTGCCCCGGCGCCAGAACGAAGGGGTGCCAAATGAAGAATTATACTTTTGGAATGGATCATTTTCTTCTGATGGATTGATGGCTTCCATTATTAAGAAACAGCCATTATAAATGAAGTGTTAGGTGAAGATGAAAGAGTAGTCATAAAAAGTTAGAACTCTGATTTTCTGGTCAGAATGGGGGGCGGGGGAAATGGCCTTTTTTTTTTTTTTTTTTTTTTTTTTTTTTTCATCTTTACCTAACACTTCATTTATAATGGCTGTTTCATAAAAATGGAAGCCATCAATCCATGAGAAGAAAATAACTCGGTTAAGCAGGACTTGGATAATCGGGACTCTACTGTTTATTTCATTTTAAAAATGCTCTTTAGAAAATTTTTGTTGGTGTTCAGAGGGGAATCATGACACCGATGACCTCCGCTTTGGACCCGCCATTGTAGATTACGTAGTTCAGAATAACATGTCTTATGATTACATACTTTAAATTTTAAAATAAGTCGGCTATTGGAAAATTAATAAAATTATCTTTGTAAATATACTTTACAGAAGAGGGGGGGGGGGGGGGGGGAAGCGCCAAAATCCATGTTTGCCCCGGGTACAAAAAAGGCTAGTTTTGGCCCTGTGATCTATACCTATTATGTATAGGTGCAGATTCACAGTCGCCATGTGACGACTAAATTTTTTGCTTCGGCCGCTAACTTTCAATGTTTCAGCCGCCATACGTTATACAGGGATGCTCCTTTTCTGCTAATGGTGGATTTCTACCTTTAAAAAAAAAAATGAAATCAGTGTATTTTCCTTCCTACAGTCCAGAATGATCTATTTAACACAGAAAGCTATTGTATTACATAGAAAAACAAACGTCTGAAGTGTGTTTTGATTTTTATAGCGCTAAATCATTTTCACATTCACAAATTTTTTAATGTAATGTTATACGATAAAATCAAAATTAGAAATATTGTTGTCCTAATACAGTTGGACATCTATTTAACGAACCTCTATTTTGCGAATTTCTCTATTTTGTGAACTTTTCCTTGGAACCAAGAACATTTTGCGAATTTTTTCGTAAAATAAGCTCCAAATAGCGAAGTGCATTCTCTATTTAAAGAACTTTTTCTTGTGATCAAATTTTTTTTTTCTCCCCATTTCTCAAAATATTTCTGGACATTTCAAACTTATTCTTTCTTTAAACACATTTTATGATGTTCAATGGCCTTGAACTGGTTTTACCAGGCGCCTTCTTTGTCAGTAGTGAGAATTCGGTAAGTACAGTGGACGAAGACGATAATCCCTTAGAGTAACTTTAAAAAATGTGGATACAGTGGGAAAAAAATAAGAAATTAACCATGATGTGCTGATTGATGATTGTATTTCACTTAATTCTGAAATTGAGACCTCGGAAACACTATCCGAATTGGATATTTTTGACAGTGTGAAAAATGAAAACAATACAGCAATGAATTGCCATGAAGATGAATATGATGATGATGGAAATTACCATTATGCAGGAATTAACAAAACTTCGTATGATGAAATCATTTGAAACAATCCGACACGGATTATAGTTAGAAGAAAATACGCATGGAGAGGTTTTTGGTGCATTACAAAGATGCGAGACATATTATGAGAGAAAACACTTTTTTAAATAAAAAACTCAGGCAAAATTAACAGAGTTTTTCAGAAATTAAATTTAAGGACACATATGTTATTGTATGGTTAAAATTATTTGTTATAATAACAATAAATACGATAATGTCATTAAAATTCGTTAATTTTAATGTAAAACTATTTACTTACTTTAAACAGAAAATACAGTGTATTCCTGGACAATGTTTTGTTTTCCTTGCAGATTTCAAAGAAATGTGCAAGGAAAACTGCAATCACATAGAAAAAATGAATTGATGATGGATATTGGTGGGTAAAATAAATAAAACAAATCGATATAATTTATTTAAAAAAATGTGATTAATTACTTTTAGTAAAAATATTTAGTGTTTATGAATTTAAAATCTGTTTTATGCAGTTTAAAGTATTTTAAAAGTTGAATCTCTATTTAACGAATTTTCCATATAACTAGGGATGCACCGGATATTGATTTTGCCGGATATCCGATCGGATATCCGGCACCAGATATGTTTTTAATTATATGGTAAATGTTTATTTATTTCTTTATATAATGCCATCTCAGAACAATAAAAAACAAACACGTTTCACACATCAATAAAACATTTTAAATGTATTGAAATATAATTTACAAAAACTATATCTCTTTGAATATCAGGGGCTTGAAATTAAAATTTTCCCAGGAGGGGAGTTTCCCTCCCAACATTTATAAATGCAGAGGAGTTGAACTGTTTGAAAGGAAAAAATATCTTTATACCCTGATATTTTTTACGTGCCACCTAAAGAATTACATTTACACAGACATGAAAAAATATCATTGAAATAATTTAAATCAACAACTCAAGATCTAATGTTATAGAGAATCAACAATTGGGTTGCTAAATGAATTTCTTAATTTAGCTTTTATTCCATTTTGTGTGCTTTAGCCTCTTTCACAAGTTACACTTTTGACAAATAGCACAGAGCAACTTTTATGACTTTGGAAATTATTGGAAACACATGGTTATGCTCTCTTAAAAAATTTTAGAAAACTTAGCAAAATTTGATGTCTATTCATTTTTAACTTACTTACATGAATAATAATGCATATTGATGATTATATTGCCAATATTCTCCAGTGATTGTATGTCACTTCTGAACAAACTTGTTTTATTATATCTTTAATAGAATTATACATAGTCAAAATTGTAATCCCTGGTATTTTTGTTAATTGAACTATGTTCTAGGCAGTGGAATTTTAATCCATATCCAAAGTTTGAAAAGGAAATAGTCAATTGATTTCTACTATTACACGAGAAATGGTTGATTTCAAAAAGTCATGTTCTAATTTCTATGAATTGCCAGTATCAACTAGTTTGTTGTTTCTAAATATATTTTTTTTAAGTTCACCAATTTTTTTTTTTTTTTTCATTTGCACCACAAGATCCAATCTCATTTTGTTTAGTGCTGACTACTGGCCAATTTAGTACAGTTTCCGGTGGCCATTACTGCCCTTTTAGTTATTTCCTATTTTGAGCACAGAGTAAAAACATCGCAAAATATATAAATCGGTCGTAGAAAAAATATCACTGATTTCGTCAATCATGATGAAAATAAAAAAAAATTGTGGACCAGTCACGAGAAAAAAAAAACTGAAGTTCGTGGAAGATCGGCAGCAAGAAAATTTCAGGAAATTCGTCAGTCGATCAGGGGAAAATATCGTGAAATTTGCCAGTCCATTACGAGCAAATATCGTGAAATTCCTCAGCCAGTCACAGAGAAAAAACACGAATTTTTTTTCAATCGGACGCAAAAAAAAAAAAAAAATAAATAAATAAATAAATAAAAAAATAAATCGTTAATTTCATCAGTATGTCGGAAATTTACCAATCAGTTGCCGAATAAAATTGCTAAATTTGCAATTAATCGCAAGAAAAAAAAAATTATGAAATTCGCCGATTGGTCTCCAGGAATAATCGCAAAATTCATCAGTTGGAAAAAACGCAAATTTTTCTGTCATATGAAGAAACTCTGAAATATGCCGATAGATAGCAGAAAATATCAAGAAATTTGTCAGTCAGTCCTGCAGACCTGCCAACCTTTGAAAATGAGAAATCGTAGCACACAAAATTTAAATTAATCTGGAGGTTGGTTGGTTGGTTTTTCGTGTTTCACAGCCATCTTTTGACATTCGTAAAAGGAATAAGGTTTTCGTCTTTCAACTCAATATAGTAATTTTTTTCCTCTGAGAATTTTTATATGATTTTTACAGTTTATTTTCTTTTCGCAGCGTTTTTTTTTTTTTTTTTTTTTTTTTTTGCATTTGTAAAAGGAGCCTGGTTTCAATTTTTTTAGCCCAGTGCAGTAAATTTTGACGGAATTCGTGATTTTTTTTTTCCTCGCCATCATTTCACGATATTCACAATTTTTCCCCCACAATCGTAATTCATATTTTCCTATCACGATTCTTTGTTGAAATCCGCACTTTTTACCATGAACTTTTGACGAAATTTGCATTTTTTATGCGGTCTTTTGACAAATTTTGCGTTTTTTTACCACGATCCTTTGACTAAATTAGTGTTTGCTTTCTGCGATCTTTCGGCGAAATTTGCGTTTTCTTACTAATCTTTCGATGAAATTTGCATCATCTTACTGATCTTTTGACGGAATTTGCATTTTCTTTCTGCGATATTTTGACAAAATTCACGTTTTTACCACGATCCTTTAACGAAATTTATTTTCTTCTGCGACCAATTGACGAAATTGTTTTTTTTTTTTTACACGATCATTTGTCGAAATTCGCGATAGTTTATCGCAAATCGTGCGATTTTGCACACTATTTCAAACCTTGCCTTTCAAGGAACCCCCTCCAGAATTCTTAAAATGGCACCCTTGTTCCTAAGGAACGGAATTCCTGCATAAATATTTACAAAAACACGATTAGAGTGTTTTATGTTAAGAAGTTTTTTTGGCAGCCTAGAATTTTTTTTTTCTCATGAGCATTTTTTAATGTCCGAATTTTCGGGCTAATGGCTAACTTTTTAAAACTTTTGGAAATGAATACTTGGAAATTTCGGAACAGAATCACTCCTGAAAAATATGCTGCGCGGGATAAAAATCGCAACTAGAAACAAAAAAAGCTTTTGTGTTTTTTGCAAAAAAATCGTAGTTTAAGACCGATTTTTGTAGCATCGTAGTTCATAGGTCCAAATAGTAGCAACTACGATTTTTTCGTAGCAGTTGGCAGGTCTGGTCCTGAGACTTGATTGTTGTTTTAGAAAGAAAAAAATTTTCAGGACGTGATTGTTTGGAAACAGAAGCCTCCCGCCCACAATATTCTTTAAGGCACGAATCCTGCCATCCCATCTCGAAATTCAAGCCTTGTAATGTACATTAATAATGTTGTATAAAAAATGTAATTTAAACATTAAAACATTCGATTTATTTGTACAATGAAATGCTGATAATTGCTATTGGATTTCGATATTGGATTGACTATATTGATAATTGCTAATAATTAATTTGTACAATGAAATGACGATAATTTGTATAACACATTTTAATCAATTAATATGCCTACAATTGTAGAGTATTTTCACAAAGAAATACATACTTTCTTTTTATAATTTAAACATAAAATATCTACTAATACTGTTTTGCTTTAAGTCACATTTAGTTTTATTTTAAGTTAGATTACTTTGATATTTATAAGTAAAAAGAAAATTACTTTTAATTTTAAATATTTATAATGAAGTTACAAAAATAACTAGTTGGATGTCCAATCCCAAAACTTTCTTCCATCTCATACATCTTAATATTTCAAAAAGTAGTTATAAATGTTAATGCTTCAATGTTATTAGTTTGACCAACTTTGATTTTCATATAAAATTTCTGCTCCAGTCAATTAATCAGAATAAATAAATCTCGATCATGATATTTATTAAAATCAGTATTTTTTTTTTTTGTTATTCTGTTGTACGTCAGCTGTTTGAGAATAGCTAGCTTAGCTGCGAAGTTCCTGTCGCTTCACGAACCGCCAATGTACTGCACAAAAAATCGAGAAAATTTTACAAAAATCGCTATTACAGTGCCACCTTCTGTCAGAATATTTCCAAACTCAAAAAGAAACTGCTGTCCATAGCCAAAAATATACACATAAAACTGGTTCAATTCTATGCTTAGCTTCATACACTTTTCGATGGTAAAATAATGAAAATAACACAAAAAGCGCTAGTGCCCCCTTCTGGCAGAATATTTTCAAATTGAAGGAGAACCTGCTGCCCATAGCCGAAAACATACTCCCAAAAATTGGTTCAATTCTATGCATAACTTCATACACTTTTCGATGGTACAAGAATGAAAATGACACAAAAATTGCTATTATAGCACCCCCTTCTGGTAGAATATTTAAAAATTAAAGGAGAACCAGCTGGACACAGCCAAAAACATGTACAAAAAATTTGGTTCAATTAAATGGATAACTTCATATGCTCTTCAATGGTACAATAATGAAAATGGCATAAAAATCGCAATTACAGCACCCCCTTCCGGCAGAATGCTTCCATATTAAAGAAGGACCTGCTGGCTCTAGCCAAAAATATACACAAAAAATTTTGTCAATTCCATGCATAACTTCATTCACTTTTCGATGGTAGAATGGCAACACACGGACAGACAGACATTTTGTATAAACACGTTTTTAAGGATCTCTGACCCCTAAAACATTTAAATCCATCGAAAACCAGAAGTCTAAAAAAATTTTGATTACAATACTTTCTTCTATTGAAGATAAAAGAATGTAAAAATAGGCATGTTTAATTGTTAAATTAAAAAAATGAAAGAAAATTAATACAGTCATACTTTAATAAACAAATTCAAATTTCGTTTTACAATCTGAAAGTAAAGGTACAATTTTCCAAAAAATGTAAACGTAAATTCTTAAATTTATTATAATCTGTTGAAATATCAATGTTAAGAAAGCTGACATTTCTTTAAACTTTTGAAAATTACTTTTTACTCATGAATAGTGAACTTACTATATTTCATATTTTGCATTATAAACAAAAATTGTTTGGCATTGTTTGGAGTCAAATGTCATCTTATCCTTATATATTCGCTTTGCTGCGCTCTGCCGGATATCCGACAGAGAAGTCGGATATCCGGTGATTGTGATTCGGATATCCGATGATATTTCGGATATTGAAAAATCTACCGGATATGCCGGATATCCGTTGCATCCCTACATATAACGAACTTTTTTCCGGGATTTAGCGACTTCGTTAAATAGAGGTTCGACTGTATTTCCCACTACCATGATTGCTTAGCTTTACATTTTTTAAAAATGTATCTTGTCCAACTATATCTTCTGAATGAACATAGTTTAAGATTTGTATTAGATTTAATAATTAAATTTAAAGAATTTTGTGATTAAATTAAACATACCCATTTGATGTAATTAGTCTGTGTTTTCTTGTACATAGACATATGTATATATAAAAAAAATTATTTTCCACTTTGAATTCAGCCCCTTACAAACACTAAATTCTTTTTATGTGTTTGTTTCACAATGAGGCCACTGGGCTTTTTGGGTTTAGGAGCCACTTTCTCCTTCCAGATATTGGGAATCTGCACCTATACTATTATGTAAAATTTTATAATTTTCACTATTTCTAGTTCAAGGAATGTAATTTAAAGCACGTTTACAAGGTAAATTTAATGACGAATGAAATATGATCTATATAATGCAAAATTCTGTAATATGCAGAACTTCTCATCCAAAGGTGTGTTATAAAGATCTATCGTATTTATCTTCATATGTAATTCACTCACCAAAAACCCTAAAGATTTAATATCTGCGAGTGCCCCCCCCCCCTTTTTTTTTTTTTTTTTATGCTGGGCAGTAAGGGGAGAGAGGAGAGGAGAAATGTACATTTGGGGAGTTAGGGCTTTATTTATTTATGTTAGTGAGCAACAAATATTGCAGATTATTTTTTTTTTCAAACTAAAGTTTGAAAGATTTTAATTATTTAGGTAAGCTGGAGAGATGGGTGAGAGGGGAGAAGTGAAATTTTTGGGGCTTAGGAGATTATTTTATATGATTTACTATTATTGCCAATAAAGAGCTTTAAAGAAGGATGGTAGAAGTTTATATATATATATATGTGTGTGTGTTTAAAGAGCAATATTTCTTGCTATTTTTCTTAAGACAGTAAATTTTTTATTTAGTAAAATTTAACATAGCTTTTTATATCTCTGAAACAAACCAACAGAAATACCATCTAAACATGCATGTTGTACATTACTTCCATATTTACCAAGGAGTGGTTTAAAAAAATCTCATAGCACAGTGTTCTTTAAAATTGAAATATGAGGCATCTTTTTTTGCGGGGAGGGGGGGGGGGAGAGATTGAAGGTGAATAGAAATCCTGACAATGAATTCTTTGTCTGGTCTTTAATTTTTGTTGTTGTTGTTGTTTTATTTTTTTTATCATTAACTTAAAAAAAGTACTGATATCAATATAAAAACCCTTAACGGGTTAAAAGTTTGTGACGCAGCGCTTTATCTTATGCTCTAAGAATTTTAAATATGGAACTTAAAAATAATGATATCAAATTTTGAGTGACACTATGCTATTAATTATAATATCTATATATATTTATTTCATTATTTTATAATTGCATGTGCAAAAATTATGTTCATTTTAAAAAGATGTATAAAAGTTTATTCATTGATGCATTATCATTCATATCTCTCATAAATTCAAAATATGAGTTTTAAAAGAGATGATATCAAAATTTAAGAGACGCCTTGATGTTGCTTAAAACGATTAGTTTTAAAATTAAATTTAAATTTTCTTTTGGCTAAATACATTTACACATCTAAAGAATACTTTTCATTTTCCAATGCACTGTTCAATATATTACTTTCACTGAATCTATATAATGCACTGAAATGTATTCATTAGAATAAATTGATTTATCTTTTGTGCCACGCTATCCAAAAATCAAAAGTAAAATTTATGTAAATAGTTTTTTGTCATTGTATCTAAACTAAGTTAAATGTATGCAAATGGATAATATGATGAAAAAAACTATTTACATAAATTTTACTTTTGATTTTTGGATAGCATGGCACAAAATATAAATCAATTTATTCAAATGAATACATTTCAGTGCATTATATAGATTCAGTGAAAGTAATATATTCAACAGTGCATTGGAAAATGAAAAGTATTCTTTAGATGTGTAAATGTATTTAGCCAAAAGAAAATTTAAATTGAATTTTAAAACTAATCGTTTTAAGCAACATCAAGGCGTCACTTAAATTTTGATATCATATCTTTTAAAACTCATATTTTGAATTTATGAGAGATATGAATGATAATGCATCAATGAATAAACTTTTATACATCTTTTTAAAATGAACATAATTTTTGCACATGCAATTATAAAAAATAAAATAATGAAATAAATATATATAGATATTATAATTAATAGCATAGTGTCACTCAAAATTTGATATCATTATTTTTAAGTTCCATATTTAAAATTCTTAGAGCATAAGATAAAGCGCTGTGTCACAAACTTTTAACCCGTTAAGGGTTTTTGTATTGATATATTATACATTGATATTCAAATAACTTTTTACAGATCAGTTTTAAATTCATATGCTTAAAAAATGAAATTCTTACAATTACTCGGTATTGGCAGAGTACTCGGCCAAAATTTTGCCGAGTACTGAATATTTACCGAGTACTCAGTACGGCTCTAGTAGAGATCTTCTAACAGAGATGTATGTGTATTATTCTAATGCAATTCTTTTTTGTTTTTCCTGGGTGGATAAATATACTTTAAAGTCTTTTTGATATTGAATATTTCATGTGAAACAACTTAATACTAAAGACAAAATGAAAAAAAAAAAAAATGTAAAAACAAACTACTACTAAAAAATGGGTTTGACAGTTTTTGACAAAGAGGTTTTTAACATGACGGTAAAAACCATGGTAAAATCCGGTAAAAACCGTCATGTATCAAAAACTTGCGAACCCTGATTTCATTCATTACTCACTCATTTGAAATGTGGCAATGCAATTTAACCTTTTCTTATGATGTTACATTATACACTAATGTATATATATATTTACATTTACATATATATATATATATATATATATATGTAAAGTTGGTGACCAAACTACTTTTTAGTGCATTTAAGTATACATATGTATTTTCTACATTTTTGTGAATATTAACAAAATCGTCTTAAAAAAAAAAACATTTTTTTTAATTTTTTTTTTGTCATACAGCTTTTTTTTAATCTTATTTTAAATTTATTTTGGTCTTGTACTGCTTTATAGAAAATTTAAAATTTAATATTTAAACTTTTCGTCCTCCCCCTCCACCTTGTATATAGTACAAACTATGGTGCAAATAATGCAAAATAATAGGGAATTTGATACTTTTCCACTATATAGGGACCTTGGCGTTTTTTTAAAAGCTTGGTGGAATTCGTGCATCAGAAAGTGAGATTTGTTGACGAATGATATAAACAGCTATGAAAACAAACTTTATGAATTTTTTTGTTTGCATTTGTTACATATGTATTTTAATTAAATGTATATTATTGTTGTTTTTTATGTACAAATTACTTCTGTTTCTGCATAAAATTAGATAAATGACTTCTTTATATTAAATAAATCTTATAAATATTGAAAAAAATGTGTGTGTATATGAAATGAAACAGTGAATATGTTGCCAAATTTCCTTCTTCGCCAAGGCAATTTTCTGTATTTCGCAAAGGCTCCTATACTAGAAAAGTACCGAGAATTTAGTTTCTGCATCTGGCTACGTAAAGCATATTAAAATCGGATAGTTAGGAGCTCAGATAGTAAAGCGCTATCTAGTGGTGGTTATTTTATTAGTAGCACTGGGATGAAGATGTGCATTTTCGTATATATTACTCTTTAAATTTTGACCCATAGATTTTATAAAAAAAAATTTAAATGCACTGAGTTTAAATTAAATTGTGGTGAGCTCAATTATAAAGATTGATGGGTTTCAATGGGAATTTCGCTGAATTAGCCAGCTATCGTCAAGTTGGCTTCATATATGGCAACTTATTTTTGTCACCAAATTTGGTGATATTTTGCCAAATATGGCAATATTTTGCCAAGTTGGCCAAAATTTGGTACTATTGTAGTAACCCTGTATTAGAACTTTTCAAGAATCTACTCATTGTTGAAACTGATACCAATTTCTCCATAGGAAGCCTAACACGGCCGTATTTAAGGAGGTGGTCCAACTGGAATTGTGAAGGACACACAGAGACTTGGAATTTATATAAATAGATGAAACACAAAATATAGTAGAAACATAATGCTTGACTCTAAAACTAAAATTTCTGGCACACTTTATTAACAAACACCCCATTGGACTAGCAACAGTATTCTTGTTCTAATTCCCTTTATGTATATAAACAGATTTGTAATACAATAATCATCACACACACCACCACCGCCCTTATCAATATCCGCAAACTTCTATTACCAATAAAGCATATGATTTCCAAAACAAATTCAGAAGATTTTCCAAGACACTATTTTAATAGTTAAAAAAAAAAAAAAGTTTCTAAATAGACTGAAAGAAGAAATTGTTTTTTCTAATTCACTACTCCCATATAAAATAACAAAAAAGTAAGCTTTTTTAAAATATGAAGAAAATAATGAAAGTGTTATTTGTTTATATGAAATCCTTTTTTTTTTAATCTGTAAGTCACATCATCATTTTTTTTTTTTTTTTTTTTTATATATAAGCATAAGAGTTCTTGGGACTCAATGGCAGGAATTATGAGTTAAGATAAGAAGCAAATGATAAACTGCTTTCCTTTCAATAGATAGTTTTTCAGTTAGCATATTGCTAAAAATTAAACACTTCCAAATTTAGCCAAAAAAAAAAAAAAAAAAAATTCTTATTTTACTACGAAAAAAACTTCTTTAATGGCTTCCACTGTATTATCGTCTGCAAGCATCTCACAGGGATAGTTATACAGTTAAGTCTGTTTATGAAGTTTTCTAACTTTAACATCATGTAATTTCCAAATACACAGCAAAAGTTGTTTCATGTGCTGCTAAATTTAACAGATGTCAAGCCAATTTGAAAAAATTGTTTCTGCTATTTCTTCAAGTATTTCTAAACACAGGTTTCCCCCCCCCCCCCAAAAAAAAAAAAAAATATGAGTTACATATATAAATGCCCATGTTTTGAAAAATCTCAAGCCTCAGAAAATTCCAAGAAATCACAGAATGATTGCATATGTAGTTGATATTATGGAAATAATATCAACTTTTAGCTCGAAAAACAAGTACTGTTAAAAAGTGTAAATTTAGCACAATCTTGCCAATTTGTTAACATTCCTACCCAGGATTCGTAAATATCATGATATTTTCGAAAATATAAAAAATATCCGATATTTTCGATATATATCCGATATTTTGAAGCAGCCAACTTACCGCTGATAATAAATGTTTTCGAGCATAATATAGATTAAAAACTAAAATATATTGCACTTAACATGAAAACTTAAAGAATATTCTAAAAATGCACTTTTTTTTTACTTAGAACAAAATTGAAGATGAACTAATTGAAAACAATAACAATTTGCTTTATACACTTATAAAAAAACTAAGTATAGGATTCAGTATCAAGATCAAGTATAAAAAAATCAGATATTTTTAAAACAAATACAAAAAGTTTTTTTAATTGAAAAATTTTAACATAAATGTAAGTATAAAAAATGTCTTATTTCATATTTCTTAACATGTTGTATAGTTTAAACTCAACTGAACCAAAACTTGAGAAAAGATTATTTTCTAATGAAGCTGTATATAACTGCTTATTTAAATTAGTTTATCTTTCAATGATTGTTCTGAATTAATTATGTCCCACATAACTATTAGTTCAACATTTAAAAATTAAATCTTCAAATCCAAAGCTTGAAAAATATATTTGTTTTCTTTTTTGGCTAAAAAAGTCATATCCAAAAGAGACAAAAGTACTTTATCAGATTCACACAGTCAATAAAAGTTGAAAATTTATTTAATTTACACTGAAATATTACAAACTACGACTGAAAATATCAAAAATATCTTGCACACATTCATATTTTGAAAATAAATATCAAATGCAGAAAATATGAAACATCTTGATATATTGAAAATAAATATCAAGTATATGAAAATATCAAAAATCTTGATATTTAAAAAATAAATATCGGTTATATATCATAATATATATCCATTAATATATATCAACGAACCCTGGCTGTATATAAACGATTATTTAAATTACATTTTATCTTTCAATGGCTGTTCTGAATTAACTGTCTCACATAATTATTAGTTCTACATTTAAAAATAAAAGTTTCAAACCTAAAGCTTGGAAAAGATTTCTTTTCTTCTTTTCCTAAAAATGTCATTGCTAGAGGAAAAAGTTTATTATTTACAGAATGACACAGTCAATAACAGGTAGAAATTTCATTTGTACACTTGCTTTGAATGCAGAAAATATAAAAATTATTTTGCTCAGTGATATTTTGAATATAAAACATACAAAATATCAAACATCTTGATATTTTGAAAATAAATATCAAGAGTTTGAAAATATCAAAAATCTTGATATTTTAAAAATAAATATCGGATATATATCAAGATATATATCCATCGATATATATCAACGAACCCTGTATCCTACCCAAACCCTATAATTGCCATTTATCCCTATTATTGATCTATAGATTCTTCAATAACTATTGTTATGCTAAGTGAATTAAGCATACAAAATCTTCTGTAACAAACACAAAACAATTACACTGAAAGTATAAGAATCATTGTTTTTCAGTGTTATATGCTAACTTTCTTGTTTATATTGCTAGATTAACTTGCTAACTTTGGATACTTTGTGAATCAATGTTTGAATCCCTATTTTAAAGGAGACTATTAAAAAATAATTCATCAGAAAAGGGGGATAATGCTATAATAATTCATTGACGCAGTTCAGAAATAGCAGAATGTAAAGTTAAAGAAACATTTACTACTGATTTTCAACCACTTAAAAAAGAAAAAAAAACCACAATCCTTGTATAAAGTACTTTTTTTTCCCATCAACTCATTAAGTCCACAATGCTTACAAGTAAAATTTATATTTTGACTGCAATGGGACATTAAAAATAAATCAAAATAGCCTTTTTTTTAAAGCTCACTTATAATACAGAAGGTCATTTGCAATTTATGTAAATGATTTCCACAGTTACTTTCTACACATAAATTGTGTATTTCACCTGATGTTTTAATATTAGTGAGTAACTTTGGCTACAGCTCAGATCTTGAATTTACCATGCCAAGTAAAATCATCTTTTAGTGCAGTCATATCAATTTTCTTTTCACCTCTTGTGAGGTCTTCCAAAGTTCTTTCAATGTTTATAGATGGCTTTCTAATATTTACTTTAACAAATCAAAGCATAAAATCCCTGGAAGCATCTGGTGATTTTATGAGTATTTCTTCAAATGGAACATAATTTATTCTCATTTGTGATTTTTTTTTTTTTTTTTTTTTTTTTTTTTGCTGAATACGAAGCAGTTGACTTGAAAATGTGTGTTGGAGACTTGTCGATATAAAGCTTGACTTAAGATTGATGCCTCTTCATATAAAATTGGAATTTCTTCTTCAAAAATAGGTTCTAAAATATTTCGCTGATAATAAAGTGAATTTAGCTTTTTACTTGATGTTTTTTTTTAGCTGTAATTTAACTTCATAACAAAATCCAGCTGTAATCATTAATCCTTTTTGGAAACTTTTCTTTATATTTATGGACCCCTGTTTTTTTGTTTTTTATTGACTGGTAAAACAAATGCTTATTTTTTGATACAGCCAATTATATAAACCTATTCTTCATTTAACTTTACCCCAAATTTTCCTTTATCATCACCTGTTTGTTATGAAGACGTGATCCATGAGAAGATTTTGGAAAGGCATCCAAGAGGTGTGGAGGAAAGTTGGCATGTCTAAACAATAGAGCGCCGATTATTGGAACTCCAATTAACCGAACTTCCAATTATCTGAACAGCCTATTTCATCCCAATTTTTTTTTTAACCGAACTTCCAGTTATCCAAACAGCTTATTTCTCCCCAAAAAAAATTTAACTGAACTTCCAATTATCCATTGGCTTGGAATAAAATTTTAAAGAAAGAAAAACTGATAAAGGATCAGAAAAAGAGGAATGTTAAACAATAAAGGAGATGGGAATAACCCTAAGCTATGAAGAAAATGAAATTAAAAAGTGGTTAAATAGTGAAGTACATGACCCTGGATATCAGATTTTAAATGATGATGAGATTGTGGATGAGATTCATGATGAAAAATAAATTGAAGAAAATGAAAACGAATGCTCTGAAAAGAACCCAGGTCTATCCCATAACGAAGCCTTTGAATGTTTGGAAACAGCTATGAAATGGCTCGAACGGCAGAAGAACGCTGATCCTATTCAACTAACGTATTTAAAAAGATTTAGAGATATGGCAGTATTGAAAATAATGTCTTCGTTGAAGCAAGCAACAATCAAAAGCTTTTTTGCTTAAATTATAATCCAGAGAATGATAGAAAGAGAGAAAAAAATGAATGATAAAAATGTAAACAAAAAAAAAATTAAAAAGACAAACAATTTTTAAACATGCCAGCACTAACTGGTACTGCCAGTCCTAAGCTTAGATAATGTGTGAAGGATTTAATATACTCAGAAACATCCCTTAGTCAGTCCATTTATCCAAACTAGGGTTGGTTTCGACTTGTTTGGATAATCGGCGCTCTACTGTACTAAGAAAAGTTCTACTATCATGGGAAATTCGAACCGAAGCTTCAACCATGTGTCAAAGCTATCTAATAGAGTCAAATTGCAGCAAAAAAAAATAAATAAATAAATAAAATAAATGCATTTATGATTTATGCATAGAAACTATTCCCTAAAAAAGAAAATTATTCTCATAAGAAATATTTCTATACGAAATTCCTATAAAGTGCAAATGATCTTCTGTATTAGTATTTATGAGTTTTTCCAATGTCAAATTTAACATATGAAACACTTCAGAATTTTAGCTGCTTGAATCAACCCTCCACCTAAAAATCTCATGACTTATTTCTATTACGTTTAAATTGCATCTATTACTGGCAAAAAAGAGTCAAACTGCATTATTTAAAAAAAACTAACAGAAAATACAAATATTTTAAGATTTTGAAAATAGCAAAAACCTGATATTTCTCATACAGATTGTAAAACTGCTTTTAATTATAGATCAACTTATAACTGATATTTAATTGCATTCAGTACATGAAAATTTAATTTTGACAAAATGATTATTACAATTTAAATTATTTCTTATTTGCTAGTGGAAGCCTGTAATAGAAAAAATACATAAATATTTGAAGGAATATAAAAATTGCAATTAGTTGATGTTATTTAAATTCAACAATATTTTAGTTTGATGCTATTTAGAATCAACATGTATAGTTTATAGCACAAGGCACAGTATTCAACATGCATAATATTAGACACACAATTTAAGACATCCAAATCTATTCAAATTATTTATCAGACAAAAATTGTCATTATCACAGATATTTATAAGTCTTTTTTCAACTATGGCAAAACAGAAAGAAACAACCACAGACAAATTACCCCAATTTGCTCTGCAAGCTCACGTCCAGGTGTCACAATAAGTGCTAATGGGGTGTTAGGAAATAATTTAGTCTTTTGCTTAATTGATCTAATATTCTGAATTATAGGTGCTATATATGCAACTGTTTTTCCACAACCTGTCTCTGCAGCAAGTACAACATGCTTACGTTCTAAAATAGCTGGCATAGTCAGAACCTAGAAATAAGATAATAATATATACTAGATAACATATTACAGAAATATTGGATACATATTAATACTATTTTATGAAATAATTTAATAAATTATGGTTACACACACATGCACAAATTTTATTTTAGTAAAAAATAAGGATGAATCTGTGTCAGAAACAAAAGCAACTATGACATTTTTGGTAATTATCAGAATAAATATGCAGAATACAATGTATGTGTCACTATTATAATCTAAGTGAAACAATATAATATACTAATGCAAAGAAAAAAAAACAGGTTTTATTGAATATTTATTTATTTTAATTTTACAGCTTCAATGAAAAGTATATTTTATTTTTATATCAAAACCAACATTCAAGCCTTTAAAATATGCCGATTCATTTAAGATAATGGAAATATAATCTTGGATTTAAATTTACAAAGTGAATTTCAGAAGTTCTAAAGAGTGTTTCATGTACTGTTGATATGGGATCATACATCAATCCTGTCACACTTCAAGAAAGGTGGGAGGGGGTCCACAAAGTATTATACAGTGTGGCAAGCGAATGGGGCATGTGTGTATTTGTGGCATCACATCTAAAATATTAAAATAATGAAGAAGGCATTATTTGAAAGTAGTATAAAAAAAGTTCATAAAAATAATGCATTTTTATTCAGGTAGTATTATTAGGTATATTTTCTTTTTTCCTTTGACTTATACTACAGTTTGAAGTATGGAAGATTTTGATGGTTTTGTGGTATTTATTTTAGTAGATAGTAGATTATTATATATAACTTTTTTTAACAATAATTGCAATGTTGTTTTAATTAAAAATTATCTCTGCTTTAACAGTTTCAAAAAATGGATCCTTCTTGTGTTGTCATGAGCATCAAAACACAAGAAGGGGTATCACTTGAGTATGACAACATGTGACATAGCAGGAGGGAATCCCAAAAAACTGTGAAATTTGCATGACATCCCTTGCAAAAAATTCCTATAGAATTCTGTAAAAAGTATTATAAAATCCTATAGAATTATGGCCCGTTTTTCTGTAAGCTAATTTAACTAAAAACTATAAAAATATTTGCAGAAGTATTGCAATAGAAATGCCTGTAGAGTTTGTATAAAAAATATATAGAAATAATATAGAGTTTCTATAAAAATATTCAAATTTCGCCAACCACCCAGCTGTTTTCAGGTGGTCACCTACTCAAGTACTAACCATGCTCAATGCTGCTTCTATTTCGGTGATCGATCTTGAACAGCCACTTTTAGCTTGGCATGTCTGTTGACAGTTATTTAAATCTTACTATACAATTTCAACTTTGTTTCTTTTGTGATTTGTATTCCCAATCACTAAACACATAGAATTTACGACGATTCTCAAACTGTGTGAATTAGAAAACCGAAACTAATTGCAACTTCAAAAACCGAATGTAATTATTGAAAAAAAGTCCATTAAAATAAAGAATTTATTTATTTATTTACTTATTTATTTTGTTGGTGGTGTTTTAAAAAAATTAATGAATCATAAACAAATTAATTAACCATAATTTAAATCAGTAGTTTGACTGTTATATTATTACATTAACAATTGAATCATAATCTATTAAATCTATGGAGTACAATTATATTAAACTGATGTATTTCAAAATTAATTATTTTTTTAATTTTTAATATACCTATAGGTATAAATAAATTAGTACACATAAATCTTAAAAGACCATATATATATATATAAACCTCTTGCATTTTTCAATAAATGAAAATTAAATGTTTTAAGTAACTTAAATCTTGCACTTTACAGAAATTTCGACAATTATAATTTTAATATTAAACAGTTAAATAGTGAAATAAAAATTTTATAAAACAAATTTATTATAACATATGTTGATAAACCTCCAAACAAGTATGATTTCATTTGCAAATATTAAACAGTTAAATAGTGAAATAAAAATTTTATGAAACAAATTTATTATAACATATGTTGATAAACCTCCAAACAAGTATGATTTCATTTGCAAATATTATTAGCTAATTTCTAATGCCATAAATACAAATTCAATTAAAAAAGAAACTAATCTTGATACAATCATTAATAATCAACATATAATAATTCAATATTATAAATTACTAAAAATTAAAAATTACAACTATAATTATCCATATATTGTTGTTATACCTAAATTCCATAAAATTCCAGACAGTAACCATTGGATGTAATATGCATAACAACAATGCTGGTAACTTTCTTTTAACAATTCTCACTAAACTGCTTGATATTACAAAACAAAATGATAATTTATATAGTATAAAAAATAATTTTCTACTTGTAAATAATATAAAAAATTTAAATAACATTAAATACATAAAAACCTATGACTTTAATGATTTATTTAATAACATTGATATCACAGATATGTTTAAAATTGTCAATTTATTATTCCAAGAATATAAGAATTCTCTAAATTTAATGACTAATATTTCTTTATCCTACTTTAAAACATTAACTAGATTTATTCTTCATCATAATTATTTTTAATGACACTAGGGGGCTCGGCCCCCTACGAGCTATGCTCGCCAACCCCCGTCCAGACACCGCAGGCTCTAAATGCACGCTAATTTGATCGGCTGTAAAAAGATTTCGAAAGATTGAATTATAATTTAAAAAACAGTGGCGATCTCTCTATAAACGAATTTCTATTCATTTCTCTTTGATTGGGGAATTTTAACGCCAAATCTGCTGCGGTACTACTTGATTATCCCGTCGACCAATTTCGCCAAATTATATAAATCGCCAAACCACTCGCCAAATTATACAAATTGACATAATTTTTATTTTAAATAACGAAAGAACAAATAAATTCGTACAACATTAATAAAAATACAAATAAAACGTCGAAATAAAAATAACTTGATGACGTAGACACGTGTAACAACATTTCAAAATAAGCTAATATAAAAGGAATTAAGTAAACAGAGTCTTTGTCTCCTGGTATTTTTTAACAAAGCGAAAAGAAAGTTCTTTTAAATGAGACATTTTAAATTAATCGTTTTTAATCTGACGTAATTTTTACCAAGCTATTCTTTCTCTTTTAAATAATCGCGTGAAAGTATTTTTATTAGCAATGAAATATTATTTGCGGTTTCCTAACAAAAATAGTTGAAAATATCCTCTCAAAATATTAAATAAATGTCTAGCGCAATTTCTAAATTTAAACTTTTTTGCAATATTATTTTGTGTTCATTTTATGTAACAACTATAATGTGACGTAAATATGACGTAATTTGTCCTAAGACTTCTAACGCATGTTAATGAATTTATTATTTTACAATATCCTTTCTCTTTTAAAATTCACGTGTGTACTTTTTATGACGTAATTTTTAATAAATTCCTGCTTTTTATACATAATTATTTAATTCTAATTTGAAAGTTTTTTTCCTGTTTATAATAATCACGTGTAAATAAATTTTTAATTTGAAGCAAACATTATTGCTTGCGCTTTTTATACAGTTGGCAACAGTTTAAATTAGTACAATTTTCTGAAATCTGTAAAAAATATCTCTAGAAATGCTGAAAATTTGAATTTAAAATAGAAATAAAACCTGAAAAAATGAGTCAAAATAAAAAAATTAATGCAATCTGCACTCCGGCAAATTCTAACGCATAAAATGATCTAAAAATGATTACGCTGCCATGTATAGTTTTTGCTGCTATAAAACTTTTTTAGTGGAACGATTTTGTCCAACTTTAGCATTAAATATCTCTTAAAATAATTCTTCGATTTGAAAACTGTCTGCATCAGTGTGTTTATCAAACATTTCTGTATAAAACCACTGTTTTTCATATTTTTGTATGCATTATTTTTCTCAATATTAACGAAGAAAGACCTCCGGTCACAAAAAATTCAAAACCGGCGGCGGCGGCGGCGGTGACAGCGGTAGTTACTTTTTTTTAGAATAGAGAGACTATATATCAACAGTGGTTTACTGTGATTCTGGCAGAATTGTATCTTTATTATTATGAACGTAAATCAACTCTTGTTGATTGCAAAATGTACTGTTATATTAAAGACATGATTGTTTTTTATTTTAATTGTCAATCAAATTATTTATTACCAATAAATATCCTAAAAATTTAAAATATAGTAATATTGATATGATAAATAATGAAATAAGTTTCCTAGATTTTAAATTAATTTTTTTGTGATAATCATAAAATACTTTGTAACATATATGATAAATGAAAAGATTTCCCATTTAATGTTAATTTATTTACTCACTATAACTCATGTCTTCATAAATCAGTTTATGTCAACATTTTACTTAACTTAGCTCACAAAATCAATAACCTTTTTTATTAACTTTAAATCACTACATTTAAAATATGTTGATCAACAAGCAATAAGAAATGGGCATCCATCTTTTCTTGTTAAATTTATTTTACATACATAGTTAAACATTCAATATAGATTTATTCTATTTTACAGTTTTTGTTTATGGTTACAAATTGAATTTAATCTTGTATGCATTGCTGCAAATACTAAATGCTATCTTTTTTTTTTTTTTTTAATCTTCCTGTTTTTGACTATGGGTGTGATAATTTGATTCCTACATAAATTGATAATTTAAATGGGAAAAGATGCATTGTTTATTGTGTGCACTGCTGCAAAAATAGTGTTATTTAGCCCTTTTTATTTTTACTGTATTTATTTTTATTTATTGCTGTATATTACTAGGGTAGTAATTCATTTGCTTTTTTTTTTTTTTTTTTAAATAAAAAATTCTTAATAAGAATATATTTTATGATTTAAATTGCTAACAGATCGCAGCACTAAAAAATGATTTTAAATAACCTAGCTTAAAAAAACTCTCATTAGATGTCACCACTAAAATACAGATATGAATCTAGTTTTAATATTATCATCTAAATAATTTTGAATATTAGTTTATCAATATATTAATATATACTCATACATCAATTTTGAATAATTTTTACATTTATAATATTTTATTATTTTTATTTCAATGTTTCTTTTTTTTTTTTTTTTTTTTTTTTTGTTTAAATTTAGAAATATATGTTTTACCGGTATTAACTTTTAAGCATTAACTATTATATATGTTCAAATGTAATAAATTTTTCTAACGGTTTTAATCACCTTTAACCATATATTAAATTATAGCTTCACATGTAAGTTTAGGATTCGTTCAATGATTTTTTGAGGGGTAAATTTAATTTCAAATAAAATTTTTTAGTTCTTTCACTTTTTGTGAATCTTATTTTACATTGTTTTCATATTTCTTGGTTTACAGTCGAATGGGTACATAGAGTATCAATTTTTTCAGCTTATAGCCTATATGCTACATAAATCGACTGTTTTTTGCTTATATTTGTAAATTATGTATGCACACATATATATATTTATATATAAAAAAATCTATAGAATCATTAGTCTATAGAAATTCTATAAGTTTTATGTACTGTATAGGAAAATTGTTCTATAGAAAAAATATTCTACAGAACTTCTATGAATTCTATAAAAACATTTCCTTTAGAAAGAGTATTCTATAGAACTCTTGAAAACTCTATAGAAATAGTATTCCATAGAACTTGTAAAGAATTTTATAGTTACAGCTCTATGAACTATTTTCGGCAGAAAGATAAGTAATGGGCGACTCCTATTTCGTGATTTAATAAATTATATATTTTATAAAACAATGAAAAGGGTTTTTGAAGCAAAACAGAAAGTTCAAAGTATGTGTTATTCTGTGGATTTTTAGATTTTATTAGTTACAATTTTAGATTTCATTGTTAGTTATGTTACTATTTTGAGTTTGATAGTTTTTATTCACAGGTTTTACTATTATTTGTTCTGCACATGATGAGATTTGTAAAGGAGCAACTATAATTTAAGAATGGTTAAAAAATAAAAATGTAGAATATATAAATATTTCACCCATATGCAGGGTTCAATGATTTAAATCAGGATTAAAATCATGATTTAAATCAATTGATTAAAAAAATCATTGATTTAAATTAGTTTTTCTTTTAAATTATTTATAAATAAATTCAAGATGTAAACAAACATAATAATGTACTTTAATGTAATTCAGATAATCAAACAGCTTTTAGAAAGATAAAGGTTAATTTTTCTCAAAAAATAGTTATCGAAAAGGCCGATACTAAAAAACTCGCAGAATTCATGATCAACTAGCTCTTTTTACTGCAATGGCATCATCTGCTTCAATAGAATTAATGTTTTCTGAATTTGCTTTGATACATTCGAAAATTAGGAATCTACTGATAAAGCTGCTGAACTCGTTTTTTCTGTACCAGCACTTTAACAAAACAAAAGTTAACATCTTAGTTTGCTTCCAAATTTGTTTAAAACTTTTATGTCCTGCAATTATTTATTTTTATCTTAACTAAAATATTTAAAGTTAAATTAATTTTTGACATCTGATTTGTAGTTTTCCATGCATTTCATAATAAGGATTTTTCCATAACCTAAATGTTACCTTTTAATAATTTATGTAAATTGTGTAATATTATTAATATATATTGGTAATACATCCAACTCAGTGAAATCTGTTGATGTATAATCCACAAACATCTATTATCTACATTACACGCTGGAATGTAAATAATGGCAATTGTCATTAATAGTTAGCTAAATTCGGTACATATTTTTTTCATTATCAATTTTCCAATGAATAAATATTGAAATATAAATTGGATATAAATACAGACAAAGTTCTTTAATCCACACAAGTTGGGACCAAAGGTTGTGCAGATTATGGATTATATGTCATTTTCTTATTTCTGGACACTATTTTAATTCCATATTTACTATAACATGAAAAGAAAAATATCAAATATAATAATTAATTTAATATGCTATCTCAAAAAATGCATTTTTTAAATTCTTTTATTAAAAAATTGATTATATTTACTTTTATATTTAAATTTTCAGCTATTTCTTTTTAAAAAATCATTTTTGGATCAAGAATTTGTAAATTTGTTTCATTGTTTACATTCATTAAGCAATGCGAATTACAGGAAATTGCAGATTATGGGAGTGTGGATTATGGATCCTTGACTGTATTTAAATTTCCTTGAATAACAAAATTTTATCTTGGAACAATGAGCGTTCATAAACTACAGAAAAAAATTATTAACAACAAACCAAAACAAACTATTATTGTATTATGTCAATGTTTAAAATAATGAATAATCAGCAAAATTTGTATTGTATATAATTTAATTTTTCTTTAATCTTAGTTATTAAATATTGGCAATTATGTGGCATTATGTTTTTCTTTTCCATTGTAATTTTTGTACACTTGTTCCTAATTTATAGTCAGACTTAAAAAAAGAAAATGTAAACAAATGGATAATCTATCCGCAAAAATGTATAATCCACAAAACCCTCAGTCCCTAAGTGTGTGGATTTCACAGAGTCGGCTGTACTTATAACATGCATGTGTGTGTATAATTTTTATTTTATAAATTAAAAGAAAAGTCATAAAATAATAGTACTGTGTGAGACTTAAGAAAATAAAAAAATCTGATTTAAATTTTTAAAAAAAATTGATTCTTTTGATTTTTATTAAATTTTTTTTAAAAATCACGAACCCTGCCCATATGATAACATTATAGAATTACTTTTAAGTTACATAGGTCACTTAGTTAATTTTACATTGCTAATACTTTTAAAGTTAAGAATCAATACTAAGTTACATAGATTGGATATGCCAGCTAAAATATAACTGGCAATATTTTGTTTTATTATTGATGTGTATCATTGACTCGCACTAGAACCTATATGCATACAGGGGTCGATGTAGGTTTTTATTCTTGGGGCCCATTTTGTAAAAGGTAAAAGTTATTTTTGTGAATTTTATTAACCATTTGGAGAAATGGTTATTGTCCTCGTCAGGGTGGGAAATCAAAAGCATATCTGAAGCGTTTTATTGGTTTAATCCGTTATTTATTCATTTTCTGATTGATCTATACAGTAATATGTATTTTCCCTTTACTTTCAACAGAGATGGATACTTCTGTTGCCACTATGACAAAAAAGTAATAAAAACTACAAAAAAAATTAATAACTCAGAAACAAATTGAGATACAGCTTTCAAACAAATTGCATTTAAAAGTACATTTTTTTCTCTATACAACAGTGTAAAAAGTAACATTGTGGGATGTTTAGAAGTTTAAGAATGAAATTTCATTTAAAATTGGTCATCAGATTTCTTGGAAATCTGACGATGGAAAAGCCTTTTCTCGAACAGCCAATGAAATGCTTGGATAATACGTAAGTTTCAAGTGGATAATACATACGAGTCGCAGGCGATTTTTGTCGCTTGCAATTTTTACGTGTAATAATACTATTAATGTTTAATTCATGACGTACGTAATGTAGGATCAACCCCGTGTGATTTTTTGTCTTAAATTTTAGTCTTTGAAAAAATCATTTTCCAAATGGTCGTAATTTGTTAAATTGCCTTTTTTTTTTTTTTTATATATTTTTGTGAAAAATAACATTTTGTAACGAAAGTTGAAATCCAATTACTGAAATTTCAACCAAGAATTTATTAACAAAAACTTCTTTAAATCCCCTTGCTAAAGCTTTTGTTTTTCGTGACCTACTTTTATTTACAAATTACACATTTTAAAACAGTTTTTATGAATAAGAATTTTACGAAGGGGCCTATTTTATTAAAAGGAATTTTGTGAAGGGGCCCATTTTATTAAAAGGAATTTTGTGAAGGGGCCCATTTTATTAAAAGGGATTTTGTGAAGGTGACCATTTTATTAAAAGGAATTTTTTGAAGGGGCCCATTTTATTAAAAGAATTTTGTGAAGGGGCTCATTTTAGTGAATTTATTTTTGTGAAGGGGCCCACTTTGTTGAATTTATTTTTGTGAAGGGGGCCTATTTTATTAAATAGATTTTTGTGAAAGGGCCCTAAATGGGCCCAAAATTTTGTCTGGATCAACTCCTGGTATAAATAGGTAAAATGATATGAATTCATTATACAGTGAAACACGTTTAACACGAAACTGAGGGGACCGAAATTTTTTTTCGTGTTAAAAGAAACGTAAAAAAAAGAATAAAACTCACCAATATTTTCGATGTCGTCAAATTTTATTTCGGTTTCCTGTTAAACTACTAGTAGGTTGCATCCATTAAGATAAAAAAAAAAAAAAAAGATAAAAGAATTATTGTTTTTTGGGGAAAAAATCAGATATCTTTTTTTGAAGTGTCTTTTTCAGCACCATATTGTCTACAAATTGTTCGAGATCATCCATTGTTTTATTCATCTCTCCATTCGAATGCACATCTAAATAACTGCACATACCTTTAATCATTTTATGCATTTCTGAAGTAGAGGGGACAGGAACTGCATCGTAGATTCCGTTGTCAGATTCGTCGTCAGAATCTACATAGGAGGAATCATTTGGATTATGAATGATCTCCAAAATCTCATTGTCTGTCAGAATTGGTGCTGTAGCTATATCATCATCGACTGCAGGCTCAGTCTCAATGTCGGCTGATTCTTGTGGTGGCAAAGAATTTGCTACTTTGGAGAATCCTGCATGGCGAAAACAATTTCCAATTGTCGAAGCCTTCACTAAATTCCCCGCTGAGCGCAACATATGTAATGCATCCAATAAATTAATGGAGAAATCTTCTTTTGCTTCGATTGCGACTAAACATTTTTGAAGCAATTGCTTTCGATAATTTAATTTCAAGTTTTGTATAATGCCTTGATCACATGGTTGTAAAACACTTGTTGTATTAGGAGGCAAAAATACAAGCTTTATAGCTTTTAATTCAATATAGAGGTGTGCTGGACAGTTATCAATAATAAGTGCGACTTTACGCTTTTCTCGTAGAAATCGCTTATTCAAATTGATAAGCCAATCATTGAAAATAGTGGCCACCATCCATGCTTTCTTGTTTGCCGTATATTCAACTGGTAATGTTCTTATATTTTTAAAACACCGCGGTTTTAAACTTTTACCAATAACAAATAAGGATAGTTTTTCAGATCCATCCGAATTGCATCCAACCAATACTGTAATTCTTTCTTTAGATATCTTCCCTCCTGAACATGACTGTCCTTCAAACGATAAAGTTTTATTGGGTAAGCAGTGGTAAAATAAGCCAGTTTCATCGGCATTGAAGACATCTTTTGGGTCATAATCATTAAGTATTGAGGGCAATGTAGATTGCAACCATTCTTCGGTCATAGTTGGTAAAACATTATTAGCTTCACCACAAACATTTTTTAACACAATTCCGTTCCTTTTCTTGAAACGTTCCAACCAGCCTAGATTAGCCGAAAATTCGATGCGCATTTCTTTTGTCAGTTCATCTGCTTTTTCCATCAATAAAGGGCCTGATATAGGAGCATTCTGAGATCTAGCTTGTTTGAACCAAATAAGCAAAGCTGTCTCTAAATCTTCGTGCTTAGCAGTTCTCATGCATTTTCTCACTGGCTCAAACATTAACGAAATGTGATCCCTGTTTCTTATTATTGTTGATAAAGTAGAATTGGGAATGCCAAACTCTTTGCAGATTTGTGTTTTCGTCCTCCGTTTTTCATCAACTGCATTAAGAAGTTTCATCTTCATTTGCAGTGTAATAGTGCTTTGTTTTCATACTGATTTCTCAGCCATTACGCTCATAAAACATAAGCTTAATGTACAAAAAACATGAAATTCATTGATTTTTACTCAAAATTCAATGATATTAACACAAATTTCCCTAATTTCAAATCAAATAGAACAACTTTGTAAACGAACTGAAGAGCAGTACTAAATGCGTTAACCTGAAATGCGTGTGCATTGGAAGCTCGCCAAACCAATTTTTCTTCCGCCAAAATCTGCTCGGAATTTCCCTACGGATTCACGCCGCACCGGCGTTTCTTGAGTTGACCGCACTTTTGCTTTGAGAAAATGAAACTAAAAAGTTGCCAAGGAAGTAATTACCGTCAAAAGATACAACTTTCAAAGCACCAAAACGGACCCGTATGTGCTTCAACGTTCCCTCCAAATAACAATGGGATTTGCCAGGGGGGGGGGGGGGGGGAGGGGACCGTGAAGGAAGAGGAACTTATTCTCGGCAGTTAAAAAATTCCATAAATAAATTCTACAGTGACTTATAGCAAACATGAAATGATCGAAAGCGAATTTCTTTCATGTTAAATGATTTTTCTTTCGTGTTAAAAGAAAAAAAATGTATTAAATTGCATAGTATACTGTCCGGACCGCTACATCATTTCGTGTTAACCGATTTTTCGTGTTAAGCGTTTCCTTGTTAAACGTATTTCAGTGCATTAGCGGCCTTTGTGATTGCCCACACTGGCTCTGTTTAAGGTCTGATATTATCAGTAAAATAGAAAACTAATTGCAGAGAATTATAGTATATATCATTTCTAAAACGGTAAAAATACATTGTTCATTCACATATTTCCCAATTAAAAATAATACTTTTTTTTGCCTCAGTTTTATTTATTTGTTTATTTTATTCTTTTAAAGAACAAAAATTTCAGAAATACATTTGTATGAAATTTTGGAAAGAAACTTTAAATACATATTTACCTGTACAGGAGTAGGGCTTTCATATCCTTTATTCATTAATTCTTGCAGAAGATTTTCATCGTGCAATAGTTCAGGAAATGTTCTAGGAAAACCTACTTCATTATTATGCTTTTCATTATAAAGGACTGGAAGTGATGGATTCTGAAAATCAGAGTGTTTCTTTCAAATGTACAAGATAAATAGTGGATTAATAGTTACTGAAAACTTTTTTAGAAATTTGAACACTTCTTTGAACAAATTACTAACTTAAACAAGATTTTATTCATACAAAGATAACATTATGAATCATTTATTTAAAAAAAGAAGAGAAATCCATAATTTGGCAAAACAAAAATTACTTGGGCAATCCAGTAAATAAGTTCTTCTTTCAATTTTTAAGGCAGAAGCACCGTGTTTGTGATTTCACACATGTGCGTCCACTTTGCTCACTCATTCTCAAACAGTTGAAGTTATTTGCAAACTGCTGAGCATCAGTTATGGATTGATTGTTTAAAATGTTTTAAAAAAATTGAACATCTCGTGACATGCAAGTAACAGTCTGTCATCTGATTTCTGAATGCTAAGAACACTAAACCAATTAAAATGCACAGAAAAATTTGTAAAGTTTATGGACAAAACGTGATGAGTGATTCAGTGGCAAGGAGGTGGGTGCGAAGTTTCAATGAAGGATGTGAAAACGTTCACAATGAAGAATGAAGTGGGCGGACATCTTTGATTGATCATGATTTTCTTACAGAAGTTGAAGAGAAGATTAAAGAGAACCGAAGATTAACCATTACGACACTGTGAATGCATTTTCCTCAGATTTCCTGTTCACATCATAAAATGGTTGGCATCATTCTACGACTATCTACAGCATACAAAAGCTCGTGCCCTGCTACGATAAATGCTTCAACAATGAAGCAACTATCTTGAAAATAATCTAAGCATTGTATTTCATTGTGCAATAAAAAAAATTTTCTAATAATTGTTTCCTTTTGTTTAATTGTTTAACTGAACTTACTTTCTGGATTGCTCTCATACATATTATTAGCAACCAAACCCATTCCACCTTAAAAACAAAGCATAGTGCAACTGGTAAGAAGAGAGAAAATGATAATAGAACTTTGTATCAGTTAAAAGAATATTCAACTGAATAAATCTAAATTATAATATAGCAGAGTTGTTTCACAGATTAATCAATTAAATAAAAAATAAAGAATTTACATATATTTTTAAAGTATTGTTTATGAATAAATCTTAGAAGAATAATGAATGTTTGGTTGGGGAGAAAGAAAAGATCAAATTGAGGATTTATTGTCATCAATGTTTAGATTTCTATAACACATGTTATATTATCTTAGTCAAATCAGGAATTACTTTAACCCAAGCTTTATAATGGTAGGAAATCATTCATAATAAAAATAGACTATACTGTGAATATTTCAGATATATATAGTAATTTAGATGAATTGCTGTAGAAGACATAGCAAGTACACAATATGACATTAAACAAAAATGTAATAATATTTAAGGAAGAGTGGAGAAAAAGTTATAAGAAAGTGTACTTTAGCAAAAATGGAAGCACGATAATATTATTAATTATTTATTTAAAATTATTTACAAGGTAAAACAGACTCATCTACTAAAAAATAAATAAATAAAAAAGAAGGAATTCTAACTTTCCTTAACAAATATAAATATACAAATTTCAATTTTCGCAAAATTTAATTTGATAGACTATTATGATTTTCTCTTTTTATAAGGTTTACTATTGAAATCATCTGTAAATTATTTATGAAAGAAGAAGCTAATAAAGAATGTTCTTGTTAATAACTTACATAATCATAAAAAAAAAAAGAATTTGTCTTTCTTAATAAAATAAAATACACAGATAATCGGAAATAAAAATAATTTTTTATAAGAGAAATGTATTATATAAAAATGTGAGAATAAAACAATTTTTATGGTTTAAAATTACTTAGAAAATTACTATATTAAATTTGAACTTTTTATTTATGTATTCACTTTTTATCTATTTATGTTTTCCCTTGAAGATAAACATGGTACAGGGCCAATCCATTTCAAGTGGTCCAGAAAATCATGTATTCGTTGCTTGACCATTTTTAAAAAATCTGAAATTTTTTGTACAACAACCCTAACATGATGGAAGTTCAAAATGACTATTATTTTAATTTTATTAATTTTTGTTTGTGCATGGCGGCCATCTTTGTTTCATCATATGCAGCAATTTTCTCACAAGAAGGGTTTACAGAATTGTAAATAATTCATCGTTTATTTATCCAATTCAACTGCAGATTAAAGCAATTTGTACAGAATGCTTTGGGCTAAAAATTTGGTAATGGAGTAGTTTCTGAAACTAACTGCTTATTGGTAAAATTCAAGCATAAAGTTTCAATTTTTTTCCAAAATTTGTCCGTTTACAAGAAGAAATTTTTCTAGCAAGGAATACTGTCAACATGACATAATTTCTTTTACAAATAGGCCGAAAGTACTTGTACTCACACGCCGAGTTCCATATCTGGGAATTGCTTTCTCTTCGCTAAAAAAAAAAACCCCAAATTTTTCAAAAATGACAAAAATTGCACTTTTCAGGATTTGATATCTCTGGTGGGGCATGAGATAAAAATCTGAAATTTTTTTTAATAAGAGTATTGTATGGTAGTGTTATGCACAAAAAATTTCAGGATGGAGATTTGACTACAAGCTGAGATATGGCTGGCAAGGGCAACATGTCAAAACAATACTGCCAAACTATTGTTTTGTTGTAGTCACAGCTAAGTATTTATCTCAGAGTGTCATTTAAATTTATGTTTTTGATTATCTTTAAATAATAGTAACAGAAAATAAAGTCCTTTGCAAAGCTTAGCAATTAATTAAAAAAATAATTATACCTAAGGCCATATATTTTGTATGGTTTCAGTAATTTTTGTTGTAAGTAATTTTAGTAACTAAAAGAAACCTCAGCCCTTTTACATAAAGAAAAAAAAAATTTTATAGAAGATCTGAGACAAAAACAACATAGGGAAAAAGAAAAACTGTTAATGTTGTCATACTTGTTGAGACATGATCAA
Source organism: Maratus speciosus (assembly GCA_963932465.1). Lineage (NCBI taxonomy): Eukaryota > Metazoa > Arthropoda > Arachnida > Araneae > Salticidae > Maratus > Maratus speciosus. Next base: position 518,256,202 of record OZ010789.1, on the reverse strand, counting down.
ACGTGTCAAAACACATTCTTGCTTGTTGGTTCAAAAACCACAATTTTGATGTTTCTCAAAATTTTATTTGTAGGAACCAAGTCTTGTCATCTCTTGATAACTTGATTGAAGATCTTGGCCATGCTGGCTCATAGAAATATACTTTGAAGTCACTATGTGCAAGTCTCAATTCATTAATAATTCCTAGCTTACTTCTTATGCAAAAATGTGATTTTTCTGCAGTATAAATTTTGAAAAGGCTTTGGGTATCTTTACTTTTTGAAAATTACTTGAGGCTGATACATGGTAACATTGCATAATGTTTCATTTACAGGAACATACTTATGGCAGGAACAAGTTTTAGGGACTGGCAAGCAGCTTTAAAATTGTGGTTTTTAAACCAACAAGCAGGAATATGTTTTGACACGTTTGATCATGTCTCAACAAGTATGCCAACATTAACAGCTTTTCTCTTTCCCTATTCTGTTTTTGTCTCAGGTCTTGTATATATATCTATATATACATATATATATTTATGTAAAAGTGCTGAGGTTTCTTTTAGTTATTAAAATTACAACAAAAATTACTGAAACCATACAAAATGTAGGCCTTAGGCATAATTATTTTTTAAATTAATTGCAAAAGGCTTTGTTTTCTGTTACTATTATTTAAAGATAATCTAAAAAATAAATTTAAATGATACTCTGAGATAAATACTTAGCTGTGAGTACAACAAAACAATAGTTTGGCAGTATTGTTTTGACATGTTGCCCTTGCCATATCTCAGCTTGTAGTCAAATCTCCATCCTGGAATTTCTTGTGCATAACACTACCATACAATACTCTTATAAAAAATAAAAAATTCAGATTTTTATCTCGTTCCCCACCAGAGATATCAAAACCTGAAAAGTGCGATTTTTGTCATTTTTGAAAAATTTGGGATTTTTTTTAGCGAAGAGAAAGCAAGTCCCAGATCTGGAACTCGGCACGTGAGTACAAGTACTTTCGGCCTATTTGTAAAAAAAATTGTCATGTTGACAGTTTTCCTTGCTAGAAAAATTTCCTCTTGTAAATGGACAAATTTTGGAAAAAAACAAACTTTATGCTTAAATTTTACCAATAAGCAGTTAGTTTCAGAAACTACTCCATTACCAAATTTTTAGCCCAATGTATTCTGTACAAATTGCTTTAATCCGCACTTGAATTGGATAAATAAATGATGAATTATTTACAATCCCGTAAACCCTTCTTGTGAGAAAATTGCTGCAGACTATGAAACAAAGATGGCCGCCATGCACAAACAAAAGTTAATAAAATTAAAATAATAGTCATTTTGAACTTGAACTTCCATCATGTTAGGGTTGCTGTACAAAAAATTTCAGATTTTTTAAAAATGGTCGAGCAATGGGACCACTTGAAATGGATTGACCCTACGGTAAAACTTGCTAAAATGGAAATGCAAGGTATCAGAGAAAAATTATTTTTGACAAGTTTCCACCTTTGCATTGGAGGTACACTGCCTAATGCTTGCCAATACTCCTGCAAAGGCCCATTTTACTCATTTAAAGTCCTTTTTACTCACTAAGAAAACCTTAAGAAGTGAAATTACTCGTCAATATTTTTGGAAATTTTCAAAATAGTTTACCATTGTAAAATTAGAAAAGAACATTCCATAAAATACTTTCATGAATACAAAATTATGGAATTGTTTATTAATGTAAGTCATGTCAATATGTCAACAAATAATGTCAATGACAGCCATTTGCGAATTTGTATCTAGCTCAGGGTGTCTACAGAAATTCTAAAAAAAAGTTCCCTGATTTTTCCATGATTTCCCTGACTATTTTTATCATACTTCCCTGATTTCCATTATTAACAATACACATACGGTATTTTTTCATGTATGCCGATTCCTTGTATAACACACTTATCCAGCTTGCTATTATCTGATTTGGGAGAAAAACATAAAAATTGCTTAATATTCACTAAGTATTGGTTGACAGTTTTATAAATCCGAACTCAACTAACTTCATAGCGTCCAACTTCATTAGTCCAACATCATATAGAAGCCAATGGATATAGGGGTGACCAGAAAGTTTCCTCATTTTCTGAAAAATATTCAATTCTAAGACTTATCTAAATCTGAGGGGAAAACTAATTGGATTAAGCTGGGCACCTGGTCAGGTTATGCTAATGTATCATTTAAAATTTTTAAAAATGTGTCAATTGCCTACAATATAAGTGTTATGTAGAGAAAATCAGGACATCTGATCACCTTAATTTACATTAAATATCAAAAACTCATACCATACGCATCTTTTAAAAAATATTGGGAAAGATTAATCAGCATGTGAAAAAATATGGTACATAAAATAGACGAATCAGTCTCGTTGGCAAGGTGAAAATGCAAATATTTTCGCAATATAGACAAATTTCCCTGATTTTCCAGTATTTTTTCAAAGTTCTCTGACATTTCCCTGATTTTTCCAGAGTGATAAACCTCCCTGATTTTTCCATGATTCCATGATTTCCAGATTCTGTAGACATCCTGTAGCTGCAAGTAAACACATAGGGAATAATACATCATTTATGTTTCCAGAATGTAATAAACTTATTACATAGGACTGACATTTCCTCTTTCTACAACATCATATGAGAAGCTTTTCAACTCAAAATATAATGAAATAAAAAAGATGATGAGCATATGCAGTGGCACAGCCAAGGGGAGGGGGGTTAAAACCAGGGCTGCAAAGTCGGTGGGAAAAATAGACTACTCCGACTCTTTCACTCAAAAAAGCGTCGACTCTGACAACGCAAACCTGCTTGTAAAATGGACGACTCCAACTCTTTCACTCAAAAACGACTCTAGACTTTAGTGATGGGCGATTCTCGAGAATTCGACAATCGAGAAAAATCGTCATCGTAAAAAATCACAATCGATACAGCCATCGATTAATTCCTAGAATCTACAATCGAGATGTTTTACAATCGATTATAACGAGAAAAGCTAAAAACAGTTATTGGAAAACTTAGCTATTATTCTGGCCGACAATTTCATAGTAGTGATGGGCGATTCTCGAAAATTTACCAATCGAAAAAAATCGTTATCGTAAAATACACAATCGATATAGTCATAGATTACTTTCGAGAATCGAAAAAGGAGATGTTCTGGAATCGATTATTGAAATCATTGTTTTTACATATATATAAGGCAGATTTTATTAAATATAGGGTAACTGAAAACAGATGGAATAAAAAAACAACAAACCAAAGGAAGGCTATAAAGGAGCCATAAGACTGGAAAAGTCTTGTAAGGTTGCCCCCTGGTTGAAAAAAGCTGAAAAAACGCGAGTAGCTATGAAGCGGTAAGGGGAGTTTAAGTATCAAAAATTAGAATTTTTCGGCAATTAGCACCAAAATGGCCAAAAAAATAAGAATAAAAAGCACCCCCTAGTGGCAAAAACATGAACTAAAGGATGATAAAAGGGATCAAAATTTTTTATTGATTTTTCTACGTCATTTGAGATTGGATCTTTAATTTCACCATTTTTAAAAAGTCTTCGACTGGAATACATTAAACGAACCCCCGCGGGGAGAAAAGTAGGGGGGGAGGGGCAAGGAAAGTGCATAATATGAATAAGTGGTCACAGGACTTTCCAACAATATGTCACATGAGGGGTGTCGGCTAAATTTAGAAAAGTGCCCCCACGCGGGGGCAAAGTAAGGGGAGGGGTGCGGGCGATATATAAAATGAAATACTAGTCACAGAGCTTTCCAATGATATATCACATGAGGGGTGTCAGCAAATGATAGAAAAGAATCCCAACTCCCAGGATTCCAATTATCGTGCCCCCCGAAATATACCCTGCCCATCCTTCTCTTTGAAATTTTCATGTATTAAAAATTATTTATTGGAGGGCTCCATAAAAAAATCCGATCTAAAATGTTTAAAAACGCTACGATTTCAAAAAAGTTCTAAAAGTGCCTCTATTGGGGCGCCAAACTAGGGAGGGAAGAAGAAAGGTTCATAATATGAAAGAGTAACTTTCCGATGATAACCGAAAACTTTCCGATGATATATAAAAAGACTGGTCTAAAAAGAAGTTTGAAATCTACCCCTCCCACGTGGGTTCCCTCTTTTATCCCAGAATATACCCGGAAATCACGCAACCCCACTTTTAGAATTTTATATTTAATAAATAATATTTATCAGAGAGCTCCATTAAAAAACCTCATTTAATAATATTTATTGTAGAAATCTCTACAATTAAAAAAAAAAAAAAAAATTCACCCCCGCACAGCTCCCCCCCCCACCCCCTTCCGTAATTCAACTCTGGGAGGAGAAAGATTCATAATATAAAAGAATGGTGAAAGGACTTTCCGATGATATGTCAAGGAGAAATTTGGTAAAAGTTTGAAAATTACCCGCCCCCCCCCTTTGTCCACTCTCGCGCCCACCAGAATTCACTCACCTTCCTCTTTGAACTTTTTGTATTTAATAAATAGTATTTATCTGAGTCTCCGGGTATGGGGCAGCTTGGCAGAGCTAAAATAAGAGAAACATTGAAAATTCGGGGCAAAATGACACTAAATTTAACAGTAAAGTTTGAAACTAGGATTATACAGAACTGAATACATAAACCACTATGCTTCATAACCCACATCGGTTAATAGCAATAAAAAGATAAGTGCCAGTTAAACTGATGGCATTGAGCTCACAGGTTATTCACACTAATTGCATATTATACTCTTATTTCAAAGAATAATGTCCCTCAAAAAATAAATGAAGGGAAATATCCCCCGTTTGCCCCTTTTATACTTAACCAATGAACCTCCAAATCTAATCAGGGAAACTACTTAACTATATCAAATCAACCTTCAGTATATCAAATTTGAAGCAAATCAGATAATTCTGCATGAAAAAAAGAAACATATCGCTAAATTAAGGGTGGTCTAACCAATTTAACCCTTTTATACTTAACTAATGAACCTCCAAATCTAATCAGGAAAGCTCCTTATCAGAACGAACATAGAAAAAAAAATTAAAGTAAAATGAATAATTCTCCATGAAAATCCATTGATCTAAATTAAGGGGAGGGGACTTGCCCCCTTTTCGCCCTTGTATACTTAACCAATGAACCTCCAATCTAATGAAGGAAGCGCCATATCAGAATAAATCGGTATATTAAATTTGAAGCAAATCGAATAATTCTGCATGAAAAAACCCTTTTATATAAATTAAGGGGGAGACTAGCCCCTCCCCTTTATACTTAACCCATAAACCTCCAAATCTAATCAAGGCAGCTTTTTAACATAATAAACCGGTATCCCAAATTTGGAGCAAATCGAATAATTCTGCATGAAAAACCCATTTATCTAAATTAAGGAGGGGGTCTACCCCCCTTTATAATTAACTAATGAACTTCCAAGTTTAATCGGGGAAGCTCCTTAACATAATAAACCGGTATACCAAATTTGGAGCAAATCGAATAATTCTGCATGAAAAGCCCATTTATCTAAATTAAGGGGGGGGGGTCTCCCCCCTACTCCCCCTTTATACTTAACCCGTAAACCTCCAAATCTAATCAAGGCAACTTCTTAACATAATGAACCGGCATACCAAATTTGGAGCAAATCGAATAATTCTGCATGAAAAACCCATTTATCTAAATTAAGGAGGGGTCTACCCCCCTTTCCCTCCTTCATACTTAACTAATGAACCTCCAAGTTTAATCAGGGAAGCTCCTTAACATAATAAACCGGTATATGAAATTTGGAGCAAATCGAATAATTCTGCATGAAAAACCTATTTATCTAAATTAAGGACGGGAGGGTGGCCCCCCTTCTCTCCCTTTATCCTTAACCAATGAACCGTCAAAACTAATCAGCGGAACGTCTTATCAGAATGAACATAAAAAAAATTGAAGCAAATCGTACATTTTAATCAAGAGTTATCGCGTTACGTACATATATGCATACACGCAGAACCGACGGGTACATTAGCTCTTAGGCTTAGATAGCCTGTGAGCTAAAAAGAGATTGGATAAGCAGATGGACTCCTTTGAGAAATTATGACTTAAACCAGAAATGCGGTAAGTTTGACTCTGAAAGCTTCATTTCCATCTCGCATTTCGGCAAATCTCATCTCGATGATTTTTCCAGCATTTCGACGCTTCCAGATGGGAAGCTGCTCGATGGTTGGTTCTCTCGCGGTTTTAAACCTTTCAGGATGGGAAGTCTCTCGAGAGTTTATCTCGCCGTTTTCAACCTTTTTCCTGATGGGAAGCCTCACGCTGGTTTCTCTCGTCCTTTTCGAAATCTCCCAATGAAAAGCCTTTCGAGGATTTCTCTCGTGCTTTTCAACATTTTGCTATGAGAAGCTTTTTGGAGGATTTCTCTCATCCTCAGCAGAGAAGAAAAGTAAGAAAATTTATCGAGAGTACCAAGGGACGAGATAGAGAAAGAGGCATGACAATGAGCTGTGAAATGAAGCCCTAATTTTCAAAGTTTCTCTTATTTTAGCCCTACCAAGATGTCACATATCTGGAGCCCTCCGATAAAAATTATTTATTAAATATAAAAATTTCAAAGAGGAAGGTGGGTCGGGTGATTTCGAGGAGGAGGACGTGAGAGTGGAGTCATGCAGGGTGCAATTAAAAAAATTTTACTGAACCCTTCCTGTGGCATATAATCGAAAAGCCCTTTGACCACTCTTTCATACTATGAACCTTTCTTCGCCCAAAGGGGGATGGGGAAGGGGCGATCAAATTTTTAAAACCGTAGCCGATTTCTATAATAAATTTAAATATCACTTTAGATGTGGGTTTTTTATGCAGTCTTCCGGTAAATATTATTTATTGAACATAAAAATTTTAAAGTGGCGGCTGTGTGAATTCCGGGGCGAAAGAGTGGGCCCATGGGGGAGGGAGGGGGAGCAATTTTCAAACATTTTTTGGAACAGTCATGTGATACGTCATCGGTAAGCTCTTGGATGACTCTTTCATATTATGAGACTTTCTTCCTCCCCTCCCCAATTTGGCCCCCACTGCGAGGGTAGTTTTTTCCGTTTTAATCATTTTAGATCGGATTTTTTTATGGAGCCCTCCGCTAAATATTATTTATAATATATGAAATTTCAGGACACTTTTCCAAATTTAGTCAATACCCCTCTTGTGAGATATAGTTGAATAGGTCTGTGACTACTTATTGATGTTATGCATTTCTGGTGACAGTTCCCCCCACTCTTTGCCCCCCCAGGGGACACTTTTTCAAATTTAGTCAAGGCCCCTCATGTGAGATATTGTTGGAAAGGTCTGTGACTACTTATTGATGGTTATGTACCTACGGTGTCCCCACCACCACTTTGCCCACCCCCCGGGGGCACTTTTCCAAATTTAGCCAAGACCCCTCATGTGAGATATCGTTGGAAAGGTCTGTGACTATTTATTGATGTTATGCACCTCCGGTGACAGTTTCTCCCAATTTGCCCCTCTCAGGCAACACTTTTTCAAATTTAGCCAAGACCCCTCACGTGAGATATCGTTGGAAAGGTCTGTGACTACTTACTGATGTTATGCTCCTCCGGTGTCCATCCCCCCATTTTGCCCCCCCCCCCCCGGGTAAACTTTTCCAAATTTAGCCAAGACCCCACATGTGAGATATCGTTGGGAAGGTCTGTGACTACTTATTGATGTAATGCACCTCCGGTGACCGCCCCCCACTTTTCCCCCACGGGGGTGTTTTTCTAAATTTAGCCGAGACCCCTCATGTGACATATTGTTGGAAAGGCTTATGACCACTTACTCATGTTATCCACCTCCCGCACCCCTCTCCCCCTTTGCCCCCACGGGGAGGACATTTTTATAAATTCAGATCCAGACTTCTCATGTGACATATGGTTGGAAAGGCCTAAAGACCTGTGACGACTTAATCATATTATGCAGCTGCTGTGCTCCTCCGCTCGCTTTGACCCCTCCCCCAAGAGATCTGGTCCGAGGTTCATTCATTTTGATATTATATTTTTTACAAGATTTTGTAGTGCGTGCACACCACACCCGCCTGCTATCATATATCAGTGCCGTATATAGCAGGTAACCTGTTCGTGATTTCATATTACAAGATTACGTATAAATTAGGGGCCCCGATTAAAGGAGGGGCCCGCTAACGGTTGAAGTCACCTAGTCTTTATTAACATCGACTCATTCCAGTTCACCCGCAGACGATTCTTGATAAATGTATGACGTATATAATACATAATATATGATTTATAAAAGAAATTTGAAAACTGTAGTCATCGAGAAAAAATTTACACAATCGAAAAATATCGAGATGTCCATACAATCGAGAAAATCGAGAATAACATCTCGTTATCGCCCATCACTACTTGACTCTGACTTTGCAGCCCTGGTTAAAGCACCCTCCAGAGCTAAGAAAAATTACTATAATTGCCGCTTATATGAATCAAAACCAAAGTTAATATTTAAACTTTTTGGCTTTTTTTGGAATCTGCTGCCTTGTTAAATCAAATTATCTTCAACAAAATGATTCAATTAACTGGCAAAAATTCTACTTAAAACTGTGAAAAAGCATATCACATGCATTGGTTAGGTGAAAATTGGATATTTGGACTAAGTCACTTTTTCGAGACGTCTTATGCTAAAAGAATGGTTATTTCCTTCACACACACACAGGTACTTTGAGTTTAAGTATCATACAGTGGGTCGTTTCTCAATTGCACTTTGTTCCATCTTCAAAACAATAATAGACCATGGAACTGCAGAGAAAAACATAAAAAATACATTTTATATATCTCTCTCAGCTTCAAACGCCCTGTTTTATGCTTTTTGCTCTCAATTATATCTAAGATCAAGCTTTTTAGGAAACCAGATAAAAATCTTTGTAAAAATAAGAATTGAAAAAATAGTACTATAAAGTTATAAAAAGCTTTTTTGGTTGTGATTGAACAAATTATCGCAATCAGTGTTTCTTTCGAACTGTTTGTTCTGTAAGTGGTCTGTACACAAATTTAAAGAATATATTTCATTAGCTGGTAATGTAGCAACGCATAATGATGCTTGATGTTGGAGAAGCACTGCCATCCGCGCCTTGCAGGAAAGAAGTATTGATTGTAATTTTATTGAATACATGCTTCATACATGCCTGTGAGTATGAATTTAAAAAAGAGAAGTTAAATGTAAGACATTTTCTTAGAATTTATAAAAAATGCTATCTAGATTGATTTCACGGTTGCCGGCTTTTAGCCAGGCCAAAAAAAGCTAATATTAGAAATAAAATTAAATTTGGATCAATTGGGCCAAAAAAAGCCGGCCGGCTTTTTTTTTGGTTTTAACCACTTTAAAAAAGCCGTTTTTTTATTTTTAAAAGTTGGTTTACAGCTTATACGTTTTAAATTTGGATCAATTAATTTTTAATACACATATAAAGATTTTCTACTAAAAAAATTATAAATTTCTATTACATTTTGACCCCACCATTGGCTGAGAGGTTCTGCTCTCGAAGCTGGTAGACAGGAGGTGCTGGGTTCGAACCCAATCACGCCCGTCAGCCTAACTGTTTCTGAGTTTTCGTGGTTTTCTTCGAAACCTTGGATTTTCCATGCATAAATATGGGTTAGGTTCCCTTAGAAAGACCCCCATGAAGGGCACTCCCCTTAGGGCCTATATCACAAGAGTAGATAATTGGCCGTCAAAAATCAACCAACCAAAAATCAACCATATATTACATTTTGCCAAATAAATGTCTCTATAACTGCTAGAAGGCAACTGTAAAGGCATTATGTTTGAAAAAAAAAAAAAAAAAAAAAAAACTATAAATATTGAAAAGGATATAAGTTAGACTCCAAACTGGTGTTTTGAAATTCTATATTACATAGCTCCACATATACTACACATTTTAAAGATTATATTTAACTAGGGGGCTCGGCCCCCTGCAAGCTACGCTCGCCAACCCCCGTTCAGACACTGCAGAATCTAAAAACGCGCTAATCTGATGGGTTTTAAAAATATTAGAGAAGACTGAATTATACTGAAAAAAGCTGTGCAGATCTCCCTGTAAACGGGTTTCCATTCAATTCCCTTTGATTGCAAAAATTTAAGGCAGAATCAGTTGCTGTTAAGACATCCAATGGTTGTATACGTTTTTGATTAAAGAGGATCAGTTAAACATTTGAAAAGAAGCTAAAATAAAATGAATTAAGTATAGGGTCAGGTGGGGTGGAATGGGTATAAAAAATACAAATTTTTGAAATGATTATGGAATCATTCCTAATTGAAAAGGAATTTATAGAAAGCAATGGTTCAGGGTTTACATTGCATTTATAGACATCACATTTTCATTGTAATTGTTTTTCAAAAGATTATTTATTAATGTTAAAAAAAAGTTTTTCTGATGACTGTTTTTATACACATTCCACCCCATAGGGTGGGGTGGAATGGGTAACCAAGTTTAAAAGGCATTCAAAGCAACCAATAACCCAAATTCCAGTGTATTATATATTTTATTACATCAAATTATTTATTGACAATTATATTGGTCAATTTTTTCCCCATTAAATACATAATCTTCCTGATTATTAAGTGTTGGTTGGCTAAGTTTTCTGAAAGTTGTTTACTGTCGATTTCTACCTTGTCATCTTTGTAAGGAAAGGTATAGAAGTTTCCTATTGATGATTTATGCAGGAATTTTACAATGTAAGTACGAGGATCTGATGTTTCAATCATTTGGGCATTAAAATATTTTTTTGATTTTTTTCCCTGAGTCTTTTTTTCCTAAGCCTAATCACATACCCATTTCACCCCACTTTACATTTTTAATTATAACTTTTAAAAAATGAAGAATTTTTCTAACATGTTTGTTGCAGTCAATAAAGGACACTGTTATGTACAAACTATGCAGTAAAAAAATTATTTCTGCAATAAAATTAAAAAAATACAATAAAGTTAATGTAGCACTAAGTGACGTTGACATTCACCACGTGTCTTTCAAAACTGATTCTAAATGGGTTAAACATTGCCAATATTTTTTTTAAAACTTAAAATGGAAGTTGAATGGTTAATAAATTATATACATGATTTACAAATATTTTTTGTACATAGTATGATTTTAATTCAGACACAAAACAGTATTACCCATTCCACCCCACATCACCCTACTGAGTCTTTGTCTCCCGATATTTTAAAACAATCTCTATAACAATAGCCTAAGTCATGTGTCTATCATCAACAGTTCCGGGCGGACCACTTCGCTTTTTATACTCTAGGTGCCATTTTGGTACTTTAATGTTAGCCAAGTACAGGTGATAAGTCTCCAAACACTATTCTATCGCCATCATTTCATCTATATTATAATAGTTCAAGTCATCAACTGCCATAAACAAATACGGTCTGATCCCTTCGCCTTTCATTTGAAAGTTTGGCACAGATGTCATATATTGGCGCAATTATTTTCCGATGGCAATTTGGGGAAAGCATCAACATTCGTCTTACCATATCAAGCAAAATAATGATTCTTTGGTGCCAGTTATGTACCCGTAGCGTATATGACAGGGACGGCGAACGTATGGCACGCGTGCCATAGGTGGCACGCGGGAGATTATTTTTGGCACAGTATAGACTCATGTTCTAAATTAAGATATTGCAGAGTCCTCGTGTAAAGCAAGATAATTAACAAAATGGAACTTTTAATACAGTCAATTTTCAAATTTTGTGGAGAAAATACACACAAAACTATTATAATTGTTTTCTGCTAAACAGCTGATTTGTTAAGAATGGAACTTCTGTTAACTTATGTGCAATATTTTCACCCGATACACTTTATTGTAGGACTTATGTGCAAATAGTTTTCATTTTGTAAATTCAGATGTGAAAATTATTAAATTAATATATATTGAGTAAAATCTCTGTACTTCTAGAAAGTTGTTACGATGCAGTTAAATAATTTTACAAAAAAGAAAAAAAAATCAATCAGAATATTTTTTTTTAATGTCAGTTGCCACGCTTTACACCCCAGCGTTTCATATAATGAAAATGCACTGTTCGTAATTTAGGCATGCTGAGTTTTTCTAGATTAAGTTGCTTGTCGTTGTCATACAGATTGAATAAACTGAAATGCAACTTTATAAATCCCAATCTATCTCAATATTGAGTCAAAAAAATATATTGAGAGAATTAGGAGACCTATAAGCGAAAATTCCGGTGGTGAAATGGACCACGGAATTTCAAATTAAATTCCATAGTAAGAATTTTTTTTTTTTGAGACCATTTTGATATATATATTTTTTTTCTGATAGTTATTTTAATTTTTTTAATTTTTATTTTATTTATTAATATACTTTTTTTTTTTTTTTGGGGGGGGGGGGGGGGGGGGATAGGCATGAAAAGTAATGAAAAACTCAAGTAGAAACCTGTTGTCAATCCAGCTGGCATTCTCATAAGGAAAAACTGGAATACGACGCTGATATGAATTATTTGGCATCTAAGACGTAACAAGAGAAGTAGGATTTTGTAAAATACTTCAGTATGTTACAAAATGTTACTTATATATTTTAAATCCTAAAATCGGTATTTTTAATTAATTTTGCTGCTTCGATCCACTAAATTTGTTGGCACGCCGTGATCATTTAAAATATTTTTTGGGAAAAATTGGCACACGGATGCGAAAAGGTTCGCCGACCCTGGTATATGACATTTGGCGTCAGAAAAAAATTGCGCCAATATGGGTCCGTACATGACATCTGTGCCAAAAAGATTTCCATTTTTATTAAAATTTTTTTTTTTTAGAATAAAAACTACATAAAAGTTGCCATGGTCGCAAAGAATTCTTGGTACTGTTACACTAGCCGGGTGCAAATCTCGCCAATAGCTTTCTTTCAACTGGCCAGTTAGCATTTTTTTTATTTTTCGAGTGGTAAATTAAAGCATTGATTTGAAGTTGAAATTAAATGTCATGGTTTGTTGCAATATTTAATATTTGGCCATATGTCATATACGCACCAACAGGTTTGACGCAATTTTTTTTTTTTACGAAAATTTGGCGAAAACCTCGTTTTCGAATACCAGTTACATATGTATCTTTGGTACTACTTAGTAATCCCGTTGACCCAAAATCTATCGCCAAATGTCACATTCACTTTGACTTTAAGCAAGTTACACATGTTTACGTCATCAAGTGATTTTTATTTTCGACGTTTTATTTGTGTATTTATTAATGTTACTAGGGGGCTCTGCCCCCTTCGAGATACGCTCGTCAACCTCCGTTCAGAACAGCAGACTCTAAAAGTACACTAATTTGATCGGCTTTAAAAAGATTTCGGAAGATTGAATTATAATTTAAAAAACAGTGGCGATCTCCCTATAAACGGATTCTATTCATTTCTCTTTGATTGGGGAATTTTAAGGCCAAATCCGCTTCGGTACTACTTGATTATCACGTCGACCAATTTCGCCAAATTATATAAATCACCAAATTATACAATTGACATAATTTTTATTTTAAACAACAAAAGAACGAATAAATTAGTGCAACATTAATAAAAATACAAACAAAACGTTGAAATAAAAATAACTTGATGACGTAGACACATGTAACTTGCTTAAAGACAAGTTAATGTGACATTTACGATCAACCATTATATTGGCATTTAATCTTATAGTTTGGCGAATGATAGATTTTTGGTCGACAAGATAACTAAGTAGTTACCAAAGATACAATCGCTGTTTTCGGCTTTGATTAAGTAAAATAAGTTAAACATTACAAAATAAGCTAATATAAAAGGAATTAAGTAAACAGAGTCTTTGTCTCCCAGTATTTTTTAACAAAGCGAAAAGAAAGTTCTTTTAAATAAGACATTTAAATTAATCATTTTTAATCTGACATAATTTTGACCAAACTATTCTTTTTCTTTTTAATATTCACGTGAAAATACTTTTGTTAGAAATGAAATATTATTTGTGCTTTCCTAACAAAAATAGTTGAAAAGTATCCTCTCAAAATATCAAATAAATGTCTAGCGCAATTTCTAAATTAAACTGTTTTTGCAATATTATTTTGTGTTCATTTTATGTAATAACTGTAATGTGACATAAATATGACATAATTTCTCCTATTTAAGACTTCTAATGCATGTTAATGAATTTATTATTTTACAATTTCCTTTCTCTCTTAAAATTCACGTGTAAATATAGTTTTTATGATGTAAGTTTTAATAAGTTCCTGCTTTTTGTACATAATTATTTAATTCTAATTCCAAATGTTTTTTTCTGTTTATAATAATCACTTGTAAATAAATTTTTTAATTTATTTACACGTATAAATATATTTTTTTTTTATTTGAAGCAAACATTATTGTTTGCGCTGTTTATACAGTTCGCAACAGTTTAAATTAATATCACTTTCTAAAATGTGTAAAAAAAAATCTCTAGAAATGCTGAAAATTTGAATTCAAAATAGAAATAAAACCTCAAAAAATGAGTCAAATTAAAAAAAGAAATACAGTCTGCACACTGGGAACTTCAAACATATAAAATGATCAAAAAATGATTAAATTCCCATGAATAGTTTTTGCTCCGATAAAACTTTTTTAGTGGAACGATTTTGTCCCACTTTAGCATTAAATATCTCTTAAAATAATTCTTCGATTTGAAAACTGTCTGCATCAGCATGTTTATCAAACATTTCTGTATAATACTACCGATTTTCATATTTTTGTATGAATTATTTTTCTTAATATTAACGAAGAAAGACCTCCGGTCACAAAAAATTCAAACCCGGCGGCGGCGGTGGTGACAGCAATAGTTACTTTTTTTTAGAATAGAGAGATACTAATTTATTTGTTCTTTCGTTATTTAAAATAAAAATTACGTCAATTTGTATAATCTGGTGAGTGGTTTGGCAATTTATATAATTTGGCGAAATTGGACGATGGAATAACTAAGTAGTACCATATTTTTTAATTATTTTCTATTATTTTCAACAGGAAATAACAAAAAAAAAATAATTGATAGAACAAAATAATCCATATAATTTAAAAAAAGAAATAAAAGTAAATAAACATTTATTATTAAATAAACAACAATAGCCGGGTTACCATGCCAATGAAAATAATGCCATTTTGGTGCCAATTAGGTACACCGGTGCGTATATGACATCTGTTCCTAATATTTATGTATGCCTAATATTTTTCTTTTAGTTTTGTTTTAAAAAAAAGAAAGAAGTGAAAGCCATCAATTTTAAATGTTTCAGTGGTACTTTTCCGTTATACGGTTACCATTGTCGCCAAGCGTAATAGTTGGCATAAAATGAAAACCACGTGAATTTAAACATTTGAAAAATAAAAGAAAAGACATTGTCGATAGCAAAGTGAGTATTTTAAAAATATAACATTTGAAAATTACAGACTTTTTGAACTATTTTGTTAAACCACAAATATACACTTAAAATAAGTGAACAAATAACTGTTATACAATAAATTAATAAAATAAAACTCATATTAAACTGCTGGCATAAAATTAAAAATCCTTTTCATGATCAGGGTTGAAATAATTGGCGCATTAGCATACATTCTGGCATGGTGTCCGTACAACGGAAAAGTACCGTTTCAGTTTTAAATGAAAGTTTTGTATTTTAAATAAAATGAATGAAAGGATTATATTTTAAATGAAATTAATGAAATATAAAAAATGCGACGGGAAAAATGTTTGGCGATTTATCACCTGCATCTCGCTAACATAAAAATACTGAGTTCTTGATTTCTCTATCAGAACCTTTCGATTTGGCGAAAAATTGTTCAAGTAAATTGAATTATGAATAAAAGTAACATGATATATTTCTTAGCATACATTTAAGGGATGCCAAACTGGTTGCCAAATTAGTTTAAAATAATAACCCTTTCTAGAATATGAAAAAAAAAATATCTGTTATGATTAAAATTTGAGTTGCCATCATTAGAGAAAAGTATATATAATTAGAAAAAAAAAATAATATTTCGAAAACTAATTCGAATTTAAAAATTCTAATACCAAATCTGCGGGTCAATATTGATTTTTGGTGTTAATTTCATCGCAAAGTATTCCATATTTTAGGAGAAATCGCCGTGAAACATGATCAGTTGTTTAATCAGTCGATTCATACTTCCGTTTCATAAATTCGTTTCATTAGGATTTTATATATATAGGGTAGATTAAACAATGACAAAATGTAAGATATCAAAATGGAAACATTCTTATGTGTCCATATGGAGAGATTTAAGTTATAAATGTTAAAAGAGAAATTAGAAAGGATATAATATTTGAAAAGAGTTTGGTACATAAGTGTATAAAAAATAAAGCATTTAAACAGGAAAAAAAAAAAAAATCTGTAAATTAAATTTTGAAAATCTTGTTGCTAAGCTTATTCATGCATATGCTAGTATTCATAATGTTTTTAATAGTGAGAAATGGTGCTTTTATTACATGACTATGTATAATTTTAAATGTTTACTAGAAATAAAATAAGACTTGTATATTAATAGCTCTTAAAATTAAGTAATAAAACATGTAACTAAGTAACCATTATCCTCTTCGATTTTATAAAGCAGTAAAAATGAAAAAATGGGGGGGGGGGGAGGATTTAAAGGTCGGTGTGAACCAGATAAAGCAGTTGGTATGGCCCTTTTAAAATTTAGCTGACATATTTGCAATTCTGGCTACAAATCACTAGCAAAACCATCTAAGTTTTAATCCAGCATTAATGTCTTCATTATTCAAAAATTGGGTTACTTATTAAACTGTAGATCAATTAAATGTCATTAAAACTAATTCAAAACACTTTAAAATGTGTAATTTATAATTACAATGCTTCACTTTATAAAAGCCAATTATGGCCAAAAAAAGCGAATTAAAACCAATAAAAGCCACCGACGTAACTTTAAAAAAATTTTTAGCCAGCTTTTTTGCAACTCTGATTGATTTACACTTATTACATTTTAAAGAATGTTACCTGCATATGATCAAAATTATACTAGCTGACCTGTCCGGTGCTGCCCGGGCCCATGATAATTACCTGAAATTTGCATGATTTTATATATTTTAATTGATTTCATATGATTTTATATTGTTAAATGAAAATTTTGCTACAAATTTTTGATTGTTATAGGTAAAAGCATTTTTAAGAAGACATTTTCAAGTTTCTTACGGTTCCGTACTTAAAAAGTAAAAACAGAACCATTATAAGATCACTCTTGTGTCTGTCTGTCTGTCACACCCATTTTACTCGTAAACTATGGAATGTGGAAAGTTCAAATTGGGGGAAGTAATAAAGACTATTGGCCCACATATTTTCAGATTATTCAACATTCATAAATATATTTAAGGAAAAATTTAGAGGGGCTAATTAACTTACTTGAAAAAAAAAAAAAAACTTTTTTCTTTGTATATCGTGTGGGGTATCGCATGAAAGCTTTCGTAATGTTGAACTCAAAAATACATTTCTTTTAATTTTAGGTATTATATTTTCAAAGATATCGTTGAAAATGTAGCACAAAAATATATCCCCCCCAACCCATCTAATTCTGAATCTACTGAAACTAAAATTATGAAAAAATTAGAGATAGTAGATGTTAATTTAAACCTTGCAGGAAAATTATAGTGATTACCCTACGTCACATAGTTTTTGAGAAAATCCCATTTTTCCGTTACACACAAATTTTGATTTATTGGTATTCAGTAAAAGTGTTGAGCAGCGCTGGAGGTACCTATTGTAGCAGAAGTATAAAAGTATTGTCGATAAGTGTTTTTGAAAAAAATCATCAGTAATTAGTCAAGATATTAACCCTTAAAGATACAGGTGGTTTGGACATACATAATGACAGGGGCAGTGAACTCTATGTACCATCGACTTTTAAAGACTAGTTAACAACTTTCAATGGTATATATGTGTAATGCAATGCTCAGTAGCAGTATAAAAGCAATAAATGTCAAATTGTCAAAAACAGACTAATTAGAATGAATCACATAAATATTATGGGATTCGCGACTAGTTTGCATTGAGTGTATCTCTCAATATGACATATGACTCGAGTGACTTTAAAAGTTAATTAAAAACTTCTAGTAAAACATGGCACGGACCAAGGTGGCGTTGCGTCTTTGTGACCTCCTTTCGAAGTGTGATTAGCACAATGCCAAATTTAAACTTTGAACAAAGATTTTGTTTTGGCTACACTGTAGAAAGAAAGGTTATTACTATGCTGAATTTAGTTTTATGAAATACCAAATGAAGTTTATATATACACTGCTTTTATTGTCAATACCGAATTAAGTTCATCATAAATAGGTTAGGATAATATTAAAAAATGAGTTAACAGAATAGCTACATTTTATATTTTTTAGGTTCCATATCTCTTTGAACTTTCATGGTATATCCATTTACGCTTTTCTGTAATACAGTCATACCCAACCCTACGTTGTATAGTTTTTTATAAAGTCTTAGTACTCTTTTAGCAACGTTTTTTTAATAATACAATTACTAATTCATATATTTATCCTACGGAACTCTCTTTGTGCGAGTAATACTCGCATTTGACCCCCTTCCTTTTTTTTTCCTAGTAGGGTTGTTTTACAGTTTTTAAAAAATAGTCCTTGTTGTCTTATTCAATAAAATTTTCATCGGTTACAAATATAACGGTTTTACAGAGTGTGTGAAAATATTGGTATCTTGTTGTAAAAGAGATATGTTTTCCTCTCTCTTTTTTTTTTTTTTTTTTGCATTGTGTTCTTTAAAATAACAACAACAACAAAATCTTACTGTCTGAACTCTGAAATTTTATTTGATTGTAAATATAACTGCATCCAATCCCTCTTTAAAATTTCATGAAAAAAATTTGCATATTTAATAGTGAAAATATGAGCCAAAGCCGAGCGAACTACGTCGAAACACCTACCTTTTAGCATTTTCATTGAAAAAGTCAGATTTTTTTTTTTTAATACTTTTACTTTTATTTATCAGAGTGTTTCAAAATTTTTGTAGGAACTTTAAATTTGGTCTTCCGAGATGTTCTTACAAGACTGTGTCTAAATAATACAGACATTTACTTACTTTTAGCATAGAAAAAGATTATCTTCAAAAGGTATGAAATGACATGCAGTTATGAATAAGTCATAATTTAGAATGCTTTCAACTCCTTTCACATCTTTAAATTTCTAATTTTTAATAAACTGTTTATGCTGAGCATCTGTATCTTAAAAGTAATCTGTATACTAAATTTCACGTTTATAACGCTAACAGTTTCAACTAAATCATAATTTAGAATGCTTTTAGAATATTTTCCACTCATTTTATCCTTTTAAATTTCAAATTTGTTAAAAGCCATTCTAAGGGAACATTTACTACATGAAAGTAATAACCATGCCAAATTCCAAGCTTCTGTACCAACTGTATAAGATAAATCGCAATTTTATAATATTTCTTATTCTTGTATTCTTTTAAATTTCGAATAAAAAATAAAAAAAAATTCTGGGTGAGCATTTACGTCTCTTAAGTAACATCCATGTAAAATTTCAAGTTTCTAGTTCTAATAGTTCTAAGTATATTATGATTTAGAGAATTTTTCAGACCGTTTTCTGCTTATTTCACTTTTTTAAATTTTGAATTTTTTAAAAACCATTTTGAGCGAGTATTTACACCTTAAAAGTAACCACCGTGCCAAAAAACAAGCTTTTATACCAAAAGTATCGTAAAAATTGCAATTTTAGAATGTTTTTTGCTCTTGCATCCTTTTAAATTTTGAATTTTTGGAAAACTGTTCTGGGCAAGCATTTAAGTCTCTAAATTAACAACCATGCCAAATTTCATGTGTCTAGCCCTAACCTGTACCAAATAAATCGTAATTTAGAAAGTTTCTGTTTTTTCCCCCTTTTTTAAATTTTGAATTTTTTAGAAACCGTTCTTAATTAGCATTTACATCTCAAAAGTAACCACTAGACCAAATTTAAAATTTCTAGAACTGACTATATTGCAAAAACCACAATTTTAGAATGTTTTCTGTCCCTGCACCCCTTTGGAAGTTGTTGTACCAAAGTAAAATATAGCCTATGTTGGAGCGGAGATGGTCACCAGCATTTTGTCACCATTTTTAAGGTTCTACTCCACACTTAAAAAGTAAAAATGGAACTATTATAAGATCATTCTTGCGTTTTATTTTGCTGGCACTCACCAGGGATGACAAGATTGCTTGATGTACCTAACAACGTAGAATCATTCAAGGATTGTTGGTAATGATATTCGAAAAAATATGTCTGTAATTAGCTGAGATAGCAATTAAAAACCCATCTGGAAAACAACGGCATGGATCAAAACAGTGTTGCTATTTTGCAATCTTCTTTCGAAGCGTGCTAGGCACAATGCCAAGTTTAAACTTCGTACAAGATATTTGCTTTAAGTGAGGCGAATCATAGCGATAAGCAACATTTTTCATCCAATTCAATTACTGAAGGCAAATAATTCCAAGACATTAAATGTCAATAATTTTGAGACAACAATTGCTGATAATTCAGTAAGTAATTCATTTATAATGAAAAAAACCTTTCGATTAGAAATCACTTGAATAATCATGCCTGCATTTGCTTTAATTTTTAAAAATGAATTGGAAAGTTTCACGTTGTTAAGCGTACTTTTAAAAAAATTCCTTTAAATTGTCTACTATTACGTGAAACATGATTGACAAGTGACTTTTCATGAGATTCTCTGCAACCTCTTTCCGAAGCGTGGTTGGTTCTCAGCCAAGTTTAAACTTTGCACAAGGTCTTTGTCTCAGAGTGAGAAATATTCATTGGTTTTCATTCCAATAGAATTAAATTATGGCATGTGGTATTGTTATACATATGCGAATGTATTTTCTTTGAACAGTTCTGATATTTTGTATGGAACCCTTTGTACGCGAGTAAAATTCACACACGACCGATTATCTTTTTAAATCCGTTCGGTAGTTCCAGAATTAACTCCCTACAAAAAAACAAACGTATAATATTAGTACAGATAAGACCTCAGTTTGAACCCGGATATTTTTAGAGAACTATGAAGCCCGGTAGCAGAAAGCTCGAGATGGGAGACGGACGTCGCAGATTTTCTTTTTTCTTTTGCAGATTTTTTTTCATCAAACTTTTATTTTGCTTTATATTACGTTTAGCTCTTTATTACTTAATACAAAAAGTTGAGATTATTATTAATAAAAATTTATAAAATACCTAAAAATACTACAGGTAAGTGATTGTTTGATTAATTAACGCTTCAATTGTAAAATTATTTTACCTGCAGATTATTTTTTGTTCCTGAAATATCTGTCGCAGACACCTGGAGAATTTTCTGCTACGGGGCTATAAAGATATTTTAACAAAATTTTCAACAGATTTACATTACTTAATGCGAAATTCGATGTCATGTAAAGTACACAGAAGACACAAGAAGTAAGTCAACAATACCATGTTTAATATCAACTACATTCCAAAATGGATTACCTAATTGAGCATTAATTGGACGTGGATTATGATAAATTCCACCAATTCTCATGATGTTGTTACATATGACAAAAAGCAAGCTAAGTCTATCGAAAATCTTGTTAAAATGGCTTCATTATTATAAAAGTTAAGAACAAGAATTCAGGATTGTCTTCGAATGAAATCCGTGTATTTTTGATTGAACAAGTGGATTGGAACCCTATTATTTTCTATGCAAAAATTATTTGCTGGACTATGCTCTTCCATTTCTTAAAGTTTGTCTCAACATTAATAAACACTTTTTATATATCTCTAGTATTCTCTAATCTCTAGTATTTGTGTTATTTCATTGGTGCATTTTATGTTTTCTAACTCTAATATTGTAAATACTGTTTAAATTAAACATGACAATGTAACTGCAGAAAAAAAGCATCACGATTTGATTCATTAAAAAGACTGATTATATTAACAGGTGATTCAAATAACCAGCGAACACCTTTATCAGACCCCCCCCCCCCCCCCCCCCCTTGAGTCGAATTCTGGCCGGTGACTGCTAAAACTTTCTTGTGGAAGTCTTTCTTTAGATATTTGTAATGATAATGTAAAGTGTGATATGGATATTAGAGTTGTGCAAAAAGTCTATCAAAGATGAGCCTGAAATCTTTTCTGTGTATTAGGAATAATTAAATGGGAGTGGGTTGGAAGATTTCTAAGCCTTGCATTACAGCTAAAAAATGATCTCTTACAATAAAAGAAACTAATTAAAATTTCTTGATAGTAAAATTACTATTATTTAAGTATATAATAAAAGAATTTACTGTCAAACAAAAATCTCTCCACGACTTATAAAAACATGAAAAAAAAAAATGTAATCTTGTACTTAAATTTTGCTTTTAAATATAATTGGCAGTTTTTGCGATGTTATCTGTGTGCAAAAAGTCCATCAAAGATGAGCCTGAAATCTTTTCTGTGTATTAGGAATAATTAAATGGTAGTGGGCTAGAAGATTTCTAAGCCTTGCATTACAGCTAAAAAATGATCTCTTACAATAAAAGAAACTAATTAAAATTTCTTGATAGTAAAATTACTATTATTTAAGTATATAATAAAAGAATTTACTGTCAAACAAAAATCTCTCCAAGACTGAAGGTCTTTCCCCCATGAACGTTATAAATAAAATAAAATAAAAAATGTGTTTTGAATATTACTCCTAAAATTTAAAAAACGCTCCTGAAAACTTTGAAAGGAAGTGAAATTACAGGGTGAAATAATTTTTTTTGGCTAATGCTGACACTGTGTATTGATATTATATTGCATTCTTTTCACCAAACCATGAAACTTTTTCGTAGGAAGAGGAATTCTGTTTTGACAGATTGTACTTTAATTTGTAGAGCTGCCGTTATCATTGCTAATAATTTTCTTCCAATAGTGAATTTTTCTTATGCAATATTTTTTATCATGTAAGTTTTACATTTTCCAAATAATGTTTCTAAAATTATAAAAAAAAAGTATAATATTTAAATAGTAAATTAGAAATTTACTAAGTGTGAAATTAGAAAAAAAACAAAAAAAAAAACAGTTTATATACATATGTAGAATATGACTTACTGTATCCCAAGGATGTATGGTGAATTTCTGACCGCATGAATGCCTTTTAAGCCAACCTTTAGATAGCAAAGGTACGGGATAATTTTGATTATATCTTTGACCCAAATAAAAGTTATACTGTTTATCTGTACATGAAATAACTGGAAACCTGGTATCACCTCGATAAGTTATTCTTTTCTTCAAATTTGATACCTTCAAGGCTTCTTTCTTTTTAGCTCGTTCAATATACTTATTAATATAAGCAGGGACTCTAATCACAGGAAGCGATGAAGCAACCTAACAATAAATATTGAACAACAATAAGAGGAAAATTACAGTTTGATAAAAACAATAATTAACATATACTAATATCAGTAATTATAAACTATTATAATCTTTAATGAAAAAAAAAATCTTAAAAAGAAAAATCAAAGGGGAAAAAAAAATTGCAAAATATCTCCAGTCTCATATTTGGATAATTTACATATTTATTTACCTTATGCACAAAGAACAGTCAACATAAAATTCAAAATTTTGTTAAATCAACTTTTAAAGCAGTATTAACATAACAAAAAAGTGCATATTAAATATTTAAAAATTTAAATCTTGTTAAAATCTAATTCATTGATAGTTGCATTAATTCATTAGCTCCTGCACAATAATAAAAAAGAAAGAAGAAGAGGGGGGGGGGGAGGAGAAAACCATTCCCCCCCAAAAAGATTTAATCTAATTATCAAACTATGCAAAGCCATATTAATGGATGTGCATTAGTTTTGCTGTAGAGCTTAACCAGCTGGACAGATTTTAAGAAAAAAATGTATGTAGAGCAGAGGCTATTTATTCAATGTGGCATCATCAATAGGTGCTATGATTCCGATTCCCTTTGAAGATTTTCTTGGTGTCCTTTCTAATACTTCCTTTTACTAGCTTTTTTTAAAAATAAAAACCCATTTTAAAAGTTGCTTTCTTTAAAATCAATAATATTAGCACTTTTTTTTTAAATCTACAAATTAATTTTGCATACTATAGGCTAAACATGATTAAGGTTTTTCTAATTCCTACCCCTACAAAAATTTTTGAAATAGGTCTCTGCTAAAAAATATGTACCTCTAAGTTTGCTACAATTTATGTTCTTTTTTTTTCACCAAAAAATTATTTTTACATGGAATTTCTGAATTGTAGTGACCTCATGGCTAAGGTAAGGCATATATGATAGACATATGACATTTTGAACATATTAAATATTACATAGATATCATATATATAATGTATGGTGCATATACAGTAGACTTCTTCAAATTTGCACAGCTTGGAACCAGAATTTGTGTGGATTTTAGTATTTACAGATTTCTGGTCATTGCTTTGTTTACATTGTTAAACAGTAATTTGAGTGTAATAAAGCAATTGAAATTATAATGAATGTTTACAATATAGTAAAATATTAAAATAATTAAGTAATAAACTAAAAAAAAAAAAAATTATGATAATAAATTTAAAAAAGGATTACATTATTAAAAGCAGAGTTTCCCCTCAGGCGGGGGGGGGGGGGGGGGGGGGTTGCACCCTTCCTGCCCTTTGATTTACAATATAGCACCCTCCTTGCCCCTCATTCTAAAAATTAGCACCCTTGTTGCCCCTTATCCAGAAAATTAGCCCTTACTCTTTTTTGTTTAAAAAAAAATTGTTTGCATAGTAAAAACTTCCTCATGAAAACAGTCTTGAAAACAGTCCCTGAATTTTAAATATTAAAAGTGGCTTTAAAAATAAAAAAAATGCTTTAAAAAACCCCAAAAAAGTACACTTTAGAATCTGTACTGTAAAGTTGGGCTTAATGAATTGGAGAGTGGAATTCAATCCAAAGTTTGAATTGAACAAAATTAATTCCGATTCATAAGCTCAAAATTACACTACAGCCGATGACGTAAGTGGTTGACATTGCTAAATGTGGTTTATAAGAATTATTTTAAATTATATAAGATCAAATAAAATTATATTTACTAGTTATCGTAGCTGAAAAAAAATAAAGAAAAGAAAACACTCACCCAAGTACTTGAACACAGAAAGATAATTCACAAATGACGTTTATTTAAACATATATAAAATTTGCTGATTTGAATGCATTCTTACATTATGAATTATGTAAAGATTATCAAAGTGAATGTAAAATTTACTATAATTTTAGACAATTAGAGACATATTGTCATCTAAGAAAAAGCAGAAGTTTTCGTAATATTTCTTTTTGTTTTAAGGCCTCCAAAATGAATAAAGTTCAGGAACGTAAAGTCAAACTAGGGATTAAAGTTCAGGAATGTAAAGTTAAACTAGGGATTAAAGTTCTGGAATGTAAAGTCAAACTAGGGATTAAAGTTCAGGAATGTAAAGTCCAACTAGGGTCGTAGAAGGACTCTTGTATTTGGAGAACTGGGAACATGCTGTAGACAAACTTCTTTCAGGAATGTAGATTCTATTTCTTTTTATTAAATGCGAATCCAAACCGAATGAAAAGTTACGGATTTGGAAAATTGGAAATAGGATGTTTGAAAACTTCCTTCAGGAATGCAGATTTTGACGATTTCAGTTCGTTACATAGGCAATTTACTATTTATCGCATCGACAAAAGAAACAGATAATCAATTCATGTTTTTATAGCAAAGAAGAATCGAAGAATAATAAAATGTCGATGAGCAGAACAATTCAAGGCTTCCAATTAATGTTCTATGAAATTTACTTAGAAATGCCTCTTGAAGGAAAAAATTATATTTCTTTTAGATGATATATGGCCGCCAAGGCCTAACTGAACGTCGATCTCTTCTCACTGGCTCGCCGAACTCTTCTCTGCAACAGCCGGCTAAAAAAAGCACGGCGTCGCAGCCCCCACAAGTTACTTGCTTTAACGGCTCCCTGGTGAAGAATGATGACTATTCCAGAACCCAGTTTCAAACATGAAAAGCCATTACAGAGCGCGCCAGCCAATTAAAAACGCCTATCCTCCCCGCGCCTGACGTCACACACAACGTGCGTGTTCCAAAAGGAATGTTAAACGATTTAGCAGACGTCCGGTTTTGAACTAAGCGTCTGTTTGGCAAAGGGGAATACCCTTCTTGTTGGAACTTTCAAAATGTCGGAAAGAATGATCTCATGCGTCGCGCGCCGAAATTAAAAATGAGAAAAGATAGAAAATACATTTTTGCGTATTTCTGCCAAAGTATTTATCACAAGTCACTGAAAATTTTGCAATCGGCTAGAAATAAATATTTCTATCCACATAATATAATTTAAAAGGGAAATATTGATAAATAAAAGATTTCTATTTTTTATATTTTAGACTTAGAAAATTCCGATGTGTTTACACAATCGCGATGTATGTTGAAAGAAATTTGAAAGTTAAATTACTGAAATATAATAAAATACTAATTGCACTTAAATAATCTTAATAAGAGATAATGTTTACATTGAAAAATAAGGAAATATTGAATTATTTATCATTAAAATTTACATTATAAGTTTAAAACTTGTGATTAGAAATTAGGTGTTTGAAAATGTTAATTTAAGTTGTAAAATTGAAATAAATTATATTATTTAAATTAATTTGAATGGGAAATGATGCATTATATTTTTTATGATGCAACATTTTATCTCCCGGTAGCAGAAAAAAAAAAGGATAAAAAAAAAATTTTTAGCTGACAGGTTCGAAAAGATGAACCATCTGCAGATAATTCTATGCAAATTTAAAGGTAAACTACACAATATTAAACAACAATAAACACAATACAACAAAACAAATATATAAACACAATACCAAACAAGAATACACAGTACAAGTAGAAATAGAATTGTAACACAATATCAAACAATAACAAACATGGTACAGGTAGAAACAAACCACTAAAATTTATATATAAACAAAACACTGCATGGGTGAGGTTCCAATTGGCCTATAAAAATGTAATCTTTTCATGTGCAAACCCCTAACAGTAGACATATTGCAACTATGATAAAAAATAAAACTATATGTTTAATCATATTTTTTTTTTTTTTTTTTTTTAAACAAAATGCTGCATAAAGTTTTCAAGTATTGCAAAATCAAACCAATAAAATTAAAACAGGATAATACTGCAATTGTGATGTAGCTGAGACAACTGTATATCATTATTTGTAGTATTTATTTTGTTTACATTGTAAAATACCATCAATTTCTTGAACAAAAAACAAATGTACATTGTTCAGAATGATAGTTGTGCCCATTAAATTAAAAAAATTTAAGACATTAAGCTGTGAATTTTAAAATAGATCATATGTGATCTTGGACAGTGAAATTTACAATATAAAATGTTATTCCCTTTAAATTATGAATAGTTGCACCTTGAAGGATTTATCAGAAGGGTACTAATTTTGTGATTATTTTTTGCCCCAAGCTATGCCGAATTTACCTTCTGTGTGTGCTCGCTATAAATTTGTTGGGAACTGAAAGAAAAAGAGAAATAACTTAGAGCAGTTGCTCCATCGTATTCTCATAAAATATCTCCACTAGTATTCAAAGAGCTGCAGCTAGGAGATTTGAGCATTGATAATTTTTCATATAATTTCTGGAACATATATAAATTTTCATTTGTATTTTTTTTTTTTTTGTAATTTATTAAAGTTGTCTCAAAGATATATTAATTTTTTTATATATATTTTCTCATAATTTTTAATAATGGTTATATAGGATCCTATAGTTAAATTTAAAATAAAACATCACATGGATAAGCAATAAAAGTTTATATGTTGAGATCACCCTTCAATTTCAATATGATATGGATATATATTGTTCAAAAATTAGCAAAGATGAACATACAAAAAAAAATCTGTGGCAACATAATATTGCATTCCCATCATTTAAATTAAGGTAGAAAAAAAATTTAGATGAAGGATAGTACCTATTATAAAATATAGAATTGTAAAATAATGAAATCAATAAATCAGTATGCTTAATCAATTGTATGAGTGAACAGTAATGGACAGTACGTAAGCGCTTACATTCCGTGACCACTAGTATTTCGCCAGCAAAATATTGAAAACTCATAGAACTGATACAGATGTTACCACTGTATTGTTTAAAAAAAATTGTAATTCAGAGAGATATATATACATATGAAGACACTAAAATGGAAATTAGAAAAAATGGGATTTACATTTGTAGGAAGATTGTAGTGCCCTAAAAAAATTAAAATGTCCATAACAAAAGAAAATTAAGTGAGTAGAAAACAAAAAAAAACTAGCATCCTGTTGAGATGAGTTTTGATACATTCACCGTCATAATTCTGATTGTTGGATCAGTCATATGTTGAATTTGATAGTTATCGTTATTGCATATCTGGATAATTTTAAAAGGACCTGAATTTTTTGCATGGAAAGTATTAGTATGATTGAAATTCTTTAAATAAACTTTGTCGCCAATTTTCAACTTTGGAGGAGAACGACCTTTAAGAAATTTTGCATTCATTTTAAAATATTTTTGTTCATTAAGTTTAACTAATTCTCTGGTTGTTTTGATATGTTCTTGTTGTTGTTTAAAGTATTGGGAAGGTTCTTCAGCATCTTTAGGTGGTAAGAAAGTATCAATAGGTAAGTTTAAATCTCTGCCAAAAAATAAGTTTGCAGGACTAAAATTAGTTACAGAATGTTTAGAATTATTGTAGTGAAGCACAAAAAATTTCAATCTATCGGACCATTCAATTATTTGATCAGATAGTGAAGCAACTGATTCTTTCAGGGATCGATGGATACGTTCAATAACACCGTTCGACCTCGGGAAGTAAATGGACGAATTTCTACGTTTGATATTGAGAGATTTAAGAAAGGTTAGAAAGACATCAGAGGTAAAGTTTTTGGCGTTATCAGATAATATAATTTTTGGTATACCAAACCTCGAAAAGTAGTCGTTTAAAGCTTTAATTATAGATGGAGAAGTAGCATCTCTAAGCGGAATAGCTTCCAGAAAGCGTGAATAGTGGTCAACGATGGTGAGAATAAAAAATTTACCGTCATGTGACCTGGGGAGTTTACCCACAATATCTATTGCAAGCATCTCTCCGGGAGCTAATTCACACTTGGAAATGAAGGAAGGTTTTGTGTTGGTTTGTTTACTTTTGTAGGGAAGACATTTTTCACAGTTATTTACAAAATTTTGAACATCCTGAACCATTCCGTGCCAGAAATAATTCCTGGAAATTGTCTCAACCGTTTTTATCATTCCAAAATGAGCTTGGTGAGCAAGGGCAATGCAACTATTGATTAATGTTTTAGGAATAACGATTTTCTTTACTCTATTGACATTACCAGATTTCTTTTTAGCAAACATTAAAAGATCGTTATTAGGATTGATTGAGTAATTAGTGTTAGAACATGTTTTGGCAATTATTTTTTCTCGGATTTCCTTAAGTTTTTCATCATTTTGCTGCTCTTTTAGTATATTTTCGGTAGTTAGTGAGTCGTTAGTAGGTATAAAAATGTTTAATGCATTTACATATAAATTAGGGTTATTAGGAAGGTCCACGACACGAGAAAGAAAATCGGCTGGATTAACAAGCCCAGGAATGTGCTCAACCTTAAAATTAAAACTCTGCAAATATAAAAGCCATCTAGTTATAATTTCAGCCTGTTTTTCTAGGTTTAAATGGTAAGTTAAAGCTTTAGCATCTGTTAGAATTTTGAATTGTCTACCGTACAAGAATTCAGAAAAATGTTTAACAGAGGAATAGATAGCATAAAATTCACGTTTGATTGAAGAGTATTTAGATTCTGCCTGATTTAATTGCTTGGAATAAAATTCAATGGGGTAGAATTTGTCATTGTGTTTTTGCATAAGAATTCCGCAAATTGCAACCATAGATGCATCAGTAACCAAATAAACATCCTTACTATCATCAAAATTTTTAACTGTTGGATTAGTAAGCAAAATTTCCTGAATCTTGAGAAAAGCATTTTGACAGTCATTGCTCCAGAAGAATTTTACCTTTTTTCTCGTTAAATTTACAATAGGTTGTACTATTTTTGCAAAATCGAAAATTAAATGACGGAAATAATTTATCATACCCAGATAACTTTGAACTTGTTTCAGGTTTGTAGGAATAGGAAATCTATTGATTTTGTTTACATTATCAGTAGAAGGAGAGTGACCGTTTTTGTGTAATTTAAAACCTAGGTATGTTATTTGTTCTTTACATATTTGAAGCTTTTTAGGGTCTAAAGTGAGGTTAAATTCTCTCAATTTGTCAAAAACTTTCTGCAACCATATTAACATTTCCTCCAACGAATCAGCAGCAACAATTATGTCATCTAGAAAATATTGAACATTTTTACCTCTTAATGAGCTAAGGCAGTTATTTATTAAAGTATGAAAATAAGAAGTTGAGTTCACACATCCAAATGGCAGGCGTTTAGGTTGATAATTCCCATACTCCGTTGCAAATGCCAGTTTGGCCCTATCCTTCTGTTGAAGAAGAATTTGAAAAAATGCGGCTTTTAAATTCAAAACAGTATAGAATTTTTTGCCCGATATATTTTGCATAATGTCGTTGATTTTTGGTAAACAAATTTTATAAGGTTCAGTTATTGCATTAAGTAATCGATAGTCGATAACCATACGAAATTTAAGTTTGTTAGGGTCATCAGTAGGTAACGTCTTCTTTTTAACAAAAATGACTGGAAAACAGTAGTTTGAGGTTGAATTTTCTATAATGCCAGCCTTCAGAAGATCAGCGATTTCATTTCTAGCAAACTCCTTGGCAATTCTAGGAATGGGATATGGTTTTGTTTGTAAAGCAAAATCATGCAGTAAGTTAAACTGAGGAACAACTTTATCTGTACATCCCAGTGTACTGTATGAAGAAGAAAAAACAGCTGAATTATTCATAAGAAGTTTGAGAACTCTCTTCCTATCTGATTCAGGTAAGTGATCAACTTGAAAATTATTAGCTTTTAGTTCATTTTTACGAAGTTCTAAAATATCATCACAAATTAGCGAATTTACCTGGTATGTTTTACTGTTGTCATGCGTAGAAATTTGATCTTTAGAAATTTGTTTTAAGTAACCTAATTTAGTATTTTTGTTGAGGACAATTTTTTGACTATTGTTGTTGAATACATACAGAAGAATAGAATTGTTAACATTTGCTTCATGAAGACTAAGATCTAAGTTTAGTGGCAATTTGGTAGTTAATGGAACAAATAAATAGTTAAATGAATTGTTAATTTTATGTAATGCTTTAAGTCTTATAATCCTGCCATGATTTGGCCGAATAATGACACGGTTAGCTGGTGTGACAAAGTTTTTGGAATCTTCATGATTAATATCGTTAGAGAGAGAATTAATATTTTCATATGATTCAGCATTGGAATTTGAAATATCATGAATAGTATTATTGTCATTGGAACTTAGATTTTCATTGTTAAAATTAGAAGTTTGAGTAGAATCAGGATTTTTATTTTCGAAAGGAAATGTGAGGTTTCCCATGATAAGTTGAGAGTTGGCAGAGTCTAACAAAACTTTATTTCGGTTTAAAAAATCATAACCGAGAATAATTTGGTAGTTAGAGTGCCAACTATCATGGGTAACGAAAAACACATTGCTGAACCATTTATTACGAATTTTAAAGTTTAATTGTACAGCAGAAAAATAAGGAACACTGGAATTATTGATGGTCTTGATGTTTACAGATCTAGATAAAAAGTTAAGTTTATTGTTTTGTTTAAGTAAGTTAATAGTTTTAGGTTGTATAAGAGAAAGATTTGCACCAGAATCCAGAAGACCAATAAAGTTATGTTTTCCAAATGTTAATTTAATTAAAGGAAGTGGAGAATCATCAGAAAAACATGACATAAGTGATTTGGGAATGTTAACAGCAGTATCAGAATAATTCATACCCTCGTGCAAAAATTTATCATCTAGGGCTCTGTGAGATTGAGGGGAAAAATTGTGCAAAATATCATCAGAACCCTCTAGAAGTTTAAATTATTTCTTCTGCCACTGCCACGATATGGTCGATAATTATTTCTACCTCTGCCCCTATTGAATCTCTGCACATTGTTATCGCTACCTCTTCTAAAATCTCCAGCAAAGTTTCTGCCCTGATTCTCAAAATATCTATCATTACTTGGAGAATTACTGTTAGGACTTAAAAAATTACTTGCTTGATTAGCAGCACTGTTACCCTGACCAGAAAAATTTTGCTGCGGCGAAAAAAATCCCCTATTATGCAAAGACGGAAAAAACCAGCAATCGCGCGTATTATGCTGTTTGTTACAGATATGGCAAACAGTCCGCTCTTCTTTTAATCCTTTTAACTGCTCCGCCATACTCTGCAATAATTTATTTGAATTTTCTTGTTGTTTCAACAAAATTGTAATCAACGAGTCCTGACTGCTGTTGTTTGAAACCTGCGTCGCGTTGATGGTGTTGACTGAGAAAGAGCATTGCTGTTCCAAAGCTTTTTCGCAATCCATAGCACTAGAAACCAGATCATCGAAATTTTCCTTTCCAAGTTTAAGTACCTCTGTTTTAATATCCGGTCTAAGAGCTTCGAGCAATTTATTAAACATCAATTTTTGCTTTAGAATAACCATTTGAGGAATATCCTCAGCGTTCGGAACCAATCGATTGACTAATTTTTTTACTACCTCAGCCAACTCCTTCACTGTCTGTTTAGGTTTTTGTCTTATATTTGAGAACTGATAAGAGGTTTCCTGGAAATTCTCTTCTCTGCTAAATTTTGCTCTAAATAAACGCACAAAATTTTCAAAATTATCAATATTGTTAATTTCTGGATCGCTCGCAACATATTCCTGCGCCTTGTCTCTACAATACAGGCGGAAGATTAGAATACGATTCTCGTCGTTCCAATTCTGTATGTTACAGACATCACTAATGTTTTTAATGAAAAAATGTACATTTTCCCCTTCTTTTCCATGGAAAGTGGGAATCGCTGCCATAAGCGCGTTTAATTGCAAATCATTTGCCATATCGTAATAATTTGTATACACGTGAAAAATCAAAAGGTATACTAAAACACTGATGTATGACAAATAAATTATCTTAAAGCAAAGCAAATAAAAAAATAATAATGGAAAAATTTGTTAACATGATGAAGGAAAGAAAAAAAATTATAAAAAAAATGGAAGATTACTTTTTTAAAAATTTTTCTAAAAATGCATATTAATGTGCAATACAGTTAAACTAAATAAATATATGCAAAAATGTACAAATCCCCCAAAATAGAAAAAAAGGAACACAATAACTACAAATATCAAAACATGCAACAATAAATCATTATAAATTCAAAGCGTAATATATAAAGTTTTCGTTTTTTCAATTTATGAAAAAATATTAGCAAATAAATCTTTGAAAAATCAAATTTCTTTTCTTTACATATATTTATAGAATCAAATCTTAAAAGGAAAATAAATAAAAATATAAATCATGTATATTTTAAAAATATATTGCACCAATATGGGGTCCGCACATGAAATAGAGAGAAAAAAATATATATATAAGTTTAGTGAGTATTATTTTTAAAATAAATGGTTAAATAATTAATAAGTTAATTAATAAATATGCTTTATCTATTATCATGAAAAAGTAATGAAACCCGATCTCCGATCTTTAAAGTTATGGCATCAATTAATGCCTATGAGTGAAAAGAAAAAATTAATATTAAAAAGGCTTAAAACAATAACTCCAAGAATGAAATCACTAAGTTAACGGCACCATAAATGTACTGTAAAGTTGGGCTTAATGAATTGGAGAGTGGAATTCAATCCAAAGTTTGAATTGAACAAAATTAATTCCGATTCATAAGCTCAAAATTACACTACAGCCGATGACGTAAGTGGTTGACATTGCTAAATGTGGTTTATAAGAATTATTTTAAATTATATAAGATCAAATAAAATTATATTTACTAGTTATCGTAGCTGAAAAAAAATAAAGAAAAGAAAACACTCACCCAAGTACTTGAACACAGAAAGATAATTCACAAATGACGTTTATTTAAACATATATAAAATTTGCTGATTTGAATGCATTCTTACATTATGAATTATGTAAAGATTATCAAAGTGAATGTAAAATTTACTATAATTTTAGACAATTAGAGACATATTGTCATCTAAGAAAAAGCAGAAGTTTTCGTAATATTTCTTTTTGTTTTAAGGCCTCCAAAATGAATAAAGTTCAGGAACGTAAAGTCAAACTAGGGATTAAAGTTCAGGAATGTAAAGTTAAACTAGGGATTAAAGTTCTGGAATGTAAAGTCAAACTAGGGATTAAAGTTCAGGAATGTAAAGTCCAACTAGGGTCGTAGAAGGACTCTTGTATTTGGAGAACTGGGAACATGCTGTAGACAAACTTCTTTCAGGAATGTAGATTCTATTTCTTTTTATTAAATGCGAATCCGAACCGAATGAAAAGTTACGGATTTGGAAAATTGGAAATAGGATGTTTGAAAACTTCCTTCAGGAATGCAGATTTTGACGATTTCAGTTCGTTACATAGGCAATTTACTATTTATCGCATCGACAAAAGAAACAGATAATCAATTCATGTTTTTATAGCAAAGAAGAATCGAAGAATAATAAAATGTCGATGAGCAGAACAATTCAAGGCTTCCAATTAATGTTCTATGAAATTTACTTAGAAATGCCTCTTGAAGGAAAAAATTATATTTCTTTTAGATGATATATGGCCGCCAAGGCCTAACTGAACGTCGATCTCTTCTCACTGGCTCGCCGAACTCTTCTCTGCAACAGCCGGCTAAAAAAAGCACGGCGTCGCAGCCCCCACAAGTTACTTGCTTTAACGGCTCCCTGGTGAAGAATGATGACTATTCCAGAACCCAGTTTCAAACATGAAAAGCCATTACAGAGCGCGCCAGCCAATTAAAAACGCCTATCCTCCCCACGCCTGACGTCACACACAACGTGCGTGTTCCAAAAGGAATGTTAAACGATTTAGCAGACGTCTGGTTTTGAACTAAGCGTCTGTTTGGCAAAGGGGAATACCCTTCTTGTTGGAACTTTCAAAATGTCGGAAAGAATGATCTCATGGCGTCGCGCGCCGAAATTAAAAATGAGAAAAGATAGAAAATACATTTTTGCGTATTTCTGCCAAAGTATTTATCACAAGTCACTGAAAATTTTGCAATCGGCTAGAAATAAATATTTCTATCCACATAATATAATTTAAAAGGGAAATATTGATAAATAAAAGATTTCTATTTTTTATATTTTAGACTTAGAAAATTCCGATGTGGGCAATTCCACGGTTACTCTTGTTACATTTATGGTGGTGTTTTAACATAGAAATGCATTACTTTTGATGCCTTTTTTTTAAATGCACAGAATTTTTTGCTGCATAATAAAGAAGAATGCCTACTTTTTGTATTTGTGCAAGAAAAACATGATAAACTTTATTAGTTTTATAGACTGAGTCATCTAAAGTATGGTTACTCTTGTTACCTGAAAAAGACATAAGTTTTTTATTCCTCTACATTAATGACTATTTTATCTAAACTACATACCAAAATCTTCAAATTTAAAATTATTTCAAAAAAGGAATGATTACTTATTAAATGACACCTATCTAAAAATTTTAAATTCTAATATATTATTTAAAATTGGAAAAAAAACAGGTTACTCTTGTTACAAAAAAAATGGTTACTCTTGTTACATTCCCCTTCAAAGATTTGGTAAGAAAGTTATAAGGCACATTATGAGAACAAATAATATAATAATGCATTTATTAAATTTTATCAAAGGAAAAATTATTTCTAGAGTATACAAGTGATGGTAAACTCAATATTTTTACAATTTATACTGCCCCCTGGTGGTAAAAATTAAAACTAAAATATATATGGCTATGGTGCATAATATGAAAGGGTGGTCAAAGGAGTGTCGACTAAAGTTTGAAAAGGGTGAAGGTTAGAAAAGTTGCTAAAAATACAGAAGTTAGAACCCGGACGGGTAAATAATATGATTTTTTGAAATTTTTATGATTTTTCGTGTGATCGCAAGTGTTCTGCTAGAAGTATGCAAAATTTCACATCTTCAATTTAATTAGAGGCTGAGTTAGAAAAATTACTTAAAATACACAATCAGAGCACAGGAGGGTAGATATAAGACTTTTTCAAAATTTTATGATTTGTCATTTGATGTGAGGTGTTCAGCTATAAGCAGGGCTGCAGATTAGGAGTCAGGCTTATTTTGAGCAAAAGAGTCAGAGTCGGATCTGTTAAAATTCCCGGGGTCAGAGTCATCCATTTTACAAGCAGATCTGCGTTGTTGGAGTCAGGCCCATTTTTGAGCAAAAGAGTTTGAGTCGGATCCTGTTAAAATTTCTAGAGTCGGAGTCGTCCATATTTCCTACCGACTCTGCAGCCTTGGCTATAAGTATCCAAAATTTTAAGTCTTGAACTTAATTAGGAGCTCAGTTAAAAAAAAAAAGCTCAAAATGCACAAGTTAGAGCCCAGAGGGGTAAATATAAGACTTTTTCAAAATTTTAAGAGTTGTCGTTTGATGTGAGGTGTTCAGCTATAAGAATCCAAAATTTCAAGTCTTCAACTTAATTAGGGGCTCAGTTAGAAAAAATAAGCTTAAAATGCACAAGTTAGAGCCCAGAGGGATAAACATATGACTTTTTCAAAATTTTATGATTTGTCGTTTGATGTGAGGTGTTCAGCTATAAGAATCCAAAATTTCCAGTCTCCAACATACATAGTTTCTGAGAACGGGCTCTGTGACGGACGGACGGACAGACAGACAGAGGAGTGAGATGAATAGGGTTTCGTCAGATGAACGAAACCATAAATATTTAATTGCTTTATTAACCTTGGTATCTTCTAAATTTGTTTGTTCTTAACATGTAGAATTATTAAAAATATTTACTATGAGTAAAAAAAAAAAAAAAAAAAAAAAAAAAAAAATCCTGGCATTCTATAGAACAAGAACATGTTAATTTGTTCCTTAATTCATGCTGAGATGAGTTGTTAATATGCCAAATTTCTGTTTAACTGTTTATAATAACTTCAAGTATCATGTAGCTATTACAGGTAGTGTTGAAATGATGAAAAAATTGGTTAAAATCATTTAATAAATTAAAAAAGTTGTGGTTACTCTTGTTACAAAGAATCTAAAGTTACTCTTGTTACAAAATGAAATTTAAAGTAATAAGTCATAATTTTCATAAATTAATTTCATACTGTTGAAGATTGCACAAATAACAGATAAGCAACACATCTATATGGATAATTGTGATTTTAATTTATTTTTTTCTCCTTAGGATAAACTTTTATATGTTTTTGGTTACTCTTGTTACATGTAAAAGAACAAATTTAATTAACCTTTTTAATTAAAATATTATGTATATATATTTTTTCTTTAAATATTAACTAATAAAAAGATACTTACTACTAGTGTAAAAAATAAAACTGTAGCAAAACAAACAAAACTATTATGACTGATTGGCATTTGAAATAGTATGAAATTCAGGCATATTTGCTGCTAAAAAAAATGTTATTTTGTAACCCATTTACAAACAAAAATACATCTAAATATAGAAAAATACCTCAATTTTATTTTTCTTTGGACTTTTTACTAAAAAAAGATATATAATACACCTATGTCTTAAGAAGAAAAAAAAATGTTCATGATGTCCTACTTTGCATGGAATTGCCCATGTGTTTACACAATCGCGATGTATGTTGAAAGAAATTTGAAAGTTAAATTACTGAAATATAATAAAATACTAATTGCACTTAAATAATCTTAATAAGAGATAATGTTTACATTGAAAAATAAGGAAATATTGAATTATTTATCATTAAAATTTACATTATAAGTTTAAAACTTGTGATTAGAAATTAGGTGTTTGAAAATGTTAATTTAAGTTGTAAAATTGAAATAAATTATATTATTTAAATTAATTTGAATGGGAAATGATGCATTATATTTTTTATGATGCAACAGAATCTAAAAAGTGACCTTACGAATAAAAAAAAAAAAACCCCTTTTCCACCAGAAGCACCTTGCCCCTTTTTAAACGAGGGGGAAACTCTGTTAAAAGTAAAGGTCAAATAAATAATAAATAATTAAAAATGCATAATAAAGATGAGA
Source organism: Maratus speciosus (assembly GCA_963932465.1). NCBI lineage: Eukaryota > Metazoa > Arthropoda > Arachnida > Araneae > Salticidae > Maratus > Maratus speciosus. Next base: position 518,218,006 of record OZ010789.1, on the reverse strand, counting down.
TATCTTGAATTATTCAATGAAACTTGCCTCATAAAGTTACCCTTACTAATTCACAGAAAAATTATAATAAAGAAGTTTTATTGCAGGTTTAGCCACACTTACTAACAAAAAAAGGGTGAACAATATATAAATATATTTGGTAAAAAGATTATGATTACCAGAGATACAGGCCCGTAACTACCGCCGGGGCACTCAAACTGATGGTTAAAAAATTATTGTATTTTATATCTAATCTAACTTCCTATAAAATACCCAGCCCCTAGCTAAAAGTTAATAATAAAAAAAAATCCATCAAAGTGCTAGAGTAAATGTTTTTGTGTGTCTGCTCATGTACTCCATCTTAGAGCATGCAAAAGCAGCTCTAGAGCAGACAGAAGAATGTCGAGTCGAATGTGTCATGTCGCTCCAGGTGCCTGCCGAGTGATGAGTCAAGTGCAGGCTGGGAGGTGCAGTGAGCTAGTGCCATTCATAATGAGTCATTCGTTTGCTAACTGCTCATCAATATCGGATTGTCGGTGCAGTTGAGAGTCGCATAGTAGTAATAGTATGTGTGTAGTTTATTACTTAGTCTTACTTTGCTTGTGTTGAGATAATAGTTTATATTATGATGAAATGAATTCGGCACCAGCCAAGTGGAAATAAAAAAAGACAGGCTCTAAAAAGAAGAAACTTGGAGGCTGCAAAAAATTCGAAGAAGTTATCAACATGCAGTGATGTAGTCGTAAAAAAATCAGAGGGTATACGCTATAGCAAAGGGTATGCGCTAAAGTCATGAATGTCATCCCTAGGGTATAACGCTATAGCTTTATTTGAGAAGCAGCGTGTATGCGGTGCTTCTTAAAAAAAAAATCCAGAAGGTATACGGCATAGACCCTCCACTACACCCCTATCAACATGACTGGACAGTGGAAACCTCTCGACAGGGAATGGTGATAAGAAAGGCCTGTATGGTTTACTTTATTCAGTGTGATGTATAATTCATGTAAAAATAGTACAGTCAAACTTGAATAATTCGAAATCGTGGATAATTCAAATGTTTCTGTCGGTCCCTTGACATTGCTATAAAACACAATCAGTGGTGGATTAAGCACTTAAGAGGCCCCAGGCGTAATAAATTTTGAGGCTCCTCCAAATTTTTTCAGTACCACTATATTGTGCATTTTTTACACTGGTTATCAAAAATTAAGGAAAAGTCACAAAATGCTAATTTTCAAAAACGCGAACATTCAAAAGGAAATAATATAATTCGAGTAATTACTATCTCTACAACACAGATAGCCCATATAACATCTCATTCATGTCACACATGGTCACAAGTGTCACAGTCACTACAGTGGAGCAAAAAAATAGGAAATTCCATACATCTCATTATGAGTCTCAAATGATCCCTATATGCGACTCCACTGAGAAGTCAATGTGACTGCTGCTTTGTGACGAGTCACCAGGTGACTTTATAATGTAGTTAAATTGTGACTCACATGCGACTGTCATTTTTAGACTCGATTTCATAGTCATCATGAATGTTGCATTATGATAAGTCACCAAATAATGTCATATTATAGTCACATGGAGACTTTTCCCTAAAGAGCACAATGGTGACTTCACAGTAGTCTCTCTGTCACCTGAAAGTCATCTTCATTCACATCATAATCATTATGATTGGCCCGGCCCGGTAAAAAATTTAAAAGTTCGGCCCGAGCCCGACCCGGAAAAAACTTAAAATATCGGCCCGAGCCCGGCCCGGCCTGTGAAGGCGCCTACCTTCACATATTAATATTAAGACCTTTCCTCTTTCCCCCCTTTAAAATTACATTTTTTTAAATTCTTAAATTTAATTATCTGTCTGCATTCAGATTCAATCTGTTTTTAGCACTCTTTTCCCTTCATAAATTAAGCATTCAATTCTCAGTCTCTTTAATATTTTAACCGCAGCGCACTGCAGTTAAAAGAAAAGAAATCATTTCCTTTTCTCGCTTAATAACTGGATTCTAATTTTCATCCTTCTGCCTTAGTTTGATGATATGCAGAAATTAGTCAGACATATTACTTCTACATTTTTAGCCGTTGGTCCAGATGTTAGATAGATGTGTCATTTTAGTTATTAACCCTGTCTTTATTTGGTTTTTTTTTTTTTTAACGTGCTCTTTCGGCCGCTTCAATCCCATGAGAACTTTAGCAACCCCTATACAATGCGGTTTATGAGCTAGAATTCCTTCACAGCCATTGGCGTTAAATATTTCTTATTAATCTTTTACATTCTCCATTCAATTTCAATTATTGTACTTTGACCACATGTCTTCCTCTCTTTAATCTCGCCATATAGTGTATATATTTGGCGAAATTCTGTATGTACGTTTGCCAACACTCAAGATTTCAAGAATGTGTATTTTGAGACAGACTAGCTCCTGAACTCGCATGATGTGAATAAAAAAAATTGTAACTCTTCGCTCCCTTCTCCAACATTGGCCGTGTAATTCTCGGCGGTGGTGGAAACGATCCCGGTGCACAATAAAGACCTTCAGAAAATTTCTGCCTTTTATTATCTCAGCATTTCCCTGCCTTCTTCTTAAAATAATTAACAATTGATTTTTACCTTAGAGTCGGTATTGAAGCTTAACAAAATGAACCACCTGTGCAACATCAAATAACTACTTTACAAATACTGGACATCTCCTTTACACGGCCCGAATGAATTTCTACAAAGCAATGATTTTTACGTCGATTTGGTTAAAAAATTGTCTCGTACGGGGAGTTCTGACAAAAAACATTTATCTTAACGTTTTTTTCATGTTTATAATCTTCCCTTTTATAGAAGTGCCGCAGACTGCGATATATATATATATATATTTTAATGAATCTGTATTTCTTGCACGTAAATGTTTCAGTTATCATTAATATTGTTAATCCATATTCCATGTATTGAAGTGTTAAAAATCTGAAGAATGCTATACAGTAAAATCTTCTAAGACGGAATTGTATAGAAAAGAAAAAAAAAAGCGTTATAGACAAATTCCCTTCTTAGAATGCGTAAATGTATTATATATTATTTTCTTACGTATTGGTATATTAATTTTGCATGGATCAACACATTTTTCAGTTTAAAATAGGGTTTCGTCTTTAGGCAGGTTCCTTTTCACACATTTTACTATATTTTAATTTAGCTACATTTTAATAAGCGTTGAAATCTACTATTCTTTAAAAAGAATAAATTATAATGTTTAGATGTAGAATAGTGCCAATTTAAAAATGTATGCATTTAAAAAAAAAAAAAAAAATTTGGACCAAGCCTAATTTAACTGACTTTTGAATGGGCCAGGCTACTCTGAGACAATGATTTTCATACGGGCTGGGTCAAAACTAGGACTGAAAATTTTGGGCCGTGAAGATTGGGCATGAAACCAGTCCCGGCTCTGTACAGAAAAAATAAGTTAGGCCTGGCTCGGCCCGAGCCTTCAGAAAAAAGTAAGGCCCGGCCCGGCCCGGCCCGAGTGCCATGGATGAAAATCGGCCCCGGCCCGGCCCGTGCAGATCTCTAGTTGGTAGCCCTTTTTTATTCCTTTAAGCTTTGAATACATTAGGCTTATATCACCTAATACTGATAGGACTTCAATTTCTTGAATTTTACTCTGCTCCAAAGCTCGTTTTTTCATACGTAACAACTTATGAGTATTTCTTCTAATTGTTTTAAAGTGATTTTCACTCTGTCTTATTCTATGTTTCAGCATTTTTTCTCTTGCTTTATTCTTTTTCTTAATCAGTTGCCAACACTCATCATCAAACCATTCATTAATTTCCCTCCTTTCATCCTTTCCAACTACTTCCTCAGCCGTTTTTAATATGATATTTTTGAATTTAGCCCATTTACTATTGATTATATCTTCCTCATTAAATTCAGCATATTCACTAGCAATTCTTTCTGTTAATTTACTTTGATAAACCTTTCTTCTCTGCATGTTTAGTAAATCTTTTGTTTTACATTTTACTTGTTTAGTTCCTTTTGCATCTCAAAATCTTGTAACTCTTTTTCTGTATTTCATAATAACAAGGAAATGATCAGTATCTAAATCTGCACCTCTATAACTTCGTACATCCATAACATCACTAGCATGTCTTCTGTCGATCATAATGTGGTCAATTTGTTTTATTGTTTTTCCATCAGGAGAAATCCAAGTTTCTTTATGTATGTTCTTATGCTCAAAACATGTACTACTTATGATTAAGTTGTTAGAAGCAGCAAAGTCCACAGCTCTTATTCCATTTTCATTACACAAATCATGTAAACTAAATTTTCCAATTGTTGGTACAAAAGTGTATTCTTTTCCAATTTTAGCATTAAAATCACCTATTACTATTTTAACATCATGTCTTGGTATCTTATCAAATTCAATCTGTAGTGTTTTATAAAAAGTATCTTTTTGTTCATCCTTGGTATCTTCCGTTGGAGCATGGACACATACTATTGAAATTTTAAAAAACTTTGCTCCCAATCTCAAGATACATATTCTTTCATTTATATTGTGAAAATCAATAATATTTTCTCTAAGGCATTTTCTCATCATAAATCCAGTACCATGCGTGTTTCTTTCTGTGCTTGCACTATTAAAAATTGTAAAATCACCAATATCTCTTATCCCACTCTCTTTCCATCTTACTTCCTGTATGACCAATATGTCCAGTCTATAACTATCCATCTGACTCTGTAGTTGCTTCACTGCACCAGTTCTGTACATACAACTTATGCATCAATAAATATTTAAGTAAGGTAATATTTGGAAAAAACAAAACTTGTCTAATTCGAAATCTAGGGTAACTCGAATTTTTTTAGCAGTCCCTTAGACTCCGAATTATTCAAGTTTGACTGTATATGCATATGCCCCAAACAAATTACTTTTGTTAACCCTATACCTGGCAATCGGGAAAAGTAGTTTTGAAGTTTATAATTAAAGCACTATTATAGAGGTAAAAGATCAGTCTGCACAAGGTCTTGCAGAAGAAATACTTACTTCATTGGAAGAGAAAAACTTGTATTTGACCAAATGTTGTAGATAAAGCTACGGCTGGGCTGCATACAGTGGGGTGCAGCAGTGTATTAAAGAAAAAAGCTCCACATGCATATTTTGTGCACTGTGCTGCACATAACCTTAATTTAGTATTAAAGGATGCTGTGGTAGGAAATCGAGTGGCCTGCCACTTTTTTTTAAACCATTCAAAGTGTGTATTGCTTTTTTGGTGATAGTATTTTGCGCTGGCAAGACTTGAAGTCAGAGAATGACATTGAGGCTCAGACTGATTCACAGAATTCGAAAGTAACACTGAAAACTCTTAATCTAACTCACTGGGCTGGTAGGCATGAGGCAGTGTATGCACTGAAACACAGGTTTTGTGATGTATTGAAAGAAATGAAGCACAGCAGATAAAGAAGAAACTTGAAAGTTTTGATTTTGTATTGCTTTTGGTTGTGCAGTGAGAAGTTTTAGAGTCTCTTAACCTCGTATCAAAATCCTTACAATCTGAAACCATGGACCTGTTATATGCATATGAGTTATTGGGTAATTTATTGTTAAGGATAACCTAAATACATGGAAAATTTGAAGAACTTGTTTCTGAAGCATCAGATGTTTGTAGGCGATGGGGAATAAACAAAGAATTTCGCCAGAACAGATTAAGGAAAGTGAAAAAACACTTTGATGAGTTGAGTGAAGATGAGAGATTAATAGACCAAAAATCTTGTTTCTGAGTCACTGTGTTCTGTCCAATGGTAGACACACTTTGTACTCAGCTTGACCACCATTTTGAAGGGATGAAAGCTGTTCTTGACATTTATCAAGTAATACAACCTGATTTTTTAGCCAATGCAAGTGAAAGTGATATTCACACACACACACAAAAAAAAACAGTTGATTTCATTAATAAGTTTCCAAATGAGGTGAGTCCAGCTTTTCCTTCACAATTATGTTCAGTGAAAAATTCGTTTCAAAACAAACTGGAAAAAATGAAAAATGTTAAGGAATTTGCTAATTATACAGGGTGCAATATGTTATCTATCGCCTTTAATTTCTCCATCGTTGGCCGTAGACATATAGTTCCAATTGCAAAAACGGTTCAAATACGCTAAATATTCATGTTGTGGCATTATTTAAAGTCAAAAATCAATTTTATAAAAATTACGAAACATAACTTTTTACGGTCCCCTAGTCCCTATAGTTATATTTAATAAAAGTTTACACATATCATAACAGATATAACACAAAAAGTTTGTCATTTGTATTGCAAAAATTGACACAGTTATTAAATTTCAAAGTTTGAGATTTTTGCACATGATTTTGTCTTTCATTGAGGGATCAGTTAAAAGATGAATTAAAGTAATTCAAGATCAAATTCAGTGTGCAATGTCCTTTTTACGGCGAAACCACTTTTAGCCGGTATCTAAAAATTTGAACTAACTTTTATGGGTCGAAGAACATTCAAATGTCAAAGTAGGTAGAATCGACAACCGGAAAATAAAACATACTCACTGAGGACTAGATAAATAGCAGCGGAATTGTGCCCTGATTTTGATCTTGAATTACTTTAATTCATCTTTTAACTGATCCCTTAATGGCAGACAAAATCATGTGTAAAAATCGCAAACTTTGAAATTTGATAACTGTGTCAATTTTTGTAGTACAGATGTCAAACTTTTTGTGTTATATCTGTTATGACATGCGTAAACTTTTACTAAATACAGTCGGACCTCTATTTAACGAAGTCGCTAAATCCCGGAAAAAAGTTCGTTATATGGAAAATTCGTTAAATAGAGATTCACCTTTTAAAATACTTTAAACTACATAAAACAGATTTTAAATTCATCAACACTAAATATTTTTACTAAAAGTAATTAATCACAGTTTTTTAATAAATTATATCGATTTGTTTTATTTATTTTACCCACCAATATCCATCATCAATTCATTTTTTCTATGTGTTTAAATCTTTGAAATCTGCAAGGAAAACAAAACATTGTCCGGGAATACATTGTATTTTCTGTTTAAAGTAAATAGTTTTACATTAAAATTAATGAATTTTAATGACCTTATCGTATTTATTCTTATTATAACAAATAATTTTAACCATACAATAATATATGCGTCCTTAAATTTAGTTTCTGAAAAACTCTGTTAATTTTGTCTGAGTTTTTTCGTTTAAAAAGTGCTTTCTCTCATAATACGTCTCGCATTTTTGCAATGCACCAAAAAACCCCTTCATGCATATTTTCGTCTAACTATAATCCGCGTTGGATTGTTTCAAATGATTTTAGCATTTCATCATACGAAAATTTGGTAATTCCTGCATCATGACATTTCCATCACCATCATATTCGTCTTCATCGCAATTCATTTCTGTATTGTTTTTATTTTTCACACTGTCGAAAATATCCAATTCGGATAGTGTTTCCGAGGTCTCAATTTCAGAATTAAGTGAAATACAATCATCAATAAGCACATCATGGTTAATTTCTTCTTTTTTCTTATCTGCATCCACATTTTTATAAGTTACTCTAAGGGATTATCGTTTTCGTCCTCTGTACTTACCAAATTCTCACTACCAACAAAGAAGGTGCCTGGTAAAACCAGTTCAAGGCCATTGAACATCATAAAATGTGTTTAAAGAAAGAATAAGTTTGAAATGTCCAGAAATATTTTGAGAAATGGGGAGGAAAAAAAATTTAGATCACAAGAAAAAGTTCGTTAAATAGAGAATGCACTTCGCTATTTGGAGGTTATTTTACACAGAAATTCGCAAAATGTTGAAATATATTTGAATAAAAATTATGTACGTTTATGTTAGGCGTTTTCTGTACTATAGCTTCCTCATACCATTAAATTGTTTTTATTCTTGTTATAGACTTTTTCAGTAAAAAATGACTAAAGTATTTCTGTAGTTGTACTCAAAAATTAAACTTATTAAAAGTTACTGTTTCAAGTTTTTTTTATGTTAACAACAGTGTAGAGAATATTTTACGGTGTATTTTTAATGTGTGATTTTATAAATTTTTAATAAACATACACTCTTTTTAGAAATTGTACTTGTGTAAGTATTTAGCTTTTGTATTATTCACCTTATTCTTTTTACAATTATATGCGCTGAATATTTAATTTCCAAAACTTGTATCATAAAAATAATCCATTTAATAATTTGTTAATTGTATAAGCTACATAAATACTTGAACATTTGGCTTAGTGAACCTTTTGTAGCTAGTTTTGTTACCATTGCATAGACCAATAGATAAAAACAAATGTTTGTGAAATTGGAATAAACCCCCATCCATATAAAAACAAAGAAGCATTGAGGGGCCTCATTATAAAGCTTTGCCTTGGGGCCTCCAAGTTTATAGTTATGACTCTGCAGTGATATTAGCAATATCTTGAATTTTTTTAGAAATAAATTTATATACTTCCTTCATGAAAAAGTATGAGTTCAGTATTATTAACAAGAATTATATATTAAAATACATATGGAATGATATAAAAAAAAAGTCTGCAATTTTGTGCCTACATCTGAACTGAAAGTTTCATTGTTTACATCTGCAATAATGTGGATTTTAGGCATTTACAGATTTTAGAGTTGTGGATTTGAGGGAGTCTACTGTATAAGTTTGGTGATGCTTTGGGATGATCCTAAATGGTTTGCTTTTGCTGTATTGTAATTACAAGAACTGCTCTGCTATAACAAAAAAGTTCCAAAATATCTTTTACTTCTAATTTAATGTAAATTAGTTACACTGTACTTTGTGCTGGCATACTATTTCTGCTGTACCTTTGATGTAAATAATTTCTAAATCTATAATATTAATAAAAGAAAGTTTCATTCTGTCTCTCACTCCGTATGTGTGTATCAGTCTGCCTGTCATCGATGGCTAGTGACATCTACTACACATAGAAGAGAAGGCTCAAAATTTAGACGGGGATAGTCCAAGGCAGGTCCTAATGCACCTGTGGCTCAGATTTTTCATTTTTTGATAATTAGCCAAAATATTAATTAAAAATGAAAATGATAGCTCACCTAAAATACATTTTTCTTTTAGAGTGTGTGTGTCTGGATAGTTAAGATGCTTCTGCAAATCTCCAAGCAGAGAAAAAAGAAAACACCAAGCACCTTTTCATTTCGCTCCATCTTTGTAAACATGCATCGGCCAAAATATTTCAAATACAAAAAAAAACTAAAAACATTATTTTTAAATTTTGTACTTTTTACTTTAGAACCCTGCAAACTGCATTAAAAGAAAAGAATTTTAACCTTTTCAAAAATATTTTTGAAAAAAGTTAAACTTCATGGGTGTTTTCATTCCCCTTTTTATTGAAGCTCATATCAGACTCAATGTTTGTTAAGTATTACAAAAAAATGAAAAATACCCACTTAATTCGGATACTTTCTTTTCTACAAAGGTACAATTCATTTTTTAAAATACGAATATTAACTCTTTCAAAAAAATTTGTGACAAAGTCAATTTGTGCTTCCTAGAAACACTATTTTTTCTACGCTAAAAGTAACTAAATATTGGTATTTTAACACAATATTTTTACACATTCTTCATACACTTGATTTACATCACATATAAAAATTTCCAAACATTCGGACAGTTAGAAGCAGAGTTTCCCCCAGGTTTAAAAAAGGGCAGAGTGCTGCTTGTGGGAAAAGGGCACTTTCGGATTTCGAAGGGCCTGTTTTGGATTCTTGAAATTTTTAAAGGCATTCTTTTGATTTTTAAAACTACTTTGCAATATTTAATAGACAGAACACTATTTTAAAGACAGCAATGAGTCAATTTTTACTATGCAAGTAATTTTTTTAATAAACAAAGGAGCAGACACTTTTTCAGGTGGCGGCAACAAGGGGGCTAATTTTTTAAATGAGGGGCAAGAGGGGTGTTATATTGTAAAGCTAAGGGCAGGCAGGGTGCAGCATTCTCCTGAAACTGTCTGGGGGAAACTCTGTTAGACGTATTTAAAAAAAAAAAAAAACTATATATGCTAAATTTTTGCTCAAAACATCAATATATGGATGGCTTTTGCTCAGGTTTTTAAAACTAAATATCCATATTTTTGCATGAAAATTATATGCAGAGTTCTGAATAGAGATTGACCGAATACCAAATAGTCGGTTCAGTATTTGATGATTTGGCATGTAAATCAAATATTCAGTTTCGGCTAAATTTTCCAAATAGTATTAATTTATGAAAAACAATAGGTAGACTATTACTAGTTGTAAAAATACACAATGACCAATGCTCATTTGATGTTATTTTAATATGCTTCAGTTATAAGGGATCATTTAGAAAAGCAGATACACTGCTATCTGTAATCAAAATTTACCATGGGCAAATTACTGTGTAAAAATAAGTTTTTCAACTTTAGCTGGTTGTAATCTGTTCCTTTTCTGTTCATAAATCTGCCCAGTTTCAGAAGATAAATGTTCACTATAAACACTGTTGGCAGGTGCAGATAAGTATTTTCTTAGAAATAGAAGAATTCCCTTTTAGTTAGAAGTAAAATAGACTAAGTTATGAGTTTCAATATTATATACATGAGTTCAGAGTTCAGCTGCACTGCAAAAAATAAGCCAAAGGACATTTTTAATAATAATAAAAGAACAAAAGGGAAAAAAAAAGAACTTTTCCTTCCTAAAATAGTCTATATTAAGACCAATGTCAGACAGGCGTCTTTTTTGCTTGCGTATTATCCATTCACAATGCTATAGCATTGTGAATGGATAATACATGCTATAGCATTGTGAATGGATAATACATAAGCAAAAAAGCAGCAAAAAAGACGCCCGTCTGACATTGGTTTTAGGGTAAAATCAAAACAAGTGTCTACAATAGAGAAAAAAAATTAAGGAAAATGGGGCATCTTTCCCTTATCATTTAATTTTTATTATGTTACATTAGTTTTTCTTTTATTTAAATTTATTTAATGTATATTTTCTTTAATATACACATGAAATAAGTATTACCTCTATGTCTATTCTATATATTTTATATCCATTAAAATAAAATCGCTCAAATTTTTTATCTTCATCACCACACAGTTAAATCATTAATCAAAATATAAAGCAATAATTTGTCAGAAAATAGTTAAATGTACAAATTGCTATGTTACCTTTTTTATTTGAGAACATTTCTATTCAATGTGTTCATAATTAGACCATAGATAATCAGTAAATCAATTTAATGATAACATCCAGTTTCTTTTTATTTGAATGAACTTTGTTTTTCTGACAATCCTTATCCTTAATAATAGTCTGTAAAATTTAATATTTTCATAATTTATTTTGGGTACTGACTAGAGATAAAATAATAAAAATAAGTGGTGGATAAATGAATTTGTGAGTGACAATCATAAACAAATCATTAAATTTTTTGTGTAATTAGATTTAAAAATAAAAATGTAATTGGATATAATATTAATAATTTAATTTTAAAGTTTATTAAAAAAAGCTAAAATATGCAAAAATATTTATTAAAAATTTTTAAGTATTCGGTTGTCAAATATCGAATATTTAGCAGAATTCCAGCTTCGGTCGATCCCTACTTCTGAAACATTATATTTATAACTCAGAAAAAGTTCAAAGAGTTTGGAGGAAAAGAACTATTTTGTTTGTCCAGACTTTTCTCCCAGGGACCTGTTTTTGTGAAATTGTGAACAGCTTTTTACATTTGTGAAAAATCTAATTATAATTTTATGAATTTGAAATTATCATTATATTCCGGTTCATTTTTATATTTTTTAAAGAAGATATATGTATGGGAAAATACATATATTTTCTTTCTTTTATATGTAAAAGTGACAGTTCAGATTTTACTTTTAAATTATTAAATTTGTGAAAAGGTTCAGTTTGGAGATGGAAAAGTTTTCTGAAAAACCTATTTTTAAAACAAAGAATTTTGTGAAGAGTCCTGTTTTAAGGTGAAAAGCAGACTTAGATAAAATGTAAAACTGTCTGCAAACTCAAATAATTTCTTAAAAATTTTCTGCAAAAAAACGCCACACCACTCCCGAGTCCTATATCGCCGCTAACAGCAAAAATGAAAAGTTATATGCGAGTGGAGTGCCACTAAGCAACACCACAAAAAGAAAAATATTAATTTACAAGCATTATTAAAACTCAGTCAAGAAATGTAGTATTGAATGGTATGCTTAATACAGACAACTAATGAATAAAAGAAAAACTAATGAAAAATTTAAAAAAATATATTTATTAAAATGTGAAATATTTTAATCATTAACTTATATAAATACATCAGTTTATGATTGCTCAACAAAACTGTTATTTTATTAATCTATAAAATAATTGAAATATGAATAAATGAATGTTAAAATAAAAAAGTTATTAGTCCATGAATGGAAGAGATGAACTCTTACTCATCAATTTATCTACTGTTTTTGAGACAAACCATTCCTTAATATTGCGACTTGTTCTTAAAAAATTTAAAAACTTTTTTTCCTCCAGTTGAAAAATAGTCTGCAGACCTTCTCAAGAGTCTGCGACGAGCATCGCACCGATTCTCTGCCCGGTGACTTGATATTTATTTAATTTTTTTTTTTTATAAAGAAATTTGCAAAAAACCCCATCAAAACTGTCTACAAACTTTGAAAATTTTCTGCGAACGGCGTTCGCGTGTTCGTATATATTATCTGACTCTGGTGAAAAGTTTTGTGAAAGGTTCTGTTTGGAAACGAAAAATTTTATTAAGTGTCCTTTAAAGAACCATTCACAAAATTATGAAGAAACTGGAAATAGTGCATTTCAAGAATAGAAATAAACTGCATCCTTTTTTAGGTCCCAGTTTCCTCCTAAATAGATCCTTGGTTTTTAATATTAAATGACCCAGCAAGGAAAAAAAAAACGTAAGTAAGAAGAAAAGACAGCCCTTTTACAACTAAATATCGATATCCCCAATATGAGGTTTGTTTGGAAAGTGTTTTTCATTTGAAAATATAAATTCTTACAAAATTGGATTAAAGAGTCAGGTTATAAAGTCATGTAAATTTGAGGTTTATTTAAGGTTATTTATAATCACGGGTCCAGTAATGCAGTGCAGATCAGCTAGTGTAGAATAAAATTACATTTCTTTTTTTAACAAAAAATTGAAAGATTTTATGCAACACAAATTCAACACATTGAGTTGCCTGTTGCCACCCAGCTAGATTTTAAAAAAATGTAATTTGAAATTTCTAACCCATTGCATGCTGCTTCTTTATTTTTTAGATGAATTTGTATTATATTAAAAATAACTAATGCACATTTATTTTACAGATAATGTAAGAGATTGGTAATTGACAATTGCATTAAAAAAAAAAAAAAAAAAAGTTGTTTTTATTCAAACACTTTGTGAAAACTCATTTTTAGTATATTTTGCAATTGTATCTAGAGATGACCCTTTTTGTTTAATTTAACAAGGGTAAATATAAAAATTTAAGATAAGTTTGTAAAATAATGCACTCAACTCAAAATAATTTTGTCAATATAAACTATTGTGATTTTCACTTTTTGTAAAAATGTTAAGAATAACTGAAAGAAAAATAACTAGGTACACAGATATGCATACTGATTTAAATTATTGTATACGTGTTTAATTCATTTCTTCTTTTGTCTGACCTATATATAATTTAAATGATATCACATATATAAAAATAAATACAGAAGAGTGAAAATTTAAAAACAAGAAACTACAAGTGTGTTAAGGATTCTTTAGAAGAGCTTCATGTCACAATTTATAGTGTAGAAATATGTTATTTCATCGAATACTGTCGGCATGCATCTTTACATATATAACATACCTGAATTTGAGTCGAATTATACCTAAAAAATATTTGTGGTATTCTTGTTACTTCAGTGAGCACCATACTTAAAGGCTATAAAACAGGAAAAGGAAAATTAGTTTTTGTTTTCATGGATTAAAACTAATTAAAATAAAATAAATAAACTGACTATAACTGAAAGTAATACACACATACAAAAAAAGAAGTCTATAACTTCAGTTCTAATTAACAATACAAGAAACATTATTAGCACTTATATAAAAAAAAATAATACTTGGGTAGCTGCAGAGTTCATAAATGTCATATTTCCATGATATTTTTTAAAGTTTAAAAAATATCCAATATCTTCAAAATAGTCAACTTATTGATTATTATAAATATTATGAGACTTAATACAAGGTAGAAACTAAAACATATTGAACTTATCATAAAAACTTAATAAAGCAATATTCTAAATGTCTTTTTCACTTATATAACAAAATTGAAGATCAACTAATTGAAACAAACACAACTTGCTTTCTTACACTCATCAAAAAAGCAAACTGTAAGAATCAATATCAATGAAGAAAATTTTATATTTAATACAGCAAAATATTAAATACAAAATATTTTTTTGTAATTGAATAATTTGAAAATAAATGAAAGCTTTTCTGCTTATTCCCTAACCTGTTTGCAGTTGAAACTGAACTAAATCAAAATCAGAAAACATTATTTTTAATGAAGCTGTAAATACTATCTTATTGTTCAAATTAAGCAGTTTATCTTAAAATTGATTTTCTCAGTTAATATTGTCACTTATAAATATTGGTTCTACAGATTTAGTCCATGTCAATTCAGGCAGCCAAAGAAAAAATCTTACCTTCATAGTCTCAGAAGTTTTTGAATTGAACATATATTAAAAATTCAGGAAAAAATAAGATAACTGTATATTTTTGTTCTGTCCAAAAAAATTCCTGGTCCAAGATACAGGCCGCCAAAGATGGCATCCCGAGCACCATTTCCCATTCGCGATTTTTGACAACAATTTTAAAGTGCTCTATCTCTAGAACGGTGCAAGATATTTTGTTGTGTTTTTTTTATTTTAAAGATAATATTCTTCTACTTAAAATGATACACCTAATTTTAAAATATGTATTCAACTTTTCCTAATTTTATCAATTATTATTATTTTTTTTTTTTTCAAAAATGCCAATCCCAAAAATTTTGATTTTTTTGCTGTTGATCAATACCATTGAGTACTTACTACCTTCCCTGTAAAGGAGAACTTCCACTTTTGATTTTGACAAGTTATACAAGGTGTGTCTAAAAAGTTCGGTGAATGGAAGCATAAAACAAAACATGGAAACAAAATATCTTAACTATGTACTAAAATGAAGTGTATTAAAATATACATTCTGTAAAATATGTGGTGCAAAGAATATTAATTATTCATTTACAGATCTTCACAAAAGAATTCCATTACATAATGGTATAAGGGAAATATTATTTGTGGCATATTTTAACTATGCTAAACTCTTTCACATATAATGAAATTGATATATGTTGCTAAGGTTTACAACAAGTTACTTCCTGTGTATCAGGGTTCGTTGATATATATCAGTGGATATATATCATGATATATATCTTGATATATATCCAATATTTATTTTTAAAATATCAAGATTTTTGATATTTTCGATATTTCCAAATTCTTGATATTTATTTTCAAATTATCAAGATGTTTGATATTTTGTATATTTGATATTTATTTTTAAAATATCAATGTATAAGATAATTTTGATATTTTCTTCAGTCAAAACAAGTGTAAATGAAATTTTTAACTGTTATTGACTGTGCCATTCTGTAGATAAAAAACTTTTGTCTCTGGCAGTGACTTTTTTAGGCAAAGAATACAACAAAATTTTTTTACAAATATCTTTTCTAAGCTTCATGTTTGAAACTTTTATTTTTAAATGTAGAACTAATAATTATGAGAGACAATTAATTCAGAACAGCCATTGAAAGAGAAACTGTTATTTACATAATAATTTATATACAGCATTATTAGAAAAGAATATTCTCAGTTTGGTTTAATTGAGTCTAAACTGTACTACAGGTTAGGGAATAAACAATAAGACAAGCTTACATTTATGTTAAAATTCTTCCATTAAAAAAAAAAAAAAAAAAACTAATTTGTATTTAAAATTTTATTTTATAAAATATAAAACTTTCTCAATACTTGATACAAAACCTATAGTTTATGTACATATGCAAAATGTATGCAAATACTATATGCAAATTGTATCTGTTTTCAATTAGTACATCTTCAATTTTGTTCTAAGTAAAAAAAAAAGAGAAATGCATTTTAGAATGCTATTGTGTAAGTTTTGTATGTTAATTGCAATATGTTTTAGTTTCTAATTTATATTATGCTTGAAAATATTCATTATCAGCAGTAAGTTGACTATTTTGAAAATAGCAGATATATATCAAAATATCGGATATTTTTGATATTTTCAAAAATATCGTGATATTTACGAACCCTGTGTGTAATAGAAAGTGCATAGTATTTACAGGAGCACACAAAAGATTTCAAATACTTTACTGTATACGAAATACTGTATATTAGCGATGATTGCTGGAAGTGCATTTTTAGTTGTGATATGAGTTTTTAATTTTAACTAAATTTATCCATACTACGTTGTGTGCATAAATGTTGTAGATCATATATAGGGGTGCGCAAAAGAAATCTTAAGGATTACTGAGTATGAACAAAAGTGATTTAAAGGTGATTTTTAAATGAGTTATGCATTTTTATGCTGAACTTCATTTAGTACACTAAGATATGTTTGTAGAATATAAATAAAATGATATATACAGGTTCACGCAAAGAATTAGATATAGGACCGACTATGGATGATAAACTCTGGAAATGTGATTTCACTAGTTTTAAGCATGTTTTAGTCTTAATTAAATATTAGCTAAATAGTGGCATGTGTATAAAGAGAGTATGTAAAATAGAGGGTTGTATGAAAGTATTCAAGTATGCTTCCATCTATTGATATAAATTTCTAAAAGTAAAATTACAACCTATTTATGTGTTTTTAACACTTTCCAATGTAGTTCAAAGTCTTTGTGGATTTGGTTTGTCTGCCCGTCTGTCTGAATTCTAACTTGCATTAATAAGGTTGTATTGCTGTGTAATTGATAATATGTTATTGAGATTGTTTTACTATGCAATGTCGATAGTGAAAATAAAATATGTATCACTTCAAATGTTATGAAAATCGAATTAAAACTTAAAGATATTAATAAAAGATTTCTTCATTCTATTTAAAAATCCTATATAAATACATAATTGATTCAATGATATACCATGATAGGCAGTGGCGCACCCAGGATTTTACCTTGGAGGGGGCCCAATATTGGCGGTGAAACAAAATAAAATTAGTGGGGGCAAAATTTCTCTAATTTTGATTACAGTAGGAAATTACAAAGGGACACTCATTAATCATAAAATTACAGTAATTAATTCAGCATCAATTAATTGGTTATTTATTTTAATGAAAATTAAAATTATTATCCTTAAAATTTAATTTATATAATAATTTAAAAAAGTACTAACTTTTGAATGTGCAGAAGTTAAACATTTAAAGGGCTCATAAATAAATATTTGTAGAATTTCCTATTTATATCTATCTGATTGTCAGACATAGTTTAAGAAAAATATCCAAAATAGGCTTGACAAGATGAATTATTGGATACAAATTTTTGGGCTAGTTCATTTAAATTTAACTCATCACTCAGAATTGTATGGGAATTAATAAACTAATAGATAATTTCATCTCTTCAGTCGCAGTTACATTAACCTCTCTGTTTTATATACACTGCTCAAAACAATTAGGGGAGCACATGGTTTTAACAAAATTATGCAAATATTTACACCGACAAGTAATGTAAAATAAAACTTCCATAATTTAAAGCGTAGTAGAAAATAGATGAAGAAAATTTCACGTGCAAATTAAAGCTTATGACATCAAAAACCAGAAAAAGGAGATAAGTGCAGAAATCTGGATTTTGCAGAAATGTCTGTTTCACACTCTCAGTTGTAAAACTCAATTTCTCTGCTTGTGTTTTGAGAAAAGGTGACTTGAAAATGTCACAACAATGTGATTTACCATAATCTATGTCTTGGCGTGTTATCGGGACAGTTGAATTTGGGGAACCACAACGAAGTGCAGCAGACGCTGTTGGAGTCGCAAAAAGTGTCAGTGCAAGGTTGTGGAATCGATTCCAAGACACATAGAATGGTAGGCATCGACAAGGGCAAGGTCGGTCATGTGCCACCTCATAAACTGATGACAGATATAACCTGTTAAAAGCTCGTGGAGACGTAACGGGCAATGCTACTCAGCTGCAAACACAGTTGTTCTTGGCCACAGGACGATGAGTATCCACCCAAACAGTTCGAAATAGGCTTCATCAGGGTGGTCTCTATGCATGTAAGCCAATGGGTCTGTATTCCGTTGATCCCAAGCAACTGTGTGGCGTAAAGAAGGTAGCAAGCAACTGAACATCGAGATTGGAGATAACGTGGTTGGAGTCAAAACCTACTTACAGATGATCGTCCCAATTCAGTCTGGATGTGCATGGAGAGAAAGGAGCACTCAAAATAATCTCACATTCATTCGTGAAAGATCACATTACAGACGAGATAAGTTGATGCTATGGCCTGGAATTAGGATAGGTGCACGTACGGGCCTGCATATCATTCAGAGTTGCACTTTGACGGACCAAAGTTATACAGACAAGATACTGAGACCATATATCATATTTTATGTTGTATTGGTGATTCTTTGGTGATTTTGCTTGCCCCCTAATTTTTTTGAGCAGTGTATAACAGAGTTAGCCCATTTAATCTTGATTCTGTCATTGTGGATCTTAAGTTAGTTTTTAAAATGTGTAATGTCAAAAATTACCTTTCGCTGAGACAGCATTGCAAATATCTTTAGTTATTTGTAGATGTTGGGGTATAACATTTTGTCGCATTTCGAAACTGCTTATATGGCATTCTTGCATCGAGTTATTGAAAGCTATTTCTCAAATTTTCTATAGCTGAACTTGAATTCGGCATTCAAAATTTCTGAATTTGTAGAAAGCAAATCATCTACATATAATTCACACAATTGACGAAAATCTTTTATTTCACTAGCTGCTGGAGCATTTTTTCCATTATGTAGAAAAAAAATCAAAATGTTGCGGTGCCGAATGAAACCGAGGAAGATGATATAGATATCGAGAATACCTTAAAAATTGCTTTAGCTATGGAGAAAGCTATGAAAGGGGCAAATGAGATAATGGGGAAATCTTTAGAAATTAAGGAATTTAGCGTGGGAAAAAAATAAAGAGCAGTCAAAATGTGTTTCGCAAAGGAAAAACTTGGAAAACAAAATCATTGGGGAAAGAAGGAAAAAACAAATTGCACAAGGTGTACGGCAACTAATCATGATAAGCATTCCTGCAGATTTAAATTAGCTAAGTGTCATTTTTGTCAAAAAATTGGGCACATTCAAAAAGCCTGTTTTGCCGCAAACAAAGGGTTAAAAGCAAACATGGTAAAACAAAAGCAGGTAGATACTCTGAATTCTAGTGAAAATGTTATCCCAATGTATTCTTTTGATTTGAACTCGCTAAAAGAGGAGGAGCAAAGAAAACCTCCTATTATGTTAACACTAATTGTTGAAAATAAACCTGTAAGTATGGAACTGGATACTGGAGGGGCCGTCTCGGTAATGAGTGTTAAAAAATTTCGTGAGATTTTGAAGAAAAAAATTAAGCCCTCAAAAGTAGTTTTTAAAACATATAAAGGTGAAATAATTGTACCTTTGGGATTTGTTACTGTTGATGTTGAATACAAAAATCAAAAATTCAAATTAAATTTGTACATTGTTAAGGAAAATTTGGATACAATTTTTGGCCGTGAATGGCTATATAGTATCAATTTGTATTGGAATTCTATCAAAGCAGTGAGAACATCTTGTGAATATGATTTGAATAAATTGTTAGAAGAGTATAAAGAACTTTTCGACGATCAGTTAGGTGAAATTAATAATTATGAAGTAAAGTTGGAACTTAAATCCGATGTAATACCAAAATTTTGTAGAGCCAGACCCGTACCTTTTTCTTTAAAAGATAGGGTTGAAGAAGAAATTGATAGGCTTGAAAGGGAAGGTATCATAGAGAGGGTAGAATCCTCGGATTGGGCAACACCAGTTGTCCCGGTTGAAAAAACTGATGGGTCAATACGCCTATGTGCAGATTACTCTGTTACCGTAAACCAAAATATAATGATACAACAACATCCTTTACCAAAATTAGAGGAAATATTTTCAAGCTTAAATGGGGGTAAACATTTTTCAAAAATTGATTTTAAGCATGCATATTTGCAAATGAAAGTGCATCCCGATAGTCAAAAACTCTTAACTATAAATACTCATAAAGGGTTATATGTATGTAAAAGACTTATGTATGGTTTAAATTCTGCCCCAGCTATTTGGCAAAGATATATTGGTGGTCTTTTCCAGGGGATGGAAGGTATTAAAGTTTTTATGGATGATGTTAGAGTGACTGGATCAGATGATAATTTACATTTAGAGGCCTTAAGAAAATTTTTTCAGAAATGTAAAGATCATGGGCTGAAATTAAATTTGGGTAAGAGTAAATTTTTTCAAAAAGAAATAAAATTTTTAGGGCACAAAATTGATGAAAACGGTTTACATAAAACTGATGAGAAGATTTCTGCGATTTTGAAAGCTCCTAGACCTACAAACGTACAAGAAGTACAGAGTTTTTTAGGGCTTGTTAACTTTTATGGAAAATTTTGCCCTAATTTGGCTACAATAGCGAATCCTTTGTATAAATTAACACAGAAAGATGTTAAATGGGTTTGGTCAAAGGATTGTCAGGAAGCTTTTGAAAAAATTAAAAAGGAAATTTGTTCTCCGCGTGTCCTAATGCATTATGATCCATCACTGCCATTGGTATTGGCAACTGACGCATCTCCTGTTGGGGTAGGGGCGGTACTTTCCCACTCTTTACCTGACGGAACGGAAAGACCAATAGCTTTTGCCTCCAGAACTCTCACAAAAACTGAGCAAAGATACGCTCAGATTGATAAAGAAGCACTCGCAATTGTATGGGGTGTCAAGAAATTTTATCTTTACCTAAAAGGGAGACGATTCACATTATTAACTGACCACCAACCTTTAGTGGCCATCTTTGGATCGAAGAAAGGTCTCCCAATTCTGGCAGCGACAAGATTGTTACATTATTCTTTAGTATTACAATCTTTCCAGTTTGACATAAAGTATCGTCATACAAAAAACCATGGTAATGCTGACTGTTTGTCTAGGCTGCCGTCCACTTCCGAACAGCTAGACGTTAAAGATGAAATTTCTCTATTTCAGTTAGCACAAATAGAAACTCTTCCTGTCACAGCTAGTGACTTAGCCAAAGAAACTCTTTTGGATGCAGACCTCGCTCCAATACTTCATGTGTTACAGAGTGGAGGAGTTTTAAGGGGAAGAGAAGCAGAATATAGTCTACAAGATGGTTGCATACTGTTAGGTCAGCGGGTGTGCGTCCCTAAACGGTATCACGCTCAGCCCAGTAGCAGAAAGTTCCTGACGGGTGACGTGCGTCGCAGATTTTCTTTTCCCTTTTGCAGATTTTTTTTTCTATTGGATCTTTTTCCAACTTTATATTATGTTTAGTTCTTTATTATTTATTACTAAAACTTAAGATTATTATTAATAAAAATGAGTAAAATGCTTAAAAACATTAAAAGTAAATGATTAATTAATTAAAGGTTCATTTGTAATATTTTACCTGCAGATTATTTTCAGTCCCTGAAAGATCTGTCGCAGACACTTGGAAAATTTTCTGCTATTGGGACGCTCAGGTGCTTGAAGAGTTGCATCATGGCCATCTAGGTGCTGTAAAAATGAAATCTATCGCGAGATCTTACGTTTACTGGAAAAACATCGATAAGGACATAGAAAACACGGCCAAGAACTGTGTAGACTGTGCTCGATATAAAACCGACCCACAAAAAGTGAAGGTGCATTACTGGGAGTATCCTAGTACACCTTGGCAACGTATCCACATAGATTTCTCTGGACCTATCTTTGAACATATGTTCCTGATTATAGTAGATGCTCATTCAAAGTGGTTGGAAGCTTATCCAATGAGATCCACCACAACAACCAAAACGATTGAATGCTTAAGAGACTGTTTCGCACGATTTGGATTGTCACTTATGCTTGTAAGTGACAACGGTCCACAGTTCACATCGTTTGAATTTGACATGTTTATGCGTAATAACGGCATTAAACACAGAACCACTGTGCCCTTTAAGCCATCTAGCAATGGGCAGGCCGAAAGATACGTATTTACAGTGAAGCAATCTTTAAGAGCTATGCAAAATTATGGCGGAACGATACAACAAAAATTAAGTACGTTCCTTATGCAATACAGAAAAGCTCCGAACCTCACTACACTCCATAGTCCAGCCATGCTCATGTTGAAGAGAGAGATTCGGACGAGAATCGACCTGCTGCGTCCTGATCTTAAGAGCAGAGTGGAAGAAAAAGTTCGTAAAGGAACTTATGAATTCTCAGATAGAGGGTTCCGAATTGGCGACAATGTCGCTGTACGAAATTACCGGCAAGGAGACAAGAGATGGAGGTTTGGAAGAGTCGTTAGTAAAGATGGGCAACTACATTACACTGTGGATGTAAATGGCCAATTGTGGTGTAGGCATGTGGATCAAATACGGGATGGAGGAGACATAGAGGAAAAAGAATGCGAGCTCCGACGACAGTCTTCAAAACCTGCCATTCCTGTGCAAGATGCTGAGGCTCCGACGTCCAGTGTTGAGTCAACACCATCACCGACCTGTAGGGAGACGGAGACGACTGATGCAACGCCAGTCTCAATTCCTACACCAGAGCATGCTCCACTCATAGCCCAGGGTTCAACTCCGACACCACAACCAGTTCGCCGATCCACTAGAGTCCGGAAACCTCCAAAGCGATTAGATCTATAGAAGAAGTTTTGGAAGGGAGGAGATGTGGTGTATTTGACTGTAACCGCGACTAGCGCGAAAGAAAAAGAGAATGTTTTTGTGTGCTTAAGCGGCAATTGTATGCTGTGCCAAATCTGTGTTTACTGTGATCGTCTGCTGTAAAATGTGTTCGTTATTAAATACTTGTTTAAGCAAGATGTAGATATTATTCTTGTAGATATATCTCTCCACGCAATGATATTTAAGTCCATAAAAATATGCGACAGACGTAATGAAGAATTCTTTTTGCATGAAACTGAACTAAAATGAAATCATTTACATTTAAATTGTTATAGAAAATGGATAAAACCCTGTTTTATGTAATCCAGAAATAATGCTTACCATTGTAAATGAAACAGTATTGGGTTTGTTAGACAAATCTGCTAAATCATGAATTATTGTTGTGTGTCCTGAATTTGCCTGTAGTTGAAGTCCTGCATCAGTACAACTTTCATTTTAAGTATAGTAACACTTAATTAATCTCTTAATTTTCATACTTAAAAAAAATTACAACAATAATAATATTTAGATACATCTATAATCTATTTTACTTCATAGTTTTAATTGTTCAATGGTACCCCAACTTTTCCGTTCAATGGTTTCCCATCACAAGGAGTTTAGCATTACAGTTATTTACTCAATTAGGTTTGAGAATTTGAATAAAACAAACCTTATAAGTTAAAGCTAACATCTTTATTTAGGTATTAAATAGTAAATTATAATTTTAGGGATACAAGATTATCAACAAAAAGCTTACAACTTTATTTTGTTAAGTTTAGATTCAAGAAAGCAAAATATACATATCTTGCTTAGACAGTAGTGTGCATTCAAAATAGTAAAGCTTTGTATTCTTGTAACATTAAAGCAGTAGTAATGTGCTGCCATACATTTTAAAAAATATAATTTACTTAAAGGAAAATATTTGGAGTGTTCAAAGGTACCCCCCTCTCCCCTACTTATGTTATAAGTCCAACTTTAGATGTCTTAATACATTTTCCCTCTTATATTAAAAACATGATATAATTCAGTCCCCCCCCCCCCAAAGGGGATAAAGTTTTTAACCTGAAAAATGGAAAGGCTATGGAATTTTGCAATACATCAAAACATTTCTATAATTCTCTGTATGCCTGTAATACGAGCATTCAAACATTGAAGTAGACTTGCAAGAAATGCATATTTATAATTTTATGTATTCAATGTTATAATTCTGTATGAAATCAATGATGTAACAATTCAACCTGCTGCAAGCGGCCGAAACAGGCAGGTTTCCGTCCATAGGAAGTGCTAACTCATGACAGCAAGGACCAAGAAGGGATTGCAGAATGCAATAGCAGAGACAGACAGGAAGGGAGGGGAATTATGGCTTGATAACCTATTTCGTCAGTTGTGCAACGGATGTTAACAAGTGCTGACGCTTTTTTCTGCTTATCTTGGTTACTTTCATATAGTTTTTTGGTGTGCTTCGTATTTACTTATTGAAGATTAACGAAATGTGTGAAAAAAAGGTTATAGTGACTATGGAGGAGAAACTACGAGTTAGCAGGAGAAAGCGATGCCAGCTTCTATTATCTGCTTGAGTAAATGGAGGGACATTGCAACGCAGAAGATGCTAACAGGGGGAAGCAGTCATCTATCTAGGACTTTTCCAGAAACTAAAAACTAAGTTTTGACTCTTATCTTATGTGTAACATTTCATATTTATGCAATCATTTATTAATAAGCAGTAAAACAAGATTTACTCATTTTTTTTACGAACTGGGCTTACGTTTTACGTTAATGTTTTGCTTATTTTGAAACTGTATTTTACTGTATATAAAAAAATTATCTTAAAATGCGTAACATGCGCTTTTAATATAATGCAGGAGGGAGGTCAGGAAATGAGTAAATATTTATAGAACTCCGGCCTATCCTTCCGCCACATTAGGCCGGATAGTTGGGAGTTTACTGTATAGTATAATAAAAAATAATAGAAATGTACTCACTAGAAGTCATTTGGTAATTGTGTGATAATTGGTGTTTGGTAATCAGAAGTAATAATATTATCATATGATATGATTATTTGATCTTTAAATTATCATACAGATTCTAATTAAAGACTTAATAATATAACTGAAAAACTAAAATTACAATTTTGTGTGCACAAATTACATTTCATAATTTATCATTGAAAAGCAACTGAGCAAGTTATCATCAGAAACTCTGGTTACAGCTGAGTCACAAGCTCAGTAGAAAGAAGTCAGTAAGAGTAGTGTTTTATTCTTGGTCCAACTTGCACTCAGTAATGTTCAGATGATTCAGCTACTTGAAATTTAGCTAGCCAGAACAGAAACAGATAAGACATAGTGTATGTTAAAAGAAGTTATTTATTTGATAGTAATAATAGTCTGTAATAAAAGCCTCCTTAGAGTGCAAACTCTGAATATTTTGAAAAAAAAAAAAATGCTAATGAAACTACTCATGCACATTATAAAGGACCAATCAAATTTAGCAGCCTGTAAAAAAGAGAAATACTTTCAAATATTTGGTGCGAAAAGACGAACAGGTCACGTGATTTGATAAGCAACATTTCCCCTCGACAAATGCAAGCAATTTTAATGCATTTTGAAATTGCTAGTTAAACGAGTGTTTAAATGTGCAGTTTTTTAAATGAATTTAAACTTAAATGATGAATCTATAATTTTTTCTATTAGCTTATATAATATATAGGGGAGAGTGGTAATGAATTGGCCATTAACAAAATATGAAAAAGTATTTGCATAAAATTATTTTAGATGCCACCAATAGATGAAGCTATTTGTTCTACCAAACTCATCAAATTTTCCATTCTTTGGGAGAAGCCATTTTCCCACTAGAGTATGATGGTCAAGAATCTGATTGAAAAGTAAATTTTTTCCCTTTTCAGTAAAATAAATAAGCTAAAAAGTATCTATTATTTCATTGCAGATATGTGTATTGGCAAGTCTTTGCATATCCGTAAACTAATTTTAGGATGTATTTAGATGTTATTTGAATTTAATGTATTAAAAAAACCTGAATACATTCCAGAAGTATAGGTGGGGCTGAATGGGCCGCTATATCATGGTCATGACTGGACCACCTTTGTCCTGATCATGAAAATATGGTTTTTCTTTCTTTTTTTTTTTATTTTCTCCTTAATATGAAACATAGCTGACTGTAATGGATTTAGATTAAATTACTGTCTAGTTAGAATAGGTTCTAAAAAATAATTTGCACATTTTCACCCTAAAAAATATCAGTTATTTATTAGAAACGTAAGTTAAATTGTATAAATGATTAAGGTGAACTGTCCAGTTGTTGACCACACCTACCAGTATTTTTCCATTTGATATAAAACTAGAATAATTGTTTATATTCTGAATCTGATGGGTAGAATAAATAATACCAGAAATTTACACTAAATAGTCAATTAATAGGCAGTTCCAACCCTGTTCCAACCATGTTGTTTAATATTAATTTTGAAAAATATAAATTTCGTTAAATCACAATGTGTATTATCTATTATATATATATATTATGTTCTTTCTTTCTTATAATCTCATTATTTTGTCATTTTTCTGGAACTATTATGTGATTTAATAATATTACTTTTGATGTTCATAAATTTTGATAAGCATTGTGTATTACTTACTATTTCAGTATGCTTTGATATCATGTCAAGTACCATTCATTTTGTCATACTTGGTGAATAAAAGATTAATTCCACATTTTTTCATTGAATTCATTTAGTGGATCATTCATTACCTTCCATGGCCCATTCAGCCCCATGGGTGGGGATGAATGGGCCAAATTTCTATATTTTTCTTTTCTATTATCATTCATTATAGACATTTTCTAATCCAATTTTTATGACTTTTTTATATAACCAAATAAGTAAAGTAACTGAAGGACCAATTCTGAGCCAAAAAAATTATTAGAAAAAATTACGAAAATTACAAACCAAAAATTGACCCATTCATTACCATTCTCCCCTACTAGTTGCGTATTGCAGAAGTCATTTAATTTTATACTGTTTCACTGAGTAACTGTTCAATTAAGAAATCTCTCCTCATACAATTTGATATTGAATAAATTGTTATTTCCATGGCAAGAATACTATTCTCTTGGTTGTCTGCAACACTAACAATATTAAAGTCAAATATGCGATAAATTGCCAAATAAGCAAAATTTTCATCATTTTTTTAAGGACGTTATTTCGAGGTTCCGTCAAAAAAAATTTCTAAACATATATATATCCTCATGAGAAGAATATTCTGTAATTTTTTTTCAGATTTTTCTGAGTATGCACTAAAATGGAGACCTTTCTTGCAAGTTTGTATCCTGTAACCCCAGACATCTAATTTTTAAATTTTTAATCAAACCATGATACTATTAAGTATACCTTAAATTTCATTGAAACAAAGAAGTTAAGTTGTCTGTTTTGATTTAATGTGGAATGACACAGAAAATTGTTTGCTAAGATACATAGATTTTCTTACTCCATATCTTAAACTTTCCTCCCCCCCCCCCCTCCCACAATAAAAGAAAAGAAAAAAATTTATTTTGTGAACTTTATAATAAAAAAAGATCTTTATCATTAGTACTACTTACTTGTACACATAAATTATTCTTTACAATTTATACGTTAGTCATCTACATTTGCGACTTTTGTAGAGAAAATTAAAACAGCACTTTACATTTTAATTTATAACTCAGGATCCCATGGCTGTCTATAGGTCAAAATTAACATTTTTACCCACTGGCCAGTACACTGATTTTTTTCACTGGCCAGTTTTTTTTTAACCACTGGCCAGTAACAAAATTATGTACGCTCCATACAAAATTGTGTTTTTTCCAACTATCAACATTGTAATTTACTAATATATATAACTTACCATTCGATATGATTGCTTTCAACTGAAAAATTTTATTTTTACTATTAATTGCAATGAAATAAATTCACAGGAAATTTTCAGAAAGGTTACAACAGAGGGGCACCCCCCTCCCTCTCAGCACTAACTGATATGCATTTTTCATGACCTTTTGCAAAATCTGTGTTTTTTCACGATCTTTTGACGAAATCTGCATTTTTTCCACGATCTTTTCACAAAATTGCATTTTTTGTAATCTTTTAAAGAAATTTGTGGGGTTTTTTCACCATTTTTTGAAAATATTTGCATTTTTTTCAAGATTTTTTGAGGAAATTTGAGTTTTTAGGCGATCTTTTGAGGAAATTTGCATTTTTTCCGTGATTTTTTCTCGCAATTTGTGTTTTTTTCGCGATCTTTTGACGAAATTTACGTTTTTTCTGCGATTTTGTCACATAAGTTGCATTTTCTCCGCGATCTTTTCACGAAATTTGTGTTTTTTTCCATGATTTTTTGACGAAATTTGTGTTTTTTCCACAATTTTGTCACAAAAGTTGCGTTTTCTCCGCGATCTTTCACGAAATTTGTGTTTTTCCCGGGATGTTTTAACGTAATTTCCATTTTTTACGTGGTCCTAGGGTGAAATTCATGTTTTTTTCACGATTCTTTGGCGGAATTGGTATTTTTTTCTGTGAACGATTGACAAAATTGACTTTTTTCGGCGACCATATCGAAATTAGCGATATTTTTATGTCCGAATTTTCAGACTGATGACCGTTTTTTTTTTTTCGGAACCGAATGTCTTAAATTTTCAGAAAATTTGAGACAGAATCACCCCTGCTACTTTTTTTCTAAAGTTCGGGAGTATCGCCGATTTGGATGCTGTAAATTCCGAATGACTTTCACCCCTTTCCTCCCTGGCATCTATCTTTCAACCACCGCATTTGGCGAGTGGTGCACATTGAGTTTGCCGAGTGAGCACAATAAAGTTAATTGCCACGTTTTAAGTGTCACTCGATGCCTGGCGAGTGCCAATTTTGTGCTATATGGTTGTCCGAAAATGATATGCTCAGATATAGTAAACAAGTGTAAGAGAAATGTCAATTTTTTTCAAAAAAATTAAAATATAAGATTTTGAGATATGAAAGGTCAAAATGTTTGACCTTGAAATTAAAAATTCAAAAAGTATGTTCATGTGATATATCATATGAAATCCCAATTCAAATACTTTCCAAAGACACAAAAAGTTAAGTCATTGTGATAATTAGGGAACAAATTATGACTAAATTTGTATTGCATGAAATGCAAAAATTCACGTTTTTTGTCCATCTTTAAAGCTAATTATCTCAGAAACCAAATGAGATAGGGGTTTATCGCTGGGTATTTATTCATTTCTCTATGAACCTAACAGTTGAGCTTAATATCATAAAATTCTGAGGAAGTCAGGTAGAAAATGTCACTTTGTGTTGATTTGACATGAATGACCCCATACGTAAATAGGACAAATCGATATCATACGTCTTTAATCCTTCTGGCTGAATCCATATCAACTCAGGCAGGGGGGTTACCTTCATAGTCTCAGAAATTTTTGAATTGAACATATGTTAAAATTTAAGAAAAAGTAAGATACTTGTATATTTTCATTTTGCCCCAAAAAATTCCTGGCCCGAGATACAGGCCGCCAAAGATGACATCCCCGGCATCCTTTCTCATTCGCAATTTTCGATAAAAATTTTAAAGTGCTCTATCTCTAGAGCGGTGCAAGATATTTTGTTGCGGTTTATTTTATTTTAAAGATAATATTCTTCTGTTTAAAATGATATACCCAATTTTGAAAAATGTATTCAACTTTTCTTGTGGCAGCCTTTTGAAAAAAAAATTTTTTTTTCAAAAAAAAATTTTTTTTTGGAAATGCCAATCCCAAAAATTTTGATTTTTTTGCTGTTGATCAATACCATTGGGAACTACCTTCACTGCAAAGGAGAACTTCCACTTTTGAGTTTAACAAATTTTAGAAACATTTAAAAAATTCAGATAAGTTTACAGGAACTGTATATATACAGTTCCAGTAAAAGTCACTGAATTTTTGCTTATTTGTATCATATTTGTAAAGATAAACCTACTATATATCCTAAACAAGTTAGAAATTGCAATATCAAATGTGGCAAATGAGGTGCGTGCGTACTATAACTCGTTTTATAAATATTCAGATCTTGGTGCAATAAGTTACACTCTTGGGTAAAAAGGGCATGAATACAAAATTTATTATAATTCTACATATTATATATGGAAATAATATGAATTCATCTTAAAAGGACTTAATCGCCATGGCAACCTAGAATCATTACCTATCATGGTATATCATTGAATCAATTATGTATTATAGGATTTTTAAATAGAATGAAGAAAACTTTTATAAATGTCTTTTATATTTTAATTTGATTTTCATAGCATTTGAAGTGATACACCCAGAAGCAGAATTTTCTGTGTCAGTCTGCAGCAAACTAAAATTTATCTGCGACCAAACAATGCTAGACTAAGCTTACTATCATAAGAAATAATAAAACCCATAAAATAAGCAAAATTTGCATTTATAAAGAAACTATAATAAAAGGATAACACAAATACCATAAATCTAGAGACTTAAAGTAAATTTTAGCTATTTTTTCAAGCTCAGCATTTCTTTTTAAGCTCGTGGATTGATCTGCAAGGTTTAAAATAATCTGCAGCGCCCGCTTCCGTGCTGCACTGTTTCTGCTACTGGGGTGATACATACTTTATTTTTAATACCGAACATAGTAAAACAATCTCAGTAACATATATCAATTACACAGCAATACAAATTATATTAATACAAGTTAGAGTTCAGACAGATGGACAGACAAATCGAATCCATAAAGACTTTCAACTATGTTGGAAATTGTTAAAAACACATAAATAGGTCGGAATTTGACTTTTAGAAATTTATGTCAATAGACGGAAGCATACTTGAATACTTTCATACAACCCTGTATTTTACCTACTATCTTTATATACATGCCACTATTTAGCGAATATTTAATTAAGATTAAAACATCCTTAAAACCAGTGAAATCACACTTCCAGAGATTATCATCCATAGACGGCCATGTATCTAATTCTTTGCGTGGGCCTGTATATCATTTTATCTATATTCTCCAAACATATCTTAGTATAGTACTAAATGTAGTTCAGTGTAAAAATGCATAACTCATTTAAAAATCACCTTTAAGCTACTTTCATTCATACTCAGTAAACCCTTAAGATTTCTTTTATGTAGCCCTGTATATGATCTACAGCATTTATGCGCACAATGTAACATGGAAAAATTTAGTTAAACTTAAAAACTCAAACACAACTAAAAATGCACTTCCAGCAATACCCTTACGATTTCTTTTGTGTAGCCCTGTATATGATCTACAGCCTTTATACACACAACGTAATATGGAAATATTTAATTAAACTTAAAAACTCATATCGCAACTAAAAATGCACCTCTAGCAATCATCGCTAATGTACAGTATTTCCAATAAGGTAAAGTATCCGAAATCTTTTATGTGTCCCTGTAAACACTATGCACTTTCTATGACACAGGAAGTAATTTTTTGTAAACCTCTGCAATAAAGTATTTATCACTTCAAATGCTATGAAAATCAAATTAAAACATAAAAGACATTAATAAAAGTTTTCTTCATTCTATTTAAAAATCCTTTAATACATAATTGATTCAATGATATACCATGATAGGCAATGATTCTAGGTTGTCATGGCGATTAAGTCCTTTTAAGATGGATTCATATTACTTTCGTATTACTGAATTTAATATATGGAATTATAGTAAATTTTGTATTCATGCCTTTTTGCCCAAGAGTGTAACACAATTAAGAGTGTGCACCAAGATCTGAATATTTATAAAACTAGTTAATACTATGCTCGCACCTCATTTGCCACATTTGATATTGCAATTTCTAACTTGTTTAGGATATATAGTAGGCTTATCCTTACAAATATGATACAAATAATTAAAAATTCAGTGACTTTTACTGGAACTGTATATATACAGTTCCTGTAAAATTCTCTGAATTTTTTAAATGTTTCTAAAATTTGTTAAACTCAAAAGTGGAAGTTCTCCTTTACAGTGAAGATAATTCCCAATGGTATTGATCAACAGCAAAAAAATCAAAATTTTTAGGATTGGTATTTTCAAAAAAAAAATTTTTTTTTGAAAAAAAATTTTTTTTTTTAAAAGGTTGCCACAAGAAAAGTTGAATACATTTTTCAAAATTAGGTATATCATTTTAAACAGAAGAATATTATCTTTAAAATAAAAAAAAAACACAACAAAATATCTTGCACCGTTCTAGAGATAGAGCACTTTAAAATTTTTATCGAAAATGGCGAATCAGAAATGGTGCCCGGGATGCCATCTTTGGCGGCCTGTATCTCGGGCCAGAAATTTTTTTGGGCAAAACCAAAATATACAAGTATCTTATTTTTTATTGAATTTTAACATATGTTCAATTCAAAAACTTCTGAGACTATGAAGGTAAGATTTTTTCTTTGGCTGCCTGAATTGACATGGATCATACCTTCTAATATTTTGCCGGGCAAGTTTTTTCCTGCAGTGCTTGCTACAGGAATAAATTGTAAGAATTCGCCACAAATTTTATTGTCATTCTCTTCATCTATATATCAGGCACACAAGGAAAGATGTTCAGAAGTAGAAATGTCACAAGTTTCGTCATCAAGAAATGGGAGACATTTTGCCAAATTGATTTTTTCTACCAAACGAATCAAGATAATATTGTTATGTTACACGCGTTTATACTTCGGTTTTGTATGTTCCAGCTAATAAAGGTAGCATTTTTGGCAGAATGTTTAAAATGTTCAGTGAAGTTTTCATTCCCAGCGACACTATATTCGACTTTTGCTCTTAGTAATGTTTGAAAGTTGCCTTCATTGGCGATTGCCTCCTGCTCAATGACATAAAATTACAGTTTTTATAATCGGTTACGATTTACTGCAGCTTGTAATGCCTGACCCACATCAATTTGTCGATCGACTGAAATGTATTTTCCTTCTCAAATATTCTGTAGCTTTTTGTAAGTTGCAATAACACTGTTGGAATGATTTTTTTTCTTTTTTTGTTGATTATTAAATTTCGCAATGGCTTTCTTCCAATTATTATAACCATGCGTGACCTACTTCCGATTTAGATTTTCCAACATTAGGAGGTGCAAAAAATACATAATATTTACAACGTGCACTATTGTGAACTTGAGAATACACAAGCCAAGTACAGTCAAGGATCCATAATCCACACTCCTATAATCCGCAATTTTCTGTAATTCGCATTGCTTAACTCTTTCAATACCAAAGCGCCTCAAACGCCCGGTCATCCAAAATACCGAAAGCGTCCGAAATCGCCTGGACTATTTCAACCCCTCTTTTGTCCTCAGAGCTCATGTCAAGACACGCGTTGTGGGGTGTGTCTGGAGGATTATCTCCTCTTTGTTAACTTGATTTCAGAAAAGGGATTTTTTCAGGAACCAGATAAGGGAAAATGAAGTATGTTTATGCTCTTTATTTCGGCTTGAGTTTCTTATTGAAATGAAATTTCCTTTTTTAGATAGATTTCGATAGAAACAATACCTATTACATTTTCCCCTATGTTGAAATTCCTGAAAACTATTTGCTGATCTACGCCAATCACGACCCCCTAGAACCCAAAACCACCCAGATTTATAACTTTATCTATCTATCACTTTTTTATGGGTACTATGATAACTTCCATAATTCTGCACAAATCTCTTCCAAACTATTACATAAAATCAAGGGGCTGAAATTCTCAGTCAGGTTCGTTAAAGGGCAAAATCGGACCGAGAGGGTGGAAATAGGAAACGGGTTTGTGAAAATAGACAAAACAAACAAACAAACAAAAAAAAAACTTCTTAATTATACTACATATCAAATCACTTTAAAGTTATTATTACTTCTGGGAAAATCTCCAAAAAATTATGCATAACAGATTTTTGATATCATTAAATATGGGCTCAAGGGGCAGAAGAATAGGATTTTAAAAAGAAAGAAATTCATAACTTCGTCAATTAAGAACATATCAAATCCACTTAAATTTATTATCAACATTCTTAATATTATCTATAACTTTTAAATTGGTAAGTTTATAATAGGGCCAACTCTTACAGCAAAAAATAAATAAATAAATAAAGAGGGGTTGAAGAAGAAAAGAATTCACAACTTCGTCAATTCACAAGATATCAAATCCGCTTATTTTTTTTTTTTTTTATAAATCTTCTTAATATTATCTACAACGGCTCATAGAACGAGCCTGTTTTTGTGAAAAATTGGAGATGTATGCAGAATATGTGCATAGTAAAATATGACATTTCACTATTTTTTTCAACAGCGAAATGTCATATATTTTATTACCGTTGCAACTTTTTTTTTTCTAATTTTGTGCCTAATAAATGAGACTTCTTTTATGAAGCTTATAACAGCCTATACTAGTCAAGCGAAGAAATCTGAATGCTAATGTTAAACCTATGAGAGAATTCTTTACGTAATTCTCGCTTTCATGTTAATATGTTCATTTCTTCTCTTTCATATAGGATATCTGAGGTCGGTATCAAATGTTGTGCGCTTGTACTTTTTCGATTTTGATTATAGTTCTTTTTTTACATGCAGACTCCTTTATTTTTCGAACCAGTCCTGAAAGTGAAACTATAGTCATATAAAAAAAACTGTAAAATTAAAATCTAAAAAGTTCAAACTTACAACAATAGTCACCGATTTCATGTATCCAATAAAAAAAAAATCACTCAAAAAGATTAAAATACAAGCGAGAAATCGGTAAACATCTATAGATGTTCAGTAATTGTATTTATGTAATATTTGAGTGTAATTCAATTTATTAAATTTGTTTCATTCATTTAATTCTTAGCTTCATTTATTTCATTTATTTGGCTGTAAAATTATTATCCGGATTATTATTTGGCTATTTTCTGTTATTACTAGAGGGGGGTGGGGGGGGTGGGGGTGTAGGGTCTGGGCTCGGCTCAAGAACACGTCCCACCCCTCCCCTCCCCACACTTAGCTATTGGCTTAGTAAAAATTTATATCATACCGTTTTGTACTAGTTTAATATTTGACAACCTGAGGTTACTAATATATATACAGTAGAACCTCGATTATCCGACGTAATTTTGATCGTCTCTACATCAGATAATCGAAATTTCCGGATAATCGAGAATTTATCAATAATCATCTAGTTTAACATTAAAATCGTCATCGAACTGCTATTAGGACTATTTAAACTGCTTAATAAATATCCAACTTCAAATTATACATGAAAATAATTTTATTTGCTTAGAACAGGGACGTGTACACAGGGGGGGGGAGAGAGAGTAAAATTATACCGGGATCGGATCTTGCGGGATCTCAAGCTAATTTCCATTGAATTCGAAGAAAGGGAAACCAAAATACTTATCTCTACTCGTGGTTTGGAAAGGAATGCTTGCACATACAAGGAACGTGAAAGTAAAAAAAAAAAAAAAAGTTGGAAAAAAATTCAGGATATTGACATCGGGTTACGGAGAATTTCGGTTAAACGAGGGTTGGATAATCAAAGTTCTGTTTTACCATCTATACTAATGTGTAAAACGAAGAATTTCTGACAGTTTTCTGCAAGTAAATTGGGGGGTAGACTTATATGCGAGTCAATTACAAAAGCCAAAAAAAAAAAACCTTTAAATATTGCAAAAGTCTGATTTTTTATGTGTATAAATAGTAAAATAATATATAAAATATACAAATAATAATAATTTATTATTCAAAAAAAATTAATGATTTGTTTTTGTTTACTTACTAATTTTTCGCATTAGTAAGTGAAATCTTTGGTTTGATTTTGTGCAAAATTGAAATAAAAAGTTAGGGGGGGGGGGGGATTCGGCGTATTTGCGAATATATACGTATATATACTCTATTAGTAATTATTGATTATTATAAGTTTTTGCTATGCCAATAGCTAAGGGTGTGGAGGAAGTGGATCTTGTTCTTGAGCCGAACCCAGCCCCCCTCCCCCCTTATAGTAATAATAAAGAAATTTTTATAGTCAAATAATAACCCGAATGATATAGTATAACATTTCTGTAACAAAATAAATGGCATCAAATATAGATCTAATGCTTAGATAGTAACAGAGGAAACCCCCACTCCTTTTGTGCCTAGTGTCCCAAAATTGGGACGTTTAGATTTTTACATGTTAAATAAACATTTTTTCAAAGATAATTTTTTTATTATTTTTACGTTCATTTTACACCATTTACTATAATTAAGTATAATATTGAGTTGAAAAAAAAATTCAGGCACTAATGGGTTAATTCGTCTTTCAAAATGCTAAAGGAAAACCTTCCTTATAACTTCAATTTTTGAGACAATTCACGAGGTTTTAAATTTATTTCAATAGTTCTTGCATTTCTGGTTCCGATAAATTCAGACAATTTTTAAATACATCACTGGATTGACAGCTTCAACATTTCTAATTTCATGCTAAAATGGCAATGTTAAAGAATGGTTGTATGTCGAAATATTTAGAAAACCATAAAATTTAAGTGTCCCTCAATACAAAGTGGTACTAATGAGTTTTACATTCATATCGTAATGGTATTTCCATTTATCTGGATAACCTGGAACAGTAGATGTTTACATTTTTATTCTAAAGCTCTCTCGGAATTTTGTCCCTTGCAAAAAAGTATTATTCAGTCAGAATTCTTCCCTTTCCCCCATGCAGAGGAATACGCTAATCCTTTTCTACGCTTGTTTCCTCCCACTCCTAAGATTGATGTGATCTAAGTTGACATTTCTGCTAAGAAGAGGGGTATGAAATTTTTCGGGCGTTTCGGTTTTCTGAAGGACCTGTATAATTTCAGCCTCGGTAACGAAAGAGTTAATGAATGTAAACAATGAAACAAATTTACAAATTCTTGATCCAAAAATGATTTTTTAAAAGAAATATCTGAAAATTTTAAATATAAGAGTAAATATAATCAATTTTTTAATAAAAGAATTTGAAAAATGCATTTTTTGAGATAGCATATTAAATTAATTACTATATTTGATATTTTCATTTCATGTTATAGTGAATATGGAATTAAAATAGTGTCCAGAAATAAGAAAATGACATATAATCCATAATCCGCAATATTCCATAATCTGCACAACCTTTGGCCCTAACTTGTGCGGATTAAAAAACTTTGTCTGTATATTTTTTTAAACCATGTGTATTGAAAACTTTGTTTGTGATTTGCAGCTGTAGCACAGGTTGCAAGAAAATTAAAATTTGTTTCTGGTTCCCACAACTTTTTCATACTATATAAATTATCGTCAGTATTGAATGTTTGTTCTTTCAACAATACGATGTCTTGCTAATACTAATCCTCTAGGTTATTCGAAAGCTTTTGACTGATTTGGGACTAGAGAAACCGAATCCAAATCAGTATTTATAGTATTAATAACGTCATTACTACTAGCATTTAAATCATCCTTTTTTTTATATTTTGAAATAATTCAATTTCAATAAACTACTCTGTTTACATTTTTCAGGCATGATTTGAAGAAAAAATCTAATAAATAAATAAATAAATAAATAAAAATAAAAAATATTTTACAAATTTAATTTGAAAATGTCACTGAAGAGTTTCCATGCAGATTACTTATAACAGCTGAAAAACTTGTTTGAAGATTAATATATGATTCTCAATAAAGTCACACTGCAAAATAGCCATGTAAAATACAAAATAAATTTTTGTGTACTTTGTCGTACTCGCACATAACTCTATATAGTATTCCAAGTCCAAGGAAAAGGAATGGATAAGGATGCAACCGAACCAAGTGAGTGTTTTGCATTACAATGATCCAAACCGAAGTTCACTGTATTACATCTGGACCATTCTGAATCTAGACGCTGGATCTCAATTGTTCGACCGGGAGAAACTCGAAACAAACATGATTCAGCTTTAATCGCCAAAAAGGATGTCATTGTTTGGCGGTGATAGCTTTCTTAGTAACTTTCTGTTTTCATTCTTGCAATTTAAAAAAAAGTTTTCTAAAACTGCATGCAATAATGGGAAAAAAACTGTTGATGTCTTTTTATTTTTTAACTGCATGGTAACATTGCAGTTTTTTCGCAATACGCATAGTAAGATTAGCCAGCTGTGTTATAAGAGTCACCAATGATATATAGAAATGTGGTCTCAAGCAAACGCATTTCTCTGATTGAGCACCTTTGAAATTGGCTGGGGAGACCCGCGTATTTATAAAGCATCAATTAAGGGTGTTCTCAAATCCAAAAGGGCAACTTTCTGACATAAGTTTTAATTTATTTTTGTTCGAAAATGCATGAAACTAGCTGGTGTTGTTGTTCAGAAACTATGTAATCGAGCTGTTTTTTCCATTTTTTTGCAAACGCAATAGATCTTTCAGAAAATAGTGTCAAAGTAGGCGTTTTGAACCGAATTTCCGCACGAAGAAAGAAAGAGCACTCAAAAGCGGGCGAAAAACGTGTTTGTCACGTGATCGGAAACGCTTATAACTCAATAGGCAATTGATTGATCAAAAAATGGAAAAACAAATACCAAATCGCTTTCATGGCCGGATTTCCCATTTCATATCTTTCCGTTAAAAAATGAATTTGTAAATGTGTCAAAACGTTTTGCGCTTGTTGAGCAGAGCAGTTAAGAACAGCCTTAACTTTTTACACAAATGCACACACACAAAAAACGAACTTTGGTCTCGTAAATATTTTAGATATTTTTCTAGTGTTTCTCCCTTTCCTTTTGGGGAGGAGGGGGCAGGGACCCCTCCCTGGGTACACCACTGATGATAGGTAACGATTCTAGATTGCCATAGTGATTAAGTCCTTTTTAAGATGGATTCATATTACTTCCATATTACTGAATTTAATCACTATAAATTTTGCATTCATGCCTTTTTGCTCAAGAGTAACACTTATTGCACCAAGATTTGAATATTTATAAAACTAGTTATAGTACAAACGTACCTCATTTGCCACATTTGGTATTGCAATGTCCAACTTGTTTAGGATATATAGTAAGCTTACCCTTACAAATATGAAACAAATAAGCAAAAATTCAGTGACTTTTACTGGAACTGTATATGTGGAGCAAACATGCAAACCATGCTTTCTCCTTTAGATACAAATTTTCAAAAAACACAAAAAACTGATAAATAAGAAAATAATTTGTATTTAATTCTCATTTTTATTGTGTATTTTTATTACTGTTTATTAGAAAGAATTGCAAGCATACCTAAGATTTTAAACATAAAACAAATTAATAAAATGCATTTAATATTTGGAGAAATCACGTTTTGACCGAATTCAGAGGAGGAAACATGTTTTGATTGTTTGACAAGTGGATAAAACGCTTTTTGAATGAAATAAGTTCTAACTCAGAAATAATACAATAGCATTATTTTATCTGAATAAATACCGAATTTCAGTTGATTATTGTTAAAATAAAATGACAGATTACGATACCTAGTAGTATTCATTAAATATTTACTAAATAAATACTCGTTTGCCAGAAATCCACTTCAAATTTTAAAACCAATATCTTCATCTAGACAGTTGTACACAACCCCCTCTTCTTTATTGCAGGCTTATCAATCATGGATAATGTGGTTGTATCATTTGAATATATCATCAGGTTGATTTTGCCACTGTTCACCATACATTACCTTCAAAAGTTTTTTAACATCTTTGTTCTTTTCAACTGGTATGGCGTGGCTAAGAGGAAGATATTCTAAAACAACCCTTTGAACAAGGCAACAGTAACTCCCTTTTTAAGAAGATTTAACATCATATTCTTATTTAGATCTCGAAAGCTATAATTCTGGAAGCCTTTAACTTTAACAGTTCTCTTATGTTTTTCTAAAACAATCCATTTCAATTGTGATATGTATGGTAGGTTTCGAAAGTACACATTAAGTGACAACTGTGATTGGCAGACTGGAGAAATCACTGCTTGATTGAATGCAGGTTTTGGAGGAAACACTCTTTGATTGAAACATCAAGTTTTAAAATGGATTTATAATCGGAGAAAATTTTTTTTAGTAAAAAATACCATTTATTTTTGTGCAATTTAACACAGAGTTCATAAAAATAACAATAACTCATTTTTTTATTTTTTTGTGAGAAAACACGGTTTGAATGTTTGCTCCACATATATACAATTCGTGTAAAATTCTCTGAATTTTTTAAATGTTTCTAAAACTTGTTAAACTCAAAAGTGCAAGTTCTCCTTTACAGTGAAAGTAGTTCCCAATGGTATTGATCAACAGCAAAAAAATCAAAATTTTTCAGATTGGCATTTTTGAAACAAAAATTTTTTCATTTTTTTTTTTTTTTTTGAATTCAAAAGGCTGCCACACAAGAAAAGTTGAATACATATTTCAAAATTGGGTATATCATTTTAAACAGAAGAATATTATTTTTAAGATAAAAAGAACTGCAACAAAATATCTTGCACCATTCTAGAGATAGAGCACTTTAAACTTTTTATTGAAAATCACGAATGGTAAATGGTGCCGGGGATGTCATCTTTGGCGCCTGTATCTCGGGCCAGGAATTTTTTTGGACAAAACAAAAATATACCAGGTATCTTACTTTTTCTTAAATTTTAACATATGTTCACATCAAAAACTTCTGAGACTATGAAGGTAACCCCAGCCCCCCTGCCTGAGTTGATATGGATTCAGCCTAAAGAAAATATAGTATTGTGTTTAGTATTGATAAAACAAAAAAAGAAGTGATACGTAATGTTTAGATATGATAAATAAACTAAAATGTAAATTTTGGAAGATTTTACAACTTATAAATTAAAAAGTTTAATAAAATTATAGCATGGTTTAATTGCTTGTATTTTTCCTAAAGAAATGAAGAAGTTCCATAATTTTTCCAAGATTTCAGGCACACAGATTTAGAAACGCTAAATATTGTGAAAATCTTTACTAAATACAAATAAGAATGTATTTCACATTATTTAAAAAGAATAGGATTCATTTTACCAAGTTTAAAAAAGACAGAATTCTGTGCTTTTAAAAAATGGCCTAGAGAGAACACTGCTCTAAGATAGGAAGTAAAATTAAGGCCATTCAAAAGGTAAGCACTTTGCCAGCACTAAAAGCTAGCAAAGTTTTGGAGTAACCCGTTCTGCCTTACATCACAAGTTTGCAGGACGGACACCACTTTTCTCTAATGATATTGAATCACAATTAGTAGATCTAGGTACTAGGAACTGAAGTTAAAAATCAATTAGAAAAGTGGATTTTAGATATTGTCAGATTACTATTTCCCAGCGATGCCGCAAACGCGCTATAGCGCGTAAATTACGCGAAAAATTAGAGACAGGACGCAAAAAAACAGCTCTTACGCGTCCCGCGTATTTCGTCAAAGAATTGCAGGAAAAAGCCGATTTTTGTCAAAGGATCGCAAAAAATAGCGCAAATTTCATCAAAATATCGCAGAGAAAACGCGATTTTCGTGAAAGGGCCGAGAAAAAAATAGCGTATTTCGTCAAATGATCGCGAAAAAAAGCGAATTTCGTCAAAAAAATAGCGAAAAAAAGCGAATTTTGTCAAAAAAATAGCGAAAAAAAGCCGATTTTTGTCAAAGAATCACGAAAAAAGCGCTAATTTCATCAAAATATCGTGAAAAAAAAAACCAATTTTCGTAAAAGGGCTGCGAAAAAATAGCGTATTTCGTCAAAAGATCGCGAAAAAATAGCGAATTTCGTCAAAAAATTGCAGGAAAAAAAAGATTTTTGTCAAAGGATCGCAACAAAAAGTGCAAAATATCGCGGAAAAAACACAATTTTCGTAAAAAGGCCGCGAAAAAATAGCGTATTTTGTCAAAAGATCGCGAAAAATAAACGAATTTCGTCAAAAAATCGCAGAATAAAGCTGAATTTCGTCAAAGATCTCGAAAAAAGATCACATTTCGTCAAAAAACACGATTTTTGTAACAGGTTCGCAAAAAAATTGCGAATTTCGCCAAAGGATCGCGGAAAAAACGCAAATTTAGTCAAAGCATCCAAAGCACCAAAGAAGATGTACAAACCAAACTTATACGTAGAACATTCATAAAATGGGACTTAATTTATTTTTTTATGAGATTCTTAAAAATACAGCTTGATTTCAGTGTACTTTGAAAATGTTTTCAGGGGGTGGACCAGTGACCCCCCCCCCCTCCCTTTCTTACTGCATCGAAATGTCTCCCACCTTTTGAAGATTTATGATTTAGATGTGAATTTCCCTTCCAAGGAAAATGTCTGATTCCAATACAGATCTATGCTGACAAATAATTCAATGGGAAGTGCAATGAAAGCACCTATTATTCAACAAAAAGTACCCCTTTACTTAACATAAGTATTCTTTTTTCAGCAAAAATATTTTTTTCAATAAACCTGTCTTGCCTCTTTTTAAAAGATACTTGTTAGTGGAATTTGATATCTTCTACTCTCAAATAAGCATTATTTACAATTAAAATTGTATCTTGCATTTTAACTTTTAAAAAAGTAAAGAAAATTTCTCTTAATATTTTTTAAAAAATATCTTATTTGACTGCAAATAATACTGGTTTTAATTCATTATTTAATTATTATTAAAACAATAATTAATGCATTTATTTTATCTTTTCTAAATAAACAAGTTTCATTTATTCCTTTAAAATATGAATTATTATTGATGGGGACCCGCTTTTGTAAAAAAGGGACCCAGATTTTTGGAAATCCTGGGGACCCAGGACTTTTCAAGTAAAGCGACATCACTGATTTCCTATAAAAATGGAACAACTTTTAAGATTCTGTCCAGAAAATTGTAGTCGGCAAGATAGAAACTCCATTTCAAGATGGAAGCCCAGGCATGAAATGGTATGATTCCCTTATGAAATCACACCCTAAAATAACTTGCAAAGAAGCAGGATACATAAATAAGGCACAAGCTAATATAAATCAAAACAAAATCAAAAGCTGATTTCAAGAAATATAACTCTTTGATGAAAATCGACACAAAATCAGAAAATGCTTTCAAGAAATATAACTCGTTGATGAAGATTTAAGTG
Source organism: Maratus speciosus (assembly GCA_963932465.1). Taxonomy (NCBI): domain Eukaryota; kingdom Metazoa; phylum Arthropoda; class Arachnida; order Araneae; family Salticidae; genus Maratus; species Maratus speciosus. The sequence goes on along the minus strand of OZ010789.1, from coordinate 518,175,061 downwards.
ATCTAAAAAAGCCAAAATCCATGGATAATTATAAAACTGATTAAATAGCAATACAACCATATTAATGCAAGTTAGAGTTCAGACAGACGGGCAGACAAACCAAATCCACAAAGACTTTCAACTATGTTGGAAAGTGTTAAAAACACATAAATAGGTTGGAATTTGACTTTTAGAGATTTATATCAATAGATGGAACCATACTTGAATACTTTCATACAACCCTGTATTTTGCACACTCTCTTTATACACATGCCACTATTTAGCTAATATTGAATTAAGACTAAAACACGCTTAAAACTAGTGAAATCACACCTCCAGAGGGAACAGATGTGTTATTATCCCACCCTCCGCCATCTTGGATTTTTTGGCGAGAAAACCCCTTTTTCGCCAAGTAGAAAATGTCGCCAAGTACCGATATATGCGTATGTTAGGCTTAACGAAAAAAAATGTAAATAATGAAGAAAACATGCGCATGTTAGGCTTAACAAAAACAATGTAAATTTGTCTAATTTACATTTTTTTTTCGTTAAGCCTAACATACACATAAATCACTAAAAAACACATTAAAGAAAATGTAACCAAAATTAATTCCCCTCTAAATTAAAAGCAATATTTCCGAAAAAAATACAAAAATGACATTAGATTCTCTGTAATAAAACCAATATTTCTGGAAAAATACACATAAAAATATTAGATTTTCAAGATTACTTACCTTTTTGGTTTTTTTTTTTTTTACACTTGAAATACACACTTTAAATAAACAAATTCCGAAAAAATTAAAAAGTAAAATTCTGGATTATAATAAGTTATATTTCCGACTTGAAATACACACACTTTAAATAAACAAATTCCGAAAAAATTAAAAAATGAAAATTCTGGATTATAATAAGTTATATTTCTGATTCCAGGTTGTATCTCCCGATAACTTAAAATATGAAAAAAAATCTGACTTACTCTCAATATATTCAAACACCTGCTCGTTGATAAACTGCCTCCAATCGGCCATAGTATGACTATTAAACTTATACTGCGATACAATTTGATTTGTCTTTGTCCCAATAACAATTTCAAACGTTAGCAAAAAAATCTCCTCAATCTTCAATTTACTACAACCACTAAACCAGGAACCATATCTAAAAGACATTTCAGTGTTACACTTTTTATTCTGACCATCCACAACTCTCCTATTACGACAAACCCACGTGCAACAGTCAGAGAATTGCGTTCTTTTTCTAATTTTCAAATCGCCGCTACATTTATTACAACACATGCTAGATTTCAATAAGCCAATCTCTTTTAAAAAACTAAAAAACAATTCTCTGTCGTGTATCCTCAAAATAAAATGAAAAAAAAAAAAAAAAGATACAACCTGGTACAAGAGCGAGACGACAAGCACGAGAGATGTTCACGCAAAAAGCACGCTCTCGCGTCGTAAAAAAGGGGGTTGCCATAATAAGTTACTATACGCCAAACGCCGGGGTTGCCAGAGCGATAAAAATCGCCAAATACTCAACATCGCGGAGGGTGGGATAATAACACATCTTAGCCCTCCAGAGTTTATCATCATAGTCGGCCATATATCTAATTATTTGCATGGACCCGCATACATCATTTTATCTACATTCTACAAACATATCTTAGTATACTAAATGGAGTTTAGCATAAAAATGCATAACTCATTTAAAAATCCCCTTTAAATCACTTTTGTTCATACTCAGTAAACCTTACGATTTCTTTTGTGCACCCCTGTATATGATCTACAACATATATACACACAACGAAATATGGAAAAATTTAGTTAAAATTAAAAACTCATATCACAACTAAAAATGTACTTCCAGCAATCATCGCTAATATATAGTATTTCGCATATAGTAAAGTATTTGAAATTCTTTTGTGTGCCCCTGTAAATACTATGCACTTTCTATTACACAGGAAGTAACTTGTTGTAAACCTCAGCAACATATATTGTTATGTCCTATAGGCACTGTTGTCCCTTTTATGAATCAAATTTAAATATATTTTTTGTTTTTTAATTGAAATTTTTGTTAAAATCAACATTAAGTATATTTTACTTGATGTTTTTATCAATTCATAAAGAAATTTGCAAAATTCTCTTAATACAGCAAACAAATATATGTGTGGTAAAATAGATGTTCGCATAAAAATGCTTTATTAGGGTTTCGTTCATCTGACGAAACCCTATTCGTCTCGCTCCTCTGTCTGTCCATCCGTCTGTCTGTCAAAGAGCCCGTTCTCAGAAACTATATATGTTGGAGACTTGAAATTTTGCATACTTATAGCTGGACATCTCAGATCAGACGACAAATCATAAAATTTTTAAAAAGTTGTACATTTAACCCTTTGGGCTCCTACATGTGTATTTTAAACAATTCTTTCTATGTGAGCCTCTAATTAGGTTGGAGGTGTGAAATTTTGCATACTTATAGCTGAACACCATCATGCGACAAATCATAAAAGTTTGAAAAAATCGTACATTTAACCCTTTGGGCTCCCACATGCGTATTTTAAGCAATTCTTTCTAACTGAGCCCCTTATTAAATTGGAGATTTGAAATTTTGCATACTTATAACAGAACACCTGAGGCCAGGCGACAAATCATAAAATCTTGAAAAAGTCTTACGTTTAACCCTTTGAGGTAATACATATGTATTTTAAGCAATTCTTTCTAAGTGAGCCCCTAATTAGGTTGGAGGCGTGAAATTTTGCATACTTATAGCTGAACACCTCACATCAAACGACAAATCATAAAATTTTGAAAAAGTCCTACATTTAACCCTTTGGGCTCCCCCATGTGTATTTTAAACAATTCGGAACAGATGTCATAAGTTCCCCCCGGCCGCCATCTTGGAATTTTCTTGGCGTGAAAACCCTTTTTCCGCCAAGTAGTAAATGTCGCCAAGCACCAGTTTATACGCATGTTTGGCTTAACGAAAATAAAATGTAAATAATAAACAAAATTCGCTAAAATGGCAACCAGTAATCCTTTTATGTGCGCTTCGCGCACATTTTCCGAAAAAAAACATCACTGCATTCAACACTTCTCGAGGTCTAGCATTCTCAAAATCCAGCAATTTTCGCTTTCTAGCAATCTCATAATATAAAAACTTTTAAAGCAAAAATACACATAAAAAACAAAATTCGCTAAAATGGCAACCAGTAATCGTTGTATGTGCGCTTCGCGCACATTTTCCGAAAGAAAAACATCGCCGAATTCAGCATTTCTCGGATATAGCATTCTCAAAATTCAGCAGTTTTCGCTTTCTAGCAATCTCAAAATATAAAAAACTTTTAAAGCAAAAATACACATAAAAAACAAAATTCGCTAAAATGGCAGCCAGCAATCGTTGTATGTGCGCTTCGCGCATATTTTCCGAAAAAAAACATCGCCGAATTCAGCATTTCTTGCGATATAGAATTCTCAAAATTCAGCAATTCTCGCTTTCTAGCAATCACAAAATGTAAAAAACTCAAAAGCAGTAAAATACATAAAATTATCAACATACCTTAACAAACATCTGCTTTCTTGAAAGATCCAGCTCGAAATATTATCGCCGACATTTTCCTAAATAGGCTTATCAATACGTATTCACAAACTATAAACAAACCTTCTTTTCTTGTCAAAATTTCCTCATATTTCCTAATTATTTCAACAACAGCGTTTAAACGGACTACAGAAAACATAGTTAATCAAATACATTCAATAAATTTCACAAAAAATAAAAAGGCAGAACTATACAATACGATATCAAAATACATTCACAATATTCCAACATTAACTTCTCGGTTGCCAGAACGACACGTCACACGACATTCAACATATCGAGGTTGCCATATCCATAACCACCATCAACTCGCCAAACATTTCAAAACAACAACGGCGGAGGGAACATACGGCATCTAAGCCAACAATTCTCTCAAAGTGAGCCCTTAATTAGGTTAGAGGCATGAAATTTTGCATACTTATAGCTGAACAACTCACATCAAATGACAAATCAAAAACTTGGGCTCCCACATGTGTATTTTAAACAATTCTTTCTAAGTGAGGCCCTATTTAGGTTGGAGGCATAAAATCTTGCATACTTATAGTTGAACATCTCACATCAAATTACAAACCATACAATTTTGAAAAAGTTGTACATTTAACCCTTTGGGCTCCCACATGTGTATTTTAAACAATTCTTTCTAAGTGAGCCCTAATCAGGTTGGAGGCGTGAAATTTGCATACTTATAGCTGAACACCATCATGCGACAAATCATAAAATTTTGAAAAAGTCGTACATTTAACCCTTTGGGCTCCCACATGCGTATTTTAAGCAATTCTTTCTAACTGAACCCTTTATTAAATTGGAGATTTGAAATTTTGCATACTTATAGCAGAACACCTGAGGCCAGGCGACAAATCATAAAACCTTGAAAAAGTCTTACGTTTAACCCTTTGTGCTACCACATATGTATTTTAAGCAATTCTTTCTAAGAGAGCCCCTAATTAAGTTGGAGACATCAATTTTTGCATACGTATAGCTGAATACCCCAGACCGCACCGACAACTTTTGAAAAAGTCTTATATTATTTACTCTTCCGGACTCTAACTTGTGTATTTTAAGCAATTTTTCTAACCTCTGCCCTTTTCACCGGGGAGCACCTTTCCAACTTTTGCCGACACCCCTTTGACCATTCTTTCATATTATGCACCATAGCCTTACATATTTAGTTCCACTTTTTACCGCCAGGGGCGCCTACTTATCTCGGGTGCTATGGGCCCAATCCCCTCGACTAATATATCTACGGATAGTATGTAAAACGGAGTTTCGTTCGGATAGAGGTTTGTTTAGAAAATTGCGCTCCTGGTTGCGAAATGTGGAACTAACTAATTTTTCAAAAAGATAAAGCGTTTTGAAAGAAATATTAAACGAAACCCTCTGTGCGATCTGTGATCACACTTACCCACTTGTTTTTACTTATTATCAATTAAAACGTTTGTTAAACTACAAGATATTGAAGTGGCCAAAACTGGTGCATAGAGATGGCCAAAACTGGTGATGGGGTGGCCAAAACTGGTACAAATCGGAATAAATTACTTGATGAGTTATATTACTCACAATCTAAAATATTCCGTAGAAAGTCATTATAGTTAACAGAAAGACAATTAAATTTACTAAAGAATTATGTTATTATGATTCAATATGCTTCAGTTAGTCAATAACTGTAAAATTTCTATTTCAAATTTTCTCTAAAGATGGCCAAAATTGGAGCATCTACAAGTTATTAATAAAGACACAAAAAGTTATAAATACAAACAAATAATAAAACTTACATTGAATGTGAAGAATTACAATGTTTTATTAGAATTAAGGTAACTCATATACGGATCATTAGACGTCAATAATAAAGATATTGTGGGGAAAATTTATAATATTAAATTTTCCGGAAACAATAACAAACACACACATGTTTGTCTATGTTTTGCTGCCAAACGGTCAATTAAAATGTTGTTTTTTACTTGATAGAACCCGGGAGAATAGAATAGGAGGAATCGGCTAGTCTTCCCCTGTGGAAAGATTTGAAGTCGACAAAAACAGGCGTCCCTTGCGGCTGACTGGTTAGGACTTGAAATGACGTCATAAATGTCTTCGTCCTGTCTTTCACGGGGCTAACGAAAAAGACAGCCTACGGCAGTACATAGATTAAAATACAAGATGGGACATTTGCAGCAAATATATCGAAGAATATGATCCACTCCATATGTTTGACCTCTTTATGTTTGCACCATAGGGCTGAGTGCTTTCTGCTTCGGCTTCGATTGGACACTTATTGCTCGCAGCGCCGTCTATCGCTGGTAATTGAAACAAAACAAAGCCGCCTCAAGACTACAAGCCAAACACAAGGTTTCGTGACGTCACGACGCGGGGCTTAGATCAGCCGTGGAGAGCACATGCGTTATTTAAAACATTAACTCTTTCCTCCATATTTCAACTTATTATCACAGCATATGGGAAAAAAATAAAAACTTATAGTTTAAAGACGCTAATTAAGTGCTTTTTAATCAATTTCGATCACTCGAAACAATAATAACGATAACACAAAAACAATATTTATGAAATAATATCACTGTGTCAATGAAAATGTGCATCAGAATTAAAGATACATTAAAGAAAATTCGTTCGTTAATGAAAAAAAAAACCCAAGTATTAAATTTATTTTAGTAGACAGTTTTTATTATTTATTCTACTTTGAAATTTAGAAACAATATCAATTATCTATTTGGTATATATTCAAAAACAAGACATTATACATTATTACATATATATATATATACACACACACATATATATATATATATATATATATATATATATATAAATTTGCAGTTTAAACACATAAATTGAATTATTTTGCTTTCAATTATTTCAAAATAAATAAATAACAATAAGTGTACCAATCAAAACCCACATTTAAAAATTAAATTAAAGTGGAAGAAAAGTGAATGTTAAATGAAAACAAATTCAAGTTGTGTTCGATTTTTATGTTTAATTGGGCTTGAAATTATACAGTAAATATCCTATTAAATATTAAGTGATTTGAAACCTGCATATAATAAATAGTAAAATTAAAGTATACATGAAATTAAGTATTCTTATAAATAAATTTTCGTACTGTAAACTTTACTTATCAGAAATGGGTAATTTTCACATAAAATCCATTAAATTAAGAAACATAAAACTGTCATAATATTAAAACAACGCAAGTTCATGAAACAGAAAATTATTATTTAGTTTTGTATTAGTTTGATATATTATGCAAGGTACAAGCAATAGATTTTTTTAAAAATGTATTGACATATGAAGAGAAAAATAAAAGAAAGAAAGAAAAGACTTTCATCAATTGGAATTAAAATATTCCTAATTTATGTTCATTTTCCTCGAATGTTTAGGTAATAGCTGATAAAAAAAAAACATCGAAAAACACAAAAACCTTCCACGAAAATATTTCATTTCCAAAATAATGTTGTGTGGGTTCTTAAATGTTTGTTCACATCTTTTAAGCTTAAAATAATCAATTTTTATGAGATGAAAAGTATTTCCTGACTAGATCTAAAAGTAAATTTATAATTTTAGAATAATAATTTTATTTATTGTTATTTTTAATTAAACATTAAAATGTTTATGAAAACACATAGGATTTTTGCGAAGAAGGTGTGTGTGTGTGGGGGGGGGGGGGACTACTGTTTTGCATAAGGGTACTAACAACCCTTACTCTAGTCTTGTAAATAAATTGTTTACAGTTGTGGCAAAAATAGAGAGATTCAAAAACATTATCCCCATAGCTCTATTTACACAGTACATAAGCATTTATAATTTAACAAAAAATTATAAAAAGAATTTTTATTAAGATAGCAAACTTTTAAGATTTAAAAACAACAATAAATTGATACAAGTATATCGATCGGGCTTTGCTTTAAAAGAAGTAAACAAGATAAAAATGCTATGTATTCACAGCGACTTTTATGAAAATTTTTAGAATATTTAAATTTTTAAGTATGAATATATATATATATATATATAAATACATAAATTTGTTGTCAAATTAAAGTCCAACTAATTCTGCATACAAAATAACCCGAGTTACTATTCACACGATAAGTGTCTTTTAATAAACGGGCGTTAATTAAAAGTCACTCTAATGAATTAGAGAAAAAAGAACAAATTATAAAGATAGGATGGTGTGACAAGATACAAATTAAATGATATAAGTCTTGACACGATTTAGGGATGTTTGCCATTTTAAATTATTGCTCTATGTGGAAAGAAACAGAACTACAATAATATCGTTTCGTTTTGAGATACGGTATTATTGATAGAATCGTACTAGGATTTGCTAGTTAATTTATTTCAAAGAAATTAAAAATAAAAGATTTTGAACACAAGAAATAAAACTTGTGCTGATAGCATATAAATATAATTTGAAAATAAAACTTACCTTGGAAAAAATATGTTATTAGGCTAAGTAAAACGCACGTGCACGTAAAATAGGAAGATATAAAATTCAAATGTTCGGGGCTGGCGCGTTGGCAGTTAGCCAGCCCCGGGCTGTGACGTCACATGTGGGGGGATGAACGGCGTGTCTGGCTTGTAGTCTTGAGGCGGCTTTGAACAAAACCAGGACTCACAGTAATAAACTCCCTCGTAAACTCCTGACCTGACATCATACATTACTCTCCTGCAAAAAAATTTTTAACAACTGTCACCCTTTGAGAGTTATTGAATTTTAAAATCCGTCAGTCCATTTTAAGGGTGTATCCGATCCAAACTGCTTATTTTCTGATTCATTTTAAAGTTCGTTTTTTCTCTCAAACGCATCAAACTGGGAAATTCTCTTATTTAGAAACTACATAATGTGCCGTGTTTCTCGATTTTTTGATAAATGCAGAAAATACTGTATTAAACGCTGTCAAAGTTGGCGTTTTGAACTGAATTTTCAGAAGCGGGCGATCTGGGAATGAAAAGAATGGTCATACTGAGAAAATAATTGTTTAAAAATCAAATTCTAATTAATTGAGCTGAAAATGAAATCACACGGCATGTTAAACATGTCTTCAAAAATCACCCCCAGCAAGTTTCATCTTTTTACTTTTAAAAATGAGTCTGAAAATGTCTCAGAAAATTTCGAGCTGTTGAGGGTGGAAAAACATTTTTTCGAATACACCCTTAAGACATCCGGTACATTTTTCTGTAAAGATTACAGATAGCCCAGAGGTTAGAGAGTTGAATTCCGAAATACTTAGGGGAAAGCTGGAAATTGTTTTAATCCCTTCAGTTTAAGTCTAGAATGAATATGCTACGTTTTCCCCCTCGTACTAGATGAGCGTTAAGAATTATGCATAGATTTATAGTCAAAAAACACATTTTTTTAGAAATACTATAACACTATCTCGAAATCATTAACTCTTTCAAAAACATTGTCAATACAAATGTTGTAGGGCTTAAAATTCTGAATAAAATGAGTACCTACACTTAATACTTTTGTTGAATATTAAGGTCACAATTCTACTTTAAAGTTTTAGCACCGTGGTCAGATGGTTGAACTCAGAATTACTTAGGGGAAAACTGGAAATCATTTTAATCCCTTCAGATTAGGTCTAAAATGAATATTCTATGTTTTCCCCCTCGTACTAAGTGAGCTTTAGGAAATATGTACATATTTACATTCGAAAAACACGTTTTTCCTTATTTTTTTAACAATATCTCAAAACAGCTAATTCTATCAAAAACATTGTCAATGCAAATGTTGTAGAGCTTAAAAATCTGAATAAAATGAGCACCAACATTAGTAGTTTTATTCAAAATTAAGGTCACAATTCTAATTTTAAAATTTTGCTTTAATCGCTAATCAAGAGCTTGAAGTCCGGAGAGACCAAGTTACCTAAGAATATCTCAAAACAGTTAGGTCTGTCAAAAACATTGTCAGTAGAAATGTTCTAGAGCATAAAATCTGAATAAAATGAGCACCCACATTAATATTTTTGTGCAAAATTAAGGTCGCAATTCTATTTCAAAATTTTGCCTTAATCACTAATCAAGAGCTTAAAGCTAGGAGAGACCAGATTACCTTAACAATATCTCAAAACAACTAACTATATCAAAAAATTGCAAATACAGATGTTGTAGAGCTTAAAATTCTAAATAAAATGAATACTCATATTAATATTTTTGTTGAAAATTAAAGTCGCAATTTCAGATATTGTTAAAAATATTAAAGAAAAACGTGTTTATCGAATGTAAATGTGTACATATTTCCTAACGCTCACTTAGTACGAAGAGGAAAACATAGAATATTAATTTTAGACCTAATCTGAAGGGATTAAAACGATTTCCAGTTTTCCCCAAATTAATTCTGGGTTCAACCCTCTGACCACGGTGCTAAAACTTTGAAGTAGAATTGTGACCTTAATATTCAACAAAAGTAGTGTATAGGTACTCATTTTATTCAGAATTTTAAGCTCTACAACATTTGTAATGACGAAATTTTTGAAAAAGTTAGTGATTTCGAGATAGTGTTATGGTATTTAAAAAAAAACTTTTTTTTTTTTTTTTTTTTTTTTTTTTTTTTTTTTTTATTATAAATCTATGTATTACTCCTAACGCTCACCTAGTACGAGGGGGAAAACGTAGCATATTCATTCTAGACATAAACCGAAGGGATTAAAACAATTTCCACCTTTCCCCTAATTATTTCCGAATTGGGCCTTTTTTTGCTCCTCTACCACTGGGCTAAGATCACATTTCGAAATCTTTATTCATTCTAATAAGTAAAACACTATCGACGTCATACTTAAAAATTTAGTTAGCTAGAAATACAAAAATCGTCTGTAAATGTAACACACAATTTGTAATAGATAATGAAATAATGCTTGATATATTATACTTTTATTAGTATGCTATTTATCGCATTTAAATATATTGAATTATATATATTACACTAGGGGGCTCTGCCTCCTACGAGCTACGCTCGTCAACCCCCGTTCAGACACCGCAGACTCTAACAGCACGCTAATTTGTTCGGCTTTAAAAAGATTTCGGAAGATTGAATTATAATTTGAATCTGACAATTATAATCTGACGTAATTTTCACCAAACGTTTCTTTCTATTTTTAATATTCACGTAAAAATACTTTTGTTAGAAATGAAATATTATGATCATCTTAAAATATCAAATGTCTCGCGCAGTTTTTAAATTTAAACTGTTTTGCAATATTATTTTTTGTTCGTTTTACGTAATAAGTGTAATGTGACGTAAATGTGACGTAAATTCTCCTACTTAAGACTTCTAACGCATGTTAATGAATTTATTATTTTACAATAGTCTTTCTTTTTTAAAATTCACGTGTATAGTTTTTATGACGTAATTTTCAATGAGTTCCTGTTTTTTATATTTTCTGTTTATAATACTCACGTGTAAAATAAATTTTTAATTTGAAGCAAACATTATAGTTTGCGCTGATTATACAGTTGGCAACAGTTTAAATTAATACAATTTTCTAAAATCTCTCTATCTCTCTATTCTAAAAAAAAGTAACTACCGCTGTCACCGCCGCCGCTGCCGCCGCCGGTTTTGAATTTTTTGTGACCGGAGATCTTTCTTCGTTAATATTAAGAAAAATAATGCATACAAAAATGTGAAAATCGGTAGTGTTATACAGAAATGTTTGATAAACACGCTGATGCAGACAGTTTTCAGATCGAAGAATTATTTTAAGAGATATTTAATGCCAAAGTTGGACAAAATCGTTCCACTAAAAAAGTTTTATAGGAGCAAAAACTGTTCATAGGAATTTAATCATTTTTAGATCATTTTATGCGTTAGAATTTGCCGGAGTGCAGATTGCATTAATTTTTTTATTTTGACTCATTTTTTGAGGTGTTATTTCTATTTTAAATTCAGATTTTCAGCATTTCTAGAGATATTTTTAACAGATTTTAGAAAGTGATATTAATTTAAACTGTTGCCAACTGTATAAACAGCGGAAACAATAATGTTTGCTTCAAAAAAAAAATATTTATACGTGTAAATAAATTAAAAATTTATTTACACGTGACTATTATAAACAGAAAAAAACATTTGGAATTAGAATTAAATAATTATGTACAAAAAGCAAGAACTTATTAAAAATTACGTCATAAAAGCTATAATTACACGTGAATTTTAAGAAAGAAAGGAATTTGTAAAACAATAAATTTATTAACATGCGTTAGAAGTCTTAAATAGGAGAAATTACGTCATATTTACGTCACATTACAGTTATTACATAAAATGAACAAAAAATAATATTGCAAAACGGTTTAAATTTAGAAATTGCGCTAGACATTTATTTGATATTTTAAGAGGATATTTTTCAACTATTTTTGTTAGGAAAGCGCAAATAATATTTCATTTCTAACACAAGTATTTTCACGTGAATATTAAAAAGTGAAAGAATAGCTTGGTCAAAATTACGTCAGATTAAAAACGATTAATTTAAAATGTCTCATTTAAAAGAACTTTCTTTTCACTTTGTTAAAAAATACCGGGAGACAAAGACTTTGTTTACTTAATTCCTTTTATATTAGCTTATTTTGAAATGTTGTTACACGTGTCTACGTCATCAAGTTATTTTTATTTCGACGTTTTATTAATGTTGTACTAATTTATTTGTTTTTTCGTTATTTAAAATAAAAATTATGTCAATTTGTATAATTTGGCGAGTGGTTTGGCGATTTATATAATTTGGCGAAATGGGTAGTCGGGATAATCAAGTAGTACCGCAACGGATTTGGCGTTAAAATTCCCCAATCAAAGAGAAATGAATAGAAATCCGTTTATAGAGAGATCGCCACTGTTTTTTAAATTATAATTCAATCTTTCGAAATCTTTTTAAAGCCGATCAAATTAGCGTGCATTTAGAGTCTACGGTGTCTGGACGGGGGTTGGCGAGCGTAGCTCGTAGGGGGCCGAGCCCCCTAGTTCTAAAAAAAAGTAACTACCGCTGTCACCGCCGCCGGTTTTGAGTTTTTTGTGACCGGAGGTCTTTCTCCGTTAATATTAAGAAAAATATTGCATACAAAAATATGAAAATCGGCGGTATTATAGAGAAATGTTTGATAAACACGCTGATGTAGACAGTTTTCAAATCGAAGAATTATTTTAAGAGATATTTAAGGCTAAATTTGGACAAAGTCGTTACATTAAAAAAGTTTTATAGGAGCAAAATCTATACATCGGAATTTAATCATTTTTAGATCATTTTATGCGTTATAATTTCCCGGTGTGCATATTGCATTTAGTTTTTAAATTTTACTCATCTTTTGAGCTTTTATTTCTATTTTAAATTGAAATTTTCGGCATTTCGAGAGATATTTTTTACTTACTAGGGGGCTCGGCCCCCTACGAGCTACGCTCGCCAACCCCCGTCCAGACACCGTAGACTCTAAATGCACGCTAATTTGATCGGCTTTAAAAAGATTTCGAAAGATTGAATTATAATTTAAAAAACAGTGACGATCTCCCTATAAACGGGTTTCTATTCATTTCTCTTTGATTGGGGAATTTTAACGCCAAATCCGTTGCGGTACTACTTGATTATCCCGTCGACCCATTTCGCCAAATTATATAAATCGCCAAACCACTCGCCAAATTATACAAACTGACATAATTTTTATTTTAAATAACGAAAAAACAAATAAATTAGTACAACATTAATAAAAATACAAATAAAACGTCGAAATAAAAATAACTTGATGACGTAGACACGTGTAACAACATTTCAAAATAAGCTAATATAAAAGGAATTAAGTAAACAGAGTCTTTGTCTTCTGGTATTTTTTAACAAAGTGAAAAGAAAGTTCTTTTAAATAAGACTTTTTAAATTAATCGTTTTTAATCTGACGTAATTTTGACCAAACTATTCTTTCTCTTTTTAATATTCACGTGAAAATGCTTGTGTTAGAAATGAAATATTATTTGCGCTTTCCTAACAAAAATAGTTGAAAAGTATCCTCTTAAAATATCAAATAAATGTCTAGCGCAATTTCTAAATTTAAACCGTTTAGCAATATTATTTTGTGTTCATTTTATGTAATAACTGTAATGTGACGTAAATATGACGTAATTTCTCCTATTTAAGACTTCTAACGCATGTTAATCAGTTTATTGTTTTACAAATTCCTTTCTCTCTCAAAATTCACGTGTAATTATGGTTTTTATGACGTAATTTTTAATAAGTTCCTGCTTTTTGTACATAATTATTTAATTCTAATTCCAAATGTTTTTTTCTGTTTATAATAGTCACGTGTAAATAAATTTTTAATTTATTTACACGTATAAATATATATTTTTTTTTTTTTTTTGAAGCAAACATTATTGTTTCCGCTGTTTATACAGTTGGCAACAGTTTAAATTAATATCACTTTCTAAAATCTGTTAAAAATATTTCTAGAAATGCTGAAAATCTGAATTTAAAATAGAAATAAAACCTCAAAAAATTAGTCAAAATAAAAAAATTAATGCAATCTGCACTCCGGCAAATTCTAACGCATAAAATGATCTAAAAATGATTAAATTCCTATGAACAGTTTTTGCTCCTATAAAACTTTTTTAGTGGAACGATTTTGTCCAACTTTAGCATTAAATATCTCTTAAAATAATTCTTCGATCTGAAAACTGTCTGCATCAGCGTGTTTATCAAACATTTCTGTATAATACTACCGATTTTCATATTTTTGTATGCATTATTTTTCTTAATATTATCGAAGAAAGACCTCCGGTCACAAAAAATTCAAAACCGGCGGCGGCGGTGACAGCGGTAGTTACTATTTTTTAGAATAGAGAGATTTTAGAAAATTGTACTAATTTAACCTGTTGCCAACTTTATAAATAGCGCAAACAATATTGTTTGCTTCAAATTAAAAATTTATTTACACGTGACTATTATAAACAGAAAAAAAAACTTTCAAATTAAAATTAAAATTTACGTATAAAAAGCAGGAACTTATTGAAAATTACTTCATCTATAATTACACGTGAATTTTAACAGAGAAAGGATATTGTAAAATAATAAATTCATTAACATGCGTTAGAAGTCTTAAATAGGAGAAATTACATCACATTTACGTCACATTGCACTTCTTACGTAAAATGAACAAAAAATAATATTGCAAAACAGTTTAAATTTAAAAACTACGCTAGACATTTATTTGATATTTCGAGATGATCTTTTCAACTATTTTTGTTGGGATAGCGCAAATAATATTTCATTTCTAACAAAAGTATTTTCACGTGAATATTAAAAAGAGAAAGAAAAGTTTGGTGCAAATTACGTGAGATTAAAAACAATACATTTAAAATGTATTTTATTTATTTATTTATTTATTGACCAACAAACATACGACTTGTGTGCTTGACATGAGAGCCCGCTTAAAATGTCTTATTGAAAAGAACTTTCTTTTCGCTTTGTTAAAAAATACCGGGAAACAAAGACTCTGTTTACTTAATTCAATTTATATGAGCTTATTTTGAAATGTTTAACTGATTTAATGTAATCAAAGAGGAAAATAGCCATTGTAACTTTTAACAGCAGCTGATTTTTCCTTAAAATTCCCCAATCAAAGAGAAATGAATAGAAACCCGTTTATAGGGAGATCGCCTCTGTTTTTTAAATTATAATTCAATTCTTTCAAAATCTTTTTAAAGCCGATCAAATTAGCGTGCTTTTAGAAACTGCGGTGTCTGAACGGGGGTTGGCGAGCGTAGCTCGTGGGGGCCGAGCCCCCTAGTGTGTAAAAAATAGCTCTCGAAATGCTGAAAATTTGAATTTAAAATAGGAATAAAACCTCAAAAAATGAGTCAAATTAAAAAACTAAATGCATCTGCACACCGGGAAATTCTGACGCATAAAATGATCTAAAAAAGATTAAATTCCTATGTACAGTTTTTGCTCCTATAAAACTTTTTTAATGGAACGATTTTGTCCAACTTTGGCATTAAATACCTCTTAAAATAATTCTTCGATTTTAAAACTGTTCACATCAGCGTGTTTATCAAACATTTCTCTATAATACTACCGATTTTCATATTTTTGTATGCAACAGTTTTTTTAATATTAACGAAGAAAGGCCATGCTTAAGCATTCAAATTGGATGCTGTTCAGCCGGGAATATCTACGCAGATTCTCAGTGGTCCATTTCCAAATCAAAACTTTTTTATATATACTAGGGGGCTCGGCCCCCTACAAGCTACGCTCACCAACACCCCGTTCGGACACTGCAGTCTCTAAAAGCATGCTAATTTGATCGGCTTTAAAAAGATTTTGGAAGATTGAATTATAATTAAAAAAACAAAGGCGATCTCCCTATAAACGGGTTTCTATTCATTTCTCTTTGATTGGGGAATTTTACGCAAAAATCAGCTGCTGTTAAAAGATACAATGGCATTTCAAAATCTCCTAATATAAAATGAATTAAGTAAACAGAGTCTTTGTCTCCCGGTATTTTTTAACAAAGCGAAAAGAAAGTCCTTTTAAATAAGACATTTTAAATATATCGTTTTTAATCTGACGTAATTTTCACCAAACTTTTCTTTCCCTTTTTAATATTCACGTGAAAATACTTTTATTAGAAATGAAATATTATTTGCGCTGTCCAAAAAAAAAAAAAAAAAATAGTTGAAAAGTTCATCTCAAAATATCAAGTAAATGTCTAGCGTAGTTTTTAAATTTAAACTATTTTGCAATATTATTTCCTGCTCATTTTACGTAATAAGTGTAATGTGACGTAAATGTGATGTAATTTCTCCTATTTAAGACTTCTAACGCATGTTAATGAATTTATTATTTTACATTATCCTTTCTCTGTTAAAATTCCCGTAAGTAATTTTCAATAAGGTCCTGCTTTTTATACGTAATTATTTAATTCTAATTTGAAAGTTTTTTTCTGTTTATAATAGTCACGTGTAAATAAATTTTTAATTTGAAGCAAACATTATTGTTTCCGTTGTTTATACAGTTGGCAACAGGTTAAATTAGTACAATTTTCTGAAATAAGTAAAAAATATCTCTCGAAATGCTGAAAATTTGAATTTAAAATAGAAATGAAACCCCGAAAAATGAGTCAAATTAAAAAAATAAATTAATTCTGCTCACCGGGAAATTATAACGTATAAAATGATCTAAAAATTATTAAATTCCGATGTATAGTTTTTGCTCCTATAAAACTTTTTTAGTGCAACGATTTTGTCCAACTTTAGCAATAAATATCTCTTAAAATAATTCTTCGATTTGAAAACTGTCTGCATCAGCGTGTTTATCAAACATTTCTGTATAATACTACCAATTTTTATATTTTTGTATATGCATTATTTTTCTTAATATTAACGAAGAAAGACCTCCGGTCTAGAGATGTGTCATTTGTTGAGGAACGACTCCAAAGGAACGATTCCGGCAGTGAAACTGAAGGAACGATTCCATTCTGTAAAAAGGAATCGGTCCTTTTCGGAACGGTTCCTCGGATTGGGTCCTTTTTGGAACGGTTCCTCGGAATCGGTCCTTTTCGGAACGGTTCCTCGGATTCGGTACTTTTTGGAACGGTTCCTCGGATTCGGTCCTTTTTGGAACGGTTCCTCGGAATCGGTCCTTTTCGGAACGATTCCTCGGATTCGGTCGTTTTTGGAACGGTTCCTTGGAATCGGTCCTTTTCGGAACGATTCCGAAAAGGAATCGTTCAGAAAAGGACCGATTCCTCGGAATCGGTCCAAAATGTAGCGACTCCGAACAGGACCGAATCCTCGGAGTCGTTCCGAAAAGGAACGATTCCTTGGGAATCGGTTCTTTTCTTGTAGACTGGCCAGTTTTAATAAATTAAAATACGCTATTTTATTTCAAAACAACAGATTTTGTTTCTATTAAAGCTGACTTTATTTCCAAAATATCATTCTAATGTGTGTGCCCCCCCCCCCCCCCTCCTCAAAAAAAAAAAAAAAAAAAAAAAAAAAAAAAAAAGAAAGAAAAAAGAAATTGAAGTGCGGGGCGGAGTAGGTCGTTTAACAAACATTACTATTTGATCTTCTTGTGCTAAATTAGTCTGAAAGAAATAATTTTAAAAAATACGAATTGGATTTTTTCCACCTGAGTGAAAAAGTGCCCGAGATGGGATTTGAACCCAGAAACTTTACGTGCTTTACCGATTGAGTACCTGGACCCCGAAGGTAATGGAACACCATGTGTACTTTAATACACTAATACTTTTTCTAATTGGTAAATGTATCATACGAAATGAATTTTTTCTAAATGAATTCTTAAAGCTGTTCTCAAATCCAAAAGGATAACTTTGTGACAAAAGTTTTAATTTATTTTTATTCGGAAATGCATGAAACGAGCAGGTGTTGTTCAGAAACTATGTAATCGAGTTGTTTTTTCCGGGTTTTTTTTGCAAACGCAATAGATCTTTCAGAAAATAGTGTCAAAGTGGACGTTTTGAACGAATTTCCGCGCGAAAGAGGCATAATCGCTCAAAAATGGGTGAAAAACATGTTTGTCACGTGATCAAATTCGATTATAACTCAATAGGTAATTTACTGATCAAAAGATGGAAAACACAGTTCGATTCCAAATCGATTCCATGGTCAAACTTTCCAATTTTATAAGTTTCCGTTAAAAAATGAATTTGTAAATGTGTCAAAACGTTTTACGCTTGTTGAGCAGATCACTTAAGGGTGTATTCCGATCGAAACTGCTTATTTTCTGATTCATTTTAAAATTCATTTTTGCTCTCAAACGCATCAAACTTAGAAATTCTCTTATTTAGAAACTATATAATGGGCGGTGTTTCTTAATTTTTTGATAAATGCAGAAAATACTGTAAAAAACGCTGTCAAAGTTGGCATTTTGAACCGAATTTTCCGAAGCGGGCGATCTGGGAAGGAAAAAAGTCCTTCCGGCCAGTGCCGGGAGGAAGAGGTAGCTTTCATATTCCTTATTTTAGTAAAGCTAACTTATATTATTCAAACACACGAAGCTCAATTAAGTGGAAACCGAATGTAGGAGATTCAATACTAATTTTTATCAATACTAAATCATTTTGAATGAGAATTTCGCAAAATTAGTCAGCTTTATCCAAGCTGCTTTTATTTAAAGTAACTTATATTTCGCTGCCAAATTCGGCGATTTCTTAAAGTGCCTGCCATTTTAAGACAACATGGTGGATGAGGCTAACCAGTGAACTTGGTCGAGACCTTAGTAACTGCTGTGCACATGCTCACTCACATCGGAATCGGTTGATACATACGAGTGCTGTCGCAGGCAAAAAATCAGATTTTTCAAAATGTCACCCACGTTAGAAATTAAAACTGCTATATCAGAGCAATTTTTTAAGATAAAGACAAACAAAAAATGCTCCTGAATCCTTATATCAAGGTCAAATACTAAAGAAAGAAACCTTTTTCAATTTCTAATTTTCTTGCACCTCACTTTAAATATATATTTTTCTAATTTAATGGCCGCCATTTTGAAACAAGATGGCTGATGAAGCTGGCCAGCGAACTTGGTCGAGATATTGATGTATACTATCCACATGCCTTCTTCCATCGAAATAGGCGAATACGTGTGGTATCGCGGGACAAATAGAAGATCGTTTCAAAATGTTAGCCATGATAGAAATTCAAAGTGCTATAATTCAACCACTTTTTAAGATATAAACAAAAGAACAAATTTTCCGAAACAAAAACTGCTCCAGAATTTTTGTATCAAGGCCAAACACAAAAAAAAAATCTTTTTAATTTTCCAATTTTTTAATACCTCATTTTAAATTTTAAATTACATTTTTTTTAAATGGCAACCCTTTTGAAACAAGATGGCGAATGAAGCTGGCCAACAAACTCGGTCGAAACATTGGTATGTACTATGTACAGACCAAGTTACATTCAAATCGGTTCATAAATACGCCTGTTATCGCGTGACAAAAATCAGGGCGTTTCAAAATGTCAGCCACGCTAGAAATTCAAAATGCTATAACTCAGCCATTTTTTAAGATATAGACGAAACAAAAACTGCTCCCGAATTTTTTTATCGAGGTCAAACACATAAGAAAAAAATATTTTTTCAATTTTCAATTTTTTGGTACCACATTTCAAATTTAAATTTTTCTTAAAATTTTAAATGGCCGCCATTTGTAAACAAAATGGCGGATGAAGCTGGCCAACGAACTCGGTCGAGACATTGGTCTGTACTATGTATAAACGAAGTTACATTCAAATCGGTTCATAAATACGCCTTTTATCGCGTGACAAAATTCAGGACGTTTCAAAATGTCAGCTTCGCTAAAAATTCAAAATGCTATAACTCAGCCATTTTTTAAGATATAGACGAAACAAAAACTGCTACGGAGTCTTTGTATAAAGGTCAAATGCATAAGAAAAAAATATTTTTCTATTTTCAATTTTTTGGTACCACATTTTAAATTTTAAATTTTTTTAAAATTTTTAAATGGCCGCCATTTTGAAACAAAATGGCGGATGAAGCTGGCCAACGAACTCGGTTGAGATATTGGTATGTACTATGTACACACCGAATTACATCCAAATCGGTTCATAAATACGAGAGTTACAGTGTGACATAGGTCAGATATATATATATATATATATATATATATATATACAGTCGAACCCGGTTAAGACGCTCACGGTTAATACGCGATCCCGCTTAATACGCGGATTTTTTCCGATCCTTTAAACATCGTCCATAAGGCTAATGCAAAAATATCACGTTTAATACACGAACGGTTATTACGCGATCCCGCTTAATACGCGATACATTTTCGGTCCTTTGATTTATAAAATCACGCTTAGGAGGCTACTTCAATCAAAGGAAAAGACCCGTTCGCTAATGCTAATCCTATGGAAGAAATTTATAAAGATATCTCGGTCGCATTTCAATATTTTTAAATAATTTCTTTTGCATTGAATAGTTCAGATTGATCTGTACAAAGGCCGTTGTTTACTTTTTCGATTTTGTTTACAAATATTTCTTATGAGAACACTTTCATTTTCGGAACCGGTTTCGAAAGTAAAAGCATCCTCATAAAAAATATCTGCAGTCAAAATCGAAAAAGTAAAAAACGGCCTGCATGCAGATCGATCTCAGCTATCCAATGCAAAAAAAATCATTTAAAAGTATTGAAATGCGACCGAGATATCTTTATAAATTTCTTCCATAGGATTAGCATTAGCGAACGGGTCTTTTCCTTTGACTGAAGTAGCCTCTTAAGACGCGAACTCATTGATCAAGATGCGAATTCCTTCTCGTTCTCGAGTGTTGCCAATTTAGTGGATTTTTTTTTATTCAGATAAACACTTTCCGAATAGTATTATTTACTTTCTTTAATAACAAATTAATTAAGGCGAAAATTACTAAACGGAAATAGTGGTAGATATTTCAATTAAACAAAAACCCGCTAAATTAGCAAAACAGCAATTCTTCTTTGATCTTGCCTCCTAACATTCTTTGTCTCTCGCTTCGTGTATGTCTGTACCGTAGTAGAGGGATATAGACGAATTCAGACTATGCAGATACGTCATAAAAATTATTATGGTTAGAGATGGTCATACATGCTGTTAGGGAGGTTTTAAATGTACGTTATATCACTACTATGTTTTGTAATACACATTATAGGCAACAAAAATGAATCTCGTAAAGATTAAACTCATCCGACTTCAGTTGGATAATTCTTTTGTGTTTTCTTTACTATTTGCTATGGTAAAACAATATTTTTTACACAAAAATTAATAAGAATAGGTTTATTATATTAAAAAGAAGGACAGATTATAATGGTATTCATTATTACAAGTACTAAATATGATTTTAAAACTGATAATTTTAAAAAGTGAAAAGATTTAATATTAGTATTTTCTTTGTTTAAAAAAATATATTCTAGTAGAAAAATTATTATTTTTTTTTTATTTATTTTTTTTATTTTTATTTTATTTTTATTTATTTTTTATTTTTTTTTGCAAAGTATTAATCTTCAATAAACCATGTTGGAATCCATATTTATTTTCCATTATTATTCCAGTCGGATCTATAAAAACAAACAATGAGTTAAAGTGGAATACAATTAAATTTTAATCTAAATGTGCGCAAAAGACAATGTTTGACCATTAAAATATAAATGAAAGCTCTAAAGCTCATTTAGACGATCAGATATGTAAATAAGTCCAGTTCCTGTATCATTATACAAATCACGTTTAAAACGCGATACCGCTTAATACGCGACTTTTGTCCACTCCCTTGAAACGCGTCTTAACCGGGTTCTACTGTATATCAATTTTGAACGGAGGGTGGTTTCGGGGTCTGGGGGTCATGATCGATGAAAATATACCAAAATTTTTTGAAATCGCTTTCCTCCGAACGGCTGCAATAGGTAGCTTTTTGTAAAGAAAGCTACCTAAAAATGGTCACACTGAGAAAATAATTGTTTAAAAATCAAATTCTAATTAATTGAGCTGAAAATGAAATCACATGGCATGTTAAACATGTCTTCAGAAATCACCCAAGCAAGTTTCATGTTTTTACTTTTAAAAATTAGTCTGAAAATGTCTGAGAAAATTTCGAGCTGTTGAGGGTGGAAAAGTATTTTAGGTAACTTTCTTTACAAAAAGCTACCTATTGCACCCGTTCGGAGGAAAGCGATTTCAAAAAATTTTGGTATATTTTCATCGATCATGACCCCCAGACCCCGAAACCACCCTCCGTTCAAAATTGATATATATATATATATATATATATATATATATATATATATATCAATATATATATATATATATATATATCTGACCTATGTCACACTGTAACTGTCGTATTTATGAACCGATTTGGATGTAATTTGGTGTGTCCATAGTACATACCAATGTCTCGACCGAGTTCGTTGGCCAGCTTCATCCGGCATTTTGTTTCAAAATGGCCGCCATTTAAAAATTTTTAAAAAATTTAAAATTTGAAATGTGGTACCAAAAAATTGAAAATGGAAAAATATTTTTTTCTTATGTATTTAACCTTTATACAAAGACTCCGTAGCAGGTTTTGTTTCGTCTATATCTTAAAAAATGGCTGAGTTATAGCATTTTTAATTTCTAGCGAAGCTGACATTTTGAAACGTCCTCAATTTTGTCACGCGATAAAAGCCGTATTTATGAACCGATTTGGATGTAACTTCGTTTATACATAGTACAGACAAATGTCTCGACCGAGTTCGTTGGCCAGCCTCATCCGCCATTTTGTTTAAAAATGGCGGCTATTTAAAATTTTAAGAAAAATTTAAATATGAAATGTGGTACCAAAAAATTGAAAATTGAAAAAATATTTTTTCTTATGTGTTTGACCTTGATAAAAAGATTCGGGAGCAGTTTTTGTTTCGTCTATATCTTAAAAAAGTCCTTCCGGCCAGTGCCGGGAGGAAGAGGTAGCTTTCATAATCCTTATTTAAAAAAAGCCAACTTATATCATGCAAACACACGAAGCTCAATTTAGTGGAAACCGAATATAGGAGATTCAATACTAATTTTTATCAATATAATGAATGATAATTTCGCGAAATTAGTCAGCTGTATCCAAGCTGCTGTTCTTTAAAGTAACTTATATTTGTTTGCCAAATTCGGCAATTTCTTAAAGTGCCTGTCATTTTAATACAACGTGGTGGATGAGGCTAAGCAGTGAACTTGGTCGAGACCTTAGTAATTGCTGTGCACATGCTCACTCACATCGGAATCGGTTAATATATAGGAGTGCTGTCGCATGCAAAAAATCAGATTTTTCAAAATGTCACCCACAATAGAAATTGAAACTGCTATATCTGAGCCATTTTTTAAGGTAAAGATAAACAAAAAATGCTCCTGAATCCTTATATCAAGATCAAATACTTAAGAAAGAAACCTTTTTCAATTTCTAATTTTTTTGCACCTCACTTTAAATATATATATATATATATATTTTAATTTAATGGCCGCCATTCTGAAACAAGATGGCTGATGAATCTGGCCAGCGAACTTGGTCGAGGTGTTGATGTATACTATCCACATGCCTTCTTACATCGAAATAGGCGAATACGTGTGTTATCGCGTGACAAATACAAGATCGTTTCAAAATGTTAGCCATGCTAGAAATTCAAAGTGCTATAAATCAACCATTTTTTAAGATACCAACAAAAGAACAAATTTTCAGAAACAAAAACTGCTCCGGAATCTTTGTATCAAGGCCAAACACATAAAAAAAAACCTTTTTCATTTTCCAATATTTTAATACCTCATTTTAAATTTTAAATTTTAAATTAAATTTTTTTTAATGGCAAACCTTTTGAAACAAGATCGCGAATGAAGCTGGACAACGAACTCGGTCGAGACATTGGTATGTACTATATACAGACCAAGTTACATCCAAATAGGTTCATAAATACGCCTGTTATCGCGTGACAAAAATCAGGTCGTTTTAAAATGTCAGCCACAAGAGAAATTCAAAATGCTATTACTCAGCCATTTTTTTTTAGATATAGACGAAAGAAAAACTGCTCGGGAATCTTTGTATTAAGGTCAAACACATACAAAAAAAATCTTTTTCATTTTCCAATTTTTTGGTATCTCATTTAAATTTTTTAATTTTTTAATTTTTTTAAATAGCCGCCATTTTGAAACAAGATGGCGGATGAAGTTGGCCAACGAACTCGGTCGAGATATTTGTATGTACTATGTACACACCAAGGTACATCCAAGTCGGTTTATAAATACGCCCGTTATTACGTGAGAAAAATCAGGACGTTTCAAAATGTCAGCCACGCTAGAAATTCAAAATGCTATAACTCAGCCATTTCTTAAGATATAGACGAAACAAAAACTGCTCCCGAATCTTTTTATCAAGGTCAAACACATAAGAAAAAAATATTTTTTCAATTTTCAATTTTTGGTACCACATTTCAAATTTAAATTTTTCTTAAAAATTTAAATGGCCGCCATTTTTAAAAAAGATGGCGGGTGAAGCTGGCCAACGAAACCGGTCGAGACATTGGCATGTACTATGTATAAACGAAGTTACATCCAAATCGGTTCATAAATACGCCTTTTATCGCATGACAAAATTCAGGACGTTTCAAAATGTCAGCCACGCTAGAAATTCAAAATGCTATAACTCAGCCATTTTTTAAGATATAGACGAAACAAAAACTGTTCCGAAATCTTTGTATAAAGGTCAAATACATAAGAAAAAAATATTTTTCCATTTTCAATTTTTTGGTACCACATTTCAAATTTTAAATTTTTAAAAAAATTTTAAATGGCCGCCATTTTGAAACAAAATGGCGGATGAAGCTGGCCAACGAACTCGGTTGAGAGATTGGTATGTACTATGTACACACCGAATTACATCCAAATCGGTTCATAAATACGCCTTTTATCGCGTGACAAATTTCAGGACGTTTCAAAATGTCAGCCACGCTAGAAATTCAAAATGCTATAACTCAGCCATTTTTTAAGATATAGACGAAACAAAAACTGCTCCGGAATCTTTGTATAAAGGTCAAATACATAAGAAAAAAATATTTTTCCATTTTTAATTTTTTGGTACCAAATTTCAAGTTTTAAATTTTTTTAAAAATTTTAAATAGCCGCCATTTTGAAACAAAACGGCGGATGAAGCTGGCCAACGAACTCGGTCGAGACATTGGCATGTACTATGTACACACCGAATTACATCGAAATCGGTTCATAATTACGGGAGTTACAGTGTGACATAGGTCAGATATATATATATATATATATATATATATATATATCAATTTTGAACGGAGGGTGGTTTCGGGGTCTGGGGGTCATGATCGATGAAAATATACCAAAATTTTTTGAAATCGCTTTCCTCCGAACGGCTGCAATAGGTAGCTTTTTTGTAAAGAAAGCTACCTAAAATGGTTGAGTTATAGCATTTTGAATTTCTAGCGTGGCTGACATTTTGAAACGCCCTGATTTTTGCCACGTGATAACAGACGTATTTATGAACCGATTTGGATGTACCTTGGTGTGTACATAATACATACAAATAACTCAACCGAGTTCGTTGGCCAGCTTCATCCGCCATTTTGTTTCAAAATGGCGGCCATTTAAAAAAATTAAAAAAAATTAAATTTAAAATGAGATACCAAAAATTTAGAAAATGAGAAAGATTTTTTTCGTATGGGTTTGACCTTAATACAAAGATTCCGGAACAGGTTTTGTTTCATCTATATCTAAAAAAATGGCTGAGTTATAACATTTTGAATTTCTATTGTGGCTGACATTTTAAAACGACCTGATTTTTGTCACGCGTTGACAGGCGTATTTATGAACCGATTTGAATGTAACTTGGTCTGTACATAGTACATATCAATGTCTCGATCGAGTTCGTTGGCCAGCTTCATTCGCCATCTTGTTTCAAAAGGGTTGCCATTTTTTTAAAAAAAATGTAATTTAAAATTTAAAATGAGGTATTAAAAAATTGGAAAATGAAAAAGATTTTTTTTGTGTGTTTGGCCTTGATACAAAGATTTTGGAGCAGTTTTTGTTTCTGAAAATTTGTTCTTTTGTTTACATCTTAAAAAGTGGTTGAATTATAGCACTTTGAATTTCTATCATGGCTAACACATTGAAACGATCTTGTATTTGTCACGCGATACCACACGTATTCGCCTATTTCGATGGAGGAAGGCATGTGGATAGTATACATCAATATCTCGACCAAGTTCGCTGGCCAGCTTCATCAGCCATCTTGTTTCAAAATGGCGGCCATTAAATTAAAAAAAAAATTATATTTAAAGTGAGGTGCAAAAAAATTAGAAATTGAAAAAGGTTTCTTTCTTAAGTATTTGACCTTGATATAAGGATTCAGGAGCATTTTTTGTTTGTCTTTACCTTAAAAAATGGTCCAGATATAGCAGTTTCAATTTTTAACGTGGGTGACATTTTGAAAAATCTGATTTTTTGCCTGCAGCACTCGTATATATCAACTGATTCCGATGCGAGTGAGCATGTGCACAGCAATTACTAAGGTCTCGACCAAGTTCACTGGTTAGCCTCATCCACCATGTTGTCTTAAAATGGCAGGCACTTTAAGAAATCGCCGAATTTAGCAGCCAAATATAAGTTACTTTAAATAAAAGCAGCTTGGATAAAGCTGACTAATTTCGCGAAATTCTCATTCATAATGATTTATTATTGATAAAATTAAAATTGAATCTCCTACATTCGGTTTCCACTTAATTGAGCTTCGTGTGTTTGAATAATATAAGTTGGCTTTTTTAAAATAAGGAATATGAAAGCTACCTCTTCCTCCCGGCACTGGCCGGAAGGACTTTTTTCGAATACACCCTTAAGAACAGCCTTAAGAAAAACAAAGAAAATGCTTGTTTAATTAATAGTGAAAAATATTTTTTAAAATCTGATTAGAAACAGTTTTGAATAATATAAGAAATACATGTCACTAGGCCATAAAAATTGCATTTTAATAGGATAATAATAACTGATTTTCATTTATTTTAATAATTGTAGAGTTATGCACTTTCATGCATATTTCACTATTTCATGTTTTTTCCTCAAACATAATTTTAATTTGAGAATCCTCTTTGTCAAAAGAAATATATGACCAGCTACGAGCGCTCGAGTACCACTTTATTTCCACAGTTTGGCGTCTTGTTTTTCTCTCCTGAAGAAGATGATTAAAAAAAATCTCGAAACTCTCGAAGATTGTTGTTTTAATCAACTTACATTGAGGTTTATTACGTAGAGTAAAATCTGTTAGAACAAGGAATTTTTGTAAAACGTTTCTTTCTTTCTTAAGATAATGAATATTTCAAAAAGCATAACGTCTAATAATAATAATAAGATAACAGTAACAGTGGTGGCTGGGATTGAAATAATTTAACCGCGGTTCACTCTGAGTATAAAAACGGGAAAGAAAAATCACGTGCTACATATAGATTATCGGACTTTCTCCAACACTGCGACATATATGTAAAGCTGCATATTTTATGCTTGTTTCGGTTTAATAGATTTATGTTAACCCTCCGCCTACCAGAGGGGTTCAATAGCCCCGACAGGTACATTTATAATGATATTTCTAATTTATTTTTAAAACTGAAATTTCTGTAAATATGGGTGTTTTTCTGGTATGTTCTATCCTTTTGAGTAGAACATTCCAGAAAAAGTCACATATTTACAAAATTTTCATTTTTTTAAATGTGAAAAATCAATTTGAATGTACCTATCGGGTCTGTTGCACCGGTCTGGTATGCGGAAGGTTAATATTGCATTTAAAAGTTTTACAATATACGAATTTAATTATTGGTTTCCAAAGAATGCATGTTGTGATTTTGTACAGTTTTTTCATTTGTTATTTTATTTCTATTTCTTGCTAAATAATTAGAATTTAAATAACTGTGACTTTGTTTTAATTCAACGTAAAATAAAAGCAAAAAAAAAAATCGTTTATCGTAATAATTTCTTATAATAATTCAGATTTCTTGATCGTTATTGATACTCACAAATCCCGAAATCAATGCCACGATTAATGCCTGTTACTGTGGTGATGGATAATACATATCTGAGTTTAATTTCGATCAAAGCAAGGCTCCCTTCATGCAAAACTAAATTTAATGTTTCAAGCCTAATACCAAACTTTCGTTTTTATTGAGGTAAAACTTACTGCAAATGCGATACTAAATTTTATGTATTTTCCTTTCTTATTGTTATTCTTTTCACTTAGAAGATTTATTTATTTATTTTCATTTTTTTTTTTTTTTTTTTTTTTTATTACATAAAGTTTTCTGAAAAGTTCGAATTTAACAAAATGTTTTATCTATTTTAAATAGTTTTGACAGTAAAAAGTTTAACTCCGAATAAAAAATAGTCAAATTCTCAAAAAAAAAAAAAGGTTGGTATTATCTATAACACGTTTACAACAGATGTCTTTCATTCAACGGCCGAAACATCGTCAAAAGGATAGTTCTTTATATAGTACTACACTCTGTAATAATAATGGACATACTTTTAATTTGTTTAATTTAATTAAACCAATAAACCGTTTTTCAGTTAAAATGTTAGCAAATTTAAAATTTAAAGAAATAGAACTTTGAAGTTTAGTGAATCACTATATCTTTTGGCGGAGGTAATTTGTACTATATATGTATAAAATCATATATATTACTATATATGTACATATTATAGTATTAATATATATATAATATTATCTTATAAATATCACTAGTCATAGCCATGCTGCTAATGAATCTGTTTACAAATCATCTGAAGGAACTTTTACCCTTTCGTGTAACACAAGTGTTCCATGACTTCATGAGTTATGAAGCTCCAAAGATCCCTATCCAAAAAAACATATTAGCATCGCAATTCGCTTACACCGAACTGAAGTTCAGTATAAGTAGAGAGGGTGACGGCGGATGAGGGTGTGAAATTAGAGAAATTCCTGTAGGTTCTCGTGAAATTGGAGATTCAAAAAGAGTTGTAAGTTTATTGAAATTCTACGTAGTTAACAGCATTTCACAAATAGCGATGTTAGGGTATAAGACAAGACATACATCAGTCACTCAGGAAAGACAGTGTACAAAAACGTGCTTTACTTTTTAACCCTTTCCAATAAAGTTAGTGTTTATGAATGCGGTTTGTCTGTCCGTCAGACCGTCTGTTCACGCTCTAAGGCAAGTCACACACTAAGGCGACACATAAGACATGTCGCTTGAATTCGCTAGAAAAACTGGTTTAAAACAAGTTTGTAACAACTTCGTTCTTTGTTTCGACCGGTTTTTGCACTTCATGTTGAGCTTTATGTCGTTCTGTCGTCTCAGTGTGTGATATGCCTAACTCTCGTAAATATACTCGGATTCCCATGCAATTGATATATGTTAATGATGTTTACCATGGGATGTTTGGTATTCAATATGAAGAGTGTAGCATTAATAGTTCATTTACAGGGCACTGGAACAAAACGAACTCTACTTTAACAAGTTACATATCCAAACCAGTAGGGCCATCCAAATGAAAAATGAGATTCAGAATGAAAAATGAAATTAAGATTACCTAGAGGTAGATTTTGAAGAGGAGTCTATGAGACTAAAAATTCCTAGACCCTGGTGACAAATATCAGAGCAATAATAAAATTTCCTATACAGGATGTCCACTCTCAACAATGTCCAATGGCTAATTCCTAAACCGTTAGTCATAGTCATATAGTTCCAATTACAAAAATGTTTTAAATGGGGGTAAAGAAGTATTTAAAAAGTGATTTGGGTCAATAGAACCATTTCCTGAAAAATTACGAAATTTAATTTTTTATACGGTCCCCGGTCTTTCAAGTTATAGTTAGACTTAGAGACCTATACACTTACAAGTAAGACAAATAAAAGTCCTATTATTCTACGATTAAAACTGACCGAAGTAATGGCTGTTGTTGTTGGAAGTAGTTGGAGCATATTTTTTGCTCCGAAATAGGGGTCATTTACAAATTTACTAGAAATATAAATAATCTTCATATATATAAAAAATACAGTTGATAGTAAAATTAACATTGCATTATAAATTTGAAATCTATAATCATTCTGAAATGTTAATGCGAAATATACAGCTTGTACTAAACATATAACAGGGAAAAAAATAATAGAATTTTCGTTAAATAAAATGTTGAAAAGCAACAGCCTCGATTTTTTACAAAATGACACATATTTTGAAATGTTATTAGATTATACTAGGATGCAAATTTGTGTTGTGTCATGTGTTTTAGCTTTTGATAATTAGTTCTTACGTATTTTGAAGCACTGAATCCAAAAATGGCCTTCATTTTTTATCACAAGGTACAGATTTTTTGCAAATCGTAAATTTGAAAGCTAAAAAGTGAAAAATTTACGGAAATCTGATAGTATAAAATAGACGTGATTGTTATTTCTTTAACTTTTGATAATTGATTTTTATGTATTTTTTACTATTGAATCCGAAAATGACCTTCATTTTTAACCATCACGTCAGGATTTTTTGCAAATTGTAAATTTCAAAGTTTAAAAGTTCAAAGTTTTAATTGAACCTCCCACATCATCGGATCCCCGAGCTGTTTAGCTGTAAGAATCCCAGTGAATTAAATAAAATTAAATTGAATAAAAGAAGTTTTACATCCATTTTATAGTATTAGATTTTCACCATTTTTTAATTTTGAAATTTACCATTTGCAAAAAAGTCTAACATGATGGTTAAATATGAAGGTAATTTTTACATTCATTGCTAAAAAGCACATACAAATCAATCGTAAAAGTTAAAAAATACAACCATCGACTCTATTTTATAGTATTAGCTATTTTTTCAATTTTGAAATTTACTATTTGCGAAAAATCCTGACATGATGGTTAAAAATGAAGATAATTTTCTGATTCAGCGCTAAAAAATACATAAAAATCATAATTTTAAAAATACATAATTTTAAAAATAAAAAAAACACAACCATCGCAGTCTTGTGTTATCTAATCTAAAACTTTTTAGTAAACTTGTTGGCAGTAATCTATCCGAAATTTTTTGTGCTATCCTGTAAAATAAGTACATATGGTAAGCACTGAAAATCATAATAATATTACATTGTCATGTGATTTACGTCAAAATGTAAAATTTAACCTCGATCGCATATTTTAAAGTGAGTTGAATTTCGAGTACAAATTTTGAACTGGAAAGACATACATACGATTATTTCAAGTTAACCCATTACCCGCTGGTGTTGCGTTCACGCAACGGTCAAAATAATTGCTCATGCTTAAATTAATTACTTTGTCACCACTATTTTACAATTAAAAAAATTGCCTTATTTATTGGCAGAAATTTTGATATTTTAATAAAGCGAAAATTACCTTTCTGAATTTGTGGTGACAAGCGGCTTTCAACAAGAAATTTGAAAATTCCTACTTTATAGTTTTGGCGGTTAATAGGTTAAATAAAAGCTTACAAAAATAGCATAATTTTTGTTAAAAAAATCATGAAAAGAAACAGCTTCAAATCCTTACAAAAATCTGTCGTAATTACATTTCTTTCAAAGCGCAGCTACACATGAAATAAATCCTTCAAATACTTTAAGCACTTTCTTTACGACCCCTAGAAGCATGGCTAAAATCATGTGTATTCGGATGCAGAAAAGTGGCATAAGCCTTGTATTTCAAAGTTTCGTATAACTTCATGAATTTTAGTGTTAGATGAATGGGACTTTTTTTGTCTTTCTTTTAAGAGAACAGGAAATTTTTACTAAATATCACTTATAGGGCCGGGGGACCGTATAAAAAATTAAATTTCGTTACTTTTTTAGAAATATTTTTATTAATCCAAACGACTTTCAGAATAATTTTTTACCTTATTTAAAAGATTTTTGTAACTGGAACTATAGGTCTATGACTAACGGTTTAGGAATTAGCCATTGAACATCGTTGAGAGTAAAGACACACTGTATAAAATAATAATATAAATGGACGGTCATTTGACGACATATTTTCAAGAGAAACCAATGATTACACTGGAAATCGAATAGACCTTGCGCCGCCCTTAAATTTCCAAGAGGAATTATGCTTTATACCATAAATCATAAAGTTAGAAATAACTGCAAATTAATTGCACACACTGTTCAATGAAATGAACCTTTAAAAACAAAATCATCTGTCCAAAACATTACAAAATTAAGGCGACTGGATGCGTAAGAAAATGGATGGGTACATAAGAAAATAAATTAGTAAAAAATATTATGGATTGCATGTGGTTCTCTTTATCTCGGAAGTGTTTTTTCCCCTTGGAATCCTTTATTTTTCAAAATCGTTCTTTTTTTCTCGGAATCGTTCCTTTTTTCTCGGAATCGTTCCTTTTTTCTCGGAATCATTCCTTTTTTCTCGGAACGATTCCGAAAGGAACGACTCCAAAGAACTCGTTCCTTTCGGTGAACGATTCCGGCTGGAACAATTCCTGAAAAGGAACGATGTTGCCCATCTCTACTCTGGTCACAATTAATTCAAAACCGGCGGCGGCGGTAGTTACTTTTTTTTAGAATAGAGAGATAGAAGGATTATGTTTTCTCCAGTAATGTTAAAAAGATTCATGATCATGCATTAAAAATTGTGTCGTTTGCAATGTCATTTTATGTTTTGAATGATTTTACAAGTATCTTCGATTAAATTTTACTTGCATTTATTTGAATGGTGGTTAAACGTTTTTTAAGATAATATTTTTTTTTTGCTATATTTATCACAAGTAAAGTATTTAAATGAAATATAATATGGGTCATAAATGCACTCTTCCATAAATAAATCATGCAACGAAATTAACTTTATAGTGATATTTTAATGCCATTTTATGTTGTGAATATGTTTACCATACGTATCACCCGATTAATTGTATACCAGTGGGGAAAACCGCTCTAAGCTCGGTTAAAATTATCTTTTTGTTCAACTCGATTAAAAATCGACATTGATGTGACAGTTGTATTTCTTCAACAGATATCCGTTGTGTGGAACAAAGTCACTGTTTTTCAAGAACGTTCTATGAACTCTGATTAATTGAATTATGTACATCGGCTCCTATTGTGAATTTCTGGAAAAATTCCTTCAGATTCTGAAAGCCAACTGAAATTCAAAATCGTTTGAGCCAATTTTAAGATAAAATTAGCTTGACCTGACCCGTAATGACCCACTAATAAAATTTTCTCGAACATATGACCCAGCCCAATGGTCTTCTAGTTATCCAAAACGATAGGATACAAAATGTAGTCAAAATCGTTTAAGTTAATTTTAAGATAGAATTAGCTTTACACTAACCCATAGTGACCCAAAATGACCCACTAATAAAATTTTCTCGTACACGTGACCCATCCCAATGGTCTTCTAGTAATCCAAATCGGTAGGACATAAAATTTAGTCAAAATCGTACGAGCCGTTTTTTAGATAAAATTAGCTTCATCCAAAAATGACCCACTAATAGAATTTTCTCGAACATGTGACGTAGCTCAAGGATCTTCTCGTGATTTAAAACGGTAGAATGCAAAATTTAGTAAAATCGTTAGAGCCGGTTTTAGATCAAATTATCTTGACTTGTGTTGACCCAAAAGTGACCCACTAATCGAAATTTCTCGAACACTTGACCTAGCTCATTGGTCTTCTTGTAACTAAAAATGGCACAATACAAAATTTAGTCAAAATCGTTTTTTAGATGTAATTACCTTGACCCTGACCCATAGTGACCCAAAATGACCCACTAATAGAATTTTCTCGAACATGCGATCCAGCCCAATGGTTTTCTAGCAATCCAAATCAGTAGGGTACAAAAGTTAGTCAAAATCGTTATAATCGTTTGTTAGATAAAATTAGCTTGACCCACAGTGACCCAAAAATGAACCACTAATAGAATTTTCTGTAACATGTGACCTCGGATATACTCGGATTGACATGTAATTGATATACGTTATTGAGGTTTGTCATGGCATGTCTGGTGTTCAAAATGAAGTGTGTAGCAATCATGGTTCATTTACAGGGACACTCAAAAGTAATGCGTTACATTATGGTCTATGGGGAAAAATGATTTGCGGTGTATTTCAATAGTGTTACACTCTTAAACTCAATAAAATTTATACACATTATTGAGGTGCGCTAGAAGATGGTTAATATCGAATGTGCTATGTTTAACACTTACGTTACGCGTACAGGAAAACTCAAACGTATTACTTTATATTATGGCCTATGGAAAATAAATTGTTTGCGGCATATTTTAATGATGTTACTCGGTTGAATACACAATGAAATTGATATGACGTTTTCATTTATGGTATGCGTTTTAAGTTTAATTAAATTTTTGCACACTACGGTGTGTGTATAAATTCTAAAGGCCGTATACAGGGCTACACAAAAGAATTCGTAATCATTACTGCGAATGAGCGTGAATTTTTAAAGGTGTTTTTAACACTTTCCAGCAAAATTCAAAAGTGTTTATGAATTCGGTTTGTCTGTCTGTCCGTGCTCGAACTCGCGTAAATATTGTCCTATTGCCATGGAATCTCTGGATGTTGTTGGATATCACTATGCAATGCTCTATACTAAAAATGGAGTGTCTAGAATTCACGGTTCATTTAGAGTTCATTTACAGGGACACTCAAAAGAATGTCGTTACATTACAATCTTTGTGTGTGTGGAATCGCATATTTTAATGATATTACACTATTTTAAACATGCTGAAATGTATACATGCTGAGGTGTATTGGACAGAACTAACTGTAGAATCGGGTGTGCATAGAATTTATTGTCCATTTACAGGAACACATAAAAGAATTTGGCTACAGAAGAAATTCAGCTGTTGAAGCCTGTGAACGATAATTGCTGTAAGTGCGTTTTCAGATATGTGGTACGCGTTTTTAAACAGAGCTATTTTTGAAGTGAAAACTTCTTTAGGCGCGTTGAGCTTTTTTTGAGATGGAGAAAAACCACTGATTTGGAGACACTGTTACGTAACCGACATGCTAGCATTTTGGCACATAGACACTAGCGCGCCAAGCGGTGAATGACAGGAACTTTTCCCTCTGCAGCACAATCCGCAAAAGAAGAACGAAGCTAAAACTCACTTTTTCTCCCGGCGTTCAAACAGGAACACACACAAAATTTATTTCATTTAATTGTAAAAGTTTACGTGCGCATATTCAAGATCTAGCAATAGATTCTATCGTTAGAAAAATGAATGTGTTAATTTTAACAGAAACTCACATGGGTGACGAAGATATAATTGACATTCCTAATTTCAACTTTGTTGCAAGTTTCAAAAGACACGATCACCCAGCAGCAGGAGTAGCTATTTATAAAAGGTTGTCTGATGTAACGGGCATATTTTGTACAAATCATATGGATGTGCATGCGAGGTACACCAGTATGGTTAGTACTAATGGTTCTGATATCGGTGATATATGTGTTTGTCGTTGTCACTCTGAAAATGGACAGCTAATTGTAATGGTTGCAGTTTATATTTCACCGGATAAATCTTTAAATGCAATACGAGAATTTTTGTACGAAAATTTGTTTATTTATTCTAAAGATGCTTCTGCATTACTTCAAGATAAAATTGGTAAGATATTTGAAGATTTGCCAATGATTTTGAGTGGGGATTTCAACATCAATTTGCGGATGATAAAAATCTACCACTAATTGGATTTTTACATAGTGAATTCCATTTAACGATGACCAATGATCGCAATCTTAGCACAACGATATATAAAACTACAACTGATGCAGTCTTTATAAGATATTTAAGTAGATTCGAATCACAATTGTTTGTTTCCTATTTTAGTTACCATAAACCTATCGTATCAGTTCTGGAATATAATGATAATAATGATGATGATAATGATGATGATGGAAGAGTTGTTGAAATTGTGGATGAAAATTCATAAGTTTCATTGATATTCATTTCAAAGAATACCAATTAATTAACTTTCATATTTCATGTTTTTGTAAATTTACGTTTTAAGCAATAGATTGCAATTTTTGTATGTAAAGTTATATGCATTATTTTTCATGTACAATGGCGCATTAAATGAAAATTGTAATATAATTTTGGTAGTAATAGTTTATAATAATGAATAAAAAAACACTACATTTTAAAGTATTTCCTGCACAATAAAACATTTCCTGACGATTAAAAAAACACACACATAATTGTTGAAGTTTTCACTTCTATTGGCACTCCCGGAGTGCCACTGTTTTTTTTTTTTTTTAATATTACTTGGTGTGCATCAATTATATAGATCATATAAAAGGCTGCACAAAAGTTCTGAAATACATTTCTGTTTATTCAAGGTAATTGCTGAATGAAAAATTTCTACTGTTGTATTTGTTTCACTGAACTAACTTTTAGCATACTATGTAGTATGCATACAATTCTATAGATCATACACCAGGACTGCACAAAAAGACAAAAAAAGGATATATTTTTCCGACTATTGATTGTAATAGCATAAATTAGGTTTTCAAATGCGTTATGAGTTTTTAAAATTGTTTATTTAGACATTATATTTCACCTTAATAAACTGTGAAGTTTTGTTACTGTATTCTGAATGTGTTGGAAAGTGTTACATAATCTATGCTAAATGCATGATTTTTCGTTCTTGTTTATAATTACAAACTGTTTTTCGGGATATACCTTTTCAATCGGGATTTTAATTAAACATTTAACATTTAAGATTTAAGTTGCTTCCCTCGTTTGATCAATTTGAAATCTTGCATATATAACGACGTCATCTCTCGCAACAAAAACTTCAAGGAACAATATATGATGAATCACTTGCTCGGAACAATTGGGCTAGCCTTTTGCTCCGTGCTACGGCTCTCGTGTTCTATACAGTAGGTCGCTGGTTCAAACACAGCCAGCGACAATTTCGTTTACTCTTACAGCATACTTCTACATCTAAAAAGTGAATATTCAATTAAAGAAAACATTTTCATTTAATCTACCCTATCTATATTATAAAGGACAAACATATCTGTGCGTAACGCATACGTCATTCTGCGAATGGCAACACTCTGAAATTTGAAATGAAATTTCGGGTTTGCAATTTTCGCTACTGCAAATTTTTTAACTTCTAAACATCGCACAGTTTCAATTTTTGCACCGTAATATAGGGGGAAAAATGTACTTTTAAATGCAATTTGTTTGATAGCTTTATCTCAATTTATTTTTGAGATATTAATTTTTTTATAGTTTTTAGTACCAATTTTGTAATTGTGGCAACTGAAATACACCATTTCTAAAAGTAAAGGGAAAATAGTCATTGTGTATTTATTGTTATTGATTATATCATTATTGATGCCATTTTCACATTACATATAAAAGTAACTTTTTTTATATAATTATTGAACATCAAATGACGTCAGCCATAAAAAAAAAACTCGCATTCTTCTTCATAAATCAGTTACATTTCAATATTTTTACATTACGCTGATACTTAGTTTGAGACGCTAGGCAAAATGATTCAGTGAGTAAAAATGATGTCATATTTAA
Source organism: Maratus speciosus (assembly GCA_963932465.1). Classification (NCBI taxonomy): domain Eukaryota; kingdom Metazoa; phylum Arthropoda; class Arachnida; order Araneae; family Salticidae; genus Maratus; species Maratus speciosus. The sequence continues at coordinate 518,137,453 of OZ010789.1, read as the reverse complement.
AACAAAACGATCATTTGCTTTGATAAAACTAAATGTTTGACCAATACTAAATGGCCAGTAACTATGACAACTAAAGACAAATTTCTGAATTTTTTATTCGCGGGTACTGAGATTAGAACTTAAAGTTTGTGAGAATGTTCACATGAAAAGTTGTATCGGACAAACGTGACTTTAAGTTTGGAAAAACATTCATTACTAATCTATTGCGCGTTAAAATACTTTTAAATTGTGAACTTGAGTTATGCGTATGTAAATTTTGAGAATGTGAAAATAACGTAAGTTTAGATTTTATGGGGGAAAATTTTATGATGTGACAAAGCAAAATCCTTTTTACTGATTTTTCATCCCGTAAAAACAAACGTAAGAGCCTCAATTGATAACTACATGATAATTATTCATGTTGATTACGTATTCTAATACAGTTTAATTTGTCAATAATTTAAGCAGTTGAGGTTTGTGGAAATAAAATTTTAGTAATTTTAGGTTAAAAATATTATTTGTTTTAAGAGTTAAGTGACCAATGTAAGATGAATTTTTTATTGAAATTATTTTTGTAGGTTTATCATAAATTTGATCTAACAGTTCCTTTCTAAACATTTTAGTTCGTCGAATTTCGACGGGTTCCAACTCGTATATATAAAATCCTAATGAAACGAATGTATGAAACGGAAGTTATGAATCCACTGATTAAATAACTGATTATGTTTCACGGCGATTTCTCCTAAAATATGGAATACTTTGCGATGAAATTAACACCAAAAATCAATATTGATCCGCAGATTTCAAAACTGGTATTAGAATTTTTAAATTTGAATTAATTTTCGATTTTTTTCTAATTTTATATACATTGTTCTAATGATGGCAACTCAAATTTTAATCAAACAGGTATTTTTTTTATATTTCAGAAAAGGTTGACATGGTAACCCGGCTATTGTTGTTTATTTGATAATAAATGTTTATATTTACTTTTATTTATTTTTACAAATTATATAAATTATTTTGTTCCATGATTATTAATTATTTTTTTGATATTTCCTTTAGAAAATAATGGAAAATAATTAAGAGATACAGTACTACTTAGTTATTCCGTCGACCAATTTCGCCAAATTATATAAATCGCCAAATTATACAAATTGACATAATTTTTATTTTAAATAACGAAAGAACAAGTAAATTAGTATAACATTAATAAATATACGAATAAAACGTCGAAATAAAAATCACTTGATGACGTAAAAACGTGTAACTTGCTTAAAGTCAAGTGAATGTGACATTTACGATCAACCATTATTGGCATTTAATCTTATAGTTTGACGATAGATTTTTGGTCGTCGGGATATCTAAGGAATACCAAAAATGCATATGTAACTGGTATTTGAAAACGAGGTTTTCGCCAAATTTTCGTAAAAAAATAAAAATCACGCCAAACCTGTATATCTGTAACGTGTATATCTGTAACCTGTAAAACCGTATCTGGCCAAATATTACCACTCGAAAAAAAATGCTAACTGGCGAGTTGAAAAAAAGCCATTGGCGAGATTTGCATTCTGCTAGCGTAACAGTACCTAGAATTCTTTGCGACCATGGCAAGTTTTATGTAGTTTTATTCGAAAAAAAAAAAATTTGATTTTTTAATCAAAATGGAAAATTTACGGTCCCAGATTGGCGCGATTTTTTTCTGATGCCAATGTTATATACGGAACGTGCAGATAACTGCGCCAAAGTATCGTTATTTTGCTTCATATGGTAAGCCGGATGTTGCTGCTTATGCTGTTGATGCGTTCCCCAAATTGGCGTCGTAAAAAAATCACGCCAATATACACATATATGACATCTTTGCCAAACGTTCATATGAACGGCGAAGGGATCAGACCGTATTTGTTTATGGCAGTTGATGACTTGAACTATTATAACATAGATGAAATGATGGCGATAGAATAATATTTGGCGACTTATCACCTGTGCCTGGCTAACATTAAAGTACCAAAATGGCACCTAGAGTATAAAAAGCGAAGTGGTCCGCTTGGAACTGTTGATGATAGTCACATGACTTAGGCTATTGTTATAGAGATTGTTTTAAAATACCGGGAGACAAAGACTCTTATACTTAATTTATTTTATTTTAGCTTCTTTTCAAATGTTTAACTGATCCTTTTTAATCAAAAACGAAAACAACCATTGGATGTCTTAACAGCAACTGATTCGCCCTTAAATTTTTGCAATAAAAGGGAATTGAATGAAAATCCGTTTACAGGGAGATCTGCACAGCTTTTTTCAGTATAATTCAATCTTCTCTAATATTTTTAAAACCCATCAGATTAGCGTGTCTTTAGATTCTGTGATGTCTGAACGGGGGTTGGCGAGCGTAGCTTGCAGGGGGCAGAGCTCTCTAGTAATCTTTTATAATCAGAACATTGTATTACATTTTATAAGGTCAAGGTTTAATAATAAAAGAAAGGATCCTTAATATTCTGTAGTACTATGTAACCCATAGTATCTACCTCTTCACTGACCTCATTCTTTGACATCATTTTCTGCCTTTACCGAAAAGAGGAAAAATAGTTCGATTACATTGTTTCTTATTAAGTGCACATACCCATTTCATACGTTTCTGAACAAAAATAATTACAAATATGTCAGAAAGTAGCCATTTTGGATTCTTGTTCATTTTTCTCCCTGTTAATCATGGCGTATTCATGGCTTTTAGTTAAAAATTACGATAATTATTTCATAATAAATACTACTTTTCTTTAAACACACAGAACATATTTATTTAGACAACTAGCAAACCCCGCGTCTTTGCTCACGTAATAGTTAAAATATGCCAAGTGATATTTGTATGTCTAATTTTTATTAGAAGAAATTATACTTTTAGGAATAATTCAAAAATTACTAATTAAGTCGCAATTCGCTAAACTTCATTATTAGATTGCATAAGGCAGAAATGAGACTTAAATTAATAAGAAGAACTAAAACTAATTCTAAATAATTGGTAATTTAGAAAGTATTTTGAAACTTTTGTTCTCATTTTATATGCTCATTTCAGTATTCATTTGAAGTTTTGAATTTCTTAGAAACCATCTTCTTAAAACGTATTTACATCTTAAAATTAACCATCATGTCAAATTACAAGCTTCTTGTCTGACGGTCTACCACCTCTCTGGTGGTAGTGTCACAAACATAAAATGACTATGTTGAAACAGAGACTGTCACCATTAATTTGCCAATATTAATTTTGAAATCGGTTTACTGTTTCCCAATATCTCATAGAAAACGTAATTTAGAAAGTTTTTAAAGACTTTTTTAGAACTTTTGTTGTTTCTACCAACACAAGATGGTAGTGACAGCGGCATAAAATATAGCCTCTGTAGGATGAAGGACTGTCACTGTTAATTCGCAACCATTATTTTTGGAATCGGATCATTATTTCCTGAGATTGCATAGAAATCGTAACTAAGAACTTATTTTAGAACGCTTTTCACTCCTTTCCTTCACTTCATCCTTAAATTTCTAAATTTGTTTTCGACTGTTCTTGAGCGCATTTATATTTTATAAGTAACTACCATGCCATATTTTAAGTTTCTAGCGTCTTCAGTATCACAGAAATCGCAATTTAGAACGTTGTTTGCTCCTGCAACCCTCTATTGGTAGTGGCACCGATATAAAATATAGCTTATGTTTGAGTAGGCTCTATCACCACCAATTTGCAACTATTATTTTTTTAAATGTTTTGGTATTTAATAAGATTACATATAAATCATAATTTAGAACGTTTGTAGAACGCTTTTCGCTCACTTCATTTAGTTAAATTTGGAATTTTCTTTCGATGGTTCTTTGACCGTCTTACCGACCTACTTTGGAGGTACTACAATCCCCAGGTGGTAGTGACAAAAACAGGAAGTATAGCCTATGTTGCAGCAGGGACTGTCACCATCAATTTGCAACCATTACTTTTGAAATTGGTTTGATATTTCCCGAGATTGGGTAGAAATCGCAATTTAGAGAATTTTTAGAATGCTTTTGGGGCATTTTCACCCCTTTTAAATATCGAATTTTTTAGGAATCCATAATTTCAAGTTGCTAGCCCTTGCAGAATCACAAAAATCTCGATTTCGGGCGCTTTTTTGCTCCTGCAATGCCCAATGGTAGCGATATCGACATGAAATGGCGCTTTATGTTAGAGCAAGGGCTGTCACCACTAATTTCGAAACTTTTGAAATTGGTTTGGTACTTCCTGAGATTGCATAGAAATCACAATTTAGAACGTTTTTTGAACGCTTTTCGCGCATTTTCACCCATTTTAAATTTCGAATTGTTTGAGAAATGTTCATGGAGATCATTTATATCTAATAAGTAACTACAATGCAAAATTTTGTGTACCTTGGCTTTTCAGTAACACAAAAATCGCATTTTTAGAACTTTTTCGCTCCTGCACCCCCTTTGGGGTAGTGGCACCGACATAAAATATAGCCGATCTTGGAGCAAGGAGTGTCGCCATCATTTTCACACGATTTTTTTTTGAAATCACATCCGTACTTCCTGAGATTGCGTAGAAATCGCAATTTAGAACATTTTTAGTACGCTTTTCGTGCCTTTTCACCCCTTTTAAATTTCGATTTTTTTAGGAAATGTTCTTACAGATCATTTATATCTAATAAGTAACTACCATGCAAAATCTCATGTTTCTAGGTCCTTCAGTGACACAATAATCACAATTTAGAATGTTTTTCGTTCCTGCAACCCCCAAGTGGTAAGAATACCGACATAAAATAGAACCTATGTTAGAGCAAGTGCTGTCACCATCAACTTCCAACCATTATTTTTGAAATAGATTTGACACTTCCAGAGATTGCGTAGAAATTGCCATTTATAACCTTTTTTGGAACGCTTTTCGCGCATTTTCACCCTTTTTAAATTTCGAATTTTTTAGGAAATGTTCTTAGAAATCAGTTATATCTTATAAGTAACTACCATGCCAAAAGTCACGTATCTTGCCTTTCAGTAATACGCACATCGCATTTTTAGAACGTTTTCGGCTCCTGCATCCCCTTTGGAGTAGTGGCACCGACATAAAATACAGCGAAACTTCTATTTAACGAAGTCTCATCGTTACATCTAAACACTTCTTTATGTAGAAAATTCGTTAAACAGAAATCAACTTAAATTTCTGAAATTTGATTAATAAAATACACATAAATGGAAATACTGGAAAAATGTATTTTATTATTTCGGGCAGTATTTTTTTTATGCAATGTAGCCATATGAGAAAAATTTGATTAGAATAATGTCTAAAAAAACATACAATAAAGATAAGTAAACAAAAACTGAAGTATAGTGTAGTTTTCTCTTTTTTTTTCTCAGTATTGCAGAGCGCCAGAATATCTGTGTGAGAGAGTGGCGATAGCAAGTATTTACCTTAGTGTGAAAAAAATTGTTTTGTTTAGCACCAAGAATAATGGAAATGACTAAATAAATAAATAATTTCATTTTCACACAATCCGCTGAAATAAATATTTGCATCCATTGCAATAGCCACTTCTCCGTTTGAATGCTGCACACGCACGAAAGTGGAATAAACTTCGTTATATAGAATATATTTTTCGTAATATGGAGATTAATTTAACTTCGCTAAATAGGGACTTCGTTAAAGGGAAGTTCCACTGTATAGCCTATCTTGGAGCAAGGGCTATCACCATCAATTTCCAATCATTACTTTTGAAATTTGTTTGGTACATCCTCGCAATCTAGCACGTTTTTAAAACGCTTTTCGCCCATTTTAACCCTTTTTAAATTTCGATTTTTTAAAGAAATGTTCTTAGAAATCATTTTTATGTAATACATAACTACCATACCAAATTTCATGTTTCTAGGCCCTTCAGTAAAACAAAAATCGCAATTTAGAACGTTTTTTGCTCCTGCAACTCCCCGGTGGTAGTGACACAGAAATAAAATAGAGTCTATGTTAAAGCAAGGGCTGTCACTATGAAATTCCAACCATTGCTTTTGAAATCGGTTTGATACTTCCCGAGATTGCGCAGAAATCGCCAATTAGAATGTTTTTTAGAACGCTTTTCGCTCATTATCACCCCTTTTAAATTTCGAATTTTTTAAGAAATGTTCTTAGAGATATTTTATATCTTTTAAGTAACTACCATTCCAAATTTCATGTCCCAGTAACATAAAAATCATCGCATTTTTAGACATTTTTTTTGCTTCTGCACCTCTTTTGGGGTAGTGTCATGGGCATAAGATATAGCCTATGTTGGAACAGTGACTAACACCATCATTTTGATACCATTACTTTTGAAATAGGCTGGGTAACTCCAGATATTACCTCGAACAAAGAAACAAACAAACTTTATTTCTTTATAATATTAGTATATGCAGTGAAACCTCTCTGTAAGGGCCACCTGCTCCTAAAAACCTAAGGTTCCAGTGAAAATTGGCCCTTATGAGGGGTGGCCCTTGAATAGGGGTGACAAAAAACAACATGTAAAATGAGGAAAGCAAAATCTATATAGGTGAAAAAACTGTTTATTAACATTTTCAAATTATATACGATTGAAAAAATTTTCTATTGAAGTTTGTTTATTTTTCATAATTTTTTCGCAGACAATTTTGGTTTCTAATGATTTTTTTACTTTATGGAAGAAATGACTTAAATTTGCATAATTTATTAATGCCTTAGAATGAGGTATTAGTTTATTTATTTCTGTTAGCGTTTCCTAACAGGTGTAAAAATCGTGCTTCAATATGCATTCATAGTTTTAGTAAATGTGGAATCAGTTTTCCTAGATAACTTGTTATCCTTTCTGTGCCCACAACAAAGGGTCAAATTTCCCCTCCAACCCAACCCCTTCAGGTTGAAAAGTCAACAAACAAAGTGTGAGGAACACCTCTTTGTCTCACTTGTGGAAAACTTTGTGGTCCTTCATTGCGTTACTAAATCCTCCCCATCTCCCCCTGCCTTCTTTGGTGCAAGTGCAGTTGCTTGCTGAACTCTTATTTTTTGGTTCAGGATTTCAAAACACCTGTTTAGGATTTAAGGCACATGGAAAAAATGGCCTTTATGAGCGGTAGGTGCGGCCCCTAGTAGGAGTAAATTTAACATTATGTCTATGGGAAAAATTTTCGTTCCTAAAAATATTGGTCCTTAAAAGAGGTGGCTCTTGAATAGGGGTGGCCTTTAAAAGAAGTTTCACTGTATATAAATAAAAACACATTCAGTGATAATAATATACTATTACTCGGTAAAGGCTTTCTTTCTTTCAATAATTTAAGCTCTGTGTAAAATTCAGAATTTTGTACTAATTTCACTGTGGAATGAATAGAATGAGAAATTTCTTGTGCACTCAGATTTCCAGATTTTTTTGTAGCACTATGCCTAGCATTATAGATGAATTTAAGACACCACGCTGTGACTCTTGATAGCTTAGAGAATTTGGAGAGCTTAAGAATAAAGTCTGGAAGGGCAATTACTTGCGTTATGTTGCTGACAGATTGAATTACTGGATTTAACTCAGATATCGGAGGATTGTATAAAGGTATTGGGATAGGTTCATTTGATAACAGCCATGGAGGCCCATGCCACCATAGAGATTGATGAAGAAGCTTTCGTGGTGGAATACCCTACAAGCTGAATCTGCAGGATTTAGAATACCTGGAATATGATTCCATTCACATGAGGGCATTAATGATTGGATTTGACACACTCTATTTAAGGCGAATTGATTTCCTTTTAAGGGAGGTGAGAACCAGCTGAGAACAATCTGGGAATCTGTCCATAGATAAATATTGTAAAGTTTATTGGTAAAGTATCGATAATGACTGATCATAACCTGGCTTGTAAAAGAGCTGAACAAAGCTCAATACGTGGCAGTGTTTGAAGTTTTATTGGATTTACTTTAGTTTTAGGTGCAATCAAATTGACAAATACTTCGTCAGGAGTAACAACACGTAAAAAAGTAACAGCAGCATAAGCTTTCCTGAGCCATCACAAAAGCCATGTAACTGAATTTCGACATCATTTTGATTATAAGAGTTAATATACCTGGGTATTCCAATAGACTTTAACAAATAAATTTCTGATAAAAACTCATTCCAAACCTGTAGTATGGAGCCTGGGATTTCTTCATCCCACGAAATTTTATTTTTCCAAAGATCTTGCAACATGATCTTTAATCGTATTGTTGTAGGAGCTAGGAAACCCAAGGGGTCAAATATCGTAGCCACTACCGATAACAAATCTCTTTTTGTTTTCACTTCCTTAAAATCATTAAAACGAATTTGTAAAACGTCTTTGGAAGAATCCCACAGTAGTCCGAGGACTTTAGCGGTATCATCTTCCTGAATTACTTTTTGAGATGAAGCCTTCATTTCATCTGGTAAATTAGCAATTACTTCTGGATCATTACAGGTCCACTTACGTAAATTAAAACTTCCGCTTTTCATAACTTTGATTAACTCAGTTACCAAAATTTGGGCATTTTCCTTTGAATCCAAACCAGAAAGTAAATCATCTACGTACGTACTTTTTCGAATTATCTGAGAGGCCTCTTTATGATTTTGTTCATTATCAGTTGCCAATTGGTGTAATGTCCTAATGACCAAAAATGGCGCCTCAAGCAGTACTGTAGGTAACGGTCAACAGCCTGTATGTTTTAATAATTTCGTCTGAATTGAATCTCCAAAGAATGTGTTGATAATCTACATGAGTTTGACTGACGAGAATTTGCCTAAACACTTTCTCGCTGTCAGAGCTAAAGGCGATTGGATGCATTCTGAACCTAAATAAACGGAAAGATTTTTGGCTGCAGTTTTGGACCTATCTCCAGATAATCATTCAAGTTGGTGACCTTCTGAACCAACTGCCGATGCGTCAAACACCATCCTAATCCGAGTTGTAGAACTATCTTCTTTTAACACCCCGTGATGTGGGAGATAAAAATTATCAGGATTTGAAATATCTGAATCTGGTACAAGTTCCATGTGCCTGAAGTCGATATACTAGCGCATGAAGCATAAATACTGCTCTTTAAGCAAGAGATTTTCTTGAAGTTTTTTCTCGGAGAAGTAGAAACTCTTTAAAGCTTGTGGTTTAGAGTTCCTTAAAATAGGTTTAGATTTAAAGGGTAGATTTACTATATATCTTCCAGATTCTGAACGTGAAACTGTTTTTGCATAGTTATCTTCGACTAGAGAAATTGGGTCAGAAGTAGGAACCGATTTGGGTTCCCAAAATTTTTGTAGTTGAGTACCTATCTGTGTAGTAACATGACAACTAACAGATGAATTTTGATTTGAATCAGTCGAATAAATGATTCCTGAAAGAATCCAACCCAGTCTAGAATTAACAGCATTCGGTGATCCTTTAGGTCCGATAATTGATTCGCATATTATTATATTAACAAATATATCTGCGCCTATGAGTATATCAATAGGTCTGGACAAATGAAAATTAGGATCCGCAAGATTCAATCCTTCAATGCATGGCCAATATTTAGTTGTAATAAAAAAAATTGGCAAATTGGTTGTAATCTGATTAACAACTTCAACTAATGCATCTAACTGAAATGTTTCATTATTGAAATGTGGAAAGAATGTATAGGAAACTTCCTGAAGAGCCGTTTCTGCGACTAAATTATTGATTCCTGAGATTTTCTGATTTGTAGGCCTTGATGGGAGACCTAGCTTTTTACAACAAGCTTTAGAAAGTAAGCTTTTCTGAGAAGCACTATCGACAACTCTACAAAGGCGACTCTACAAGGAAGGAATTTTCCTGATTTAGATTTAACTTGTATAATGGCAGTAGCCAACAATGTTTGAGGTTTTCACTGAAAGATTGAGAACTTAAGCATTTAGATTCATAAGAATTAACAACAGCATTTGGGGTTGTAATGCGATCTTGTTGCCTGAAAGTATGCTGTGATGCAGGGATAGACTGATCACGATGAATGAGTACACGATGTTTACAGTTACAATGCTTGCAAGTAGCAGTAATAAGACAATTAGCAACAAAATGATTTGAACGTAAACAGTTGGTGCAAAGCTTTTTGGATTTTACCAATTGCCAACGTTGATCAACAGATAAATTTTGAATTTCTGGACATCTATAAAGTGAATGAGATTCATTACAATTTGCACAGGAAAGTTTTGGCGATTTATTTACATTATCCATCACAACTGCATTTGCGACAGATTTTTTGCAAAAATGTTGAGATTTAAAATCCAATTTTTGATTAGATTTGGATTCACCTTTAAAAAATTAAGCATTACAGCTCTGGAAATTACGAGCTTGTTTTCCGAGAAATGTCATTAACAAATCATAACTTGGAAACGAATCATTATTTAATGATTATTCCCATTGCTTTTTTACAGATTCATCAAATTTTGTTTGCACTATATACACTAAAATCAAATCAACAAATTCATTAAATTCAAACTTCAAAGATTTTAAATTTCGAATAATCTCATTGCACGTATCTAACAACTCTAAGATGGTTTTCTTTGGGCGATTTCAATGGTTTGGCATTAACATATTTAGACAGCAATGAATATGCTAATTTTTTACGATTATCATATCTATTTACTAGAGTTTCCCAAGCTTCTTTATAGTTATCACCAGAAATGGAAAAACCGGAAATTAATTTAGCCGGGTAATTCTTAACACTGGCAATTAAATAAGAAAATTTCACTTGATTTGAAAGAGATTCATTATTATGAATTGCAGTTAAAAATGGCTCCTTAAAGGTGTTCCATTGAGTGACATCACCATAAAATATGGGTAGGTCGAATTTTGGTAATTTTAATGCGTTATTATTAACACGGCTATTATTAGTTGCACTTTTACGCTTTCTTCAGCTACGACAAAATAAGATTTTTTCAAATCATTCTCTAAATTAATAAGCTCAAATTTCAGTTTTTCAATTAATTTTCAGTTTTTATTTTCAATTGTGTCAGTAACTTGAGCGCTAAATCTCTTTATTTCTTTAACAAAAAAAAAAAAAAAAAAAAAAAAAAAAAGATTCAAAAGCGGTTTTTGCCTTTGTTTTAGCCATAATTACCTTAATTTAAGAATTATATTTAAGGTTTACACTGGGCGAAACTTCGGCTCGACGGACCAGAAAATAATTATGTAAAGTTTTGAAATACTTAGATTATAGATTCACATCTTTATTAATCAGAATAAATTTAATTAAAAACAGTACCTTTTTAACTGCATGCATTCCAACGTTGTTATGAAATAACCGGTCTGTATCGATGAAACAATTCGTTAATACCTAAAATTTATTTGAAGGATTCTTGGATTGAATAAATACTTAAGTTAGTTAAAGAATAAATATTCATGAAAATAAAGACGATTTCTCTTGTCTTTCATATTTTTAATTAAACAGAATTAGCGTGAGATTTCATAGACTTGTTTGCATTACGAATCAAAACATTCCAACCTTCGATCACAGGATCGCAGAAGCGTAAAAAAAAAATACAGAAGAAATAAATTATCTAAATAAGAAAAAAATCAAAGATCAATATGCACATAATACACAGAAATGATAATAAGAATTTTGGAATAAAAAATAAGTTAAAAAGAATGTGAATTAGAATTAATTAAAGTCTTATTTTTAAAAGAACAGTCAATAACTATTAATGTCAGATTTCTATAGTGCTACCATCTATTGTCTGTTTAGCATAATAAAAGTTCTTGATTGTAGAAAAAGGTCAGAAAAAAGAATCATACAACATCATCGCTGAATATCTCACGCTTCTCGTTTCAATCAAAAATAAATTGAATACACGGAGTAACGAAAAAATGTATATTGCCCAAGAGTTCATCTTTTAACAAAATAATTTAATTATTGTCATGCGACTTTACTTAAATATCTGCTTTCTAAATTCTTGAAAAAATGTATATTTTAGTTATTCATATGTAAATGCCTCAATTGAAAGTTAATTGCTGCGAAAAATTAAAATTCCGAGTTTTGAAGATTTGGCAACTATAAAGAAAAATGGTTAAATTATATAGGAAAAATTCACATTGATTCTCCGTGAAAATAATAAAATTTTTAATTATTAAAAATAAAATTGAATAAAGTAAATGAATACCTTTTTCTGGGTTTTAATCTACCTAAATGCAAAGATACAAAAACATCCGTTTCGACGCCGACTTCAGCCAAAAATTTATACACACTTTCACATTTTATACAAGGGGACTCTGCCCCCTACGAGATACGGTCGCAAGCCCCGTTCAGACACGACAGATTCTAAAAACAAGCAAATTTGATTAACTTTAAAATATTACAGAAGATTGAATTATAATTAAAGGATTCTAAAAATCGCATAAAAAATCGCTGAAAGTTCAAAAATCGAAGAGAACAAAATTTAGTATAGTGGGCTAAAATATTGTAACAGCCAGGCCCGTAGCCAGGATTTTCCTTCGGAGGGGGATTTTGGATTTTTTTTGATACGACGCCAGTAATTTGCAAACTTTAAAGTGTAAATAAACAAGGCTTAACGGAAGGTGTATTCCTCCTTATAGAATACATACTGCCCATGTAAAAAATTCTAATTTTGTACTTTTTAGATTTATGCTACACTTTATGGTTTTCAAAAGCGCTTCCAGTTTCCAAACCGATTCAGAAACTGGAAGAACTTTTAGTGATAAATCTACAACGAAAATAAAAGAGCACAAACTAACAATGTTTGAAATGAGTCTCGTTTATCCGATCAGTAAAACAAACGATAAAAAAATGTCACATTCTCTGATTACAAGAATTATAAATGCTTCTCTTGGTACAACAAATTTACTAATGCTATAGAAGAAATTTTCGTGACTTCTTCTCAACTATGAATCTGATTATCTTATCAAGGTCTACTGTAATGTCCCAATGAATGGAAATCATTGCAAGGCTACTCAGTCTCATTGGTCATAACGCTTCTAGGCAAATATTTAATTCTTTCCATTGTTGAAAAAGACCTTTCAGCACTGGTTGTTGTTACGAGGATTGTAGCTAAGACTGTCAGTAAGTGTTTGATGGTATTGTAAAACGTTACACTACAGTTCTCTAAAACTTTTAGGACCTCTGTGTTTGTGTCAACATTAGCGATTATCTCGCATCATAATTCATATCCAGAAATTACTTGTGACTTTATCGTAAAAGTATTGAGAGAGATTTTCTAATTTGCTTGCTTTTTTTTTTGAGAAGCAAATCCTGGAAGAAGTATTTAGAAATCTTTTAGAATGTCTTCATTCAAAATTAATCTTTCATTAAAATTCTGTCTCTGGGCCTATATCCCTAGTGTAGATAATCGGCCGTCACAAAATCAACCAACCAACCATTAAAATTCTGAGCCAGACTTTCTACACAGAGGATAAAGAGCACGATCCTGCAAAACTCTTCAGTGAATGTAATTTGAGGGTTTGCCGACTAAATGTTAGCCTTGATATCTTTATTTCAGTTTGGAAGATGGAGCTCAATCCCTTTTCTCCAAGTCTTTCCCAAGTTTTGATGCAGAATTAAAAATCTCAGGAAAGATTTTCATTGCATTTTTTTCTGTGTTTCTGTAAAAAAATTACAATTTTGAACTTTTTCTCTGTCAGAGAAATCATTTGTTTCTTATTCAATTTATTGCACTGATTTCGAATCTAGTTTTACATTTTCTCTACCACCTCTAGTTTTTAACATATTTGCATATTTCGATTTATGCAAATTATGGATATTTTGTACAATTATATGCAAATTTAAGGCATAAACCGTTATCAGACTGTCTTTTTTGCTTTATGTTATGAAGACTGTCCAGTTTACTTCACAGAAATTTTGTGACCGAGACTGTACTGACACGTGATGATGAAATATTGTGCTTAATTTACATATTTTACATGTTTTTTAATAGCGCTTCTTGACGTCTAAATATTTCACCCACTCACTGATTTCGAATCTGGTATTTGTTTTCCTCTACCGCATCTAGTTTTTAAAAAAGGGAAATTTTACCTTTTGATCAGAAAGATAGAAAACTGTACTTGCGACTATTTTAATATTCTATTCGTACTACTATTTTAAGAAGATAAACTTTTTAGTATATTTCACTTGCACACATTGTCAAAGTATATAAAAAAATATTTTGGTTTGAGACACTCGTGCGAGACAGAATTAAACAAGTTGGAAATTGCTCGTCAAACGTGGCAAATGAGGTGCGTTCGTACTATAACTAGTTTTATAAATATTTTTTGCAACGCATATTGTACTGAATGTGTATTTTAGCGCACTTCATAAGTGCATATCAATTTCATTTCTGTGGTTCAAACACCCCCGTGGGGGAAAAGTGGTGGGGGCGGTCACCGGAGGTGTATTACATCAATAAGTAGTCACAGACCTTTCCAACAATATCTCACATGAGGGGTCTTGGCTAAATTTGAAAAAGTGTCCCCCGGGAGGGGCAAATTGGGGGAGACTGTCACCGGAGGTGCATAACATCAATAAATAGTCACAGACCTTTCCATAGATATCTCACATGAGAGGTCTTGGCTAAATTTGGAAAAGTGCCCCCGGGGTGGGCTAAGTGGTGGTGGGGACACCGTAGGTACATAACATCAATAAGTAGTCACAGACCTTTCCAACGATATCTCACACGAGGGGTCTTGACTAAATTTGAAAAAGTGTCTCGCGGGGGGGGGAAGAGTGGGGGGGACTGTCACCGGAAGTGCATAACATCAATAAGTAGTCACAGACCTTTTCAACGATATCTCACAAGACGGGTATTGACTAAATTTGGAAAAGTGTCCTCCGGGTGGGGGCAAAGTGGGGGGGGGGGCGGCCACCGGAAGTGCATAGCATCAATAAGTAGTCACAAACCTTTCCAACGATATGTCACATGAGGAGTCTTGGCTAAATTTGGAAAATTGTCCTGAAATTTCATATATTATAAATAATATTTAGCGGAGGGCTCCATAAAAAAATCCGATCTAAAATGATAAAAACGGAAAAAACTACCCTCGCAGTGGAAGCCAAATTGGGGAGGGTCTCATAATATGAAAGAGTCATTCGAGAGCTTACCGATGACATTTCACATGACTGGTCCAAAAAAAGTTTGAAAATTGCTCCCCCTCCCTCCCCCGTGGGCCCACTCTTTCGCCCCGGAATTCACACAGCCGCCACTTTAAAATTTTTATGTTCAATAAATAATATTTACCGGAAGACTGCATAAAAAACCCACATCTAAAGTGATATTTAAATTTATTATAGAAATCGGCTACGGTTTTAAAAATGTGTTCGCCCCTTTCCCATCCCCCTTTGGGCTAAGAAAGGTTCATAGTATGAAAGAGTGGTCAAAGGGCTTTTCGATTATACGCCACAGGAAGGGTTCGGTAAAATTTTTAAAATTGCACCCCGCATGAGTCCACTCTCACGTCCTCCTTCCTCGAAATCACCTACCCACCTTCCTCTTTGAAATTTTTATATTTAATAAATAATTTTTATCGGAGGGCTCCAGGTATGTGACATCTTGGTAGGGCTAAAATAAGAGAAACTTTGAAAATTAGGGCTTCATTTCACAGTTCATTGTCATGCCTCTTTCTCTATCTCGTCCCTTGGTACTCTCGATAAATTTTCTTACTTTTCTTCTCTGCCGAGGACGAGAGAAATCCTCGAAAAGCTTCTCATAGCGAAATGTTGAAAAGCGCGAGAGAAATCCTCGAAACGCTTTTCGTTGGGAGATTTCGAAAAGGACGAGAGAAACCAGCGAGAGGCTTCCCATCGGGAAAAGTTGAAAAGGGCGAGAGAAACTCTCGAGAGACTTTCCATCCCGAAAGGTTTAAAACCGCGAGAGAACCAGCCATCGAGCAGCTTCCCATCTGGAAGCGTCGAAATGCTAGAAAAATCATCGAGATGAGATTTGCCGAAATGCGAGATGGAAATGAAGCTTTCAGAGTCAAACTTACCGCATTCCTGGTTTAAGTCATAATTTCTCAAAGGAGTCCATCTGCTTATCCAATCTCTTTTTAGCTCACAGGCTATCTAAGCCTAAGAGCTAATGTACCCGTCGGTTCTGTGTGTATGCATGTACGTACATACGTATGTATGTACGTAACGCGATAACTCTTGATCAAAATGTACGATTTGCTTCAATTTTTTTTATGTGCATTCTGATAAGGCGTTCCGCTGATTAGTTTTGACGGTTCATTGGTTAAGGATAAAGGGAGAGAAAGGGGGCTGCCCCCCCTCCTTAATTTAGATACATAGGTGTTTCATGCAGAATTATTCGATTTGCTCCAAATTTCGTATACCGGTTTATTATGTTAAGGAGCTTCCCTGATCAAACTTGGAGGTTCATTAGTTAAGTATGAAGGGGGGAAAGGGGGGGTAGACCCCCTCCTTAATTTAGATAAATGGGTTTTTCATGCAGAATTTTTGGTTTTGCTCCAAATTTGGTATACCGGTTCATTATGTTAAGAAGTTGCCTTGATTAGATTTATATGTTTACGGGTTAAGTATAAAGGGGGAGAAGGGGCTGGACACCCCCCCCCCCCCTTAATGTAGATAAATGGGCTTTTCATGCAGAATTATTCGATTTGCTCCAAATTTGGTATACCGGTTTATTATGTTAATTAGCTTCCCTGATTAAACTTGGAAGTTCATTGGTTAAGGATAAAGGGGGAGAAGGGGGGCTGCTCCGCCTCCCCTTAATTTAAATAAATGGGTTTTTCATGCAGAATTATTCGATTTGTTCCAAATTTGGTATACCGGTTTATTATGTTAAGGAGCTTCCCTGATTAAACTTGGAAGTTCATTAGTTAAGTATAAAGGGGGGAAAGGAGGGTAGACCCCCTCCTTAATTTAGATAAATGGGTTTTTCATGCAGAATTATTCGATTTGCTTCAAATTTGGGATACCGGTTTATTATGTTAAGAAGCTGCCTTGATTAGATTTGGAGGTTTATGGGTTAAGTATAAAGGGGAGGGGCTAGTCTCCCCCTTAATTTAGATAAAAGGGTTTTTCATGCAGAATTATTCGATTTGCTTCAAATTTAATATACCGATTTATTCCGATATGGCGCTTCCTTCATTAGATTTGGAGGTTCATTGGTTAAGTATACAAGGGCGAAAAGGGGGCAAATCCCCTCCCCTTAATTTAGATAAATGGATTTTCATGGAGAATTATTCAATTTACTTTATTTTTTTTTCTATGTTCGTTCTGATAAGGAGCTTTCCTGATTAGATTTGGAGGTTCATTAGTTAAGTATAAAAGGGTTAAAGGGGTTAGACCACCCTTAATTTAGCGATATGTTTCTTTTTTTCATGCAGAATTATCTGATTTGCTTCAAATTTGATATACTGATTTATTTTAGTTAAGGAGTTTCCCTGATTAGATTTGGAGGTTCATTGGTTAAGTATAAAAGGGGCAAACGGGGGATATTTCCCTTCATTTATTTTTTGAGGGACATTATTCTTTGAAATAAGAGTATAATATACAATTAGTGTGAATAACCTGCGAGCTCAATGCCATCAGTTTAACTGGCACTTATCTTTTTATTGCTATTAACCGATGTGAGTTATGAAGCATAGTGGTTTATGTATTCAGTTCTGTATAGTCCTAGTTTCAAACTTTACTGTTAAATTTAGTGTCATTTTGCCCCGAATTTTCAATGTTTCTCTTATTTTAGCTCTGCCAAGCTGCCCCATACCTGGAGACTCAGATAAATAATATTTATTAAATATAAAAAGTTCAAAGAGGAAGGTGAGTGAATTCTGGGGGGCGCGAGAGTGGACAAAGGGGGGGGGGGGGGGCGGGTAATTTTCAAACTTTTACCAAATTTCTTTTTGACATATCATCGGAAAGTCCTTTCACCACTCTTTCATATTATGAACCTTTCTCCTCCCAGAGTTGAATTCCGGAAGGGGGCGCGGGGGGGGGGGGGAGCGGTGCAAGGGTGAATTTTTCTTCAATTGTAGAGATTTCTACAATAAATATTATTAAATGAGGTTTTTTAATGGAGCTCTCCGATAAATATTATTTATTGAATATAAAATTTTAAAAGTGGGGCTGCGTGATTTCCGGGTATATTCTGGGATAAAAGAGGGAACCCATGTTGGAGGGGTTGATTTCAAACTTTTTTTGGACCAGTCATTTGATATATCATCGGAAAGTTTTCGGTTATCATCGGAAAGTTACTCTTTCATATTATGAACCTTTCTTCTTCCCTCCCTAGTTTGGCGCCCCGAGAGAGGCACTTTTCGAACTTTTTTGAAATCGTAGCGTTTTTAAACATTTTAGATCTGATTTTTTTACGGAGCCCTCCGATAAATAATTTTTAATATATGAAAATTTCAAAGAGAAGGATGGGCAGGGTATATTTCGGGGGGGGCACGATAATTGGAATCCTGGGAGTTGGGACTCTTTTCTATCTTTTGCTGACACCCCTCAAGTAATATATCATTGGAAAACTCTGTGACTACTATTTCATTTTATATATCGACCGCGCCCCTCCCCTTACTTTGCCCCCGCGCGGGGGCACTTTTCTAAATTTAGCCGACACCCCTCATGTGACATATCGTTGGAAAGTCCTGTGACCACTTATTCATATTATGCACTTTCCTTGCCCCTCCCCCCTACTTTGCTCCCCGCGGGGGTTCGTTTAATGTATTCCAGTCGAAGTCTTTCTAAAAATGGGGAAATTAAAGATCAAATCTCAAATGACGTAGAAAAATCAATAAAAAATTTTGATCCCTTTTATCATCCTTTAGTTCATGTTTTTGCCACTAGGGGGTGCTTTTGATTCTTATTTCTTTGGCCATTTTGGTGCTAATTGCCGAAAAATTCTAATTTTTGATACTTAAACTCCCCTTACCGCTTCATAGCTACTCGCGTTTTTTCAGCTTTTTTCAACCAGGGGGCACCCTTACAAAACTTTTCCAGTCTTATGGCTCCTTTATAGCCTCCCTTTGGTTTGTTGTTTTTTTATTCCATCTGTTTTCAGTTACCCTATATTTAATAAAATCTGCCTTATATATATGTAAAAACAATGATTTCAATAATCGATTCTAGAACATCTCCTTTGTAGATTCTCGAAAGCAATCGATGACTGTATCGATTGTGTATTTTACGATAACGATTTTTTTCGATTGGTAAATTTTCGAGAATCGCCCATCACTAAGCCACTACTATGAAATTGTCGGCCAGAATAATAGCCGAGTTTTCTAATAACTGTTTTTAGCTTTTCTCGTTATAATCGATTGTAAAACATCTCGATTGTAGATTCTAAGAATTAATCGATGGCTGTATCGATTGTGATTTTTTACGATGACGATTTTTCTCGATTGTCGAATTCTCGAGAATCGCTCATCACTAGACCATGTATCAATCAGCTAAACAGTTTACCAGATACAAAATCCACCTAAAACTGCAATATCCTTTAATTGTTTTGAGCAGTGTAATTGTTTCCCATTGGCCTTAATGTAACAGAAAACTTTTGACTGTCCTTGTCATTAAACTATACATCCGATTTTCATAAAATTTGAAATGACACAACAAAATTATGCAACAATTATATATTTTAAATTTCAAACTATTCGTTTGGGTAGTTTTTGCGCTGTTATATGCGGACGGACAGACGGACTGAACGACGACTATAGGTGCTATGTATTTATATAATTACGAACGCACCTAAAAATAGTCGTCAGTGGATATTTATTATCAACAGAAATCTATCACCGTTATCTCTATTATCATTGGAGAAAGTCTTTTTAAACTTTCGGGGAGTGCTTCAGCCCCTTTAGCCCCCTCCCTGGCTACGTGCCTGGTAACAGCAATTCTTTCACAAATGTCAACAAATCGCTGCGAAATGCAAAAAGATGCTAAAATCTCATTGAAAATTGCTAAAAAATTCAAAAATCGCAAAGAAACAAAATTTTCTAAATTAGGCTAAAAGTTTGAAACAGAATTCATTTTACGAATGTCAAAAAATCGCCACAAAACTCTAAAAATTGCAAAAAATTAAAAAATCGCTATACGAATTCCGCATAAACTTTAATAAAAAGAAGGCAACATTTACTATAATGGGCTAAAAGATTGAAACCGGATTCTTTTTACTAATGTAGAAATGTCGTCGCGAAACGCAAAAAATCGCAATTCAAAAATCTCGGCGGACACAAAATATACTAAATTAGTAAAAAAGTTTGAAACAGAATAATATTCTTTTATAAATTAAAAAAATATATATATATTCCAGAAAATAAAACTAAAACTCACAATCGCTAAAAAGTTTTTGCCAAAAATCCCTGTATGAATTCCGAATAAACTTTATTAAAAATATAACAAAATTTACTATACTGGGTTATATTGAAACCGGTTTCTTTTTACAAATGAGGAAAAATTGGCACAAAATGCGAAAAAAACCGCCAAAAATTGTATAAAAAATTAAATAAAAAATAACTAATCAAAAAATCCAAAAACTGGCTTCGAAGTGCATAACGTTAGGCATACGGTGTAAGGTAGTGAATGTCGCTATTTTAAAGTATAGTTGTGTTCTAAAATGGTTAGTTTTGTTTTTTTAGAAACGCCTAGCATTTTCATTTTAGCACTTTCGGGCCCAGTGATGCCAAATGGCATCATGACTTTCATGAATTATTTTTATATTTAAAACTTAATCTCGGAGATTCTGTTTAGTGCCATTCAAAAGACACCTTTTCTGTCTTTTCAGTAGTATTTTTTTATTTCCTCAAGAGATGGTAGCAGAGGTTCCAGATGCTGAAAAGTATTGCTTGATTTCAGGGGCGTTGCCATAGGGGGGGTATGGGGGGGAGCCTCCCCCCCCCTAATATTTGTAAAGTTGAGAAATTTGAGCTTAGAGTTGGGAAATTCTGGATTTTTGAGACATTATGAAATTTTTATTGTTTGGTGATTATGTTTCGGACTGAGTACTGTAACAGTAAGCAAGTTAAATTATCAAAAGAAATACAAAAAGAAATCAGCCACACTCAATCTATCATCGTATTTTTCAGTTCTACAAAAATATTATACATCTACCAGACCTAAAATTCTCTACTCCTATCCACCAACAGCTGACTATCCAGTTCCTTTATTTCCTTAAAATCTTTGTTCCTTTCTCAAAAGCCCCACCAGTGG
This sequence comes from Maratus speciosus, assembly GCA_963932465.1. NCBI lineage: Eukaryota > Metazoa > Arthropoda > Arachnida > Araneae > Salticidae > Maratus > Maratus speciosus. The sequence goes on along the minus strand of OZ010789.1, from coordinate 518,116,337 downwards.
CTGAGAGGTTCTGCTATCGAAGCTGGTAGACGGGAGATGCTGGGTTGGAACCCAGTCGCGCCCGTCGGCCTAACCGTTTCGGAGTTTTCGTGGTTTTTTTCGAAACCTTGGATTTCTAATAATTTCCGTATTAATTCCGTAATTAATTTCCGTAAATACGGGTTAGGTTCCCTTAGAAAGACCCCCACGAAGGGCACTCCCCCTAGGGCCTATATCCCAAGAGTAGATAAGCGGCCGTCAAAAATCAACCACCAACCAACCTTTCTCAAAAATTTCACCTTTCCTCCCTTTCCCCTCCCAAAAAAGAATCCAGCTATTTTAATCCAAAGGGATTGCAGCTTCTTTTGAAAATTGGAGATCACTTGTAGCACAACAGATAGGAATGTAGTCACCTACTTGAAACACAGCTGGGCAAGAAGATTTGATGAATTTTCACAAATTGCACTAATTTTGCGATTTTTGGACAATATTTTACTCATTCTCGTGATTTTTTTGCTCCGAAAATTAGTTAACCCTTTGCTGTCAAGACAAAAGCATTATATGAGCAAATGTGAATATAAGAAGTCGTTAGTTTAGATAAATTTGCGACATTTTACCTTTATTTGTGTGCGGAAATATATATATGTCCTGTTCATTTATATTTATAGGTGTTTATGAAATTTTAAACCAAAAGTCCAGTGTTGTGTGTTTAAAGCTGTTCTAAAAAATTACTATAAATCTTAGCACGAAAGAACCCTTCATAATAGGAAAAGAGTTTTCGTGCAAGATTTTGGAGCATCTAAAAATCCATTTGAGGATGAAAAAGGTAAAAAAAGTGGATGATTTGAATTTGGAACAGAAATATGACCATGAAAGCAGTCCATCAACTGAAGAAAAAAAATCGACATACAGGTTGACATAAACACTGACAGGTTGCACTTGAATAAAATTTTGAAGAAATAAAGATTTCCTTATAGACAAGTTCATAAACAATTATGAATATTAGGATGTGATTGAAGAAGCTGACTTCTGAAAGCGCCGTGGGAAAACGGTTTCACCAAATGGAATAGATAAAAATAATAGCATAGCAATAACCATTGATACACATAAGTTTTACAGGGAAGAGTTATAAGGAATACAAGAAAATGTCGGCAATTTAGTAATGGGCTTAAATGACAATGTTTCCTATATCAGGAGAATATTGCACCAATACATTCCATATTTAAATTACTATTGTGTAAGGCAAATTTGAGTATCACTAACTTAGAAAAGTTAATAATGTTTCCACCTGGATATGAGAAACCGGATGTACATGACTTGCAGAGTCAAATAGAAATAAACCAAATCCCAACTCACTTAACAAACCTTTTACTCATGCCATGAAATTCAAAGCTATTTGGGTAACACTGTCAAACTATATACTCGTACCTTAACATTCACAGCAGCTTATCTTTTTGGCGTTGCATCTAATGAAAGAATCTTTAGTCAAATAAAAATTTAAAAAACTAGGGGGCTCTGCCCCCTACGAGCTACGCTCGCCAACCCCCTTTCAGGCACACCAAAATCCAAAAAGCACGCTAATTTGATCGACTTTAAAAGTATTGAATTAAAATTAAATAAAAAAAAAAACAGTAGCGATCTCTCTGTAAACGGGTTTCCATTCGTTTTCCTTGGATTGGGGATTTTTAAGGTCAAATCTGCTGCTGTTAAGAGATACAATGGCTTTTTTCGTATTTAATTAAAAAAAAATAGTTAAACTGGTACTTCTTAGTTATCCCGTCGACCAATTTCGCCATTTTATATAAATCGCCAAACCACTCGCCAAATTATACACATTGACATAATTGTCTGAGCGAAGCGAAGGCTAATACTCAGCGAAATATTACTGTCCGGACACTTTACTACCACGATGGATATTAACGCCATGTCCTACTAAAAAAAAAGCCTAATAAAAACCTTTCGTCAAGCATAACTCAAAAAATATTTGTCGGATATCGTTTCTGATTGCACCAGAAGGTACCTATGAGGGTCGCCTACTGAATGCACCTACTATGAAAAATAAGTTCCAAACCTTTTAAAAATTATATAGAAAAAACTCTTAAAAAAGCACAATTTATCTGCATACGTCACAGAAATTTGGTGTGCGTCACTTTCACAGGTTGATGTTTTCGTAGACAACTGGTTTGAACACATGGAGCAAATAAAAAAAAATACGCACGCAGTAATATTGAATAGATCAGTTTCAACCACGTGATCACAAACCTTGCAACAACCCGTGGCAACCAGTTTTGGTGAGCAAACAAATAATAATACAGTATTCCGTACCACGGTGACCGTTTTTAGCCTGTTGTATAAAATCTGGCATGTTGTATGATATACAATTGTGGATGATTAAAACAAAAGACATGAGTGTTTATTGATCCGGAGGTTATCTTTCTCTGGATGTCTGTCTGTCTATCATACAGCATGCAATTTTCTTGTAAAGGATGATATTATTATGCAGTAAAACCTCCATAACGGACACACCCGATTAGTGGACACCTCTATTCAGGGGCGTAAACCATCCTGGTCGCATAGGGGGGTGTAGACTCATAAATTTCCGACTCCAAGAAGAAAAATTTCCGAGTACTATTACCAACAAAATGTCAACTAATTAATATATATATATATATATATACACTCATGTCCAAAAGTTTAGCATATATGATAAAAACGAAGAAAGGATATCGTAAATATCTTACGAAATTATTAAACTTTATAGATGATAGATGAAAGTCTCAAGATAATTATGACTGAGCGTGTCGAGATAGTCAAATAGGTTTTAAAGCGCTGATGTTGATTCATTTTGAATTATTAATGTGTCTCTAAAAACTAGTGGTGAAGTACTATGATTAATATGTGTAGAAAATTGCGGTTTGGAAATAAAGAAATCCATTATTAAATATGAAAACAATTAGGTTATTTATATATTTTATATATATTAAATATTTTGTAATAAATTAGCTTACTTACAAAACGGGATAAGTATATGAGCTGAAATTTTATCAGCATGTTTTTGCTAATTATGTGAGTTCTTGTAATCACTGTCAAAAACAGAATTACACAACCCGCATTGCACTTTTTGCCTTTTACATTTAGGCGGTGGAATAATTGATACAAAAATATCAAATTTTTAAATATATACAAAGATATTCTCAGCATTAACAATTTATAATTGAACGATTTCGTGGTATATGATGATGCGCCAGAATATTAATGGTTTAAACTAAACAGAACACAGTTAACGCAAGCGCAGTTTGTTTTGTAGCTGACACATGGGCAGGAAATCCAGCGCCCAGTCGTTTACGTGCCCAAGAATGACAAAGCATTACGTAAAAGAGAAAACAATGTTCTTTCTATCTATTTTTTAGCAATCGGTTAAAATTGTTTCTTTCTGAGTAAAATTGAAATCAGTTTGCTTGGGGAAATTTTTAAAGGCAAAAATGTGCCAAAAATACGGGATTTCTTAATTCTTTCTGACGACATACTTTAAAGCATTGTAAAAATTTGTTGTCACCCCTGTTTTTTCCAACTAAACAAAATTCAGTAATAATAATAATATAAAAACGAATACAATTGAGAAAGGAAAAAGAAAACGAAAGTATTATTTCTGATAGACGTTAACTCGTATAGATTGTAAAATATCCAGATTATTTCGAGTTAAAAATTCAAAGTATTTGGGTGCTTTCAATTTCATCCGGAACATATAAATTTCTTGAAACACATTTTTAAATCAATCTAAAATTACTTAAAAAAGTTTAAAAAAAAAAAAAAACTAGTATGTTGTGGCCATCACAAAACTTTCTTCTATCTCATACTTGTCAATACTTCAAAATTCATTATCACAGTGCATCTATGCTCATCATGAGGATTCTAAAAAGATGAAATTCCGTGCATTAGTTCTTGACATATTACTGTCCCTGAAATCGTGTAAATCCATAAAAATGCAGCATAGCAGCGCCACCTATTGGGTGATTTACACCAGAACCTAATTATCATCAACTTAAGTCAATGTCTAACTGAATATGAAGTTTGGAGAAAATCCGTGCATTAGTTCTTGAGCTAGAGCTATTGCGCAAATCATGACAAATGCAGCATAACAGCGCCACCTGTTGAGCAATTTACACAACCACATAATCAGCATCAACATTTATCAAGGTGTACTTGAATCTGAAGTTTGATGAAAATTCGTGCATTAGTTCTTCAGATAGAGCTATTGAGGAAATAGTGCAAAATGCAGCACAGCATCGCTACCTATTGGGCGATATTCACCAACACGTAGTCAGCATCATTTCATATCAAAGAGTAACTGAATCTGAAGTTTGATGAAAATGTATCCGTTAGTTCTTGAGAGAGAGCTATTGCAGAAATCATGAAAAATGCTGAATAGCAGCGCCACCTGTTGAGCTATTTACACCAAAATGTATAAAATGTCAATTCATATCACGGATTAACTGATTCTGAAGTTTGCTGAAAATTGTTGCATTAGTTCTTGAGATACAGCTATAATGGGAATTCTGAAAAGTGCAGCATAGCAGCGCCACCTGTTGAGCGATTTACACCCAAATGTACAAAACATCAATTCATGTCAAGGACTAACTGAATCTGAAGTTTGATGAAAATCCGTGCATTAGTTCTGGAGATTGAGCTACTGCGGAAATCGTGAAAAAGGCTGCATAGCACCGCCACCTGTTGAGCGATTTACGCCAAAAACTAATCAGCACCAATTTATATCAGGGACTAACTGAATATGAAGTTTGATGAAAATCCGTCATCCGTCGAAAACCGAAAATCGAAAATTTTCACGAATCCAATACTTTCTTCTTGTAAAGATAGAAGAAAGTAAAAATTAACATCATTTTTTAATAAAATAAAAAGAAAGCACAAAATTAGTAGAAAAAATAAAACCATAATTATTTTCGATTAAAGGTAAAATTCGTGTAGAGTGGAAAATATCCAGATTTTGATAAGGTAAAGTACTAAATATTTGCAATTCAGTTTTGAATTTTCATCGGATATCACCTAAATTCCGAGATACACGTTTCTAACTAAATTTAAAGTTAGATTTAAAAAAAAAAAAATAGAAGTTTCTTCACTTCAATCAGTATGTCTTAAAATTTCCACACTAAACTAAAAACTTTCCGACTATAAATAAATACAGCTGGATCTCGATATCTCGAAGTCAAAGGGAACAGAAAAAAGTTCGGAATATCAATGTTTTCGATCAAAATATCAAGGTTACAATTTACAAATAATATTAACATTGCTGGAATATGTATGTATATAAATATTTTGTTTCTTCATATCGATGTTTTAAAGTTCACAATATTTGACAAGTCAAAGTTTTTCTGAATAGTTTCAATCACAAAAATAAAATCCGTAATATTTCCGACTAAGTATAAATTTATATAGGTTTTCTTCGTTCTAAATTGTTTTTTCTAATTAAAACCTACAAGGGAAAAAAATCCGACTAAGAATAAAATTTTATAGGTTTTTTTCGCTCTAACTTGTCTTTCTTATTTACTAATTAAAAACTACAAAAACATTTCTCCAATTCATAAGTTTTTATACGCTAATGCCATTTTTTTTCGACTAAACTTACTTTTTTCCGATCGAACGGGAATTTTTCCGACTGATTTTTTCACTTTTCCAATTTATAAGTTTTTATACGTTAACACCATTTTTTCCGACTAAACGTACTTTTTCCGATCAAACAGGAAATTTTCCGACTGTATTTTTCGTAGGGGGGGTGTTGCACCCCCCCGTACCCCCCCAGGATTTACGCCCCTGCCTCTATTTAGCGGGCATTTTTTCGATTACCAACCCTTAAATAACTGTACATTTATTACTCTCAGTAGCGAACACCTCCAAATAGAGGACAAATTCTGCCCTCCCGAGGTGTTCGCTATTCAGAAGTTTTACTGGCAAAACCTCCATAGCGGAAACACCCGATTAGCGGATACCTCTATTTAGCGGACATTTTTTCGATTACCAACTCTTAAATAACTGTACATGTTTTACTCTCAGTAGCGGTCACCTCTAAATAGAGGACAAATTCTGCATTCTCGGGGTGTCCGCTATTCAGAGGTTTTACTGTATATAATATTGATAATTATTTTACAGGGCCGCACAAAAGAATAAGAATATATGAAACGAATATAAACTAAATTCGGGATTGGTAGATCGCTGATGGTAATGTAATTTTAGGATGTTGTTACAGTCATCCGCAGCTTTGTCTGTCTGTTTGTCCGTCTGTCACAGAGCCCGTCCTCAGAAACTATATATGTCGGAGACTTGAAAATTTGCATACTTATAGCTGAACACCACACATCAAACGGCAAATAATAAAATTTTGAAAAAGTCTAATATTTAACCCTCTGGGCTCTAACTTGTGTATTTTAACCAATTTTTCTAACTCAGCACCTAATTTAATTAAGTTGGAGACATGAAATTTTGCATACTTATAGCTGAACACCTCACATCAAATGACAAATAATAAAATTTTGAAAAAGGCTTAATATTTAACTCTCTGGACTCTAACTTGTGTATTTAAAGCAATTTTTCTAACTCAGCCCCTAATTAAGTTGGAGACATGAAAGTTTGCATACTTATAGCTGAACGCTTGCGATAACACGATAAATCATAAAATTTTGAAACAGTCATATTTAACTCTCCGGTCTCTAACTTCTGTATTTTAAGCAATTTTTCTAACTCAGCCCCTAATTAAGTTGGAGACATGACATTTTGCATACTTATAGCTGAACACCTCACATCAAACGACAAATAATAAAATTTTTAAAAAGTCTAATATTTAACCCTCTGGGCTCTAACTTATGTATTTTAAACAATTTTTCTAACCCAGCCCCTAATTAAGTTGGAGACATGAAATTTCGCATACTTATAGCTGAAATCCTCACATCAAACGACAAATAATAAAATTTTGAAAAATGTCTGATATTTAACCCTCTGGGCTCTAACTTATGTATTTTAAGCAATTTTTCTAACTCATCCCCTAACTAAGTTGGAGAATTGAAAGTTTGCATACTTATAGCTGAAAACTTGCGATAACACGATAAATCATAAAATTTTGAAAAAGTCTATTATTTAACCCTCCGAGCTCTAACTTCTGTATTTTAAGCAATTTGTCTAAATCAGCCCCTAATTAAGTTCGAGACATGAAATTTTGCATACTTATAGCTGAACACCTCACATCAAACGACAAATAATAAAATTTTGAACAAGGTCTAATATTTAACCCTCTGGGCTCTAACTTATGTATTTTAAGCAATTTTTCTAACTCGGCCCCTAATTAAGTTGGAGACATGAAAGTTTGCATACTTATAGCTGAACACTTGCGATAACACGATAAATCATAAAATTTTGAAAAAGTCATATTTAACCCTCCGGTCTCTAACTTCTGTATTTTAAGCAATTTTTCTAACTCAGCCCCTAATTAAGTTGGAGACATGACATTTTGCATACTTATAGCTGAACACCTCACATCTAACGACAAATAATAAAATTTTGAAAAAGTCTATTACTTAATCCTCTGGGCTCTAACTTGTGTATTTTAAGCAATTTTTCTAACTCAGCCCCTAATTAAGTTGGAGACATGACATTTTGCATACTTATAGCTGAACACCTCACATCAAACGACAAATAATAAAATTTTGAAAAAGTCTATTATTTAACCCTCTGGGCTTTAACTTGTGTATTTTAAGCAATTTTTCTAACTCAGCCCCTAATTAAGTTGGAGACATGAAATTTTGCATACTTATAGCTGAACACCTCACATCAAACAGCAACCAATAAAATTTTGAAAAAGTCTAATATTTAACCCTCTGGGCTCTAACTTGTGTATTTAAAGCAATTTTTCTAACTCAGCCCCTAATTATGTTGAAACATAAAAATTTGCATACTTATAGCTGAACACCTCACATCAAACGACAAATAATAAAATTTTGAAAAAATCTAATATTATTATTATATTATTATATTATATGATTATATTATATTATATTATTATTATATTATATGATTATTTTGTCTCGCGCAATTTTTAAATTTAAACTGTTTTGCAATACTATTTTTTTGTTCATTTTGCATAATAAATGTAATGTGACGTAATTTGTTCTATTTCAGATTTCTAACGCATGTTAATGAATTTATTTTACAATATTCTTTCTCTTTTAAAATTCACATGTAAATATAGTTTTTATGGCGTAATTTCCAATAAGTGCCTGCTTTTTATACCTGATTATTTAATTGTAATTTGAAGGTTTTTTTCTGTTTATAATAGCAACGTGTAAATAATTTTTTTATTTGAAGCAAACATTATTGTTTGCGCTGTTTATACAGTTGGCAACAGTTTAAATTATTACCATTTTCTAAAATATGTAAAAATTATCTGTCAAAATGCTGAATATTTGAATTTAAAATAGAAATAAAACCTCAAAAAATGAGTCAAATTAAAAAAAAATTAATGAAATCTGCAGACCAGGATCTTCTATTGAATAAAATGATCTAAAAATGATTAAATTCCCATGTATAGCTTTTGCTCTTATAAATTTTTTTAATGGAACGATTTTGTCCAACTTTAGCATTAAATATCTCTTAAAATAATTCTTCGATTTGAAAACTGTATGCATTAGTGTGTTGATCAAGCATTTCGCTATAATACCACCGATTTTCATATATTTGTATGCAATAGTTTTCTTAATATTAACGAAAAAAGACCTCCGGTCACAAAAAAATTCAAAACCGGCTAGGGCGGCGGTGACAGCGTTAGTTACTTTTCATAGAATAGAGAGATATATAAAAATGAAATCTTGTCTATCTGTCTGTTTGTAATTCTATAAAAAATCCACAATTTGGAAGCCAAAATTGTGAAGAGATACGTACATGTGTATTAAAACATGGCCGAGACAACTAAAGTAATCTGGAATCGAAATAACTTATAGTTAATTTTTAATTAATAAAAAACCACCAATTTAACAGCAATTTCTTATCAAATTTAAACATTTTTCGTTATAGCAGTTGCCAACAATTAAAAAACACAATAAAATTATTACTACAACAATTAATTTTCTACTGCAAGATTTCCACGTGAAAAATGAAGATGAAATAAATAGTTTGCCGAATTTAAAAAAAAGGTGAATAGTACGTCATAACTTTTCTATTGCACACGTGAAATATGAAAATGAAATATATGGTTTACGAATTTAAATGAAAGTGAATATAACTTCATAACTTTTCTATTTCAAGGTTTCCACGTGAAAGAGGAAAATATTACGTCATATTAGAAATATAAAGGGCATGATGGATATAGTATAACGTCATATGAGTGTGAAAAATGTATTGAAGCATGATAAAAACCCGATTAGGGAAATATTGGCGTATTTTAACATTATTGCTCCAATTATAAATTGAAATAAGTTCATTTATAGCTGTATTCTTTTGCGTCTGTTATATACATTTATACATTTTTACATAGCGTTTTCATATGATTCATTCAACAACATTTCGACTGCTTTTTTTAATGTTTGTTTTGTGTTGTATGTTAAATTTTGAAATTGATTTTTCAGAACAAACATCCTTCAAATTCTGGGCAACGCCGGCACTTTAGCTTGTAACAGATAAATGGCTTTTGTATCTGTACATCTAATGCTATAAAGCGTCATAATATTTTAAAGTATATAATATTATAAATGCTTGTACGTTTGTGAGGTGTTATCTCTGAAACTACATAGCCAACTTAAAAAAATGATGGTGGCCATCTGTGCTCCGAAAAAAAGACTATTTTATGTCAGTGCAAGAACCTACATCGCTGCAGGAGCAAAAAAGTTCTAAAATTGTGATTTCTGCGATATTGATTGGGTTAGGAACTTTAAATTTGGTGCGGTAGTTACTTTTAAGATGTAAATACTTGTAATGAACGCTCTCTAAAAGGTTCAATTTGACGGATAAACTTAAAAATTTCTAGAAAGGTTCTAAACTATGATTTATTTGGAATACTGAAATTTTTGGGATACTGATGGGGTTAGAAACTAGAACTTTGGCATGGTAGTAATTAATAAGATGTAAATGCTCGTTGTAGAACGAATTCCAAAAAATAGAAAGACTAAACAAAGCGGAAAAAGATCTAAAGATGATCTAAGTAACGAAGAACATGGAACTGTTAGGAATATAAACATGAAAATTGACATGGCTGTATTTATCATGACGTAAATTCTCGCAATAGAACAATTTCTAAAAATGTCGCTATAAAAAACAGTGCAGAAACAAAAAACTTTCAAAAATTTTATATTTCTCTGTTACTGCTGAGCCCAAAATCTTGAAATTTTGCTTCGGGTTAGTTTTAAAATATACAATTGTCTCTATGAATGGTTTCTAAAAAATTTAAAATTTAAAAAGATGAAATTAACGGAAAGCGATCTCAATCACCTTTAATTTGGAATTATTAGGTACAGCAACTTTAAATATTTCATAATGCTGCATTTCCTCCGCAAAACATGCGATTTAAATGCAACAATACTGATAGATACCCACCTAGCATTAAATAAATTGTGTAAATATTGAATAAAGACCTGTATGAAACAGTGAGTAGGTTGCCCGAAAGTACTTGTTAAAGTGTTCCTTCTCTAGGCTTTTCTCTCTCTCGCCAAGGCCACTAACAGAGGGAAGTGCCGTTTTAAATGTGATATGAATTTTTTATCCGATTCATTTTTCTAGACATTTTATCATAAGGTCATATTCTCAATTATCATTAGTAGATTTTTTATACATTAACTTATTCTGGTGAAATTTTGTAATCGGGTTTATATTGGCGTATGTTAGCTTGCATGATTTGCTGAGTAAATATGTATGGATTTGTAAATTACTTCAAATGACACTTTGACAGCTCAAAAGTTATGCAGACGATATATTCAGATCTTGTGTCATACTTTATGTTGTAATCATTGCCGATTTCTTTTATTTAATACATGCTAAATGCAGCTCAACTTGTGCAGAATATGTTTGAAAACAAAACAATACAGCGTATGGAGTGGCCAGCATACACTCATGATTTAAATCCGATCGAGCATATCTAAAACACACTCTAACGAAGCATTGCATGCCACTTTTGATGTATTCGGTACTTTGATACTGTATTAGATTTTGAGAAGAGAATTCCTTAAATGTTATCGACAACGTCATTGCATTCGTGGAAAACAGATATTGTACAATATTAACTATTCCGGGGGAGCACACACCATATAAAGTATAGTCCATTCTTTTTAAACATCATATATTTGTCATTTAAAGTTACTCAAATTGGTGCGGAGCGTCTGATTATGCTCTTGACATCATTTTATACAGTTAAAATTCCGATATAAGTAAATTAGTGTTTCATTTTCTATTTTACTTTTAATATATTGCGTACTTTCAATTTTATATCCATGCATGGCTGTCTTGAATGGTTTGATTTCCAATTTTTTTAAACAGTGTATACGAATTTATATATAAGATTTTGTAATTCTACAATTCGTTTATTTTCATCATTTCAATTTTTCGCAGTATATGGACAATTAAAGATAACATCTCATTTTCTTTGCTTCCACATGTTATTATTAAATCTATGTTCTCAGTAATATCGCTCAGACTAATCCCTCTGAGGGAAGTCCTAGTTTTTATTTTAAATAACGAAAGAACAAATAAATTAGTAAAACTTTAATAAAAATACAAATAAAACGTCGAATTAATGGTTTTATTGACCATTATTGGCATTTAATCTTGCAATTAATTAATTAATGGCAACCATTATTGGCATTTAATCTTACAATTTGGCGACAGTAATTTGGTCGACGGGATAACTAAGAAGTACTGTTAAACATTTGAAATAAGCTAATGCAAAATGAATTAAGTAAACACTGTCATTGTCTCCCGGTATTTTTTAACAGCGCTATAAGATAGTTCTTTTAAATAATTCATTTTAAATGTATCGTTTCAAATCTGACGTAATTTACATAAAAGCTTTATTTCTCTTATTAATATTCACGTGAAAATACTTTCGTTGTTAGAAGGAAATATCGAATTCACGATTATAGTTGAAAAGATTATCTCAAAATATCTCGCGCAAATATATTTTTCAATTTAAATTGTTTTGCTATATTTTTTGCCATTTTAAATATGACGTAATTTCCTCAAATTGCAAGTTTTAACGCATAATAATGATTTTTTTTTAATTTGAAGATTTCGTTTCTCTTTTTAAATTCAAGTGTAAATATGGTTCGGCACAGATGTCATTGGCGCAATTTTTTTCTGATGCCAATTTCATATACGCAACGGTTACTTAACTGGTGCTAAAGTGTCGTTATTTTGCTTGATATGGTAACCCGGATGTTGTTGTTTATGCTACTGATGTTTTCGCCAAATTGGCGTCGGAAAAAAATTACGTCAAATTGGTATATGACACCTGTGCCTATGGTTCTTATGACGTAATTTTCCTGCTTTTAACATGTAATCATTTAATTCTAATTTTAAAGTTTTTTTTCTGTTTGTAATAGTCACGTGTAAATAAATTTTTAATTTGAAGTAAACATTACTGTTTGCGCTTTATACAACTTGCGGTTTATACAACTGGCAACAGTTTAAATTAATAACATTTTCTAAAATTTGTAAAAAATATCTCTCGAAATGCTGAAAACTTGAATTTAAAATTGAAATAAAACCTCAAAAAATGAGTCAAATAAGAAAAATAAATACAATCTGCACACCGGGAACTTATAACGTATAAAATGATCTAAAAATGATTAAATTCTCATGTATAGTTTTTGCTCCAATAAAACTTTTTTAAGGGAACTATTTTGTCCAAATTTAGCATTAAATATCTCTTAAAATAATTCTTCGATTTGAAAACTGTCTGCATCAGCGTATTTATCAAACATTTCTCTATAATACCACCGATTTTCATGTTTTTGTATGCAACAGTTTTTTTATTATTAACGATGAAAGGCCATGCTGAAGCATTCAAATTGGATGTGGTTCTACCCGGAATATCTACGCAGATGTTCATTGGTCCATTTCCAAATCAAAACTTTTTTTTATATATAGAAGGATATATATTTTTTAAATTTTTATTTGAAAGCTACAATGTGAGGTCTGACAGACTTGATAGCCTAATGCTTTTAAAATGTGAAAGTGAAATAGAGGATTTTATTAAACTGAACGATGTTAGGTTAGCTTCATCAGGGTTAGATTCTTTGAAGACCAAAAGAATTGATGTTAAATGAAAACAATTTGGATGTGCCAATCCCAAAACCTTATTCTATCCCATACATGTTAATACTTCAAAATTTGCAATCACAATGTTAAAATTAAATAACAATTCTACGCCCATAATAATGAATTCTAAAGGTTTAATTATGTGCATTTAATTTATAATTCGTTTAATTGTGTACATTTAAAAAGGAGATAGAAGCATCGCATTTTTCAAACAAATCATTGAATTTCGACACCCATGCTCTTAGATGTCTGCAACCAAAATTCCAAACCCAAAGAGCTCAAAAGTGATACCTTTGGACAGTATACACCCAAGCCTAATAAGGAAGTGTAACAGAATATGAAGTTTGGCAAAATTTCCGTGCATTAGTTTTTTAAATATAGCTAACGCGAAAATCGTGAAAAATGCTGCACAGCAGTACCACAGATATATACAAAAACCTAATAAGCACTAAATTATGTCAAGGTTTAACAGAATATGAAATTTGATCAAATTCTGTGCAACAGTTTTTGAGATATAACTATCGCTAAAATCATGTAAATCGTGAAAAATACAGCATAGCAGCGCCACCTTTTGGGTAATTTACACCAAAAACTAATTAGCATTTATTTTTATCAAGGTATAACTGAATCTAAAGTTTTATAAAATTCCGCGAATTTTAGTTCTTGAGATAGAGCACCCACAAAATTTGTGTCACATTCACACAGACAGACATTTTCTAAAAACAGTCAAATCATGTTCAGGACCTTCTAAAACATATCAAACCGTTGAAAACCAGTAGTAGAATTTTTTTACGAATTCAATACTTTCGTCTTGTGAAGACAGAAGACGCGTGTTTGTTTTTTTATTAAACAAACCAATAATTAGAATTTTTATGTTTCTAGTTTCAAAATTTTTCTTTGGAAAGGAATTTTTTATGCATAAGCTTCATTATCATTATTATACGCTTTGTGCATATCACTTTAGTTGAGAGTTGGAGGAATTTGTTTCAAGTTGGGAAATTTTTGAACTCTCCCCTTCCGAAAAAATATATGTAGCTACGCCCCTTCTTGATTTTCTTTTAAAACGTGAAGTGAAAACATGACTGTGACAAAAAATATTATTCACACTTTTCCTTTTTTTTAAAATTATGATATTTTAAATATAATTTGTATTATGTATGATGTACATATTTATGTATTTATAATTCAACAATTGTATTTTTATTTCAGTAACAATGCATAGTAAATATACATGATTCCAAATGGCATCACTGGGACTTGATAGATATTTTCAACTCAACTCTCTATTTTGATTTCTTATCTGATTTGATAGTTTTTTGAAAGGAAAAAAAATTCCTTTACAATTTATCATGCCAAAACGAAAAAAAAGAGTTTGTATCAATAGAAAGAGCCATTTATTTACTAAGGAATGATGATCTTTCAGATACAGAAATTGAAAAATCTGACGAAGAGGACAATGAAAGTGCACGTAATCTATCAAATGCAGATGATTTCGTGCACTATTGCGACAACTGATTGCGTGGTTGCTCAATTCAATTGTCGCGCTCGTCGGCCTAACTGTTCGGAGTTTTTCGTGGATGCCCAATTGTCAATATTCTTGATCTGGATACAAATGATTCAGTCGGTCCAGTTATTATTTCTGTAAGTAATAAGTATTAGAAGTCGAAGTTGAAAATGTAGATCAATTAGAAGATAAGAATATTGAACCATTTGACACGACATTTAGAGAAACTTGGTCATTGCCTCCTGATGAAATTTTAATCCTTATGAGTAATTTAAATTATATTGTGATGAATAAATTACAGATAACTTAGTGTATCAAGTACCTGAGAGGTTCCGCTGGCAAAGCTCATAGACGGGGAGTGCTGGTTCGGAACCAATCGTGCTCGTTGGCCTAACTGTTCGGAGTTTTCAGTGGTTTTCATCGAATCCTGGGTATCCTTGCGTAAATACGGGTTAGGTTACCTTAAAAAGACCCCCACTGAGGGCATACCTCCCTCGGGCATATATATTTCGTGTGGATAATCGGCTGTCAAGAACAACACCAACACCACCTTAGTGCATCAAAAAAATCTTTATTTTATGCCTGGAACTTCAGTAAATACAATTATACATGAAATGGACATTAAAAAATGGATACACATTAAAAATTAAATGCATATTTTCTTTTCTTTTGATTCCAATGATGCCAAATGGCATCATGTGCTTTTCATGTACAGTTCCCGTTTGGTCCTAATCATGCCAAATGGCATTGTTTAAAAAAACTATTAAAAAATATTAAATATTTTTTAAAATTATATTTATGTTTATATTAGCTAAAAACAACCTTAATTCCAGAAATTCAGATTTTTCCTCTTGTAAATAAAAATGCGGGCCTGAAAGGGTTAACTTTTAAGCATTGTTTTTGTCGAATTTAGACGGGTTTATCTCGTTTTATTTATTACTAGATGACCCCGGGCTCGTGATAATATTCTTAAATAAATCTCAAATTTGTATGATTTTATAGATTTAACACAGTTATGTAAGAATTTATGCTTTTAAACGAATATCTTTCCAAACGAATCTCGTATGAGGGGACGAGCAATATTTATATTTTTTTAAACGGAATCCGTCGCGCCACGCTGGGAGTTTTCGCGCTATTAATTGTGTTTTTTAATTAATATCTCCATTAACAAAAATGACAAATCTGAACTTCAGATGCAGTAAAATTTGCATTGGATTATCCTTATCTAAATTTTGTGATCTCTACGCACGGTAGATTTTCCTAGCCATCGCAGACAGAAATCAGACACACAGCCATTTAACTTTTAGTAGTACAAACTAGCAGACTCATCCGGCGTTGCCCGGTCCATCAAAAAACAACACAAATCGTTAAAAAACGCTAAAAATCACAATAAAAAATCGCGAAAAATTTAACAATCGCTGCACCCGGCTTACCTTTTTCTATTTTTTGCCGATATCTGTCATGTGATACACCGTTGTAAAGGCCTGTGACCGCTTAATCATGTTATGCACTTCCGGTGTCCATACCCCCTTTGCCCCCTGGGGCACTTTTATAAATTTTGCCGACAGCCCTCATGTGATATATCGTTAGAAAGGCTTATGACCGCTTAATCATGTTATGCACCTCCGGTGTTCATCCCCCCACTTTGTTCCCCGTGACATATAAGATTTTTGTAGTGCGTGCGAAGCACGCTTGCTATACGGTGCCGTATTCAGTGGTGGTCCATTTCGAGGTTCGTTTGGTTCGAGATTTAATATGTATTGGAGGAAGCGGGGACGCGATTCAAAGTTTGTTTGGTTCGAGATTTCTTTTTTTACAAGATTTTGCAGTGCATGCGCAGCACGCCTGTTATACGGTACCGTAGGAAGCAGAAATCCGGTTCGATGTTCGTACGGTTCGAAATTTAATATGTAGTCAAGAACTCCGATGAAACATTCCGTTTTATACAGGTTATTTAAATTGAACAAAGTAGGAGTATATGTATAATTGCACTTTTTTTAGAGGGGGGGGGTGAGCATGTTTTTTATTTCGTTTATTGCAGGATTACGTTCTAAACAGACTTTACTCTATTAAAAAATAAATTTGCTGGATAGTACCTTTTTAAAAAATGTATATTGTAGTATTTGCTTACAATTTTATTATTTCTTTTTCAGTATTACATTTTGTGATGCATTTGTAATTGTTTTTTCATCTAAAGATTTAAAAAAAAATGTAAAGTATTGAATAATCATACTGTCCCACCAGAAGTAAGATACAATAAAACCTGCTTAGACGGAAACTTAAACGAACCTCGCTCCCCCGTCCTCCAATTTCCTCACCACCACCAAGGGGTACTTTTTAAAAATTTTCTGACACCCGTCATGTGATATACCATTAGAAAGCCCTTTGACTACTCTTTCATATTATGCACCTCCCATCCCCCTCATCTCACTTTCCCCTGTGGGGGCATATTTCTATGTAAAAAATGTAAATGTTCGTTTGTACGAAGATAACTCTTGATAGAAATATCCGATCTGCTTAAAATTTTGTAAATAGGTTCATTTGATAAGGCGCTTCCCTAATTAGTTCTGGGAGTTCATTGGTTAAGTATAAAACGGTAATGGGGGCTAATCCCCTTTTAATTTAGATAAATGAGTTTTTTATGCATAATTTTCCGATTTGCTTCAAATTTTGTAAATAGGTTCATTTTGATAAGATGCTTCCTTGATTAGTTTTGGAGCTTTATTGGTTAGTTTTGGAGTTTTATTGGTTAAGTATAAAGGAAGAACTGGGGGCTACATCTCCCTTCCCTTAATTTAGATAAATGTGTTTTTCATGTAGAATTATCCGATATGCTTAAAATTTTGTGAACAAATTCATTCTGATAAGGTGCTTCTCTGATTAGTTTTGGGGGCTCATTGATTAAGTGTAAAATTAGGAACGGGGCTAATCCTCTCAATTTAGATAAATGGGGTTTTACGGCAAAATTATCCGACTTACTTTAAATTTGGTACACCGGTTTATTCTAATAAGGCGCTTCACTGATTAGATTTGGAGGTTCATTTGATAAGTATAAATGGGTGAAACAGGTGGATAATCCACCTTAATTTATTTTTCAAATGTCATTATTCTTTGAAATAAGTTTAATATACAACTAGTGTGAATAGCCTGTGAGCTCAATGCCATCAGTTTAACTAGGCACTTTTCTTTTTAATTTAATTTTTGCAATTTTAGATGCTTTTATTAGAGCACTCTTTCTTCTTTTTCCGTGCAATCGACTGGCTTCGGTTCATCCAAATAATTCCTCGCAGAAGGTCGTCGTATTGGCGGAGCGGAAGAAATGCGACGAGTAATCTATATAAATAAAAATGTAAATGTTCGTTTGTACAGAATCGCTAATCTCCGAAAGTTATGCAGTGATTGCTTTGAAATTCACGGATTGAGTTGCATTCGAATACGAGCAAATTCTTATATATCTAATATGAACCTCGCCCCCCCTCCCCCAATTTGCCATCCCTCACCAACCCACCAGGGGGCGCTTTTTTATTTTTTTCCGACACCCATCATATGATATATCATTAGAAAGCGCTTTGACCACTCTATCATATTATGCACCTCCCCACACTTTCCCTCCAGAGAGGCACATTTTTGTATAAATAAAAATTTAAATGTTTGTTTGTACAAAATCTTAAAGCTCCGAAAGTTTTTCACCGATTGCTTTGAAATTCACGGACTGCATTGCATTTGAATGTGCGCGTGTTTTAATATACCAATTATGAACCTCACTTGCCCCGCTCCCCAATTTTCCCCCATCCGGGGGCAGTTTTTAATTTTTTTAAAACTCATTATGTGGTATATCGTTAGAAAGCCCTTTGACAACTTTTTAATATTATGCACCTCCCGTCCCCCTTCGCACCACTTTGTCCCCTGGGGTGGGGGGAACTTTACTGAAATATTTCGTCAGTATTTATGTTTTTTCTTTGTTTTTTTAGTTCGGTTTTTTTTTCTTTTTAGCTCACAGGCTTATTAAAACCTGAGACATAATGTGGCCGCAGGTTCTGTATGTACGTACGTATTTATGTGTATATGTACGTAACGCGATAACTCTTGATAGAAATATCAGAAGATTGCATCAAAATTTATAAATAGGTTCATTATGATAAGGCGTTTCTGTGATTAGTTTTGGGGTTCCATTTGTTAAGTATAAAGGGGCAACAGGGCGCCTTAATTTAGATAAATGGATTTTTGATGCAGAATTATCCGATTGCTTCAAATTTTGTAAATAGGTTCATTCTGATAAGGTGCTTCCCTCTTTATTTTTGGTGTTTTATTGGTTAAATATAAAGGGGGAACGGAGGGCTAATTACCCACCTTAATTTAGGTAAATGGGTTTTTCATGTAGAATTACCCGATTTGCTTCAAATTTTGTGAATAGGTTCATTCTGATAAGGGGCTTCCCTGATTAGTTTTGGGAGTTCATTGATTAAGTATAAAGGAGTAACGGGGGATAATCCCGCCTTAATTTAGATAAATGGGTTTTTCATGCAGAATTATCTGATTTGCTTCAAAATTGGTATACTGGTTTATTCTGATAAGGCGCTTCCCTGATTAGATTTGGAGATTCATTGTTTAAGTATAAAGGGAGGAAACACGGGGATAATCCCCTTAATTTATTTTTCAAGGGGCATTATTCTTTGAAATAATATTATAATATACAATTTTTGCGAATAGACTGTGAGCTCAATGCCATCAGTTTAACTGGGCACTTTTCTTTTTAATTCACTGGATCTGCTAGGGATGCCACCGCACGTACTGAAATTGACAATCGGTGTGCCAATTATGATGCTGCGAAATTTCCACCATAGAATACTTTTATGATGCTGTATGTGAGGGGTCGGTTACCGAGTGTGTCGTATTATCTAGCATAAGATAATCGAGAGTATGCTGTAGACTATCTCTCTCAAATTGGACAATTGATGTCATTTATTAAAATCAAAGGAATAAAATGAACAATATAATTTTATTTTTTCCAAATGATACATTTCAGTGAAAGACACATCTATAAATACATATGAGATGATTCAAACATTTGTACTTAATACATTTTTCAAACATTGATGATAGAACTCTCGAACTTCCTTTCTAATAACAGATGTATTTTGATGAGGTGTAATAACATCATATCAGAATAATAATAATAAAAAAAAATTGCAGGAAATACAACATTTTCTGCTGGTAACTTTTAATACATTTAAACAAAAAACTATTGCACTGACTCTAAAAATATGTAGAGAACAACTATTTATTTACCTACAACTGGTGAAATTGGTTAATTACAATTATTTAACGATATTAGCATACACAGAAAATAAATTCATTGCATAAATGAACGCATTTTAATTGCATTGAATTTTAATGAACATTTTTACACAGCTAATTTAAATGACAAATTTAGAAAAAAAAATTACAGTCAGTACTTGATATTAAAATTATATTTTGTACCTACAACTTAATGTGACTAAAAACTAAAAGAAAAAAAAACATTGAATTGGGTGCAAAAGTTTGTCCAGTTTTAATTTACGACCGATTGACGCCGATGACAATGAAAAGTTTGAAAATGAAAACATAGAAAATAACAGTAGTTCTTGGAATAAACCAATTAACAGTGAGGCGATTACATCAACTTGGAATAGTTGGCAACGCCGATACATGGGTGCCGCATGAATTAACGAAAAAAAAAAAAATTGATTGGCCGAATGTCTGTTTGCAATTCGCTGTTGAAGCGCGAAGAAATGGACCCATTTTTGAAGCGGATGGTTGCAGAGAATGAAAAATGGATTGTGTTAAATGATTTTAAGGGTAGTAGACCATGGGCCAAGCCGAAACATGTTCCATCAATTAGTGCAAAACTCAGTTTATATCCCACGAAGATTTTGCGAAGCATTTGGAGGGACTGGAAGGGAATCATTTATTATGAGCTGTTACTTAACACGTTGAATGCCACGTCAGTCACCGGTGACTGACATAATATTTCCGTTTAGGTCGCATCAGCCATCGGTGACTGACAGTTATAGATTATGTAACGGGAGTCTTATTTCGTGGCCGAAACGGAAAGAAAGACAAAATAGACTTGGCATTCAACGTGTTAAAAAACTAAACCATTAATTCAGAGAAATACTGTTCACAACTAAATAAAACGACAATCGACCAGAAAGAGCGTGAATTAGCCAACAGAAAAGATACTGTGCTGCATCAGGATGATCATAGACCGCATGTGTTTTTGACCACCCTTGACTAACTTTTTCACCTTGGCTGAGATGTTTTGGTTCATCCACTGTATTCTCCTGACCCTTCACCCTCTGACTATCATTTATTTAGATCGCTCCAAAAGAGCTTACTTCTATGGGATTTTACTAGTGAAAACTTTACTTCTTGGGACTCTTGAAAAATCACTTCAACCAGAAACCTAAGAATTCTTTCAGCGCGGGATTATACAACTACTAGAGAAATGGGGAATAGTAATCGAACGCATTGGTGCATATTGGTTAAATGTAATTCTTGGTGAATAATTTTCTTTTAATTTTTATCAAAACAATTGGATCAAACCCAATAAATAAAGATTTCTGTTTTGTGTAAGTATTTTGAAATGTCCTAAAACAGTTACAGCAGGAGGCTCATTTAAAAGGGTTTTCAACTTAATATGCCTTTGTGTTCCTCAAATGATCATATGAATTAAGTGGTAGGCCGCATCATCCGTGGTGTAACACTATCCTCTATGAATACGTGGCGCACACTTTTTAAGGATATAGGGCGGGCCAAAAATCCTTGGTACATTTTGAAACTCAATAAAAAACCAAGTAATTGGTGTACGACAGCGCACTTTGAACAGAAATGCTTCTTGTAATATAAAACTTCGTTGAAGAAAAATTTTATTTAAAAAAGTATAGATTGCATTATACTATCAAAGCTAAAAAAAAAAAAAAAAAAAAAAAAAAAAAAAAAAAAAAAAAATTAAGCAGTTACAGCAATTTATTTTGCCCATCTACTGAAATATTTCTCTTTGTATCTCGAATCATATCCAAACTACACTCAATTTCATTCCACACATTGTAATATTGTAGTAAATTGTACAAAATTGGTCTGTAACTGCTTATTTTTAGTTTCTAATGTTTTTTTTTCTTCCCCGATTTAAAAATATAGCGTCATCTACTGGAATTTTAGAAACTTCTTTTTGCTGAAATTTTCGATCATGAGAAGTGTATCTATCTAAACCTTACTCTCATTAGCCAATTAATGTATTTAAAAAATTGAATTTTAAAATATCTTAAGGCCTCTTGGTCCACCCTGTATTATTAAATGAACATAATTTAAATTCGGAAAAATTTACTAGTTAATTGCTTCTAAGAGCTTCATGGGTTTTAAAAATAGTCGTCTAGCTCTGCATCTGATCTGGGGGCAACGAGTGGATAACTAATCAATTAATCAATTAATCTAAAAAAGAAATTTTTAAACATCTTTGATGTCGGGATTTAGAAGTGTTTATTATTATTATTATTATTTATTATTATTTTTTTTTTTTACTTTAAATATTTGAAATCAGTTCTTGGTGTCTTTTTATGCTTTAGTCAAACAATCATTTATTCCTGGTAAAAGAAAAAAAATGCAATTAATACGTTTAATGATTTTTATTTATCCATTGATTAAATAAATTCGTAATTTTTGAACAAAGTAAGTTTTTTTTCTTAATGTCTATTATTATTCAATAAATATTTTTTGGAATACAGGTTCCTGAATAGTGTGAAGTACTGTTTCTTCATAATTAGCGACACAAAAATCAATAAAATACTTTATACGAATAAAAAGATTTTAATTAATTGTAAAACGTGTCAGAAAAATTATAGCAATTTTGAAAAGAAAATTTTTTTTCTTTTTAGAATTTCTCAAACTCAGCTGCAAATGCTGCAAATGCACATTTTTCATCTTTCAAATTAGGTACAACGTGTCATACTTAAATTATACTTGACAAAACTTTTAAAACTGAATCTAAAAAAGTATAAATTATTTTATAAAAACACAATTTCATTTCAATTCATAACTACACTTTTTATATCTATAAATTATATTTTATTTAATTTCATCTAGTATAAAATATAACATATAATACAAACAATCATACAAAATAATTTATTCATATCACAATATTTTTTTCTCATACAGTCACAATAATTTTGTCACAATTCATTAAAATTATTTACACTCTAATATTTATATACATGTGTACAGCTTTTGTTATGAATCAATCAATTATTTTTTGCACCTATTCATGTAAATCATATAAAAAATAAAAATAAATCTATTTTAATTTATTAATTGCGTGGGTGTCTGGAAGATGAATCTATGTTACAAATTAAATTTTTTTACAGAAATAGAGGGAAAAATTTTAATGTCATTGATTAAAGTGTTTTTCGCTAAGACTGGCGGTTGACCTTCAGGATGTTTCTCTGATAACAGGTTCCCAGTTGGTTACTTTTTTCACACTACACTTGAGGTTGTTTCAAAGCTTTTATAGTCAAGAACGAAAAGAGTGGGGAAAAAGAGTTATCTGGGATTTCCATGGAAACTGTTGAAGGTGACTATAAAGGTCAACCACCAGTTGAAATAAAAACGAACTTAGTAGGTGTCTCGATTTATGCGGGATGTCCCGATTATCAGGTGATCCGAAACCCATCCCGCGGAATCCCTGCAGCGGGGCGTCAAATGTCCCGATTTTTCATGATCCATAGATTCTTCTAAATTATTTTTCGCACCATGTTATTCGTTAGTCTATATCGAGTGAAAACAAAACCTGTCTATAAAGGAAATTTTTTTTTTGATTTCGCCAACGAGAATGTAATGGACTAGCGACTCGCTTATAAAGGGTCTCTAGTAGTTGGAGTGTGAGCGTGATGTCAAACATTTAACCTGTGTGGTACAACAGTGTTCTATTTTACTCAAATTTTCCAAGGTATGTGTGAATCTCTTGGAGTCTACGGTTACTTGTTTTCGCGGTTACTTTATGCAAACCAGGCTCGTCGCTCAATCCGTTAAGTATATAAGGATAAGCGAGTGCATGCCTTCGGATTTTGTGTCGAGTTCTGCCTATGAAGGTGCTTTACGCTATGTGGATTGTGATTGAAGCGTCACCGTTGGTAAGAAATTTTGATTCAAAGCTTGAATGAATAAAGTTATGTTTGACAACCACGGGTTGTCATCTAAATTGTAGTGAAGATTTAAGTTGTATCTAAGTTGCAGCTCAAGGTATCATTTCAGCGTGTTGTTATCAAGGTGAACTATCGAGAGGCATATGTGAGTTAGATTTATAATATTTCTCAGTAAATTTGTGAATGTTCTCGCTTGTTCGCTAAGTAGTTTTAGGCCAAATTTGAGGAAGAAACTCTATCCTTCCCTACCCGATTTGTTTAAATAAAGATGTTTTTAGACTTTATATTGGAATATTACTGCATTATTACATAGCGGTCTTGCCTGGGTCGTAACAATAACAGCATATAACAGAATATTCTCCCTGCCCCGAGCTGTTTTGTTTTTATAGGTGTAAAACCAATGTATTTTGATTAACAAAATTTGTGAAAATGCTACCTGTGTATAATGGAATCGTATTTGAAATGCAAAAATTTTATATTCCCTGTGGAAGCAATACCATGCAATTATAAACGCTCAATCAGAACACCCCCCCCCCCCCCCCAAAAAAAAACAAAAAAAAAACGGAATTTGATTTCGGTCTCTAACGATTCTGCTTTCACACATTTTACTATATAAGATTATTGTATGTATTTAATACAGTGAAACGTTAAGACGGAATTTCAAGCGACCAGAGAAAGAGCCGTTTTATACAGGTTTCCGTTTTAGCATGTATATTTGTATAATATTCCTCCCGTAAGGAACCTCAATACTTTCCGTTTTAGACAGGTGCAGTTTTTTCACAGGATTTACTGTATTTTTACGTCCCGATTTACAAGCAGCTGTCCAGATTTTATTGTTTCTCTGTTCCGCTTTTTGTGACAGTGGACATGGCAACATTATTGATTAGAGATGTCCTGAGCACCTAGTGCAATGCAACACAGGCTTTTCTTGCGATCTTAATGACCCTCCACTTTTGTCTTCATTTTGAACACTGGAGGTTAATTAAAAAGAAGTTAGGTGGGTAAGGAAAATAACATTATTTTTAGTTTATGGTTTTAATTTTTTATTTGAAGTAAACAAACTTGTACATTATGAAATTACAATTTTTAACACTGACTAATTATCAGTCATTCCACATAGGCTCCCCCCCCCCCCAAAAAAAAAACAAAAAACAAAAAAAAAACAATGTTCCTAAATTTGTAACACAGGCCCTTCTTTCAGACACGTATTCAATTGTAATTTATATTTATCTGAAGAAAGTTAGCGAGACCAATAACACGTTGAATGCCACCATGTATATAAAATAAAGTTTCCTAAGGTGCCATTGTTAGAAATAATTGGCAAAGTAATTTCATTTGTAAAATGTTGAAATGATTGACTCACACCAGAATTTAGGGGCGATTTTGTTGAAAAATAAATAAATGCTTGTTTTCACGTACATTCTAGAAGGAAAATTTTTATAAAAAATAGTTGGTGCCGTTTGTCAGTTTGGAATTAAAATAAAGTGTTTGCACTGTGCAAATGACACCCTTGAAAGGCTAACTAATAAGTTTAGTGACATTTACTAAAAGTGTCAAAAGTATAAAATATATTATATGAACTTTAAAAAGTTCACTGTGTTGCTTAAAAGGTGACTAAAACAATAAAAGAGATGTTACAAGTTAAAAATATACATTTTATTTAAAACTTCTTAGTACTTCCAAGCCTTTCCAAGCTCTTCATCAGAGAATATTTTAATAACTGATTGCTGTTTATTTATACAAATACGTCATTTCGTTTTGAAGATGAGAGAGCCAATAATTATTAGAGTTGAAAGTAGTTATTAAAATATTCTCTGGTGAAGAGCTTGGAAAAGCTTGAAAGTACTAAGACATTTTAAATAAAATGTATTTTTTTTTTAATTTGTAGCATCTCTTTTATTATTTCAGTCACCTTTTAAGTAAAACAGTGAACTTTTTAAAGTTCATGTAATACATTTTATGTTTGAATCAAGGTGAAATATTGCGTTTCGGCCTATGATATTATTTGTGTTCAATGTGTTTGTGAAACACGTGTTTTGTGTACCGTTACAAAGCGTGATAGCCGGTTGTATACATGGTACTTACGTAGTATTATTTTATTCAAGCGCCATGTATACCGCCGGCTGTATAAATAAAAGTAAAGCGTGCGTAGCCGACGGTACACATGGCACTCAACGTGTTAATCTATGTTTTAGCAGCGAAAATTTTCGAAATAATTGTTAATATTTTTGTTTTTTTCTTGGTAACATACAAGACAAAACAAAAATTTCGAGGGACGGCATAACATAGGAGACAAATCTTGATCTCAATGAATCGAAAAATGGTCTTAGGAAAAAAAAAATACACTGCTGGTTAGCTTATCTAAAACTTCATTCATTAGTCAAATTAACATGCCATATAAAATTTTGAGTTAACTATTTTTTATGGGCGATTCCATGCGGAGAGTCATACACGTAACGCAGGTTTTAATTTGCATTTATTCAATTATTTATTATATTTTAATGTTAATTCTGATTTTAGGTGTTATGGTAAATAAGTTATTAACATAATTTTTAGTTTAACTGTGTGTAAGTAAAACTCACAGAAATATATCATTTAATTTCATACACAAAATGTGCTTTTTTTCTGAAGTAGAAAAAAAGCGCATTTTGAGTAATGAAATTAAATGATATACTTTTGTGAGTTTTATTGCCACACATTTAAATTTAAAAATATGCTAATAACTTATTTACCATACCACTTAAAATCAGAATTAACATTAAAATTTAATAAATAATTGAATAAATGTAAATTAAAGCCTGCGTTACGTGTGTGACACTCTCCACGGAATCGCCCTTATATATAAATAATAATATACTTAAATCGTTTTCGGTGCAAACAATAGCTGATCGATCCATATTTAAAATATCTACTAAATTACAAAATAATCTCACATCGTCCTCGCAAAAAGTAAACTTATTATTGCACAGCAAATAATTAAAAATAAATTAATTGTTAAATGTATTGCATTGTCTGGGACGGGATCTATCATTATTGCAGTTGTAAAAAATGATAGAGGAAGTTCAGTGAGCAATGTAGGACTTTGTTGCTGAATTAAAGCTTTTAGTTTTTCAGCCTCTCTCACGCAGGCTTCAAGCTGCAGTTTTGTAGGGCTGTCAGTTATGGCAATGACTAGAACGACGATATCAGATTCTAAGCTTAAGTACGCGAATACCTCACATTCTGTGACTTTGACGTGTTCTCTAAACTTTTCTGCAATGGTCTGAATGACAACAGGATGAACATCTCTGATGGCTTCAACAGACCAGTCTGATAATTTTTGGCTGTATAAAATACGAAGTGCTGCACCTGAAAGAGAAAAATACATTGTTTAAAATGCAAATATTCAGATACAATCTGAAGGATAGCTCTTATCAATAATTTAAATAGCTCTGTCCCCCCCCCCCCAAAAAAAAAAAAAATCCAGTCCAATGAGGCGAAATTTTATGACGCATCCATGTATAATCATCTTTACCATCGTTAGAAGCATAAAATTTGCAGTCACGACTAATGAAATTTTGTTAAATCGACTAACGTTTTTCGTTTTCCGATAAATTTGTGAGTTATAATGAATTGATCTTTAACCTTATAATAACCCTTACCTGATTGTAGTGCCTCAAAAATCGAAACACCATTTTATGAAAGATCCTTTGTTTTGATAACAAAAATTGGAAATCGTTATTCAATTTCTTTATACCTGGATAAAATTTGCAAGCATTATCGAGCCTGAATAATACTTGCAAATTTTATGCAATTACGATGAAAACAGACTTCTTAGAATATGTCAGACAGTAGTGATGGGCAGAATGAATGAATGATTTTACAGTTCGAATGAATCCTTCGAGCATGGGGAAAAAAACATAGTTTTCAACTTTTGTATGTACAGTAAACTCCCGACTATCCGGCCCTCCGTACTATCTGGCCAAGTAAAAAATGAGGAATGTTGCAAGCGGTCGAGACAGACAGGTTTTTGTCCGTGGCAAATTGTTGACTCACGACAGGAAGGAGTAACATGGTAATTGCAAAGTCTTGGAATATTATTTTGGATCATAAAGGTGGACATAAACCCTTTAGGGAAACTGAAGTGGAAGATATGAACGATAAGCTTCTTTCGTTGCTGAAAACTCTACCGGGCTCTGATGATGTCAGTGCAGAGGACATTACAGAATGGATGGCAAACGACCAAGTTAAGGAATTAGCTGACAACGATATTATAGAAATGGTGACACAGGGAGAAGTAACAGAAGTAAAGAGGAGGGGGATGGCAGGAAAAATCTCATCTCACATTCGGGAGGATTCAAGACGAATGAGGCAGCACTGCAGTGAATTGGCCGGCAGGAGGAAGCGACGCCAGCTGATATCATCTGCTTGCGTAAATGGAAGGACATTGCGTCGAATAAGAGGGTTAACAGGGAGAGGCAGTCATCTATCAAGGTCTTTTTCAAAAACTAAAATTAAGCTTTGACTCTTACCTTATGCATAACTTTTCATATTTGTGCAATCATTTATTAATAAACAGTAAAATAAGATTTACACTTTTTTTACGAATTAGGCTTACGTTTTACGTTAATGTTTTGCTTATTTTGAAACTGTATGTACTGTATATATAAAATTTATCTTAAAATGTGTAACATGTGCTTTCAATATCATGGCGGGGGGGAGGGCAGGAAGTGAGTAAATATTTATAGACCTCCGGCCTACACTTTCGCCACATTAGGCCGGATAGTCGGGAGTTTACTGTATTTTTAATCAATTACTACAAGAAATTTTGTAAAAAGCAAAAGCATACTTGCCAGCCTTCGTAAATTTTTAGTCAATTACCTTCAGAAATTTTGATGATGTTTTTTTAAATATTTTTGGTGTTCTTAAATTAATTCTAATTAAAATAAGAAACTTCCTTTTTGATGCAAAATTTTTGGTAAAAATTGAATAATAAAAAACAAAACAAAGTTTGGCATCTATGCTTTTGCGCATGTCCGAATGATTCATTCGAATAGTAAAATCATTCATTCTGGCCATCATTATCAGAAAGTAGCCAAATTGGATTCGATAAGTAATTTAACAGGACAGAGTTACAAAATATAGGTATGTACAAGTTAAAATTCCTCAACTCAACACATAAATGTGTAGGTCATTGTGGGGATGTTATCGAGATGAAATTTGAATAACAGGCACATGAGCTAATATGATGCTCAAGTTTTTTACCACCGATATGCTATTTCTTTCACCCAGCAAATAAGGTGTCGTCTCCAAAAAATAACGTTCCGTTATATAAGCCAGCCATAAAACAAAGCAGATGTATCATTGTACTCTTATAGAGTCTTGCAATTTTTTTAACTTCTAAGCATCGCCCATTTTCGAATTTTATACCGTCGTATTTGGAAAAAAAGTACTTTTAAATGCAGTTTGTTTGAAAACTGCATTTCCATTTATTTTTGAAATATGATTTTTTTTTGTTTTTAGAGCCATTTGCTTAATATTGGCAACGGAAGTACCCTATTAATGTAGAAAGTAAAGGAAAAATGGTTGAAAAATAGCAATTATATCTTTTTGTTGCCATTTTCCCATAAAAACTGAAAAAAAAATGTAATTAAAGTACGTGCTATTTTGGAAAAATATAAATGAATGATTTTTGATAAAACATTGAGCTATTAGAAACTATATTTAATTTTAAGTATCTATATTAAGGTTAGACACAAATGAAGGCATATGAATCATTAGATAGCCGATTTTTTTTGTCGAGTTTCTTGCTGATTTCTATATTATTCTGAGATAGTGAAATCCTATGCACACTTTACTACAGATGTTGTTTCTGACTGTATCATAAATGACGAATTCTTCAGCGGATTTGAATGACGTCGTTTCATATAAAATAAAATCGCGTGTTTTAAGTCTTAAAACTGAACTACAGTAGAGTCCTGCTTAACTGAGTTTCCGCTTTAACTGAGTTATTTACTTCTGATGGACTGAAGGCTTCTATTATTATGAAACA
Source organism: Maratus speciosus (assembly GCA_963932465.1). Classification (NCBI taxonomy): domain Eukaryota; kingdom Metazoa; phylum Arthropoda; class Arachnida; order Araneae; family Salticidae; genus Maratus; species Maratus speciosus. The sequence continues at coordinate 518,086,342 of OZ010789.1, read as the reverse complement.
GCCATTATAAATGAAGTGTTAGGCGAAGATGAAAGAGCAGTCGTAAAAAGTTAGAACTCTGATTTTCTGGTCTGAATGGGGAAAAAGTGGCCATAATTCTTTTTTTTTCAAAATAAGTTTTGGCCATTTTTCGATTGAAAAAAACTATTTAATACTTTGAGCAGAAAGAAGAGGCTACATCGGCAATTTTCATGACACTAATAGAATCGCACAGCTGCCAATTTGTAGGGTTTTGTCACCTCTAAAATGTAATGCAAATTTATATAGATATATATATATTTTTTCATCGGGGATGACACTAAATTCTCAAAAAGCAGAATTCTTATTCTCTAGTTCTTTTATTTATTTACTTATTTTAAACATTGCACAAAAAGACACCGATAGAGAGCGTTGTATGTTTTGTGAAACGTGATTGTCATAAAAGGAAGCTCTATTCAATGTATGGAAATGACAAATCCACACATAATACTGATCTTGAAATGCAACGTTCCTGTTAGTAAAACTTTTTTTACAGAATGAATGAGAATGCCAGTGCGGGGATTAGAACATTCCACTTTCAGAAAAACTTGCACAGAACATATTTTTATACCAATTGCTTTTCAATAAATCCCCATCAGATGATATGAAATGGCCGTTGTCGAAATTTCATGTCATTATGACAAATAAAATGTCATCAGCATCTCTCTGAGTTAAGGAAGTGTATTTTTTTTTGTACATTTAAAAATGCCTATTGATGATCTATATACACAGAATGTTCCATAAGTCCGTTCACATTTCAAAAATTTACGACAAAATTACCAAATTATCGCAGACGTCAAAAGCGAATGTTTTAAGGCAAAAAAAAAAAAAAAAAAAAAAACACCTAGTTCAAAGAGGTCCAAAATTAAATATTTCAAAAAATCATAAAAAAAAATAACGTTGTCATGTTGGAGTTGGGTTTACACCATAAAACTTGACAAAAATGTAATCTTTCGTGGCAGAATCCCACAAGTCAGTTCAAATCTTAAAAATCCATAGAAATTTAAAAGAAATTCGTATTGACTAAAGGTTTGTACCATAAGGCTTGCACAAATGATCGAAATTTTTATAGCAAAAAAAAAAAAAAAAAAAAAAGTTAAAAGAAAATTTGAATTATTTTCTTTCTTTTGTCACAAAAATTCGGTCTCTTTGATAAATCTTGTTTTGCAAGTTGCACTCTGATACGACAATTTTTTATTATTTTGTAATAAAGTTTTGGAATGTAAAAGGCATTATGGAACACACTGTATATTCAAGGTGTAGCCAGGAGGCATCGAGCTTTATGCTGGAATTTTTTTTAATTTGTTATTTTAATTTAAAAAATATTAACCAAGTACAATAATAAATTTTATAGCGCTGAATTTTAATAAAAATTGTGTAAACAAATGTAATTTTCTTACCACATATAGGACAACAACTTCCAGGAGGAAATACTTTTGTGCAATGTTCTGAGGGGAGAGGTGCACATTTTATTCCACCACACCGAGAATTTTTCCCATCTAATTAAATGAAAACATACATTCTTTAATAAAAAAAAAAAAAAAAAAAAAAAAAAAACAGAAAAAACAATTACAAAATTTTTCAAATATACTAAATTTATAAGCTTAATTATATTTTAAGTAAATTTCTCAAACTGTAAGTTTTTCTTAGTGAAAGACAAGATAAATTTTCAGAATGAAATGTGCATTTTAAGTTATATTATTTTCTATGATGTTGTTAGAAATATTTTATTTACTGTAATAAAGAATTTGAGAACATAAATATGATTAATATCATTTAGTGTTATTATGAAAAATAGTCTCAAGCTCTAAATAAAATAAAATTTAGGACAAATTATAACTTACTCTTTTAACCACTCCCCTTACCTATTTTTTTGAAAAAAAAAATTGCAAAAAATCATCATATATTTTCTTTCATTATTTCTAATTACTTATTTTTTATTTCTGCCTCACACCACTTTCTCAAAACAAAAATACTTGACATAGAGTTTGCCAACATTTGCAAGAGAAATATACTACAAAATTTATTTTATTTAAAATAATGATGCGAGTAGAATAGAAAAATAGTCGCCTGAGACAGTCCTGTATGCCCGAGTTATCTCGGGATAATAATTATTTGCAGTACATACGAACCCGAGATAACTCGAGATAGTAAGGGAAGTGGTTAACAAAATGCTAGAATTAGCTGTTGCCTATATTAAAAAAGAAATGTCTTTCAATTCTATAATATGAGAGTTGAGCTTATTCACTGTTTATTGCTGTCAAGCATAAACAGCCATATTTTTAGCTATAGCGCGACTGCTATTTTTTTTCTTATAACGATCAAATCATGGTTACAAAAATATAGATCATTCCTTTTTACGTCATCATTTTAGGTTCACAATAATTTATGGAGATTTTAAATTAGAAATTTGTTTAAACTGTCAATTAAAATGATTAAAAATATGCCTTATCTGCAGATTTTATTTACGCACCAGAGTGGCAAGAATTATATATCTTAAAAAAAAAAAATGTTTAATGAATGTGTCACATTTGCATGAACAGGACGACTACTAAAGTCTTGTCCACATCGATTAACTTCAGAACGGCGACATCGTGAATCGGGTGGCCATGCGCTACACGAAAATAACACATGTAAACAAGGTAAAGCTTATATTAATAAGAAAATAAAGTTAAGTATGATCAATGTACCTACCATTGGAACAGTGTTGCCAGTGGTCTACTTTTTTAAATTCAGATTTCATGATTGGCACCACTTTTTTGAAATGGTAAAATTTGCCTTGTTTAATGACATATTAATTAAGGCGAAAACAAGGGGGATTTTGCCATTTCAAAAAAGTAATGCCAATCAAGAAATCTGAATAAAAAACAGTATCCCGCTGGCAGCACTGCATTGGACCACATGCAGACTGCATATACGCATTTTTGTCGATGGCAGACACATCGAGCATACTTAATTTAATTTTCTTATTAATATAAAGTGTACCTTGCTTACATATGTTAGTATTTATTTGTGAGTCTGCCTTGTAATGCCACACTTCTGCGTACAATTAGCGGTTATTTAAACTTGTGATAGCATATAAAAAAATTATATTTCAGAGTTTCTAATAAGCTGTTTTCACGCATAAGACATTGTTTCATACTAAACTGAAGACGCTCTACAACTTTGTAATTAATATTTTACCCGCACCTCGTACCGTTTTCGAGATAGGATCGCTAACTCTGTAGTTTACTGCTAAGTAGTTCTATTATTAGAAGTCTATTTGTGTAATGCATAGCCCTTATATTATACAGAGACTCTACATTTAACACAATTGGTGTCGTCGTTATAAAGGTAATGAGAGTGGGAAAAATTTTAGTGAGTGCTCTGTATATGAGGCATTTTTTGGTATTATTTTAATTTTTAAGAGTTAAAGAAACACGTCATTTGAAAAATGTTAATTTACGATTTTACATATTATTATCAAAAGCAGAAAAAGTAATGACTTACAATTACTGCCAACCACTGCACAACTTCCTTTATAGTCTACAGAGACACGCTCTGCCCAAGCAGCACATTCACTTTCATACGTTTCACCATTGTGACCACATACCAGTCCTCTAGCTCTGCAATGAGGCTGTAGGAAACAGAAAACCAGATTAAAAATAATATCTCCTTTTGAATTTCAATGCAGTCAATTGAGGACTAAAAATAAAAAACGCTGAAAGTACAAAAAAAAAAAAAAAAAAAAAAAAAAATTACGAAAAAATGTCTTAAATGCCAAGCTTAAAAAAACAGGAGAACCCTTGAAGCCAACTCTAGTAGAAATAGTTAAATCAAAATACCCGACTGCGTAAAAATCGAACAAATTATTTCTCATCAATGTGAAACTATTTTTCATATTACTTACCTATTTTTTTTTATTTACTTGTATTGATGACTTTTAAGTTGTGTTTAACTGTTAGTTCCTATCTATAAACACTGTTTTGATGAGGCTTATAGATGTCTATGAAGGTTAGAGTTAAAGTAAAGCTAAAGATCCTACCTACACAACTTTCAGATTGTGTAGTATTTAAACGGAGCTTCTGACTGTAAAATAGTCAATGATACATCGTTTTCATTTTGAAAGACACATCCAATGATATGCCATTCAATTGGGTGCTTAAAAATTTTTTTCGTCTCTACCACCATTTTGTATTTTACGGCCGCCATTTTGAATTTATAAAAACATAACCTAGCCTATAACCATCGGACGGTTAAGACAAATCGATAGAGACCTCATCATTAAAATCCATCCAGCCGTTGGGATGTTTCGAGGGTATAAAGAAATCCACATACCCAGATACGCGTGAAACACATAACCCTTCTTGGCAGTCGGGTAATAAATCAACTAAGCGATTATTAAGCGAAATTAAGTTAAAAGATTACAGCCTGCCGTAATGTGAATATTAACACGTTAAGCGCCACGTCAGTCAGCGGTGACCGCGGTGACATACTTTTTTTTCATATGGGATATATCAGGTCCTGTTTGCAGGGCCCGACTTAGACAGTAAGGGGCCCTGGGGCAAACATTATTCGGGGGCCCCCCTTCCATCTTCTGAAATTTTTCGTGAAGTATGTTGAAATGACTAAAACTAAACTGCATACCTATTGTATGTAGACTTAAATTTCATATCAAGTACTATTCACATTGTATGCAGTATGGTACAAAAAAGATAACTTTAACAGACTATAATAACTATAACTAACTATAGCATACCTTTATTATTTTATTTATTTATTTATTTATTTATTTTGGTTATAGGAATATAAGGATAAATGTGAGCCGTTAAAATGTAAATACAGTTCTCTCATGCATTATTGGCTGTTTGTATTAATACTTTTCTATTTAACTTAGTCATTGTATTCAAGCAGCATGCATTTGGGTGATTCCATCATATAGAAAGGCAAGTGGTGGCATGCATTTAATAATAATAGCAACAAATTTTAATACTTGTTATGTTGTTACTGCATTCCCCATGATGCCTTAAAGTACTTTGGTATAAAGTTTCATAATATGAAAACAGAAAGCAACAGATAGCACATGTGTGATATTACTGTAATATTTTAATTAAAATTATGTATTTAAAATTTTTTTATGAAATCAGTAAGGAAGAAATTAAATATCACAAAATGAAAAACACTTTAAATTAGAATCAGGTCACTTTTGGATATTTTTTATAATTTGGTTCCCCTTTAACTAAAACTTATATCTGCCTTTGGGGGCCCCCTTCAAATCGGGGGCCCGGGACAGCTGCCCCGCATGCCCCTGCATTAGTCGGGCCCTGCTTGTTTGCAAAAGTGTAAACAACTTAAAAAAATTTAAACCAGGCAGATCATGTAAATTATACATCAACTAAAGAGCGTTGTAAGGGAAACCTTTGCTGTCAATGTGTCTAAAAAAAGCACTAAAAGTGAAAATATTAGATTTATTTATACCAAAAGCATAAAAATTAAGTAAGTATTTATGTACTTTAGTATAGGTAATAAGTATAAAAGTCACATGGGTATTTTAAGGAAAAAAATAGCAAGGTGACAAACGGATAAATACGGATATAACTATGAACAAACGGCTACATAAGTATTTAAGTACTTTATCTGTATCCAGGAGTCGCATTTTATACGGAAAATTTTATTGTTCCTACCAGAACCTTTAATGAGTTACCTTCATGATCATTTTATTTAACATGTTCTAAGGAAAGGTGCGATGAAGATATTATTTTCAAAATAGTGATAGGAACAATAAAAGTTTCCCTACAGAATGCGACCCCTGTGTATCGTACAATTTCAAGGTTTGGCTATCTCGCTTTCAGGGGCAAGGTACTTGCATTCGTAAAATGTTGAAATAATTTAATGACATCAGTATTTACAAGAGAATCAGGTTGTAAACAAGTAAAAGTATATTTTCGCGTACTTAATAAAGGTGAAATAAAAAAAAAAATATTAAAAAAAATTTTTTTTAATTAAAAAAATATAAAATTTCGGTGCCAATGTGGCAATTAGGGATTAAAATTATGTGATGCCATAACGGTATCACCGCCTCTCAAGGGGTCAAGAAATTTTGTTTGATACCACCCAATATGTTTTTTTTTTAAATTTTATTACGTAATTTTAATAAGATATTCTATAATTTTCTTTATTGTGAGCAAAAAACAATGGAGAAATTTATTTCCCGTAGTAAGAGAAACCCCAAAAAGTTATTAATAACTATTGGGGTAAGATCCAGCATGGTCCAGTTACCCCGGATACATGTCCCAGTTACCCCATTCTTGAAAAATTTATGGGGTAACTGGGACACTGGCCTTACATTTGAAACATGAAGTAAATATGTATAGATACCTAATAATATTAATGTAGTTATATGCCTATTCTTAAAAAAAAATTGTTTAATAAAAGTACTTACAGTATCTATATTATAAAGGACAAACAGATCTGTGAGTAACGCATACGTCATTCTGCGAATGGCAACACTCTGAAATTTGAAATGAAATTTCGGTTTTGCAATTTTCGCTACTGCAAATTTTTAAACTTCTAAACATCGCACACTTTCAATTTTTGCACCGTAACATAGGAGGGAGGGAAGGAAATGTACATTTAAACGCAATTTGTTTGAAAGCTCTATCTCAATTTATTTTTGAGATATTAATTTTTTTTTACAGTTTTTAGTACCAATTTTGTAATTGTGGCAACTGAAGTACACCATTTCTATTAAAAGTAAAGGGAAAATAGTCATGGTTTAAGGTATATATAAATATTATACAGACATACAAACAATAAATAGAATAAACCCAACTGGAGTGAAAAATTAGCCAGAGCCGGGAATCGAACCCGGAACCACAGTATACAAGACTGCTTCTCTAACCACTGAACTACTCCGGCCGATGACTGAGTCTGCAATTTCTCACTAATAAATCATGTTGGGGAAGTCACCAGTCATCTATACGACAGCCTTGGATGACCGGACAACGATGAATAGATTTTTACTATTACATCGATCCACGATAATTATAATAAAACACTCATACTACAATATATATTAAAACACACATAAATAACATCTGCATTCAACAGTTAAAGGCATATAAAAATATTATACAGACATACATACAATAAATATAATAAACCCAACTAGAGTGAAAAATTAGCCAGAGCCAGGAATCGAACCCGGGACCACAGTATACAAGAGCATCCAAGGCTGTCGTATAGATGGCTGGTGACTTCCCCAACATGATTTATTAGTGAGAAATTGTAGACCTAGGTATCGGCCGGAGTAGCTCAGTGGTTAGAGCAGTAGTCTTGTATACTGTGATCCCCGAGTTCGATTCCTGGCTCTGGCTAATTTTTCACTCCAATTGGGTTTATTGTATTTATTGTTTGTATGTCTGTATAATATTTATATATACCTTTAACTATTAAATGCAGGCATTATTTATGTGATGTGTATGTGTGTTTTAATATATATTGTAGTATGAGTGTTTTATTATAGTCATGGTTTATTTATTTTTATTGATTATATCCTTATTGATGCCATTTTCACATTACAAATAAAAGTAACATTTTTTTTATAATTTTTGAACAGAAAATGACGTCAACCATTAAAAAGAAACACGCATTCTTCTTCATAAATCAGTTACATTTCAATATTTTTACATTACGCTGATACTGAGTTTGAGACGCGAGGAAAATGATTCAGTGAGTAAAAATGATGTCATATTTAAAACAAAACGACCATTTTATTTGATATAACTAAATATTTGACCAATACTAAATGGCCAATACTTATTACAACTAAAATCAAATTTCTGAATTTTTTATTCGCGGGTACTGAGATTAGAACGTAAAGTTTGTGAGAATGTTCACATGCAATGTTGTATCCGACAAACGTGACTTTAAGTTTGGAAATACATTCATTAATAATCTATTGCGCATTAAAATACTTTTAAATTGTGACCTTGAATGGCGCGTATGTAAATTTTGAGAATGCGAAAATAATATACAATTTAGATTTTATGGGGCAAAATTTTATGATGTGACAAAGCAAAATCCTTTTTACTGATTTTTCATCCCGTAAAAACAAACGTAAGAGCCTCAATCGATAACTTCATCATAATTATTCTTCTTGATTACGTATTCTAATACAGTTTAATTTTTCAATAATTTAAGCAGTTGAAGTTTGTGGAAACAGTATTTTGGTAATTTTAGGTTAACAATATTATTCGTTTTAAGAGTTAGACAACGAATGTAAGATGAATTTTTCATTTTGCACTTATTTTTGTAGGTTTATCATAAATTTGATCCAACAGTTTCTTTCTAAACATTTATAAGTTCGTCGTTTCATATTGACGTAGTTAAAAAAAAAAAAAAAAAAGTGGCACCCCGGGAGTGCCAATAGAAGTGAAAACTTCAACAATTACGTGTGTGTTTTTTTAATCGTTAGGAAATGTTTTATTGTGCAGGAAATACTTTTAAATGTAGTGTTTTTTTATTCATTATTATACAATAACATACCCCATAGACATACACCATAACGCAAAAATAACACGAATTTTAAAAACAAGAGAGTTTTTCTGCTAAACTTACCCGATATTTGATCGAATAGTTCACTTTTGTGTGTGTTCCTGTGTGAACGCCGGGAGAAAAAGTCAGTTTTAGCTTCGTTCTTCTTTTGCGGATTCAGCTGAAGAGGGAAAAGTTCCTGTCATTCACCGCTTAGCGCGCTAGTGTCTATGTGCCAAAATGCTAGCATGTCGGTTACATAACAGTGTCACCAAATCAGTGGTTTTTCTCCATCTCAAAAAAAGTTCAACGCGCCTAAAGAAGTTTTCACTTCAAAAAGAAACGTAAATTTTTGACAACCTATCACAGCAAAGTGAGGGATATGATTGAGTTGACACACGTTGTTTTAGGAAGTAAAGATTAAGGTGCATTGTTCACAAAAACTAAAACTTAAAAAACATCAACAGTTTTTTTTATATAAAATAGCCTATAGCCCAGTTACCTTGTGGGTCCAGTTACCCCAACTAACCTTAGTTGTGTTATTTACTGTACCCAGTTTAAAAAACAACAACAGAAATACGATTTCTAGAAATTCAGTAACAACCACCTGGACTTAAAAATAAAAAGGAAGTCTTTGAACGAGCATAAACCCCAATTTACATGAAAAAACATAGTACATGATAATAACTGGATAATATAAAAATTAAACAAAAACCTAATTTGCAGAACAAATTAAAAAAACAAAATTTATTTCTTAAATTGTTTAAGCCCGAGAAGGGGCAGATATTAAAATATTTCATTCAATTCGTTCTACATTTAATATTAAATTTTTGTAACAAATAAGTTAAACCAATTGAACATTAAAAAATAAAAATGAAATTCATACAATATAATGATTTAAACGCCTATATACTTAGATTCCGTTCAAATGAAATCGAAATAAATCTTAGACTTTTTTAAAGTTTTATATTTTGCATGTACCTTATCCTATTATGTACAATCGTCATAAACATTGCAGTAAAAATATTTAAAACTTAAAAATGGAAAAAGTCTAAGATTTATGTCGATTTCAATTGAACGGAATCTAAGTATATAGGTGTTTAAAGCATTATATTGTATGAATTTCATTTTTATTTTTTAATATTCAATTGGTTTAGCTTATTTGTTACAAAAATTTAACATTAAATGTAGAACGAATTGAATGAAATACCTTAATATCTGCCCCTTCTCGGGCTTAAACAATTTAAGAAATAAATTTTGTTTTTTTTAATTTGTTCTGCAAATTAGGTTTTTGTTTAATATGTCAAGTTTTTTAATAACTACTGCACTCAAACAAACACATTTCAAAATTAATGGAGGGTATGATCATCAGACTTTGATTTGTGCGATATCGCATCACAATTTGTGATGCAATTTACCTATGTATAATTCAAAATGTTTCACCAGTGCAGTAATGCAGGTTGTTGTAGTTTGGTCAAAAAATTACAATCGGAACTTAAAAAATCTGCTTGAAAATGTCATTTTCCCCCTACTATGACGTCATATTCATCTATTCATCTTCTTTTTAATTCTTAAAAAAAAAAAAAAAAACTATTTCAGTTTCTTCAGTTTCATGTTTCACGTGAAAATCATTCAACTAAAAATAGGCGAATTATTATTACGGCTTTTGAATTATTGACAACAATGAAGGAAAAATTTTAAATTTTATTAGAAAATGTCCGTTTATTCTCAAAGAAAAAAGCGAAATTTGGAATTATTAAGAAAAATATTTGAATCTCTCTATTCTAAAAAAAAGTAACTACCGCTGTTACCGCCGCCGCCGGTTTTGAATTTTTTGTGACCGGAGGTCTTTCTTCGTTAATATTAAAAAAACTGTTGCATACAAAAATATGAAAATCGGTAGTATTATAGAAAAATGTTTGATAAACACGCTGATGCAGACAGTTTTCAAATCGAAGAATTATTTTAAGAGATATTTAATGCCAAAGTTCGACAAAATCGTTCCATTAAAAAAGTTTTATAGGAGCAAAAACTGTACATAGGAATTTAATCATTTTTAGATCATTTTATGCGTCAGAATTTCCCGGTGTGCAGATTGCAGTTAGTTTTTTAATTTGAATAATTTTTCGAGGTTTTATTTCTATTTTAAATTCAAATTTTCAGCATTTCGAGAGATATTTTTTACAAATTTTAGAAAATTGTATTAATTTATACCGTTGCCAACTGTATAAACAGAGCAAACAGTAATGTTTCCTTCTAATTAAAAATTTATTTTACACGTGACTATTATAAACAAAAAATATAAAAAGCAGGAACTCGTTGAAAATTACGTCATAAAAACTATAGTTACACGTGAATTTTAAATGAGAAAGAATATTGTAAAATAATAAATTCAGTAACATGCGTTAGAAATCCTAAATAGGAGAATTTACGTCATATTACACTTATTACGTAAAATGAACAAAAAATAATATTGCAAAACAGTTTTAATTTAAAAATTGCGCGAGACATTTACTTGACATTTTAAGATGATCATAATATTTCATTTCTAACAAAAGTATTTTGACGTGAATATTAAAAAGAGAAAGAAAAGTTTGGTGAAAATTACGTCAGATTATAATTGTCAGATTCAAATTATAATTCAATCTTCCGAAATCTTTTTAAAGGCGATCAAATTAGCGTGCTGTTAGAGTCTGCGTTGTCTGAACGGGGGTTGACGAGCGTAGCTCGTAGGGGGCAGAGCCCCCTAGTAATGTAAATAAAAATTAGCCCATGTTACTCTCTAGATTATAATCCACCTATATGCAAAGGCATTTTATGATCCGTTTTGATCCTGACGTCTGGCAAATGTTTTTACACTTTGAATTTATAATATTATTAGAATTAGCAAAAGATTAAAAATGAGTGGCATCAGGGACAAAAAGGTGGGAAGAAAAAATGAAAAAGTTATGATCTCCATAGGCTTTTCTATGTTAAATTAACATTGAGAAGTGACACTGGAAATAAATAAGTATTGCGCTGCCGCGCAATACTTAAATAAACTCCATTTAAAAAAAATCCTCAGATAAAGGCAAAATATTTGAAAATTTACAGCAATCGTAGTGAGATTATTATTTTTTTCGAAGTATAAGCAGGCAAGTGTTCCTCCATTGCCAAATAGCGTTTCTAATTCCTTTCTGGCAATATCTTTGTATCTCTCTATTCTAAAAAAAAGTAACTACCGCTGTCACCGCCGCCGCCGCCGACGGTTTTGATTTTTTTGTGACCGGAGGCCTTTCTTCGTTAATATTAACAAAAATAATGCATACAAAAATATGAAAATCGGTGGTTTTATACAGAAATGTTTGATAAATACGCTGATGCAGACAGTTTTCAAATCGAAGAATTATTTTAAGAGTTATTTAATGCTAAAGTTGGACAAAATCGTTCCACTAAAAAAGTTTTATAGCAGCAAAAACTATACATGGCAGTGTAATCATTTTTAGATCATTTTATGCGTTAGAATTTGCCGGAGTGCAGATTGCATTAATTTTTTTATTTTGACTCATTTTTTCAGGTTTTATTTCTATTTTAAATTCAAATTTTCAGCATTTCTAGAGATATTTTTTACAGATTTCAGAAAATTGTACTAATTTAAACTGTTGCCAACTCTATAAAAAGCGCAAGCAATAATGTTTGCTTCAAATTAAAAATTTATTTACACGTGACTATTATAAACAGGAAAAAAACTTTCAAATTAAAATTAAATAATTAAGTATAAAAAGCAGGAACTTAATAAAAATTACGTCATAAAATGTATACACGTGAATTTTAAAAGGGAAAGGATATTGTAAAATAATAAATTCATTAACATGCGTTAGAAGTCTTAGGAGAAATTACATCATATTTACGTCACATTATAGTTATTACATAAAATGAACACAAAATAATCTCTCTATTCTAAAAAAAAGTAACTACCGCTGTCACCGCCGCCGCCGCCGGTTTTGATTTTTTTGTGACCAGAGGTCTTTCTTCGTTAATATTAAGAAAAATAATACATACAAAAATATGAAAATCGGTAGTATTATACAGAAATGTTTGATAAACACGCTGATGTAGACAGTTTTCAGATCGAAGAATTATTTTAAGAGATATTTAATGCTAAAGTTGGACAAAATCGTTCCACTAAAAAAGTTTTATAGGAGCAAAAACTGTTCATAGGAATTTAATCATTTTCAGATCATTTTATGCGTTAGAATTTGCCGGAGTGCAGATTGCATTAATTTTTTTATTTTGACTATTTTTTGAGGTTTTATTTCTATTTTAAATTCAGATTTTCAGCATTTCTAGACATATTTTTAACAGATTTTAGAAAGTGATATTAATTTAAACTGTTGCCAACTGTATAAACAGCGGAAGCAATAATGTTTGCTTCAAACAAAAAATATTTATACGTGTAAATAAATTAAAAAAATTATTTACACGTGACTATTATAAACAGAAAAAAAACATTTGGGATTAGAATTAAATAATTATGTACAAAAAGCAGGAACTTATTAAAAATTATGTCATAAAAACTATAATTACACGTGAATTTTAAGAGAGAAAGGAAATCGTAAAGCAATAAATTTATTAACATGCGTTAGAAGTCTTAAATAGGAGAAATTACGTCATATTTACGTCACATTACAGTTATTACATAAAATGAACACAAAATAATATTGCAAAACGGTTTAAATTTAGAAATTGCGCTAGACATTTATTTGATATTTTAAGAGGATACTTTTCTACTATTTTTGTTAGGAAAGCGCAAATAATATTTAATTTCTATCACAAGTATTTTCACGTGAATATTAAAAAGAGAAAGAATAGTTTGGTCAAAATTACGTCAGATTAAAAACGATTAATTTAAAATGTCTCATTTAAAAGAACTTTCTTTTACACTTTGTTAAAAAATACCAGGAGACAAAGACTCTGTTTACTTAATTCCTTTTATATTAGCTTATTTTGAAATGTTGTTACACGTGTCTACGTCATCAAGTTATTTTTATTTCGACGTTTTATTTGTATTTTTATTAATGTTGTACTAATTTATTTGTTTTTTCGTTATTTAAAATAAAAATTATGTCAATTTGTACAATTTGGCAAGTGGTTTGGCGATTTATATAATTTCGCGAAATTGGTCGACGGGATAATCAAGTAGTACCGCAACGGATTTGGCGTTAAAATTCCCCAATGAAAGAGAAAGGAATAGAAATCCGTTTATAGAGAGATCGCCACTGTTTTTTAAATTATAATTCAATCTTTCGAAATCTTTTTAAAGCCGATCAAATTAGCGTGCATTTAGAGTCTACGGTGTCTGGACGGGGGTTGGCGAGCGTAGCTCGTAGGGGGCCGAGCCCCCTAGTATTGCAAAAAAAAATTAAATTTAGAAATTGCGCTAGACATTTATTTGATATTTTGAGAATTAATTTTAAATGTCTCATTTAAAAGAACTTTCTTTTCGCTTTGTTAAAAAATACCAGGAGAAAAAGACTCTCTTTACTTAATTCCTTTTATATTAGCTTATTTTGAAATGTTGTTACACGTGTCTACGTCATCAAGTTATTTTTATTTCGACGTTTTATTTGTGTTTTTATTAATGTTGTACGAATTTATTTGTTCTTTCGTTATTTAAAATAAAAATTATATCAATTTGTATAATTTGGCGAGTGGTTTGGCGATTTATATAATTTGGCGAAATTGGTAGACAGGATAATCAAGTAGTACCGCAGCGGATTTGGCGTTAAAATTCCCCAATCAAAGAGAAATGAATAGAAATTCGTTTATAGGGAGATCGCCACTGTTTTTTAAATTATAATTCAGTCTCTCGAAATCTTTTTAAAGCCGATCAAATTAGCGTGCATTTAGAGTCTGCGGTGTCTGGACGGGGGTTGGCGAGCGTAGCTCGTAGGGGGCCGAGCCCCCTAGTATTTTTTATTTTTTCCAGGCATTCTGTTGCGTCTGAGCAACTGAACTTTATGCTATCCGTTTTAGTTTTTTTTAATGCGGAAATTGGATTTTATACGTCCGAAAATTTTACGTTATTTTCCTTATAAGCTAAATTAACAAAGAAAATATTTCGTTTTTTCTTCTGAAATTTAGTGCAGTATGTGATGCTATTATTATCCTCTGTTTAAAAACTTACGCATAGTTTAGAAAAAAAAAATGTCCAATTTTATTACGATGAATATGGCAAAAATTAGACGAAATTAAATATCATGCGCAATCTTCATTATATTCTTCAGGAAATTGATATAAAACTAATTAACATATTATGATAATAATAAACTTTAAAACATATATATACAGTTCAAGAAACATTTTTAAATTAAAAAATTACATGTACTAGCTTTATATTTAAAAGAAAAACTTTATATAATTATTTCATACATAATTTACGTCTATTACCATGCATCTTCCATAATAAGCCAAGGTCTTCCTCCTCTGTAACATCCAACATATGTTTGGATGCTCGACATTATCTGTATCACACACAGGAGATTTTGGCAACTGGTTGCAATTATGCTGCATGTTTACTATATAGAAAAATGATCACGTGAAAAACCAATAAAATTTCATATTCTAATAATAATAAAACTTCATCAAATAGAATATATTGTGAAAAATAAAGTTTTAGCGCATGTTGTAACTTGAGTCCTAATTGATGAAAGAAAAAAAGAAAAATATCGTTTTCATTCATTAGAAAGTTTGATTCTTCGTAATTTCATATAATTTATTTCATAAGGAATCATCTATACACTAAACGTCAAAACAGCTTTTAAAAGTTTAATAGCAACATAATAATTTTATAATGTATTTAAATTTAACATGTGAAAAATGTACAAATAATGAAATAAAATTTTTTCTGCATTTTGAATCTGTCATTAGTAAAATATAAAATAGTGTTAATAGAATTATTTCATGTTAAAGATTACTTAATGTTAATGTTAGATGTGCTGAGTTATGACAGAATAATTTAAGTATAATTTTATATTATAAATTAAGTAATTTCATTTTTTATTTTTTTTGTAACCTATCTTGCCAAAACAAATATATAAAACCCTTTCGCATTTTCAATTCGACCTTTGAAATATTCATCATTGTTTAATAATGCAATTATAAAAGTTCACAAATAAAAACATGTAGTACTTTTTTGGCTCCCATCAGATTCAGTCAGGTAGTTCATTTTTGTTCATTTCTAGTACGATAAATATTGGCAAATAACGATACAGCGCCCATCTCTTTTTTGAGTCGCTCAGGTGAAGGGTAAAGAACTCTCTCATACGTGGAAATCGGTAATTGGTAGACGCCGCGCCGCGTTTGCGGTAATTGAGAAAACAACTTCTTCGTGAGTCGCTTCAAAGGTGAGTTTACGATATAAAGTATACTTAGGTTCTTAAAAATCAGATGAGTGGCGTACCACCGGATATTCTCCATATCCTCCACTATATCCCTAGACAGTTCACCTAAGCAGGACGTTTCACCGTCTACGCTCCACCATTTTTCCAAATTTCGAAGGTTTCGAAATACCGCCTCGCATACGACTTGGCGTCAGTATGGAACCATACGAATCATGCTTCGAAGATGTACTCTCACCACCTTCTCGCGTTCAGATGAAATTTGTAAGATGGGTCCTATCTCTTTTCACTTTGCCACAGAGCTATCCCGGGCCTAGAACCGGGCACTAATCACTAATCACCCACTCGTGGGCAGCCAATCTTTCGGTATAGGAACCGGGCACTAGGACCAACCGACAGAAGATCCCCCGCCCCCGATAGATTTTTGCCTGAGACACGTCTGCGCTAGCGGATAAATCCCAGAAAACCGCAGGTCCAGAGAGGACAGCCCCCATTAACCACAGAGTATCTGCATTGCAGATGTTGATATTTGTCCATACTCACGGCCAACTTTAATAGCAATCTAAAAAGGTCTTATATGTTAGGCTTAGGACGGAGTTCATAACATCAGATCACATCATCTGAAGACGTCCTAATTGGCTCGGAAAGCTCTTATTTTTTTCCTCTTCCCTAAGGCAGCTTTCATAGCGGATTGGGTTGACAGAGATCCCGTGATATAACGTCATGAACTGCGCCCTAAGTTGCCGCCATAACCAACAAGAGCTTTTTATGTCGGTACTAAAGTTGGCCATGCTATGCCTAGTTCCAGTCCGGCAGCAGTACTATGCACACTGCCTGGCTCCCCGTCATCTTCCCCACTTAAGAGACCGAGTGAGGGCCTCCAGTAGGAGGAACCCGCCTGTATTTAGGTTACAGGAATAAATGAAACATGATAAATCGAATGAGAAAGACAGAGAAAGAGATAGAGTGAGATTCATATTAAAAATTGAACAAAAGTTTGAACAAAAATGAATATGTAAACAGTTTCACAAGAAAACAAAAATTTAACAGAAATATAAGTTGGCCATAATTAAACTGACGGTACTCTATAACGCGATCTAATTGACAGAATGACGCAAATTTTAGTACTACAGAACATTCTGAGTACTTTCAGTTTAATTATGGCCACCTTTCATATATATGAAAGGAGAGTCGAATTCCTTTTTAAAACTTAAATTTAAAATTAAAATTTACGAATTTATGTTAAAATCCGAAGTCTCTTTCTTCTAACTTTAAATCTATTTCTAAAACCAGTTTCTCCCCTTGTAGCTTTGTTTCCCAGCAATACGTCTTATTACTTTCAGAGAACATTTTAGGACGATTCTTAAGAGTGAAACTGCTAATCTAAGCGCTTTTTGCAGGCATCTGTGGGTAGGGCTGATACGTCACAGTCCCTGGGAATTGTGCGGCCTTGACCACAGATCAATCAAAACTTAATGAACCAATTAAATTAAATGTTCCTCCCAAATTAACAATTCTGCCCTCTGCTGGACAATATTAGAATCTTCAATATATTACCCGAACACGCCCGAAAAAAGGGGGATTTTGGCCAGTTGAGAGGCTAGCTAAACTTAGGCCAATGTAATCTCCCAAAATTCTACTCCACTGGCTCCGGGACCGGCTATCGACTCGCGAATCCGATGTATGATGAGCAGCCTAATAAATGAGTTCGATTCGCATAAAGGTTCCCGAGTCACTTTCTCATCCTATCATAGCCATCATCTAGGACCATGCCACTAGAATCATTACGTTATTATTACATATATATATATATGTGGCATATTACTGTACTACATTTTCGTCAATATATAAGAATCCCGGTAGGCATGTCACAAAAATCGGTAGGATCAGCTCCGGGCTGGAGGCGTGTTACGCATGACGTAGGTGACCTAACTATTTACTTTCAGCGTTAGTTTCACAACGTAATAAAATGCTGGCGGGAAGCTTGCAAGGAATTATGGGATGTGGAACATCATCGAACAAAAATATTAAAAACATTGAAAGAAAAAGAATTGTCTTAGAATGAAATGAAAGAAAGTACTTTAGTGGTTTTAAGAAGTAAGTTACGAATGGATTAAGGTTTTTAGAATAATAAATAAAGAATGCGCAGGTTTAAATGCATGAAATAAAAGACAAAAGATATTAAGATATTATTAAAGATAGGTAAAAAAAGGGTAAATATTAAAAATTTGGAATAGTTTTACTAAGATAAAAGGGCGAAAATTTTCATTATTACATATATATATATATATATATATGTAATACCTTTGAATCAAAATTTATCTAACAAGTTCATATAACAATGTTAGCCAAAATTCTAAATGACGATGGCATGTAAAAATATAATACATTAATCATTATATATATATAAACGAACAACTTAGTACAAACAATTTTATTCTGTGACTTTTAGAACTGAAAGTTATGTAGTGTTTTTTTTTCACAATATATTTAAAAGAAATAAACAGTAGTATATTTACCACAATCATACTGTTTGCAGCTTCTATGCCTTATACTTAGGCAAACTCTTTTCTTTGGCACACATCTAGAAAACGAAAATAATAAAATATGTAAAAATAATCAAAATTTCACAATAATACATTTTACATTCGCCGAGCTTTTATTCAGTTTAAACCTTTTTCCTTGGCACACATCTAAAAAATAAAAATAGCAAAATACATAAAAATAACCCAATTTTTTTTTTTTTTTTTTGGATGAAAACTTTTTAATACTTATACTTTGAAAATGATTAAAATAAAGATTACTGTTCAATATTCACTTAATTACGATATGACCTATGATTACCTATGATATGGATGACAAGAATTAGGACTGCATGGATCAGACTCGTAACATGCACCGAACTCAAACTGATCGTCAGTAAGACCAACACACCTAGAAAGACGAAGTATAAAAAGATAAAGTTTAATCTCTTACATTTGATCAAATGCTCAGTCATTCATACAAGCAATATTTACTAAAATAAATCAACCAAGCGATGGCCGTTTAAGTTAAAAGATTACAGCCTGCCATAATGTGAATATTAACACGTTAAGCTCCACGTCAGTCACCGGTGACTGACACTGAACTTTCCGTTTAGAACCCGTCATTCACCAATGACTGACGGTCTAAAATATGATATAAAACTAAAAAAATATATATATTGTCATAATGAAGGGAACGAATATTTTTTCCAACTGGATTAAATCATATTCGAGGATGAAATAGCACAGTTGACGTTTATTTCAACAGAGCGAAAAATGTCCAGACCAGGAATTGAACCTGGATACTTGGTGTGCCGTGCCAATGCCTTACCTGTTAGGCTATCCGGACGATACCTGGCTGACATAATTCACTCTTATTTGTCGGACATGGCTGCGATGGTTATTTGTTGGACACTAGCGCTGCAGTTCGCAGCCATGTCCAACAAATAAGAGTGAATTATGTCAGCCAGGTATCGTCCGCATAGACTAACAGGTAAGGCATTGGCACGGCACGCCAAGTATCCAGGTTCGATTCCTAGTCTAGACCCTTTTTGCTCTGTTGGAATAAACGTCAACTGTGCTATTTCATCCTCGAATATGATTTAATCCAGTTGGAAAAAATATTCGTTCCCTTCATTATGACATATGAATATATATATTGAATATAATATGAATATATATATTGTTTTAAGTAATTACTTTAAATTTATTTAAAATTTACTTACCTGTTATTTATTACAGGATTATACTTTTTAAAAAATTGCTTAAAACATTGCAAATTTTTCAGCTTCAGTGTCAGTCACCGTGGCACTCAACGTGTTAAAACAATAGATCTAATTTTTTCTGTTCTCGAAAAAAGAAACAAAAAATAAATTTAAACATACCGAATTCAGTTCGTATTTTAAACGTATTTAGGTCCTTTTGTAGTAGCCGTTTTCAAGAAAAGGGAAAAAATTCTATTAAAGACTTATATCAAACATTTTTAAAATAAAATATTGAAATATTCTTTGCATAAATAAAAATAAACTACGGTTGTAATTTTCATTAAACGTCTGTCTTTCATTTTCTCGAAATATGTTATTTATCAACAATTCTAATGGAAGAAGTTACTCATACAGTGCAAGAATAAACAAGTTGGAAATTGCACGTCAAAAGTGGCAAATGATGTGCGTTCGTACTATAACTAATTTTATAAATATTTTTTGCACCGCATATTGTACTGAATGTATATTTTAGTGCACTTCATAAGTGAATATAAATTTCATTCTGTTCGAAAGTCTGTAACATCATTAAAATTCACTTGAAATAATTTTTCTGCATTGGCCGTAATGCAACGGAAAACTTTTGACTGTATTTGTAATTAAACTACGCATCCGATTTTCATAAAATTTGAAATGACTCGACAAAATTTTGCAACAATTATATATGTAAAATTTCAGACCATTCGGTTGGGTAGTTTTTGCTCTGTTATATGCGGACGGACAGACAGACGGACCGAACGACGACTACAGGTGCTACGTATTTATATAATTACGAACGCACCTAATAAAAGGAAGAGTGTCATGTAACAATAACAATACATGTTGTAGCTTATATGTTTGTGTGCACAACTCTCGTGGACATAAAAAGCAACTGTTTTGATTTATTTTTTTAATCTTATCGTTCTTTCTTTATCTTATCTTTTTTTTTTTTAATAATCCTGATTTAACGCACTTCCCACACAACGATTCTTGCTACACCACTGCGTAAGTAATGATAAAAACTTTTGAAATATACATAGACATCGAACGGCCAAAACATCATGACCTTCCCCCCATTTTACAATGAAGTCGCCTGGATGACGTGGGGGGCACGTGATCAGGTAGGAATAGTATTTAACTACTGCAGGGAATTTTGAGGAATCATTATTACTCTTAATTTTACGTGTGATGGGAAAGACTGCTGATCTAAGCGACTGTGATAGAGGGCCGATTAATGGCCCGACGGCTTGGAACGAGTATCTTCGAAACTGTACGAATCGTGGGTTGTTCGCGACCTGCCGTTGTTAGTACTTATGCAAAGTAGATGAATGATGCTAAAACCAACAGTATAGGCACCATGACTTTGGACATCCACGCGTTATCAAGGAAAAAGAACATCAGAGACTATTCCGTTTCGTGAAGTAAAATCGACGCCAGACAATGGGTCAGCTGACAGATCAATATAATGCAGGTCGAAGTATAATTGTTTCGGAGGACACAATTCAGTGGCTCCTGTCGAATATGGGACTACGCAGCAGAGGTACCACTCATGTGCCTCTGTTGACCAAGCGTCAACGCCAATTACGTCTACATTGGGACCGGTATCATCGTGACTTGATCATGGATCAGTGGGAGTGAGTTGCTTGGTCGGATGAATCGTGATTCGTCATTCATCACATCGATGGCCGTGTCAGGGTTTATAGTCTTCCAAGCGAACAGTTGCTCCTCCTATATACAGCAGGTCATACGCAGGCCGGCAGTGGTAGTATCATACTTTAGGGGACATTCTCATGGGCGTCTATGGGAATCGTGGTTGTGGTAGAACAGATTATTAAAGCTATGGACTATCTTAACATCATTGCGGACCAGTTGGTGAATATATTACATGGTGACTGTATTTCCAACTGGAAATGGAGTCTTCCAGCAGGACAACGTTCCATGTCTCAAGGATCGAATTGTGCTGGAGTGATTCGAGAAACATAATGCTGAAATCCAGTTAATGTCCTGGCCACCTAACTCACCGGATCTTAATCCGATAAAGCATATTTGAGGTGTCATGGAATGGTAGCTCGCAGCTCAAAACCCCCGTGTCGGAATATCGCGGATTTGTGTGACCACTGCTTGAAAATCTGGTACAATCTATCTCCGACCATCTCCGAAGGATTTGTAGCATCCATGCTAAGGCGGGTTACAGCTGTTTTGCGGACAGAAGGTAGGCCAACACGTTGTTAGGTGGGTGGTCATAATGTTTTGGTTCTTCAATGTATGTATTGTCTTGGCGCGTGGATATAATTTGGTGGATACAATTGTAGCATTAGAATAAAATGAAAGGAAATAATAAAATAATTTGACCCGTGAATCTCTTCGTCGATCAAACTCTTTTATTTAGCCATTTCCATCTTATAGTTGTAATCGTGTGAGTTCGGAGAAGTCCCAGGAACCGCAAATATTAGTCTCTAAATTACTACATCTTCATAAGGTCTGTAGAACAATCTCAAAGCTCTCAGAAATAAATTTTTCGGGCAAGTTCTTGCATTTTGATAAGAACTGGGTCAAATTTGGAAGCACAAATTAACCTTATTGGTAAATTAGCTTTTGATTCAAGTGTAGTCAAGACCCGTACGATTTTCGGGACTGGGATGTGAGTAAGGGCTGGCAAAAGCTGATTGTAAGACTAACCACAAACGCTTACAAATTGCTCTTAGCCAGCGCTTTTACTCTTAAAGTTAATTACAATTTAATATTTGAAAGTATTATTTGTCAGGTTAAGAAAACAACTTAAAAGGTGCAGTTTCAGACATAGAAAATATTTAACTGGAAATTAATTTAAATTTGAAATTTAAAATGGAATTTTGCATTTTAATATCTTTCATATATCACAATTGACATCTTTTAACTGAACAGATAAATTGACATAATGAAACAGTAGATATATTTTTAAATAAAAGAAATTTAAGAAATAAAAAATGCAATAAAAGACACAACATAAAAAATAAAAAATGCATGAAACATACCTTGCAAGGCAAGCGCTGGGATATGTTTTGCCATTAGCTCCACATACAGGTACATAATGATCTTGACAATTGCAAGGCAAGCCTTTAAAACGGAAATTTACAATCACATTCTAATTTTTACAACACTGAAATAATGGTTTATTTAAGAAACAACATATATATTTTACACCTAGATAGTTTTTATTTTCTAATTCCAAAATGGAAATTAAAAAAATGTACCTTTATTCACTTTAACAGTTGTGATTTTAAAATACTGTTAGTAAACATTTAAAAAAGAAATTAGGAAAGATTGCAATTTTTACTTATCTTTGCATTCTTTACACCCGAGTCAAAGATATTTCTATTACTTAGTGAGTTAAATTCTAAACGCAATCTTTCTTCTTATAAAACAAGTTTATTCACACATAGAAGTTACCGCATTTCCAGAAAAATAATTTTGTCGTCCAGTTTTAATTCTAATTGAATCATCAAATTTAAGAAGGGAATGGAGACCAAAAAATACCAAAATTACATTTCGTACTCTAAAGTATCTCCAAGTTTCGCTCTTCACGTGAATGGTAAGAAAGAAACAAAAACCAGTTCCTAGAAGAAGATATCGGACCATTTAGGGAGATATAAGCATAGGACCGTATAGGAAGATATAGGCAAAAACCAAGAACTGATGTGACATTCCTTTCAGATCGGGTTCACAGTACCAAAATACCAATCAATTTAAAAAAAAAAAAAAATTCGAAGATGTAAAAAATATTCTGCCTTACATTCCGAAAGACAAGAAACCATTCTGCAGTATCATGGTGATTTGGTATACAGTTTTTCCGCACTATAAAGATCACGCGATAGATGAAAGATTTTGCTCATTGTTTCAATTTCATTCTATTTTAAAATTTTATTTTATTCATTACATTTTTCACTTTTGTGTTGTTACTAAGCGAAAAAACATAATATATTTTTTCATTTTAGTAGTTATTTACTATTTTTACCCAGTTGAAGCCTCATAAATTTCAAGAAGGAAATAAATCCAACAACATTTTTCAACTCTGTAAAAATTCCGGGTAGATATACTTGTTTTTAAGTGCTACTCTATACTCAAATAAGGTTCTGAAGATCCAGTAAAAATGAGGTGGTCATTGAAGGCCAATTCTACAACTTACACATTATTTTTTGATTTCTCAAAAACATTTTCGGACTAATTCCTTTCTTAAACTTGGCGATCTAATATTTGCAATTCTGATACTCAAACGTATGTAAAATTAAATGAACAAAACGGGTATAGAAAGAATAATAGTGTAGTTTGTTTTAAATATTCAGTTATTGTTTTAAGCTATTTTTATCATTTTACATTAATTAATTTATTTTTCATAAGATATAAGATACATATTATTTCCCTCTTTACCTTCTGCTTCTTTTTTCGGCAAAAATAAGAGAAATTTCAACTTCCTTCTTCTAAACCTGCTTATGTAATACTTGGATGTCCTCTTTACATGAAATTTTCATTATAAGAAACTGTATTATAGGAATTTCATTTTTACATGTACCCTTATAGGTCTTTATCTTTTATTCATGTCAAAATTAAAGCATTAATAACAGTCTATAAGGATGGATAATTGTAAGATGGAAAATCTGGTGTAAGTGAAAAAGTTACATAACGAATGTGAAAGTTGTAAGAGAATGACTCTTTTCTATCGATAGTTTAGCCTTCATCAGATATGTATCGATGATAAAGAATAAGCGTAGATGATCAAAAGTACGCTGTGAGTACATGAGTGTGATGGTGCCAGTAGCGAAATGAGCATATTCACACTAATTCTTTCAGTTCACTCAACTCTTTGGCTTTTTAATTGTATGCGTGTCAATATTTATTTTATGTGGAGATCAAGGTCCAGCAAGAAACAGGCTTGGAGAGAATTTATATAGATGCGTAGTCGTTGAAAGATATTTTTAAGAAGGTTTCGTGAGTATACAGGTGCTCGTAGCAAATTTTCTTTTGTCTTATATAGATATTCACGTCAGTATTTAAATTTTGTGTGGCAATCACGATTAAGCAAGCAAAGATTTACAGACTCAATGGGGTTCATGTGGGAGCGTGCGGTCGATCAAAAGTATTTAAAAGAAGGTTTCTAGAATGTTAAGTACTTTTATCGTATTTTTAAAGGCGTTTACACCAAAACTTATATTTGTGTGTTGATTATAAACAAACAAGTGAAATTTTGCACGCTGAAGAAGGCAAGTTTTTGCCATGACTACTCTAAGTTGAGATTAAGCATTACTTTAACTGTGAGCCTGAGTGGTAAGAGTTATACAGCACTGATTATTTCAAGTGAGTAACATTAGTAGTAGTTTAAATAAACCGAGTTCAAGTGTCATTAAAACACATGACGACAGTATTACGAATCCACTATTCTTCCTTCTATTAAATTTAAACTGATTTTATCCCAAATTTTGTGTTTTTTGTGATTGGTTTAAAGAATGACTGAATAAACCATAGAAGGGAATGTCAAGCTTCGTTTGAATTTTGAAAGAATTAAAAAACAATCCTTATTATATATTATTTTAAAGAGTAACTATCTGGTGAGGCGACCGGATATTTTGCATTGCATTTCAATGTTTTTTTGGTGAAAAATCTTATTTTATTCTACATGTAGTAAAGATACATAGTATGAATTTTATTATATTTCTTATTATGAGCAAGAAATCATATTTACAACGTAATATAACTGAAAATTACGAAAATTGGATTTTTAAAATCGCCTCATTTTGTTGCAATTATGGTAGAATGCCTTTATAAGGAAATGCCAAGATACGGGTAATAAAACTTGATTGGTCTGGAGGATTTTGAATAAATTTTGACGAATTCGCCATTATCGGTATGCTAATTTATGTTTATGTGTCTAACTCGCTGAAGCCAGTTGGTCAAGGCGAGTATCGCCACGTTCTGTAGTGTTTGTTACTATGGTTTCGAAAAAAAAAACTATTTGTGCATACGTCTTATGTTTAGACTCCATATTCTATCGGAGTTTATTAGTCTACTTTTTGAACTAATTCGAAAAATAGCATTGCTTACGAATCAATAATGTCAACATCTTTCAGTTTTTTTTGGCAAATCCTAGTAAATATTGAAGTAGATCATATGATTACGCGAATTTTTCTTTTACAGTACACATAACAAAATGTAAACTAAAATTAGTTAAATCAATTTATATCCCTTATACCCCTTTGTCTTTCTTTATTTCACTAACATGGAATAATTTTGTTACCATTATTACAAAACTATGATGAAAAATTATATATACGAGGGGTGTTCAAATGAAAAGGTACGAAACGTCGTAACAACCAAACCGGTTGAAATTTGAATATGTCGCTTTGGGATAACGTAGTGAGGCATCGAGGGACGTGATTGGAGTGTCTGGGGTGGATGTGCGCATGCGCGGGCGGAGGAGAGAAGTAGGCAGATGTGTGTTTCGTCCGATTGACTCGGCAGTGCATGTGAGGATATCATGGCGTTCCCATTGCAAAATTCCACAAATGAGGAGCAGAGAGTTGTTACAGGATTTCTGACTGCTGAAGGAGTTAAACTGGCCGATATTCATTGCCAGATGGAGGCCGTATACGGGGGCGATTGTGTGTCCGAAAAGTCAGTGAGAAAGCAGAGTGCCCGTTTTTGTGAATGCCGGGAGTGTTTGAGTGATTGCCTGAGACGAGGCCTGGCAAACACGGTAATCACGGCTGAACCCATCGACGAGGTGAACGATCTGGTGGGAAGTGTTTGGCGTGTCACAATACAATGCAAATGTTAGCAGCGATGGTGGGGGCCAGCATTAACAGTGTGGACAATTGTGCATGACAGGTTGGTTTATCAGGAGGTCTGCGTTTAGTGAGTTTCGAAGAAGATCAGCGAACCACAAAAGGATTTGCGTATGGGGCTAGCATTGCAAAATTTGTTCATTTGTTGTAACATGAAGACCCTCTTTCCTGGTGCGGATCGTCACCGGTGACGAGAGTTTGTGCCATCACTTCGACCCAGAGATAAAGCGGGACAGCATGAAATGGAAGCATGAGCCGCCCCCTCCCCCTAAAATATTCAAATCTGTGCCCTCAGCATTCAAGGTGATGCTTACCGTCTTTTTGGACGTCCGGGGTCCGATACTTATTGAACTCCTTTTAGCACGGAAAAACCATTAACAGTGACGTGAGACACTCTGTAGCCTACGCAAGTCCGTCAAGAGCAAACGGCCTGAGCTGCTCACGGAGGGAGTGATTCTACTCCACGATAACGCACTTTCACACGTCTCCAGAGTCACACAAAGTGTATTGGTCAAGTTCAAGTGGGAGCAGCTTGAGCATCTGAGATACAGTACGGGTATGTCGTCCTGCGACTGACATCTGTATGATCCGCTAAAAAAAATCTCACAGGGAAACGCTTCAACTTAGACTACGATCTGAACGACACAGTGGAGAACTGGCTTTTGTCACAGCTGCAGGAATTCTGGCAACAGGAAATCCTTCGACTCGTGAAACAGTGGGATAGTTGTGCTCTGACCTCTGGTGATTACTTTGGAATAAAGACTTCAACTATATCCACAGTGTCGTTTCGTACCTTTTCATTTGAACACCCTTCGTATATACTATATATATATATATCTGAAACTAACTTAAAATTCGAAATTTCAAATAGTTATGATATCCAAGCGATTTACTCAAGTTTTATCGCACAATGTCCCTTATTATAGGAAGGGTAGATGTGAAATACAAACACACGGTCATAAATTTATATCTACCCTATATATATAAAATCCTAATGAAACGAATTTAGGAAACGAGTTTTGAAACGACTGACTATGTTTCATAGCTCTTTCTCCTAAAATATGGAATCGTTGGCTTTGAAATTAACACAAATTATCCGTATTGATCCGCAGTTGTCAAAAATGTTATTAGAATTTTTAAATTCGAATTAGTTTTCGAGATATTAATTTTTTTTCTAATTTTAATGACATTTATCGACATTTATCTAACGATGGCAACAAAATTACTCCATTTTTGTGGGGAAAATGAAGAAAAGGGATAAAGGTAGGTATATTATATTTCTTCTTTTTCGTCATTTTCAAATCAAAATTGAAAAGTGAAATTATTAAAAACAGAAAGAAGATATTAAAATAAGAAATAAATGATCACGTGTTAAAAAAATTACGTCATAATATTACACGTAAATATTAAAAAAACTATGAAAACTTTAAAATAATAAAATTATTACACGCAAAACTCATTTAAAGGTGATAATTACGTCATATGTAAAATGGCCAAATATAGATAATGTGCATGTGACGTCATGCACCCCCCAAAAAAAGACGTACTTCTAAACTTGGTGTGGGCAGAAAATAAAAATTCTGTCAGTTAATAATTTATGATGTATTATTTTCTACATATAATACGATACATTATAACTACGTGAAAATTACGAGTAGCATAATTTCAAGCAATTTAGTTCGAATTTTGGCGTATATTAAGTTGAGTAGTCACACAACAAGCCAGTTTGTTGATAAACATGCACATTATCTATTAAATATCGTCATATTTAAAGCGCCTAAAATAATAAAATTATTACACGCGAAACGTATTTAAAGGTGATCATAACGTCATATTTAAAAAGCTGAAATAATAATATTCCCAAACTCTTTAAATTAAATAATATATGTACCTGTGAATCTTAAAAGAGAAAAAACTTTAAAATAAATAAATTATAACATGAGAAGTGTATTTAATAGTGAAAATTACGTCATATATTAAAACGATACATTTAAAAAGTTTTCATTCCCGAGAATTTTTATCTGACGTCACAAAGTATAAAAGTAGTTCGATTAGCAAATTTGTTTATATATTACATCACTTGATGCACCATAAATGCAGTTAAATGTATGCGCAAAATACTTTCGATTTATTTTTTACGAATTGCAGTTCGATAAACATATTAGAAAATTCTGATATTCTTATTAATTAATATAAACAATATACACTGTGACATGAAAATATGCATGATGGTGTATTAAAATAGAGACAGGAATTCATGAATAAGCTATACCTGATCCTGAAAATATCTAAAACTCGATTAAAACATAAAATATAAGCATAAAGTTTCAAAACACAATGCTTTTCAATACCGTGGTTCTGAAAGTTATTCCAAAGCAGATGGAGTTTTTTTTAACCTCGAACCTAAAAGAAGAATATTGTCCATAGAACGGCGTCGTTATAAAAGTAAAAAAGATAGCGGTTTATTTAACCTAACCATTTTAGACAAGTTGGTTTTCAAATGTGTAATTGATCTTACTTATCAATCCCGAAAACAGCCGAAAGTTGTTATGATAGCGATGATAAGGCTATGCTAACCCAAAAATGCCCCATTCAAACGGAAAAGCATGACAACCAGATTACAGAAGATAGCCGCCGTTATAGTCAGTGTTGAATCCAGACCTTTACCTCCGGGGGGGAAATTTTGATCCCTGGGGGGGACACTAGTATTCCAACATGAATTTTTCTCTGATTTCATTAATATACCAAAACCTGCTAAAGCGGAATCTCCGAGGATCAGAAAAAGTTTCTGTCTTAACAAGTATCCCTCCAGTCGGGATTTTGAAAATCTTCTGTTTCCATAGATTATGCTATATATAAGTTTCTATTTTTTAATTTCAAATTGAAAATTTAAAAAACTTTTAAAAATTCTATTTAATTTAAGATACTCTTGTACTTTATTGGGCCCAAACCATTATTGAAAAGATAAAAAATAAGTGTGGCATTCTTAGGTTACTGTCACTTCCCCCGTAGCAGAAATTTCTCCAAGTGTCTGCGACAGATAATTCAGGGGCAAAAAATAATCTGCAGGTAAAATATTTTTATAAATGGAGCGTTAATTAATCAAACAATCACTTACCTGTAGCGTTTTTAGGCATTTTATAAATTTTTATTAATAATAGTCTTAACTTTTTGTATTAAGTAATAAAGAGCTAAACATAATACGAAGCAAAATAAAAGTTCGAATCAAAGTTCGAAAAGTTTTGAATCAACATTGCTACAATTTACCTCTGAAATATTTCTATTAATATACAGTTATTCATGAAACAGCACCGAAAAATGGCAATAAATCACAATTAAATAAAAACTTCGTTACAAGAATAACAAACAGAGTTTACAAATAATACAATAACAAATTTTTATTATTTGATATTTACTTATTATTTAATAATAATGCTTTCAGACACGCGGACAGTATTAAATGGAATAGGGAGATTTTTCTCCCTTTTTTTCGTGGGGGGGGGGGGGGTGAATATAGTTGGGCAACGCCCTACTATGTTAAAACCTTTTACTGTAGATGAAATTTATATATTTTTTTCTCTTAATTTTTTAATTATTTTGTAACGTCTGCAATATTTTCAAACTTATGAAAGATAAAAGTTATGTAACACTTCAAAATTTAAAATTGAAACCCCATAAGTATACTTCTATCTGCGTCTATGTTTAAGTATAACTTCTTAATATTAATGAAAACAAATCTTCCGTAACATTCATGTCCACTAAAGAAATAGAGATTTCACTCTTTTTTTAAATACTTTAATTTTATAAAATATTAATAGCAATTTAAATAAATAATACCATATAATGTGTATGTACTAAATAGTAATTATAATATTCTATATGTAAAACCATCAAATCTACCTTGTGTGTAAAACTAATCCTTACTTCTTATAAAGCACTGTTTTTGATAAATCGCATAAGTTCAGTATTAAATTTGTAATTGATCACCTTTAAACTAAGCGAATGCGTCTTGGTTTCGAAGATGCATAACTGCATCGATGAATTCATCTGTTGGCTCCTCATCACCTTCGATAGATACTTTAATACACGATTGTAAAGTATCCTGCCCCATGCGATTTCTGAGTTTTGTCATAATTCTATTCATTGTGCTAAATGACCTTTCTACACTCGCTGTTGAAATTGGTACACACAATACACACTCGGCAAGTTTTTTCAAAATTTCGTATCCAATATCAGCTTTTAAAATGAAAGAAGCGACATCTGTACTGGTATCATCTAAATTACTGTGTGCAACGTACTTAAAAGAACGGAGATCTGCCACTGCTGCATCCTCTTCCTGAATTCCAAAAAGATGGCACAGCTCCTTACACTGCTTTTCATTTATTTTTACAAATTCTCCAAAGCTTCGAAAAAATGCACATAGTTCTATTAAGCGCAGTGCTTTATCATTAAATCTTTCTTTAACTTGATGAATCATTTTTTCTATAAAAGTTTTTGCACTTTTTAAGCAATTTTTTTTCGTGTCATTAAAATTTATGCTCTTAATTTCTGATGCATCACTCTCGAGACCTTTAATTTTAATGTGCAATTCGTTATTATCATTGTCAGTATCACAAAAGTTGGCACTTTCTTGCAAGTGATCAACTGTCCCAGAAACAAGTTGAGGAAGAAATGAAATGCTAAGAGTTTTCTTTTGAAGAATTTTGCTTAAATTCGATACAGCATTAAGTGTTTCATTCATAACGACTAAACTGATTATAAAACTAATATTAATCATTTCCAAGAGAATACCACCAGCTAAACTTGCTAAATCAGCACCATCCTTGTGTATTTTTTCGCATGCAATCATAATCGATTTAAAGGATAAAAAAACAGCATGAACAGTACGGTAATTGCTAAGCCAGCGTATATCCGTTGCCTCAGGTATGATTTGAACGGGTTCTTCTAAAGCTTTCTGTATTTCGTGCAAAATTTTTCCTCTCTTAGGAGAACTATGAAAAAGTTCATAAATAGTATCTTTAACTGTGTGAAAAAATCGTTTAATCATTATAGCCTTGTTTCTTGAATTAGTGACAGCTAATGATAGAATATGGGATCTGCAATGAATGTAAGGCACTTCGCATTGTTTAGCTTCTGAAATACGAGCACGAACACCAGTTATACTACCACTAAAGTTCGCTGCACCATCAAAAGAACATGAAACCAATTTATCATATGACATATTTCTTTTTTTTAAAGCATCATCTATAGCTAAAAATATTGATTCAGCATCAGTTCTTTCTAAGTATATTATGCACAAAAATCTTTCTCTTACTTCGCAAACTGGATCATGGACGACGTGCCGCACCATTAGTGATAATTCACTTTGATTGTTTATGTTCGTCGACTCATCTCCCATTATAGAATAATACTTACCATTAAGTATTTTGTCATCTGCTTTGTCTAAGATTGTGCCTATTGAGCTTAATATTTCAGAAGCAGTTGATTTACTTATGTAAGTCGATCTTTCACTTTGAGACTTAACCCAGTCGTGAAGTGTTTCATTTTCTCTCATTAAAATTCTTTGAACTAAGGGTTCATATTTTGTAGTATGGGGTATCTCCTCTTTAGCTAAAAAATACACACTCCTAATTAATGAAGATAAAGCTTGTCTATTTTTATCCCTTTCGTCTTCGCTGTATTGCATTATTTGTGTGTGTATAGGAGCATTTAAATTCTGTAATCTTTCATTTTCCATAAAAACAGATTTGCAATGTTTGTCTGATTTTGGGTGTTTTTCAAGTTTTCCTGTACTGCCAGTTGCTTTTCTAAAATTTGTGAAGGGCACTGATATGAATACTTCACTTATTTTTTGGAATACCTCTACATCATTTTTTAAATGCTTTTCACACAGCTTGCAAAATGCACCACCACGAGTTCGATCAAAATACAGCCATTCATATTTATCTTCCCACTGTTTTTGATATTTGAACTTGCGTCCAACATTTTTATCTTCCGGTTGAGGTTGTCCACTAACAGTACTACACGAAGGTATCGAGGGTGGAACTATCGCATTGCAGGTTTCACTTTCATTCAAAGTTAGTTGAGAATTATTATTTTGATTTTCAACAGATGACTGTACTAAAGGTTCTTCACTACGTCTTCTTTTTTTAATTTGGATATAAGAAAATAATTTCGACTGTTTTGACATAATTCAATATCAAAAATAATTCCTATCTAATATTCAATTTAAGCTGTAATTTTTATCTGTAACAATCAAGACAGAAAAGCGCAATAGATTAACCAGACACAGTGTCGTCTAGAACTAGCGTCACCTAATTGCTTATTGGTAGTCTTTGAAAATGAAATTTCTCTAGAATTCTACAATAAAATAAGAAAAATAAAATATTTTATGTTAGCGAACAAGTAAATACCGGATGTAATTTATAAAGTTTGCATAGAAATATTTAAAAAAGATTTAGTTACTGAAAATGTCTAAACTATTAACACATTGGCTATGAAAATATTTCTGTGCCTTTAATTCAGTTGTCCATACCCGCTCAACATCTATTATAATAATGTTTTTGACAGCATAATCAATTTATCATTCGATAAATGAATTTGGTTTTTCCAAGAGAAAATTACAGTTAGATAAAGCAGTTATTTGTGTAATACGGGATAAACAAATGGATTATTACTGAAAGGATTAACTTTCAAGATATTTTATGAGTGAACGGAATAATAACAATATATCATATTTTAATTAAGAAACGCACAAATTTAGAATTTCACAATAAGGAAGTAATAATATTTATTTTATGGGCTAGTACTTTGTAACAGAAAAAGTTTTATTTATGATACATGAAATTAATATTATAACCTCAAAAATATAATGAATAAATATTTCACTGGATAGGAAAAGCTTATTTAGATAAATTATTAGCGTGATATGATACATTCAATGAATTATTATGTTTATTGTTAAGATTGAATAAGAGATATTAAGCGAAAAAATACATTTTATGGTATAATTTAAATACATTTTAGAGAAATTGAGAGTCTAATTAAAAATATCTAAATAATTTAATAATTGATACAATTAGAGTAAGTAAGCCAAAAATATGTGATTTGACATCACACCTGTCAATAATGGAATCTTCTCCTAACCAGAAAACTTTTACGGTCCCAATGAAAGCAATTGTAGTATATTAAACCGCAAATATAAAATTGAAAGGGGTGGAAGAAAAATTCCGTTACAGACACATTTCCGTCTTAGAAAGTATCACGCAGTGCACTATTTTTGCTGGAACCGTATTTTTTTTTTTTTGTTTGTTTGTTTAAGAGAGGATTCGGCATTCCGCTATAGACAGGTTCTGTTTCCCAGACTTTACCGCATTTAATTTTTTCGAAAATGTTAATGAAATAAATTTATACCAGTTATTTTATAATTTTACAAAAAAAAAAAAAAAAAAAATGGAATTAGTAGTTAACAACAATTTCTTACAGTTTAATCTCGTATATGGCACCAAAATTAAAATTTAAGTTTTACTACCGGTATGCTTTAAATAAATATTATGCAAGTATTAGCGGTATGCTAATTAATAATTATGTAATTTGTTTCTTCTTCTTCTTTAAAATCTTATAACTGCTATTGTACACAAAAATATGACAAGCACCTATTATGCAAAAAGTTAGCTGAAAGGTTAAATATTAATAAACAGAATAAACATTAATTTCGTAATTTTTTTTTAATTTGTACGATTTTTCGAATAGATTGTAAAGACTTACTTATACAAAGCTGTTATATGTCGTAAAAACTGAACCTATCTGTAACGGAATAATACCTTAGAAGGAACATTTCCTTGTAATTGACGACAAAAATGCTATGCAAGTATATCTGTTAAGACAGAATTTTTTAACGGTATCTTACGATTCCATCTTAACAGGTTTTTCGGGAGGATTCGAAGGAAAATATCACTACTAGGAAAAATAAGGAGAAAGTCAAAAATTTCCTCCGGGGGGGGACATTTTTGAATCCCGGGGGGGGGACATTCCCCCCCGGGCCACCCCCTGAAATCAACACTGGTTATAGTGATGATATCATCCAATCTTCCATAACCTAATTATATTTTAAAATATTTTTACTATGTTTTTAGAGGTTGCGAATCGTGAACGAGAGTTGGCGGGCGTTGCTCGCGGGGGGCTGAGCCTCCTAATAATGTATAAAAAGGTGAATGAAATCGCGTAAGTCATGAATATAAGCTTAAAATGAATTAAACGTTCAAGGAACTTTTCTGTATATATTATAATTCATAAAATAAAAAGTTGAATAATGAACACTTTAATTTGAGTTATACCATGAAAAAAAGGGAAGGAAATATAGAAAAAAGGACATATATAAATATATATTATTTTTACCTGACCAACACTGTTTTGGTGAGCATGTTATTTCTCCATCATAGCAAAAACAAGTTTTACATCCAGCTTTGAATAAGGAATTGTGGTCTGAAAATAAAAAAAATACGCCATTTTAATTATATATATATGAAAGGTATCCGCTTTACTTAATTTTCTGTGATGGTAGTCGTGGCGTTAATCCCTTGGGAACAAGCGACCGGTATTCGTGCCACGTAAGGTGCTCAGAATCAGTGATTATTCTCACCAGTAAAGTTTTATTGCAAATTTTGCCTTATTTAATCCGAGCATTTTCCCGATTAAATGAGGCAAAAATTTCTATTTAAAAAAAACCGGTGATAAAAGATTAAAGATTCTGTAAAAGACGCTCGTCTTGAAGGGCTTAATAGAAGCTGAGACAGTTTTTTCCTGAACCTGACTTTATTTTCACTAATATTACATGATCTCACATGAAGTCAGGCCCAGTGACTTGGGAGATGGTAGGAGCAAAAGCTCTCTAAATCATTCGTGATATTCAACAGAGGATCACATCATAATCTGACTTCTCTTTCCCCCTGCACTATGCTTTTCATCAACTAGTTTTTACTTTTTCCAGCAGAGGGCAGAAGTATCAACATGGGAGGTTTATTCTTTCATGATTGGTGCATATCTTTTTTATAACTGCTTTTTTATGGAGACAAGAGTCTGGACTTATATGATTGCACCACCAAGAGCTAATTCTAATTTTAATGTTAAATATTATTTATGAGGTAATCATAGTATGAGATGTCAGTCAGACAAAAGTTAATTATGATTTATATCCTATCAATTTTCTACTTTGACACTCATTTAACTTTATATTCTAAACATATTTACTTTGATTTATTGATCTGAAATTACTAGCTGTCATTCTGGAGAAATCTGTTTAAACTGTATGATTTAAAAGTAATTCTAGATTTATCATAATCCTTTGTTGTTTCTAATTTTATTACTTCTTGGCTCATGAGAGATTTATTACTTTTATAAGGATTTTAAGATAATTTAATGTGTTTTATGATTATTAAGTCAACAAAGGGTAATTTCTTTTCCAAATCTGTTTCATAAATACCAATTAGTGTCAAAGATTTTTATGATGAAGAAAATCTTTTTAATTATTTGATTTAAGAATGTATGGAAAATAAGTTGGGTTTCCTGATCTGGCATTTTAATTTAAATTTTGAATTTTAAAAAGGATTTATCTTTTAAAAAGGGGTTTATTTCTATTTATTTATTTTTATCCTTTTACAAAATCTTTTTAATTATTTGGTTTAAGAATATATGGAAAATAAGTTGGGTTTCCTGATCTGGCATTTTAATTTAAATTTTGAATTTTAAAAAGAGGTTTATTTTTATTTATTTATTTTTATCCTTTCACACACACACACATACACACACACACAAATATATATACATATATATCATTGGTCATTTTGATTTATTTCAATGGTATAATTGTACAGAAAGTTTATATATGTATATATATTATACTTTGTCTAAGTTAAACAAAGTTAATATAAATGATTTTTGTAGTATTGTAACTCTTCTACTCTTCAATCTTAATATTTTAAGGTATGTAAAAGTTTTTAACAATTTTTTATTATTATTTTTAGTGGTTTGGCTAAATTTACAAAATTATAAATAAGATTTTAGCCAAAAGAGAGATTAATCTGTTCGGGAAAATATTTAAAGGATTATATCTTTTATCCAATTTTTATACGATATTGTTTAATATTTTAAAAGCCTAAGTCGATAAAAAAGGCAAATCTTTATTTAGCGCAGCTTCCACAATCTTTTAGTAGTCTATTGATTGTCACCTTGAAGTACAATTAAATTTATATTGAAACATTTTAATACCACTATTTTTATCAGGTTATGTCACTGGTAAACTGGTAGAACTTTTTAAATTCTATGTTTATAAATGTATAAAATTCGAAAAGTCTTAAAACTTAAAACAATTGTTACAGTTCAGTAATAAATTAGAATCCAGAATGAACAGCAAAAGATATTTATATCAAATGACATAGTTTAAAATAGTTATTTTATATAATGTTTACTGCAGAATATAAGATATACATGTATAAGTGGGAAAATATTATTAACAATATAGGAACGATTCCTAAATTCATCATCTAATACCCAAATAAAGCAAACACCTGCTGAATTGATTTAAGTATGATTCATATTCCACAATTTTTTTTATCTAAATTATGGAAAGCAATAAAATAAAGTATTTATAACTACATTTCTCAGTATTAAAGTATATTAAATAATAATTTCGTTAACCAGTAATTAAAAAAAAATTACAGCGACTTTCATTTTGTTTCAGTAAAAAATAATTCAAATCTTCAAATCACTTACTGTATCTTTTTCCATCATACAAGCAGTGGTCAGTACTTAAGCATGGCTGAGTCATACAGTCTTCTAGAACGCTATCATGATTGCAAAAGCAAACCATGTGACACCGGGGACCATGTGTATTACTTGGCACCCTTACATATGAATTTCTTGGCACAATAAGATTCGACATATCTCCCATTTTACATCCTAAATAAAAAAAATAATATATTTAATGAATTTAGTAGGACTTTAAACAACAGAGCATTAACTGTGAAGGACGAAACACGAAACAGAATTAATATGTGGCATAAAGCTTATTATAAGAATAAATAAAATTTGTTGAATATTTACTTAAGGCCGTTCTTAACTGCTCTGCTCAACAAGCGCAAAACTTTTTGACACATTTACAAATTCATTTTTTAACGGAAGGGTATAAAATTGGAAACCTGGTTTTTTCCATTTTTTGATCAATCAATTACCTATTGAGTTGTAAACGACTTTGATCACGTGTCAAACACGTTTTTCGCCCGCGCTTGAGTGCTCTTTCTTCCTTCGCGTGGAAATTCGGTTCAAAACGCCCACTTTAACACTATTTTCTGAAAGATCTATTGCGTTTGAAAAAGAAAAAAAAAATGAAAAAAAACAGCTCAATTATATAGTTTCTGAACAACAACACCAGCTAGTTTCATGCATTTTCGAACAAAAATAAATTAAAACATATGTCAGAAAATGGCCCTTTTGGATTTAAGAACACCCTTAAAAAGATCTTTTGCTGCCCCTTCGGAAAAGTGAATTCTCTTTATCCATATACCCAATCATAATAATTAAACAAAAACCTATTTTGAAGAACAAATTAAAAAAACAAAATTTATTTCCTACATTGTTTAAGCCCGAGAAGGGACGGATATTAAGATATTTCATTCAATTAGTTCTACATTTAATGTTAAATTTTTGTAATAAATAAGTTAAACCAGTTGAACATTAAAAAATAAAAATAAAATTCATACAACATGGTACTTTAAACACTCCAGAAACTTAGATTCCGTTCAAATGAAATCAAAATAAATCTTAGACTTTTTCCATTTTAGGTAGATTTCGTATGAAATACTACCTATTGGGATCGTTCCTATGTTGGAATTTCTGAAAAATTTTTGCAGATCTACACCGATCATGACTCCTAGAACCCAAAACCACCCTCAGTAAAAAACTTTATCTATCTATCTATCTATCTATCTATCTATCTATCTATCTATGTATCTATCTATCTCTATATATCACTTTCTTCTGGACACGATAACTTTCGTAATTCTGCACCAATCTCTTCCAAACTGATACATAAAATCAAAGGGCATAAAATCTCGGTCAAGTTCGTTAATGGGCAAAATCGGACCAAGGGGGTGGAAATAGGGAGGGGTTTTGTGAAAACCGAAAACCCCCCATAACTTCTTAATTTTTGTACATATGAAATCAGTTTAAAGATTTTATTACTTCTAAAAATAGGGCCAAAATTTTATGTATCACAGATTTTTGATAAAGTTAAAAATGGGCTCAAGGGGCGCAAAAAATAGGGTTTTTGGGAGAAAAAATTCATAACTTCGTCAATTCTCAAGATATCAATTCCAATTAATTTTATTACAAATTTCGTTAATATTATCTACAACTTTCATATTCACAAGTTTTTGATAGGACAAATTCGTACCGCAAAAAAAATTAAAAACGAAAACAAAAAGGGGGTTTGAAGAAGTAAAAAATCCATAACTCCGTCAATTCAAAAGATATAAAATCCCCATGAATTTATCATATATCTTCTTAATATTGTCTACAACATCTATATAGACAAGTTTTGGATAGGACCAATTCTTACAGCAAAAACAAATTAAAAATACATAGCGGTTGAAGAAAAAAATCATCTAAGTAAGGGTGTATTCAAATCCAAACTGCGTATTTTCTGACTCATTTTACAATTCATTTTTGCTCTCAAAGGCTTCCAATTGGTACGTTTTCTTACTCAGAAACTATATAATGTACCGTAATGGTCGATTTTTTGATAGAGGCAGAATATACTTAAAAAAATGATGTTAAAGTGGGCCTTTTGAACCGAATTTCCTGAAGCGGCTTGTGTTGGAAAAATCATTGCATTAAGGATGCACTCAAATCCAAACTGCTTATTTTCTTACTCATTTTTAAATTCATTTTTGCTCTCAAACGCATTTAATTGGTATATTCGCTTATTCAGAAACTATATAATGTACCGCAATGATCGATTTTTTGATAGAGGCAGAATATATTCCAAAAAATTATGTCAAAGTGGGCATTTTGAACGGAATTTCCCGAAGCAATTGTGTTATCACTTTCTTCTGGACACGATAACTTCCGCAATTCTGCACAAATCTCTTCCAAACTGATACATAAAATCAAGGGACATAAAATCTCGGTAAAGTTCGTTAATGGGCAAAAGCGGACAAAGGGGATGGAAATAGGGAGGGGTTTTGTGAAAACCGAAAAAACCCCATAACTTCTTAATTTTTGTACATATCAAATCAGTTTAAAGTTTTTATTACTTCTAAAAATAGGACCAAAAATTTATGTATCACAGATTTTTGATAAAATTAAAACTGGACTCAAGGGGCGCAAAAAATAGGGTTTTTGTTGAGAAAAAAATTCCTAACTTCGTCAGTTCTCAATATATCAAATCCAATTAATTTTATTATACATCTCCTTAATAATATCTACAACTTTTATATTCACAAGTTTTTGATAGGACCAATTCGTACTGCAAGAAAAAAAAAACGAAGGGGGGTTGAAGAAGAAAAATTTTCATAACTCCGTCAATTCACAAGATATAAAATCTCCATGAATTTATCATATATCTTCTTAATATTTCTTTAACTAGATGTAAATTTCCAACTGGGCGAAAAATGTCCGGACCAGGATTCGAACCCGGGACCTCCTGGCTGAAGCCGCCAGTGCTCTGCCATCTGAGCTATCCCGGACGATTCTGGTCGAACTTTGTCCGGACATTTTTCGCCCGGTTGGAAATTTACATCTAATATGATTTGTTTACCAATTAGAATAATTGTGTTAATATTAATCTATTGTCTTCAACATTTATATAGGCAAGTTTTTGATAGGACCAATTCTTAAAGCAAAAACAAATTAAAAATACATAGCGGTTGACGAAAAAAATCATCTTATTAAGGATGCATTCAAATCCAAACTGTCTATTTTCTTACTCTTTTTTAAATTCATTTTTGCTCTCAAACGCATCCAATTGCTAGATTCTCTTATTCAGAAACTATATAATGTACAGTAATGATCGATTTTTTGATAGAGGCAGAATATATTTCAAAAAATGATGTCAAAGTGGGCATTTTGAACAGAATTTCCCGAAGCGATTGTGTTAGAAACGAAAAATATTGCCCTACTGAGAAAATAATTGTTTATTAATCAAGTTTTAATTAATTGAAAGAAAAATAAAAACACAGGTCGCTTATAAATCTTTTAAAAAATCACGTCAGCATGTTTCATAATTTTTTTTTTATTAAAAATTAATCTGAAAATGTGCCAGAAAATTTCGAGTTGTTGAGTATGGAAATTTTTTTTTAAAATATCGCCTTAACATGATTCTCATAAAACCAGCTATTTTATAAAAAGGAAATAAAAACTCGTCAAAAGCAGACAGATAAAACTGTTAAAGTGGATTTATATCTAATCATGATTTAGTTTTTGTTGGTGAAATTAGTATACTTAACTTCGAAATCTACCTCTGCCTGTAGGCCGGGCCGGCAGGGATTTTTAAGTTGTAAATATTTGCATTGCAGATTTTGTAATATGTTTATGAAGATTGTATACATAAAATGATAAGATACATGAAAATACAAAACTTTTAAAAAGTCTAAGATTTATTTCGATTTCATTTGAACGGAACCTAAGTTTTAGGGTGTTTAAAGTATCATGTTGTATGAATCTTATTTTTATTTTTTAATGTTCAATTGGTTTAACTTATTTGTTACAAAAATTTAACATTAAATGTAGAACGAATTGAATGAAATATCTTAATATCTGTCCCTTCTCGGGCTTAAACAATGTAGGAAATTTTGTTTTTTTAATTTGTTCTTGAAATTAAGTTTTTGTTTAATATGCCAAGTTTTTTAATAACTACTGCATTCAGACGAACACATTTCAAAATTAATGGAGGGTACCATCATCAGGCTTTGATTAATCCGGTATCGTATCGCAATTAGTGATGCAGTTTACCTATGTATAATTCAAAATGTTTCACCAGTGCAGTAATGCAAGTTGCTGTACTTTGTGCAAAAATTTGCAATCAA
Organism: Maratus speciosus; assembly: GCA_963932465.1. Taxonomy (NCBI): domain Eukaryota; kingdom Metazoa; phylum Arthropoda; class Arachnida; order Araneae; family Salticidae; genus Maratus; species Maratus speciosus. The sequence continues at coordinate 518,044,773 of OZ010789.1, read as the reverse complement.
CGTAAAAAATCTGTTTGAAAATCTCACTTTTATTTTCACTATGACGCCAAATTCAACTTCTTTTTAATTCTTAAAAAAACTATTTCATTTCAAATGAAAATCAAATTTCAAAATATTTTGCTTAAAAGGCGCAAGGCCAACCTAGTGAAAAAGATTCCATGCCGGGACTCGAACCCAGGCCATCAGTACAGCGCACTGACGTTCTACCGACTAAACCACATGAAACGATACCCAGCCTGCAAATTCTCACTATTACAGGTTGGCAAGGCTACAAACACAGCACAAGATGGAATATTTTCCGTGAGCCACCGACATGAGGCAAACACAGACACTTAATTAAATCCAGCATCGATTGAATCTACATTAATATTTGTAAATTTTTCCAGAGAGAAAGCATTCGCCTTGCATACAATATTTCAAATGAAAATCAAATTTCAAAATATTTTGCTTAAAAGGCGCAAGGCTAACCTAGTGAAAAAAGATTCCATGCCGGGACTCGAACACGGGCCATCAGTACAATGCACTGACGTTCTACCGACTAAACCACATGGAACGATACCCAGCCTGGAACTTCTCACTATTACAGATTGGCAAGGCTACAAACACAGCACAAGATGGAATATTTTCCGTGAGCCACCGACATGGGGCAAACACAGACACTTAATTAAATCCAGTATCGAATGAATCTATATTAATATTTGGAAATTTTTCCAGAGAGAAAACATACGCCTTCCATACAATATTTCAAATGAAAATCAAATTTCAAAGTTTGCCCCATGTCGGTGGTTCACGGAAAACATCCCATCTTGTGCTGCATTTGTAGCCTTCCCAACCTGTAATAGTGAGAAGTTTCAGGCTGGGTATTGTTCCATGTGGTTTAGTCAGTAGAACGTCGGTGCGCTGTACTGATGTCCCGGCATAGAAACTTTTTCACTAGGTTGGCCTTGCGCCTTTTAAGCAAAATTTGAAATTTGATTTTCATTTGAAATATTGTATGCAAGGCGAATGTTTTCTCTCTGGAAAAATTTCCAAATATTAATATAGATTCAATCGATGCTGGATTTAATTAAGGTCTGTGTTTGCCCCATGTCGGTGGCTCACGGAAAATATTCCATCTTGCGCTGCGTTTGTAGCCTTGCCAACCTGTAATAATGAGAAGTTCCAGGCTGGGTATCGTTCCATGTGGTTTAGTCGTTAGCACGTCAGTGCGCTGTACTGATGGGCCGGGTTCGAGTCCCGGCATGGAATCTTTTTCACTAGGTTGGACTTGCGCCTTTTAAGCAAAATATTTTGAAATTTGATTTTCATTTGAAATATTGTATGCAAGGCGAATGTTTTCTCTCTGGAAAAATTTCCAAATATTAATATAGATTCAATCGATGCTGGATTTAATTAAGGTCTGTGTTTGCCCCATGTCGGTGGCTCACGGAAAATATTCCATCTTGTGCTGCGTTTGTAGCCTTGCCAACCTGTAATAATGAGAAGTTCCAGGCTGGGTATCGTTCCATGTGGTTTAGTCGTTAGCACGTCAGTGCGCTGTACTGATGGGCCGGGTTCGAGTCCCGGCATGGAATCTTTTTCACTAGGTTGGACTTGCGCCTTTTAAGCAAAATATTTTGAAATTTGATTTTCATTTGAAATATTGTATGCAAGGCGAATGTTTTCTCTCTGGAAAAATTTCCAAATATTAATATAGATTCAATCGATGCTGGATTTAATTAAGGTCTGTGTTTGCCCCATGTCGGTGGCTCACGGAAAATATTCCATCTTATGCTGCGTTTGTAGCCTTGCCAACCTGTAATAATGAGAAGTTCCAGGCTGGGTATCGTTCCATGTGGTTTAGTCGTTAGCACGTCAGTGCGCTGTACTGATGGGCCGGGTTCGAGTCCCGGCATGGAATCTTTTTCACTAGGTTGGACTTGCGCCTTTTAAGCAAAATATTTTGAAATTTGATTTTCATTTGAAATATTGTATGCAAGGCGAATGTTTTCTCTCTGGAAAAATTTCCAAATATTAATATAGATTCAATCGATGCTGGATTTAATTAAGGTCTGTGTTTGCCCCATGTCGGTGGCTCACGGAAAATATTCCATCTTGTGCTGCGTTTGTAGCCTTGCCAACCTGTAATAATGAGAAGTTCCAGGCTGGGTATCGTTCCATGTGGTTTAGTCGTTAGCACGTCAGTGCGCTGTACTGATGGACCGGGTTCGAGTCCCGGCATGGAATCTTTTTCACTAGGTTGGACTTGCGCCTTTTAAGCAAAATATTTTGAAATTTGATTTTCATTTGAAATATTGTATGCAAGGCGAATGTTTTCTCTCTGGAAAAATTTCCAAATATTAATATAGATTCAATCGATGCTGGATTTAATTAAGGTCTGTGTTTGCCCCATGTCGGTGGCTCACGGAAAATATTCCATCTTATGCTGCGTTTGTAGCCTTGCCAACCTGTAATAATGAGAAGTTCCAGGCTGGGTATCGTTCCATGTGGTTTAGTCGTTAGAACGTCAGTGCGCTGTACTGATGGGCCGGGTTCGAGTCCCGGCATGGAATCTTTTTCACTAGGTTGGACTTGCGCCTTTTAAGCAAAATATTTTGAAATTTGATTTTCATTTGAAATATTGTATGCAAGGCGAATGTTTTCTCTCTTGAAGACTAATAATAAGCTAGAAAAAGCAAGGGGTCGTCGGGTAGCTTCATCGCCCCGAGCCCTCCCTTCCCGCTTTTCGGTGTCTTTAATTTGTGTAAATTCCCTTTTAAATTTGTCCGGTTTCAATTTTTGATTTTTTTTTTTTTTTTTTTTTTTTTTTTTTTTTTTCAATCTGGCTTTCGCTAGAGAGTCTTTCATTCGGGACGTGGCTGGGCTCCTGGGAATCTTGCTTCCGCAAAAGAGTCGGAGTAGAGTAGAAGAATAAAGGTTGCGGACGAAGAGGTCACCCATCAGAGGTCACCCATCAGTACAGCGCACGTCAGTGCGCTGTACTGATGGGCCGGGTATAATTTCCAAATATTAATATAGATTCAATCGATGCTGGATTTAATTAAGGTCTGTGTTTGCCCCATGTCGGTGGCTCACGGAAAATATTCCATCTTGTGCTGCGTTTGTAGCCTTGCCAACCTGTAATAATGAGAAGTTCCAGGCTGGGTATCGTTCCATGTGGTTTAGTCGTTAGCACGTCAGTGCGCTGTACTGATGGGCCGGGTTCGAGTCCCGGCATGGAATCTTTTTCACTAGGTTGGACTTGCGCCTTTTAAGCAAAATATTTTGAAATTTGATTTTCATTTGAAATATTGTATGCAAGGCGAATGTTTTCTCTCTGGAAAAATTTCCAAATATTAATATAGATTCAATCGATGCTGGATTTAATTAAGGTCTGTGTTTGCCCCATGTCGGTGGCTCACGGAAAATATTCCATCTTATGCTGCGTTTGTAGCCTTGCCAACCTGTAATAATGAGAAGTTCCAGGCTGGGTATCGTTCCATGTGGTTTAGTCGTTAGAACGTCAGTGCGCTGTACTGATGGGCCGGGTTCGAGTCCCGGCATGGAATCTTTTTCACTAGGTTGGACTTGCGCCTTTTAAGCAAAATATTTTGAAATTTGATTTTCATTTGAAATATTGTATGCAAGGCGAATGTTTTCTCTCTGGAAAAATTTCCAAATATTAATATAAAACTATTCCAGTTTAATTTTTCACGTGAAAATCATTCAACTAAATACAGACAAATTATTATTACGGCTTTTGAATTATTGGCAACAATGAAAAAAAAATGTTAAAATTTATTGGAAAAATATCCGTTGATTCTCAATGAAAAAAGCGAAATTTGGAATTATTAAGGAAAATATTTGAATAATGTAAATAAAAATTAACCCATGTTATTCTCTGGGTTATAATTCACCCATATGCAAAGACATTTTATCATCCGTCTTCACTCTCACGCCAGGAAAGCATTTTCATACTTTAAATTTATAATATTGGAATTAGCAAAGAATAAAAAAGTGAGTGGCATCACGGACAAAAAAGGTGGTATGAAAAAAATGAAAAAGTTATGAGCGCCATAGGGTTTTCTATGTTAAATTAACATTGAGAAGTGACACTGGAAATAAATAAGCATTGCGCTGCAGCTCAATACTCAAATAAGGAGCATATTGATTTAAAATTAAATTTTGATAAAAATAGAAATTATAAAGACTGACAAGTAAGATACTAATAAAGACTGATTGTCGATCAGTCAATCGATTGTTAAAAGTCAATAGCATTAAATGATACGGTCACAGCGGAAAAACAACGTTAGTCACAAACTAGTTATTCATTTGTCTTTCCCTTACGCGCGTCAACTTTTATAATTCTTACCGCTTTATACCTATTTTCAACTGTTCTTGTGGAAGGACTGTCCTCTTTATACAAACTTTCAACGATGTTTTTCAAAGCATTACGCTCATTTTTTGTCTGAAACCAGGATTATCAAACGAAGTACAACTCAGATGGCACCGCCGCTCCAAATCTCGCAAAAATTGAGTTATCGTTTCTTGCCATGTAGTCCAGGCAATAAGGGATTTTACTTAGCAAAATTAATGGTTGTTCTGGAAATCGGCTTACTTTATGTTTTTTGGGTCGCTGAATCCGAATTTGTAACTTCCCACCAAAATTTCTCCCGCAACTCCCCCAAATTTTGGTATAAAGCCCCCCCCCCCCCCACCAAAAAAAAAGGTTTTTATTAAAAAAATCATTTTTTTTATTGTTTTAGGGGAAAAGTATATAGAAATTCAGAAAGTGGACAAAATTTGCAACAAATTAGATACATGACATTATGACTTAGGATGAAGGGGAAGGGGGGTGGGGGGATCTGCCTTGGAACATGCGCGCGGTGCTGCGTGGACTAAGTTGCGCAATTCCACTTAACCACTCACACGTTTACATTCGCCCTCCCATCTCCCCTCCGAATTTTCCTTATAAAGTTTACTTTAAGTTTTTTGGGTCGCTGAATCCAAATTTTTAACTTGCTCCCAAAATCCCCCCCCCCACCCCCACACACCCGAAACCCTCCCAAAATAGTTGTTATTAACTTAAATTTCTTATTGTTTTAGGGGAAAAGCATTACGAAATTTAGAAACTAGACAAAATTTTCAACAAATAGGATATATGACATTATGACGTAGGATAAACGGGGAGAGACGGGGCTGCCTCGGAGCATTCCTCGCGCGCTTTTTTCAAAAACCAAATTTTTTCAAAAAATCAATTTTTTGGGAGTTTGCCGGGTGAAATTTTGGTGGAAAGTTACAAATTCGGATTCAGCGACCCAAAAAATATAAAGTGAGTCGAAATCCAGAACTAGTATTAATTTTTCCAGGTAAAATCCCCTATTGCCTGGACTTCATAACTTAGTGCACGTAGCGCCGCAGTGCATGTTCAGAGGCAGCCCTGCCCCTCCTCCCCGTTCATCCTACGTCATAATGTCATATATCCTATTTGTTGCAAATTTTGTCTAGTTTCTGAATTTCGTAATGTTTTTCCCCTAAAACAATAAGAAATTTAAGTTAAAAGCAACTACTTGGGGGGTTTTCGGGGGGGGGGGGATTTTTGGGGGAAGTTAAAAATTCGGATTCAGCGACCCAAAAAACTTAAAGTAAACCTTATAGAGAAAGTTCGGAGGGGAGATGGGAGGGCGAATGTAAACGTGCGAGTGGATAAGTGGAATTGCGCAACTTAGTTCACGCAGCACCTCGCGCATGTTCCGAGGCAGATCCCCTTTATCCTAAGTCATAATGTCATGTATCTAATTTGTTTCAAATTTTGTCTACTTTCTGAATTTCTAAATACTTTTCCCCTAAAACAATAAAAAAAATTTGACTTTTTTTTTAATAAAAACCTTTTTGGGGGGCATTTTACCAAAATTTGGGGGGGTTGCCGGGGGAAATTTTGATGGGAAGTTAAAAATTCGGATTCAGCGACCCAAAAAACGTATAGTAAGCCTTTTTCCCGAACTACCATGAATTTTGCTAGGTAAAGCCCCTGTACGATCTCTATTGCCTGGACTAATGTCTCTTCAATTGATTGTGGTAATATCGACAATTATTCATTTCTGCATGGAGCTCTTGTATAACTGTCGTAGTGTGAAAGCTGCGACGAGCATTAAATAGAAATATTTAAAATAAGTATAAAAGTAAAAATTTTTAACACTCTTTTATTATCATTCAATGTTTGTCTTAAAAAAAAAAAAAAAAAAAAAAAAAAAAAAAAAAAAAAAAAAGAAAAACACGCCTAATTTCATGACTCCAATTCATGTTGCTCCAAATTATTTCCCGTTACACTATGTTAATTTGACGTAGGATAATCGGAAAATTCTCCGCTTTGATTTAGAAAGTGAGAACTAGTGAATTTGTTTTTCAAAAAAATTATAATTTTGCTCGGTTTGTTTTTTTAAAATATGGCAATAGGGAAAAAAGCATTACTTAAATTATCTATTCGGAATTTCTAAATTGTTTTCTAAACATAATATAATCACAATTTAATTTATACTTGGCGGAAGCTTTTTCTATTCCATATTTTGACGCTTAATAACCTTCGGCCGGTTACGGAGAAATGTCTTAAAATTAATTTATTAATATATAATTAAGTTTTAAAGTATTAAAATGTTATATCGACATCAGAAACACACCCGTGCACATAATTTTTATAATTCTTGCATATCAGGAAGTGAGTGAAAAGTAGATTACAAAATTCAATCTTCACATACAAGAACCAGGGTAAGTTAATTCAAAAAGCGTAATAATCATTCTCAATGTCAGTATCAATGTACAATCCTGGAGAAAAAAAAGTAAACACCCCTACTAACTCCTCAACAAATTATCGTAGAAGAAAGTTACTGGCACCGAACGATTGGAAATAAAGTCTACTTTTAAATGATGTATATAAAATTTTCTTAGGGGCCCATCTACATATTAAAACGAATCTAAACTTCATTTTTTTTTCAATGGCAATACCCAATTTTAACAAGGTTTTTCAAATCTTCGGTTCAAACTATTCCTAGACACCAAATTTAAAGTCATTTGAATGATAAGTTTTTGAATTATAAACATTCAAAATTGAGTGCTTCTATAATGTTAAATTACATTTTCATATTTTCATTAATAGCTCCTGAAATTATACTCCTAAAGTGCTAATTTTTTGCGTAGCAATAATAGTAAAATATCCAAACATAAATAAGTTGAATTTGTAATTTTTATAATCTTATGGTATGAATTATGAAATTAATATTCGAAAAAAATTATGAATTGCAGCCTACAATTTTTTTGATGGATTTAGATTTATTGAGTCCTGCTTTATGTAAAGCCAAAAGACACATTTTTCTTCCAAGTAGTTTTCAAATTATGCTTAAAAAAGGCAAAATGATGGTTTAAGAGACCGTCTATGATAATAAATACTACCTATTGCAGTCGTTACCATGGTGCGACTTTTGAAAAATTCCTTCATAACTTTTCCTGACCCCAGGAACCCAACCCCCCCCACCCCCCACCTAAAAAGTTTATATATATATATATATATACGTATGTATGTATGTTCTAAATTTTGTCCGCACGATAAAAGTCGCAATTATGCACGGATCGTCTTCAAACTCGCCAACAACTTTGAGATGGCTAATATCTCGGCGGGGATTGAAAATGGGCAAAATCGGCCTAAGGGAATGCTAATGGGGAGGGTTCAAAATTTTGAATACCGTCTTAACATGATTCTGATAAAACCAGCTCTTACACAACAATGGCAGGAAAAAATAAATATTTTTCGTTATAGCAGTTGCCAACAATTAAAAAAAAGCAATAAAATTCTCCCCACAACAATTGCTTTTCAATTGCAAAGTTTTCACGTGAAAAATTAAATTAAATAAATAGTTTGAATAATTGAAACAAATTGAATATTACGTCATAAGTTTTTTGGAACAAGATTTCCGCACGAAAACTCAAAATGAAATAGTTTGACGAATTAAAAAAAATATATTGCGTCATACCGGAAATAAAACGGACCTCAGCAGGTGAATATGTAATGTCATATGAATTTGATGAAACGTATTAAAACATGATGAAAACCCGACTATGGAAATATTAACATATTTTAACACTTTGAGGTTTTCTGAATTTGTTTTAGCCATTTTTAAACCTATTCCATATACATGTGTGTGTGTATTCGTGTATATTAGAATTTTCATAAAATGTTTAGCTCTCTAGAGCTCATTCTTAGTGAAGGAACTGGGTTTATCTCTAATCTTGATTTAAGTTTTGTTGGTGAATTTAGTACTTAACTTCGAAATCTACCTCCGCCTGCAGGCCCGAGCCGGCAGGGATTTTTTTTCATTGAAAATGTAACATTTTTACTTCATTGTTGCAAAAATTTCAAAAGCCGTAATAATAATGTATTTCTTTTTAGTTGAAAGATTTTCACGTGAAATATTAAATTGAGCTAGTTTTTTTTTTTTTTTTTTTTTTTTTTCAAAAATTAAAAAGGTGAATATGGCGTCATAGTGGAAATAAAAAGGATATTTTCAGAATAAGTTTTTGCTTTGGTCAAGTTTATATTTTAGTAAAAAGTTTCTAATGGATAGCTATTTTTACGCAGGCAGCGAACTTAGTGGGGAATTACATAACTTAAATTTTAAAATGTATTTTTTCTTCCGAGATGAGAACTATTTATACCCCAAGTTAAATTTAGGTAGTAATTTTCTGATGTGTTTACATCACCCCTTGGGAGAGAATAAGGTTTAAAAATTTAAGTAAAACTTTTATTTTTTATTTTTTACCGTATCACAACTATAATATTGTTAAGTATTAGCAGTAAGGATTCAACACATAGTCCAAGCAATAGAGACCGTATAGGGACTCTACCTAGCAAAATTAATGGTAGTACTGGAAATCGGCTTTCTAGATGTTTTTTGGGTCGCTGAATCCAAATTTGTAACTTCCCACCAAAATTTCTCCCGGCAACACCCCCAAATTTTGTTAAAAAGCCCCCCCCCCCCCAAAAAAAAGGTTTTTATTAAAAAAAAGTCACATTTTTTTTTTTGTTTTAGGGAAAAAAGTATTTAGAAATTCAGAAAGTAGACAAAATTTGAAACAAATTAGACATATGACATTATGACTTAGGATGAAGGGGATCTGCCTCGTTACATGCGCGAGGTGCTGCGTGAACTAAGTTGCGCAATTCCACTTAACCACTCACACGTTTACATTAGCTCTCCCATCTTCCCTCCGAACTTTCTCTATAAGGTTTACTTTAAGTTTTTTGGGTCGCTGGATCCGAATTCTTAACTTACCCCCCAAAATTTCCCCCCCCCCAACGCCCCCCCAAATAGTTGTTTTTAACTTAAATTTCTTATTGTTTTAAGGGAAAAGCATTACGAAATTCAGAAACTAGACAAAATTTGCAACAAATAGGATATATGACATTATGACGTAGGATAAACGGGGAGAGAAGGTCTGCCTCGGAACATTCCCCGCGCGCTTTTTCTCAAAAATTAAATTTTTTCAAAAAATCAATTTTTTGGGGAGGTTGCCGGGTGAAATTTTGGATGGAAGTTACAAATTCGGATTCAGCGACCCCAAAAAAACAAAGTGAGTCGAAATCCAGAAATAGTATTAATTTTGCCAGATAAAATCCCCAATTGCCTGAACTTCATAATTTAGTGCACGTAGAGCCGCAGTGCATTGTTCAGAGGCAGCCCTCACCCTCCCCGTTCATCCTAATTCATAATGTCATATATCCTATTTGTTGCAAATTTTGTCTAGTTTCTGAATTTCGTAATGCTTTTCCCCTAAAACAATAAGAAATTTAGGTTAAAACAACTATTTGTGTGTGTGTGTGTGTGTTGGGGGGAGGGGGGGGGGTCGGGGGGAATTTTTGTGGGAAAGTTGAAAATTCAGCGACCCAAAAATCTTAAAGTAAACCTTATAGAGAAAGTTCGGAGGGGAGAGGGGAGGGCGAATGTAAACGTGTGAGTGGTTAAGTGGAATTGCGCAACTTAGTTTACGCAGCACCGCGCGCATGTTCCGAGGCAGATCCCCCCTTCCCCTTCATCCTAAGTCATAATGTCATATATCTAATTTGTTGGAAATTTTGTCTACTTTCTGAATTTCTAGATACTTTTTCTCTAAAACAATAAATTTTTTTATTAAAAACTTTTTTGGGGGGCTTTTTACCAAAATTTGGGGAGGTTGCCGGGAGAAATTTTGGTGGGAAGTTACAAATTAGGATTCAGCGACCCCAAAAAACATCTAGAAAGCCGATTTCCAGTACTACCATTAATTTTGCCAGGTAAAATTCCCTGTTGCCTGGGCTAACAATTTACATTTACATTCATAGCGTTCCTGAGTGGGAAATAAGTTATCTAAATTTAAGTGAAGTTAATTTTTTATGTTTTGATTATAGATTTTTTACGTTCAGATTAGAAGTTTTTGTCCAAACTACCGCAACCTGCATTACTACAGTGGTGAAACATTTTGAATTACACAACTGCATCCCACATTGTGATGCAATACTGCATACATCAAAGCCTGATGATGATACTCTCTATTAATTTTGAAATGCGTACGTCTGAGTGCAGTAGTTATTAAAAAACTTGACATATTAAACAAAAACATAATTTGAAGAACAAATTAAAAAACAAAATTTATTTCCTACATTGTTTAAGCCCGAGAACGGACAGATATTAAGTTATTTCATTGAATTATTTTACATTTAAAGTTAAATTTTTGTAACAAATTAGTTAAGCCTTTTGAAGATTAAAAAATAAAAATAAAATTCATACAATATGATACTTAAAACACCCTAAAAAATTAGATTCCGTTCAAATGAAATCGAAATAAATCTTAGACTTTTTATTAAGTTTTGTATTTTGCATGCATCTTATCATTTTATGCACAATTGTCATAAACATAATGCAAAATCTGCATACAAATATTTTCAATTAAAAATGGAAGAAGTCTAAGATTTATTTCGATTTCATTTGAACGGAATCTAATGTTTTAGGGTGTTTTAAGTATCATATTGTATGATTTTTATTTTTATTTTTTAATCTTCAATTGTCTTAACTAATTTGTTACAAAAATTTAACATTAAATGTAGAACTAATTGAATGAAATAACTTAATATCTGTCCCTTCTCGGGCTTAAACAAACTAGGAAATAAATTTTGTTTTTTTAATTTGTTCTTCAAATTATGTTTTTGTTTAATATTATACATGTGCCTTACAAAAGTAACTGGCAGAAGTAATTGTAAAAATGGATGGTACTACTTGATTATCCCGTCGACCAAAAAACAAAAGATACAATCTATATTATAAAGGACAAACATATCTGTGCGTAACGCATGCGTCATTTTGCGAATGGCAACACTTTGAAATTTGAAATAAAATTTTGGTTTTGCAATTTTCTCTACTGCAAATTTTTAAACTTCTAAACATCGCACATTTTAAATTTTTACACCTTCGTATAAGGAAAAAAATGCTCTTTTAAATGCTATTTTTTTTAAAGCTGTATCTCAATTTATTTTTGAGATATTAATTTTTTTGTAGTTTTTAATAACATTTTTCTTATTGTGACAACAAAAGTACCCCATTTCTATTGAAAGTCATGGAAAGTAAACGGAAAATAGCCGAAAATAGGCGATACTGTTTCTTTTTGTTGCCATTTTCTCATAAAACCAGAAAAGAAAAAGTTGAAATTAAAATATGGGCTATGTCAAGAATATTATCTGTTATCCGCAATAATGACGTCATATGCATACTTTTCTATAGACGAAGTTTAAGCCAGGATCGTAAAAGTGGATTGCTTTAGCGGATGCAAATAACGTCATTTTATAAAAAAGCGTGAATTTTAATTCTTAAAGCTAAATTATGTTTTGTAGAAGTGCGTCATTTTCACAGCCCAGCTGCTTTGAAATTCTTCACAGGTGAAAATGCTTCACTTTTGAAAATAATGCAATCGAAATCACACACTGATAAAACGCAATGTTTTACAAAAATTGAGAGTGTCTTTATAAAAGAGGGGTGACATGCAAATAATAGCAATTTAGATTACAGAAATTGATGATTCTCGGCTGGATGGATTTGCTTCGCCGAGTTAGACAAGCAGACAAATAATTCGTGATTTATAAATAATATTATATTCCTGAAGATATTGTCCAAAATTCTCTCCAATAATAAAATTTTAATGCTATCCTTTAGGACATTCTACTATAATTTTATCAAAATAACATAATTTGCTTAATTTAATTTTTCCTAATTTTATATAATCTATACATTTAAAACACAAGTGTGCTTTTTAGTCCTAATCTTTCTGCTAAACCAATTTTACTAATATTTTTTTTAAACTGAAAGCTCTTCATTTGTAGATGTGATCGCACTATCTGTTTTTTTTTTTTTTTTTTTTTTTTAATATCCCCACTTTTATATTTTAATTATAAAAGCATTTTATGAAATTTCTTCAAAATGGTGAAAATTGATAGCTTTCATTATTGCAGACAAGAGAGGTATTTTTATCTTTATTCATGCAATTTTCTGATAAAAATTCAAAATTGTTGATAAAATTGTTATATAGGGTTTTAGTGTCGCAAAATACCATTAGGAGCAGAATATTATATTAGGGGCATAATAACGGAAAATGACATACTGCTTTTCAAAACACGCATTTTTCCTGATAAATTTTCTATATTGTTTTTTATTCTGCATCTGTACTGATACTAGGTTTCACACACAAGGCGAAATGCTTATTTAAGTGAAAATGAAGTCATATTTAAAAGAAAACGATCATTTTCTTAGATAAAACTAAACATTTTAACACAAATGCCTCTAAAAAACATAAATTACGGAAATTTTTACTCTCCGGAATTGAGATTAGAATCTCAAGTAAAGAGTGCGTCTGTGCACATAAACGATGTTGCTGACAATCGTGACTTCAAGTTTTGAGTTAAAATGATTTTTAAATGATCAAATAAAATGCAATTTTTTTAAAAATGATGAATATGGATATGAGAAGTGCGTATGCAAATTTTGAGAAGGGGAAAATTGCTGTTTTTCATTCCGGAATACCAAGCATAAGAGCCTCAACTGATAACCACATCCTAATAACTGAACTTTATTATATTTTACTGATTAAGTATAATTAAAATATTATATAAAATAATATTATAAAGAAAAAACGTATCTGTGCATAACGCTGATGTCATTTTGCGAATGACAACACTTCACGATCAAATTTCAGTCTTGAAATTTTCGCTACTGCAATTTTTTAATCTCCTGACCGTCGCACATTTTCAATTTTCGTTGCATAGGGAAAAAAATTTACTTTCAAATGCAATTTGTTTAAAAACTGTATCTTAATTGGTTGATGTATTATATATTTACGTATGTATTATTTTACGTATTTTTATCAGGTGCCGGTTTCAATACATAATAATAATAAACATTTTGCCCATAAAGCAACAAACATATTTCAGCATTTGTTTCTGCCTATTTTTGCATAACGAAATTAATACTTCCTTTAAAAAAAAAAAAATAATAAAAATATTAAAAAAACCACCAATCTAACATATTTATGAAAGACAAGTTAACGAAATCAATACTTCTTTTATAAACAAATAAAAGAATAATATTGAAAAAACACAAATCTAAAATATTTGTAACCGTACAATTTAAATTTTTGGATCACCAAATAGGATTTTTTTTTCAAATGGAATTTGTTTGCAAAGTTCACCTCAGTTTACTGATTTTAATTTATCTATATCGCGCGGAGCTCGATTAGAAATGATTAATCCGTTTGCCCTTAAAGCAAAGTAAAGTGTTCATTATTTTCTTACGGCTAATATCCATTAAAAAAAAACTTCCCTATGAATAAATAAATAAAATAATATAAATAAAACACAAATTTAACAGACATGTATAAGCTCTGAAATTTTCAGAATATAAAGTCAAATAACTCTTATAGCATGCGGCTAATAAGAATATATCGCTTTTGATAAATTTCAAAAATTTATTTGATTGTATAGTTCGTATTTTCCATATGAAAAATGCTTTTTTAATAAGTGGGCAATCTAAAAAAATTATTGCATACTAGCAAACTCCGCGGCTTTGCTCGTGTAATATTTGAAATATGCCAAGTGATATTTATATGTCTAATTTTTATTAAAAGGTACTGACTAAATTTTTATTTTATTAAAAGGTAATATTTTATTTTATTAAAAGGTAATATTTTATTTTATTAAAAGGTACTTATTACTTTTAGGAATAATTCAAAAATTACTACTTAAAACATAGTTTGATTAAACATCATTAATACACTACATTAGGCAGAAATGAGACTTAAATTAATAAAACGAAATAAAACTAAATAAATGATAATTTAGAAAATATTTTGAAACTTTTATGCTCAATTAATACGCTCATTTCAGTATTCATTTGAAGTTTTGAATTTTTTAGAAACCATCTTCTTACATCTTAAAATTAACCATCATGTCAAATTCCAAGTCCTACCACCTCTATCAACATAAAGGGCTATGTTGAAACAGGAACTGTCACCATTAATTTGCCAACATTAATTTTGAAATCGGTTTGTTATTAAAGCCCTTTTTTAGAACGTTTGTTGTTCCTGTGAACCCCAGGTGGTAGAATAATCGGCATAAAATATAGCCTGTGTAGGACCAGAGACTGTTATCATTGATTCGCAACTATTACTTTTATAATCGGTTTATATTCCCTGAAATTGCATAAAATCGTAATTTAGAACTTTTTTAGAATGCCTTTCGCACCTCCCCTTCGCTTCACCCCTTTTTAATTCGAATTTATTTTCGACGTTCCTTCGAAGGCATTTATATTTTATAAGTAACTACCATGTCATATTTAAAGTTTCTAGCCTTTTCAGTATCACAGAAAACGCAACTTAGAAAGTTTCTAGCTCCTGCAACCCTCTGGTAGTAGTGGAACAGACATAAAATATAGCTTATGTTTGAACAGGTTCTATCACCAAAATTTGCCATCATTATTTTTTTTTAATCGGTTTGGTAATTTATAAGTTTGCTTAAAAATTGTAATTTATAACGCTTTTCACTCATTTCATTTTTTTAAATTTGGAATTTTCTTTCCACTGTTCTTAGAAAGCAGTTGCATCTTGTAAGTAAATACCATGCCATACTTCATAGTGTTAGACCCCTCAGTAGTGCAAAAAACGCAAATTAGAACCTGTTTTGCTTTTGTAACACACAGATGGTAGTGACAGCAACATAAAATATAACCTATGTTATAGCAGGGACTGTCACCATTGATTTGCAACAATTACTTTTGAAATAGCTTTGGAATTTCTTGAGATTGAGTAGAAATCGCAATTTAGAACGTTTTTAGGACGCTTTTCGCACATTTTTACCCCTTTTTAAATTTCCAATTTTTTCGAAACTGTTCTTAAAGATCATTTATATCTAATAAATATGTACCTTGCCTAATTTTAAGTTGCTAGCCCCTACCGATCACAAAAATCGAAATTTAGAACGCTTTTTTGCTGCTACAACGTCTTGGTGATAGTTATATCGACATAAAATAGCGTCTGTGTTAGAGCAGGGGCTGTCAGCATCAATTTCCTACCATTACGTTTGGAATCAGATTCATTCTTCCTGAGGTCTTGCCGGCAAATCGGCATTTAGAACGTTTTTAGAACGCTTTTCGCGCATTTTGTTCCTGCATTTCCTTTGGGGTAGTGGAAACAGATATAAAATATAGCCTATCTTGGAGCAAGATCTGTCGCCATCATTTTTACACCATTATATTTGAAATCGGTTCAGTACTTCCTGAGATTGCATAGAAATCGCAATTTAGAAAGTTTTTTACAACGCTTTTTACTCATTTTGACCCCCTTTTAAATTTCGATTTTTTTAGGAAATGTCCTTAGAGATCATTGATATCTTATAACTAACTATCATTCCAAATTTCACGATTCTAGGCCCTTCCTTAACGCAAAAGCCGCAATTTAGAACGTTTTTCTCCTGCACCCCCTTTGGGGTAGTGGCACGATATAAAACATCGCCTATAATGGAGCAAGGGTTGTCACCATCATTTTGACGCCATTATTTTTTAGATCTGTTTGGTATTTCCTGATATTGTGTAGAAACCACCATTAGAACGTTTTTTAGAACGCTTTTCGCGCATTTTCACCCCTTTTAAATTTCGAATTGTTTAAGAACTGTTCTTAGACATCATTTATATCTTATAAGTAACTAATACACAAAATGTCATATTTCTAGGCCCTTCGGTAACGCAAAAATCGCACTTTTAGAACGTTTTTTGCTCCTGCACCCCCTTTCGGGTAGTGGCACCGACATAAAACATAGCCTATGTTGGAGCAAGTGTTGTCACCGTCATTTTGACACCCTTATTTTGACACCATTATTTTTTAATTCGGTTTGGTATTTCCTGAGATTGTGTAGAAACTACCATTTAGAACGTTTTTTAGAACGATTTTCGCGCATTTTCACCCCTTTCAAATTTCGAATTGTTTAAGAACTGTTCTTAGATATCCTTTATATCTAATAAGTAGCTAAAATTTCAAATTTCATATTTCTAGGCCCTTCAGTAACACATAAATAGCATTTTTAGAACATTTTTTGCTCCTGCACCCCCTTTGGGTTCGTGGCACCGACATAAAACATAGCCTATCTTGCAGCAAGCATTGTCACTATCATTTTGACACCAATATTTTTTAAATCGGTTTGGTATTTCCTGAGATTGTGTAGAAACTACCATTTAGAACGTTTTTTAGAACGCTTTTTGTGCATTTTTACCTCTTTTAAATTTCGAATTGTTTAAGAACTGTTCTTAGACATCATTTATATCTTATAAGTAACTAATATTCAAAATTTCCTATTTCTAGGCCCTTCAGTAACGCTAAAATCGCATTTTTAGAATGTTTTTTGCTTCTACACCCCATCTGGGGTAGTGACACCGACATAAAACATAGCCTATCTTGGAGCAAGCGTTGTCACCATCATTTTGACACCAATATTTTTTAAATCGGTTTGGTATTTCCTGAGATTGTGTAGAAACTACCATTTAGAACGTTTTTTAGAACGCTTTTCGCGCATTTTCACCCCTTTTAAATTTCGAATTGTTTAAGAACTGTTGTTAGACATCATTTATATCTTATAAGTAACTAATATACAAAATTTCATATTTCTAGGCCCTTCAGTAACTCTAAAATCGCATTTTTAGAACGTTTTTTGCTCGTACACCCCCTTTGGGGTAGTGGCACCGACATAAAACATAGCCTATCTTGGAGCAAGCATTGTCACCATCATTTTGACACCAATATTTTTTAAATCGGTTTGGTATTCCCTGAGATTGTGTAGAAACTACCATTTAGAAAGTTTTTTAGAACACTTTTGTGCATTTTTACCCCTTTTAAATTTCGAATTGTTTATGAACTGTTCTTAGACATCATTTATATCTTATAAGTAACTAATATTCAAAATTTCATATTTCTAGGCCTTTCAGTAACGCTAAAATCGCATTTTTAGAACGTTTTTTGCTCCTACACCCCCTTTGGGGTAGTGTCACCGACATAAGATATAGCCTATGTTCTAAGTTGGAATAACACCATCATTTTGATACCATTACTTTTGGAATCGGTTCGGTAGTTCCAGAGCTTACCTCCTACAAATAAACAATTTTTTTCCTCTTTATAATAGGAAGTAAGTATAAGTAGATAAAAAAAATATTAGTTTTCAATTTAAAAAAAAAAATGTTTTCACCTATATTCTTTAATCCGGGAAGCCCGGGTACGATCCCGGGTTAATGGATTACTGTAAATGTCACATTCACTTGACATTAAACACCACACACGTGCTTGTTACGTCATCAAATGATTTTTAATTCGACTTTTTATTTGTATTTTTTATTAATGTTGTACTAATTTATTTGTTCTTTCGTTATTTAAAATAAAAATTATGTTAATTTGTATAATTTGGCGAATGGTTTGGTAATTTGTATAACTTGGCGAAATTGGTTGACGGGATAATCAAGTATAGTACTAAATGGATATACTTTGAGTTACATTCTAAATGTTTCTTACCTTGGTTGCCAAAAAAGGCGATTTTAAGCCAAAAAGGCAAAATATTGACAAAAGAACGAGCAATGCTCTCAATAATGTTATTTTTTAAGTGTATGGGTATATTTGAAAGTAAATTTTTATATTCAAATGTAAATGGTATAAAAGCATTTAACATTATGATTGTTGAGTGAAATATTTACATTTTAGTGCAAATTTCTGCCCCCTCTCACACATGGTAAAATCTTGTAATTCCAAACATTTAAATTATTTATCACCATGCATATTTTTCACCATCACTAAAAGAGTTGTTTGTTAATTGCCCAAATTTTGTCCAAGGCATAAGATAGTATAATATCGCAATGGCGTTCGCATTGTTTTCAGGAATGCGGAAGGACATTCTAGGTGACGGCCTATATAGCTTTAAAATAGAAGGTTAAATTCACCCTTTCGTTTGACTTGAGCTTCGTTTCTAAAAATGGACCAGCGCAGCGGGCATAGCGTGCTAGTTGTTAATGAAATTTGTTAGAGATCTTCATACCTTTCATGCATGTATATTGTTGGCATGGTTGTCCAATTAGGCAGTTCCTTTCAACTATGCATACCTCTTCATTTCCGTCACAATGATTTGGCCTACAGGGGTGAGTTACTTCTGAGACAGTTTCAGTATGTTGACTTGGAACTGAAATAAAATAAAAAATGAAAATAACAAAAATATAATCATGAATATCAATAAATAAGAAAGAGTCTCTCTATTCTAAAAAAAAGTAACTTACGCTGTCACCGCCGCCGCCGCCGGTTTTGAATTTTTTGTGACCGGAGGTCTTTCTCCGTTAATATTAAGAAAAATATTGCATACAAAAATATGAAAATCGGCGGTATTATAGAGAAATGTTTGATAAACACGCTGATGCAAACAGTTTTCAAATCGAAGAATTATTTTAAGAGATATTTAATGCTATAAAGTTGGACAAAATCGTTCCATTAAAAAAGTTTTATAGGAGCAAAAACTATTCTAGATCATTTTATACGTTAGAATTTCCCGGTGTGCAGACTGCTTTTATTTTTTTAATTTGAGTCATTTTTTGATGTTTTATTTCTATTTTAAATTCAAATTTTCAGCATTTCGAGAGATATTTTTTATTTATTTTAGAAAATTTATTAATTTAAACTGTTTCCAACTGTATAAACAGCGCAAACAATAATGTTTGCTTCATATTAAAAATTTATTTACACGTGACTATTATAAACAGAAAGAAAAAACTTTCAAATTAGAATTAAATAATTACTTATAAAAAGCAGGAACTTATTGAAAATTACTTCATAAAAACTATATTTACACGTAAATTTTAAAAGAGAAAGAATATTGTAAAATAATAAATTCATTAACATGCGTTAGAAGTCTTAAATAGGAGAAATTACGTCACATTTACATCACATTACACTTATTACGTAAAATAATCAAAAAATAATATTGCAAAACACTTTAAATTTAAAAATTGCGTGAGACATTTATTTGATATTTTGAGATTATCTTTTCAACTATTTTTGTTAGGACAGCGCAAATAATATTTCATTTCTAACAAAAGTATTTTCACGAGAATATTAAAAAGAGAAAGAAAAGTTTGGTGAAAATTACGTTAGATTAAAAACGATAAGTTTAAAAGAACTTTGTTTTCGCTTTGTTAAAAAATACCGGGAGACAAAGACTCTGATTACTTAATTCATTTGATATTAGCTTATTTTGAAATGCTTAACTGATTTTATTTAATCAAAGACGGAAACAGCCATTGTATCTTTTAACAGCAGCTGATTAATCATTAAAATTCCCCAATCAAAGATGAATGAATGGAAAACTGTTTATAGGGAGATCGCCACTGTTTTTTAAATTATAATTCAATTTTCCAAAATCTTTTTTAAAGCCGATCAAATTAGCGTTCTTTTAGAGACTGCGGTGTCTGAACGGCGGTTGGCGAGCGTAGCTCGTAGGGGGCCGAGCCCCCTAGTGCAATTACAAATAAAATAAAATAAAATAAAATAAATAAAACGATTAAAAATAATAATCTGAAGAAAAACAGTCAATGATTGGCTGCTTGTCTTCCTGCAATTCTGTTGGTCGATAAAACATTGGCTTCAATTTGTTTCTCAACATATATGTGAGCAAAATTCCAATAGTGTTTCTTTGCTCTAAGAGCGATAAGCTTAATGCTACCGTGACTGGTCTGTAATTTTAGTAAGTCTTCTGATGTCCCAAACGTAATTTTTATTCATAATACGGCTTAGGAAAAAAAAAAAATCGAACGAGGATGTAACTCATGTCCTTAGTAATTGCAAGTAAAGAAGGGAAAAGTATCGTACTAATTCCCGTAAAGTTCTTTATAACTGATTGCTGGATAGGAGGGGGGCTCTATTTGAATTAGTTGGACACGCCCACTCTAGTTCCTTACGTTCATTAAAAATAATCGACAAAAATTTTATAGTCTAGATATTTAAAGAATTGTTTACTTAAAAAACATAGTGCAACGAAAGTGTCTCTCTATTCTAAAATAAAGTAACTTACGCTGTCACCACCGCCGCCGGTTTTGAATTTTTTTGTAACCGGAGGTCTTTCTCCGTTAATATTAAGAAAAAATTGCATACAAAAATATAAAAATCGGCAGTATTATAGAGAAATGTTTGATAAACACGCTGATGCAGGCAGTTTTCAAATAGAACAATTATTTTAAGAAATATTTAATGCTAAAGTTGGACAAAATCGTTCGATTAAAAAAGTTTTATAGTAGCAAAAGCTATACATGGGAATTAATTCATTTTTAGATCATTTTATACGTTAGAATTTACCGGTGTGCAGACTGCATTCACTTTTTTAATTTGACTCATTTTTTGAGGTTTTATTTCTATTTTAAATTCAAATTTTCAGCATTTCGGGAGGTATTTTATACTTATTTTAGGGAATGGTATTAATTTAAACTGTTGCCAACTGTATAAACAGCGCAAATAAGAATGTTTGCTTCAAATTACAAATTTATTTATATGTGACTACTATTAACAGAAAAAAAACTTTCAAATTAGAACTAAATAATTATGTGTGAAAAGCAGGAACTTATTGAAAATTACCTCATAAAAACTATATTTACACGTGAATTTTATAAGGATATTGTAAAACTAGCCGCCTCTGGCGACCAGTTTGGTCTCCCTTAAATGTATGCTAAGCATTGTATCATGTTACTTTCATTCTGAAACTAATTGACTTATTCGTACCCCGAGTCCAATTGTTGTTATGCGTATTTCGTCTTTTTTGACAAATACCTCATAAAAATGAGTGAAACTTCAAGTGTTTAAACTGAGATTTCTTCATAAATTATCTAAATTAAACTTATTCTACTTAAACATGCTGTTACTTCAATGTTATTTTTTAATATTAATAAATTTATTTAAATTTTGCAAATCATGCATTTATAATTTTTTTTTTCATCACTTAATAACTAAATAATGAATATGTATACTTTTGTTTTTATAGATTTGATTTCTGAGTTCATAAATATGACAATATACTAACGTAACTAAGAGAAATAGCAAAATAAAACCCTCGTGAATGCAAGCCGTTAACAAACGTTAGCGTCGCCAATTTACGTATTATGATGTCATAAGAATATTGTCCATTCATTGTTGAAGAACCTGCTTTGCGAATGATTACCTTCATGGTCTAATATTTTCTACCATTTATATGATGAATGAATCTCTTGTGTTTGTTTACTCTATGAAATGAAATAGAAAGCTGTTAACTTAATTTCAATTGAAATCAAATCTTGGAATATATATTTATTTGAATGTAGATTAGGAACAATACTTTGATGTGGAAATGAAATATTTTAGTTTATGTTATTATTATTACGATTAATTGTTTATTTAAGTACTTTTCCATTACAGGGGCCTTGGCATTTTTTTTTAAGCTTGGCGCAATTCGGGCTTCAGAACGTGAAATACGTTGATAAAATATATAAATAGCTATGAAAACAAATCTGGTGAACTTTTATTTTTATTTATATGTATTTATTTACATATAAACATTTTATTTACACACATATATATACAGAGGTGCCAAGCTCGCACTAATCCTCCGTAATGCATGGAATAATTTGACCCAGTTTAACAACGTTTCGAACCAGAAAATTTATTTGATGAATCTTTATTTATTTAATTCCAGTTTTCTATGTGGAACTTATTTAATTTCATCTCTGAAAAAAATTTCTGGTGCGAAGTGTATTAAACCAGGGTTAAATTAACCCACATATTACGGAGGATTAGTGACAACTTGGCACCTATGTATATAATATTTGTTTACATATAAATTACTTCTGTTTCTATATAAAAATAGATTATTGGCTTCTTTAGATTAAGTCAATTGTATACATATGGAAAAAATTACTTATGTATATGAAATAGGATATTGATTGCCAGAAAATTCGATGCCATTTTTTTTCTCACCAAGAACCTATACTGGAAAAATATCTATTTATTTATTTATTGTATTTTAAATGAGGTAAATGAAAGATGTGTATTTTAAATGAAAGTTATGTATTTTAAATGAAATGATGGCGAAGGAACCCTATTTGGCGATTTAATCATCTGCGTCCAGCTCAATTAAAAGTAGCAAAATGGTCGCTTGGCATATAAAAAGTGAAGCGGTCAGCCCGGAACTATTGATGACAGCCACATGACTTCGGCTTTTATTATATAGATAATAAATTTATTAACATGCGTTAGAAGTCTTAAATAGGAAAAATTACGTCACATTATACTTATTACGTAAAATGAACAAAAAGTAATATTGCAAAACAGCTTAAATTTAAAAATTGCGCGAGACATTAATTTGATATTTTGAGAATATATTAATAAGATTTTAATATTAATTTTATTGAACGCATTTAGACTGCTTTCGAGCGATTATTTAGAAATGCAATAAAAATAAAAAAGATTACAAGCTGAAAATGAAGTGTCATCAACAAAAAATATGATTTGAAAGAGAAAAATCTGTGAAGCAGTAAATAAAGAAATTGCTTAAATGGTTTAGTTAAGATTCGTTAACCTTCTGTGTCGTTTCCGACAAAAGAAGGCATTGGTATTTGTAAAATATATTTGTATTTTGATGCAGATTTGCTTATTATATTAGCTTATTTTGAAATGTTTAACTGATTTTATTTAATCAAAGACGAAAACAGCCATTGTATCTTTTAACAGCAGCTAATTTTTCCTTAAAATTCTCCAATCGAAGAAAAAGGAATAGAAACCCATTTATAGGGAGATCGCCACTGTTTTTTAAATTATAATTCAACCTTTCAAAATCTTTTTAAAGCCGATCAAACTAGCGTGCTTTTAGAGACTGCGGTGTCTGAACTGGGGTTGGCGAGCGTAGCTCGTAGGGGTGCGAGCCCCGTAGTCCTTTAAATTTCTCCCGGCTTGCTCTTCCGTCTGCCAGCATTTGCTTTCTCTAAGATGCAAAAAATTGACAGTTATTTCCTGCCGGACACAGGCTGAAGTACCCAATTTTTCGCTCTAATTAGAATATTTTAATCCTTACTTAATATTATAATTACTTTTATATATCTAAAAGTAACATTATTTTCAAGGCTGACTCAAAGCTGAAGGTAAAAATTTAGAAAAATAAAATGAAACACAGGAAGTTGACACATAGGCGTAACTTGGGCTCTAAGACTGGAGGGGGGGGGGGGGGGGGGGGGGCAAAAATTTTAAGGCCATTTAAAAAAAATATTTATACCCTCCCTCCCTATCACCACACACATACACTTAAATTAAGACGTCTTTTTTTACCGCGCAAAAACACCCAGGTTTTTACTGATTTCGTAGATATTTTCATATATTTTAGATTATAAAAATATTTATACTCGTCCGAACGTTTCGAAATTTTTGCAGGTGACGTAAAGCTGGTCTATCCAAATGCTCTAAAAAGTTTCTGTTAAAATACGCATGTTTAGTTACTTTTAGCATAGAAAAAATATCGTCACCGGGAGGCGCGAAGTGACCTCCGTGCCGGTATATTTGAAAGGGTTAAAATTCTTATTTTTAAAAGCCGATTATAACATCGATTAGAAGAATGTTTCACCTTTAAGAACATATTTTTGGTTTGTCAGTACCTCTAAAATTGTGCCCTGAAGGGGCGAAACCGCGACGAAACACTCAGATTTTTTATTTCCATATGATTTTTCACATATTTTATCTTCTAAAAAATATTTTATACCCGTCCGAACGTTTAAAAAATTTTGTAGGTTATGTAAATCTGGTCTATAGAGATGCTCTAAACAGAAAAAAAAAGTATGGTGTGTAAAGTAAAAAGTAAAGTGTGTTAAAGTATGGACGTTTTGTTACTTTTAGGGTTAAAAAAATATCGTCTCCATAAAACGCGAAGTGACCTGAGTTCGCCAGTGTATTTGAAAAGGTTAAAATTCATATTTTTTGAAACCATCGATTAGAAGGTTTTAGTTTTGAGAGCACATTTTTAATTTGTCGGTACCTCTAAAATTGCGTCCTCAAGGGCGCTGCAACAGGACAGAAAAACGCTTCATGGAAAAAACGAGCCTTTTTGGAAAAAAAATTCAAAGGATTAACTGTGATATTTTTTTCAATTGATTGCGGCATTTGAGACATAAGAGTACGATCTTATAGAATATGTCATCCGTTTTTAACTTTACTAAGCAGTTTGACTGATGTAAGTTAATAAATGACAAAATACTCCCGAAATTCCTTCTTTTCGAACTTCATTTTCTCCTGATGCATAAATAAGGCTTCTGCGCGTGCACCATCACTTTTTCCCTTTCGCAAGGGCCGAGATGAGTTATTAATGAGAGTGATTTGCGAATTTTAATTAATAGCTCAGCTAATTATTAGAATTTTAAAATTCTGAATCTGAGGTGCATCAGAAGAGACATTGGGCTACTTTCACAAAAATTGTCAGTTTCGTACTTACGCTAGATTTTGCTAGCCATCGCATACACACAGACAGACACACACAAACAAAGCGAAACTTTTTTTTATTAGTATAGATTGTCCTCAAATTGGGCGAGCTTTTTTGACATTTCCCCTTAATAATTCATTTGATAATTATTTCTTCTTTTTCATACTGATACACATTTATTAAGGGAAAAAAAACAAAATTAGCATACATAGAAATTTGAAAGGGATTGATTGAAAAAATAATTCGTATGTGACATCTTAATCATCGGTTAGATTTTAGAGCTGTTTAAATCTAGTAACATTAATAGTTCATTTTTTTTTCAACTGGCGGTAAACTGTTATAGTCACCATCACTAGTTTCCAGTGAAATTCCAGATAACTCGTTTTTCCCACTCTTTTCGTTCTTGACTATCAAAGCTCTGAAACAACCTCAAATGTAGTGTGAAAAAAGTAATTAATTGGGGAGTTCAGAACCCGTTATCAGAGAAACATTCTGAAAGTCAACCGCCATTCTTAGCGAAAAACACTTTTGATACGATCCCACTCATTCTGGTTTAAGAAGAATCCAGATAATTTAGCAATACAAAAATTTAAATTAAACACTGATTTTAATGTTTATTTTAATTCGAATGTTTTTAATTTTTCACATTTTCAAAGTGGGAAGACCTAAATAAAAATATTCAGTATTTTTATATAATGTTTTTACTTTCAAAATATTAAATACAAAATTTTATGTAATTTATAGTATTTTGATGGAAGAATGAAGAAAAAATGTCAAGTTTTCTGCTTCGATTTATCTAAAGCATATTTCCTTTTTTACCATATTCTTCCAAAGGGTCAACTTTATGACACAAGTTTTCATTTATTTTTGTTCGGAAAAGCATGGAATAGGCAGGTGTTGTTATTCAGAAACTATGTAATCGAAATACGTTTTCCAGTCTTTGGTAAACGTAAATGATCTTTCAGAAAATACCATCAATTGGAATTTTGAACCGAATTTCCGGACGTAAGGAGAAAATCAGCCAGAAAACCATAAAAAAATCATCAATTATGGATTATTTTATCCTAAAGAAAACAAGTGGGTAAGTGTGATCGCAGATCATGCAGAGGATTTTGTTTAATATCTCTTTCAAAACACCTTATCCTTAAATTAACAAATCAAAATTGTTAATAGAAAATTAATAATTCCTTGCATGAATGGCAGCACTATTATATTTAGGAATGCGTCCCTCTGAAAATTGTCCACTCCCATATTTCAATTTTTTATATATTATACAAAGTTTAAAACAAAACGGATATTTCTATCAAGAATTATCGCCTTACGTGTACGTATATACATACGTACATACAGAACATGCGGGCACATTATCTATCAAGCTTTGATAGTCTGGGAGCTAACAAATAAACGGTAATAAAAGCTAAATGATAATGCATGTAATTAATAAATAGACGTAACCAAATGAGTAAAGTTTAAAAAAAAAAAATCAGATTAGCCATTTTTTTCACGGAGCCCTTGTTTGCTCCCCCCCCCCCCCCACACACACACACACAAATTCAGCTCACCTTAAATTCATAAAATTCTTATTATGTGTTATGAACTATGCCAAAGTTTAAAATCGATCGGTTCTTTAGTTTTCCTAATTTTAACAAATTCTAGTCAATTGTCTATACGAAAAAGCATCCCTTTTATGTTTAAAATCGTTTTTTCATAAACCGGAAATTTGTGGTCCGATTTTTTTAAAATTTAGATTTTACGAATCAACGTACGAAATAACATCCGGATGCGAAAGAACCAAATTTGTAAAATCAATAGTTAAAAAAATCTGTACTGCGATTATGTACAAACATTATATGTGTTAAAATAAATAGGGTTCTTACTGATTAATACTATAAATAAATAGAACTATATTCCAACTATAATATTAATCTAAATAAGTAAATAGCAAAAATTAATATTTTATGAAGAATTAAATAATAATGAATATGTAACATGGTTCATATACTCGAGAACAAATACTATTCCAGCATACTTTTAGATACGTGCATAAAAATGGCATAGAATAACACATAAGAAAAATAGTGACCACACTGATTATCTATTTCACAGAAATCTTATCAGATCTTTCATATATAATAAGAGATATATTAAGAGGACAGAGCTTTATTTTTTTCTTTAACTGAAAGGGAAAAAAAAAAGATATTTCATTTAATGATAAGAATTTATCATTACAAGAGTAGGAGTCAGGAATAAACTAAGTTAAAATTTAGGAATTCTGTACATCCACCAGGTGTCCTTTTGACGAAATTTGAGTTTTTACCGCGATCCTTTGGCAGAAAATTGCATTTTTCGTGATCTTATGATGAAATTTCGCGTTTTCCGCGATCGTTTGACAGAAATTTGCGTTTTTTCGCAATCGTTTGACTAAATTTGTGTCCTTTCCTCGATCTTTTAACGGAATTCGTGTTTTTTCCGCGATCCTGTGACAGAAATTTGCGTTCTTTGCGGCACCCCTGGGACGAAATTCACGTTTTTCCCGAGATCTTTTGACGAAATTCCGCTTTTTCCGCAATCCTTTTAGAGAAATTTGCGTTTTCTCGCAATCGTTTGACTAAGTTCGTGTTTTTTCCTCGATCCTTTGACGAAATTCGAGCCTTTTCTGCGATTTTGTGACAGAAATTTGCTTTTTTCCCCGCGCCCATGGAACGAAATTCATGTTTTTTCTGGAATTTTTGGATAAAATTCAAGTTTAAACAGCGATCTTTTGGCAGAAATTTACGGTTTTTAGGATCTTTTCACGAAATTCCGCATTTTTTCCGCAATCCTTTGACGATCATTTGACATAAATTTGCATTTTTTTTTTTCGATCGTTTGACTAAATTTGCATTTTCCCCACAATTGTTTGACTAAATTCAGGTTCTTTCCGCGATCCTTTGACTAAATTCGCGTTTTTCCGCGATTCCGTGACGGTAATTTGTATTTTTTCCACAACCCTACACTGTTAAAAATAAAGGTTGAACTTTGAACCAGAAAGATAGTTAAACCATGGACCTTCAAGAGAAAGCACCATTGCTTCGGTTATTTTAGAACGAAGGCGATTAGCGAATTCCCAAAAAAACCTGTATCGTGGTTCAACTTCTAAACCTAACTGTTACTGTAACTACAATGGCGACGCGAGAGCGAGAGATGGGGAAATCCGTCCGTGCATCGTGCTCGTGCTCATGAATTCAACACTGAACACTGAAGCATGTTGTTTATTTCTGAAAAAATGGTATCAACTGCTTATGAGATTCCTTCTAACATCGTAAAAGGTGAGTAAATTTTCTATTTGTTATTTTTTTATATGGGCAATTTGATTAGTATGATTTCGCGATTTCTTACTTTTATGGAATTATTTTTTTTTTATGTGGCCAATTTGATCAGTATGATTTCAGGAGTTATTTTTTCTATGGAATTTTGTTTTTTTATGTATTATAAAATTAGTGCCTTTTTTTTTAAGGTATTAGAAAAACATTTCATTATATGTAATTATTGTTAAACAACCTGTATTCAGCTCAGATTCTCACTGTTTTTGCTTATTTTGTACATATAATTGATAAAATCTTTTGCTATTTTTTTCTCGCGCTAATATATGTATTTTTAATGTTCATTTTTCGCGCATAATATTGATCCTGGGGCTCTTTCCTTGATCCTGACTGCATTAAGCACGAGTGAATAAAAATTTCAAAAACTGAGCTTTAAGCTCAGTCGCATTTGAAGGAGCCTTCACTTTCGCTCTAAATTCTGCTTGCATTTGTATAGTGTGTTTATCTTATTATAACGCTTATGTTAATCTCGAAAGAAAATGCTTAGAAACTCTATCTGCTGTCGAAAACTGCAATGTGACTTGCTGTATGTAAACCTTCTCCATCTTTATTATTAATATAACTAGAATCTGTTGATATGCTTACTTTATTAATATTACAGGTAAAAACAAAAGATGCAGTATATAAATTTATGTGATGATTTTTATAGCGATTTGCCTGAAGTGTAACACATGTTCTGTTCAAGTACGTCATTAGAGTTACAAATCCGTTTATAAGGTTTATTGGATTTAAAAAACAATTTTAATAACTTTAAAAAATCAAAAATACCAAAAAAAAAACTGTTGTACAGCTTAATTTCAAGTAATATATTTTTACAATTAAAAATGTAGCAGTCTGAATGCTTGAAAAGAATAAGATTAAATTAATATGCACCAAACGGCATAAGATTAAAAAATTACTTTCACGAACTACTATTAATTATATTATACAATAAAATAACAATGTAAAATCCAGTTAAAACTGCAGGAATTAAATTATAAATGCCTCTTTGCTTTGCTGTAAACATTTAATTTTCTTTATAAAAACAAAGATTTTTAGCGCCAAGTGAGAAAGGATTGTAAATAATGAGGATCTAAAAGTTTTCCTACAATCTGCCGAAACGCTGTAATTAATGGTGCAATTATTTCATTTTGATATGCTGTTATTTCACAATACTTATAAAATAGGTAAATTTGATAAATATTCTAATCTCAAAATATGCCGCTGTATAATTCATCCTGTAAATGCATCAGTTTTGGATGTAAACTGTACAATTTCCAGTTATTTAAGTTCTTAAAAATAAATGGGATATTTAGTAATTTCAAAATTTTTCTAAATTGACTATTTTAAGATTTTTTAATTTTGTATTTAACATAATTATACTTTAGTCCCCCTCCCCCTCCACAAAAAGTACAACCAAATCTAAATTTTGTTTTTAAAGCTTTGTGCATTTATTAATAAAAACACTAGATTCAGTATTCTTATGTGACTGGAAAACTGGGGATTGTCAAGAAAAAATGACATGTGCTCAAAACGTCAGAGAAAATTAAAAAAATTTTCTCAAAGCTGGAAAAATCCTGGATTATTATTATTATTTTTTAAATTCTCTGTTAATGTGTAAGGATTCTCATGAGTTCCGAGCTCAGTCTACAAAAGAAAGTTGATTTGTCACCTGTAAGTTGAATTTTCGCTAAATATTTTTAAAATAAAGATGTTTTAGCTAATATAAATTTCTTGCCAGATAGCCGACACCTCTGCAAAAGAAATTATGAAGCATGCAAAAAAAAAGGGGGGGGGGAAGCTGTAGCTGAAATTAAAATGTTTTTAAACAAAAAAAATTGAAACACTCAAAACACTGCTTCTAAAACAATATCAGTAAATGACATGTTTGTTTCTAATTTATCATTTTTTAAGTATGAAATGATATAGATGTTCAATTTTATGATTTATTTTTATTTAAGAGGCAAGTTTACATTTTATTCTTATTAATGCATGAACGTGTATTATCTTTTGCTGTAAAAATTTTAATCATTAAAATCTAGAATTGTAATTCATATATATTTCTAAAAATGTCGTGAATTGTGGTCCGGGAATTGTAGAAAATATGATCTGGGAAAACCTGTAAAAGCCACAGAATTTTATTTAGAGTATGAACATTGTACATTGTTGGAGAATGTAATTTAATAGTGAATTAGTCTAAATACCAGAACTTAAAAAAAAAAAAAACATTGTTTAGTCTTTCAAATATTTATTGCAATTAAATTTTCATTAAGCCACATTTGCTAAAATGAAATATTGGCTGCAAATTTGATCCTACACAACTTAAATTAAAAGTAACCATTAGGCTTAACACTACTTTTCTGTTTGTTTTTTTATGAGGAGGGAGGAGACCCTGGTATTTTTCAAGAAATCTTGATGCAATTCTGGCTTGAAGTGAGGTTTGCCAAATGTTAATGAAAATTAAACTGAACGGTAATTTTTTTATACGGTCCTTGACATAAATAACTAAATCTTAAACTGATATTTTACCAAATGTTATAAACAGAAACCAATTGGGGTAGGGAAAAAAACAATTATTTTTGTCGTATAACAATTTTATGGCTTATTTAGGTATATATTTATGCTTTTCAGTACACATATTAAATGATTTAAAATTGCTTCTGATTATGTGCTTTAGATAAGTTCCTTGTTTGTATATACTAATGGATAAACTGCCTCTGAATATTAAATACAGCTATTTTTATGTAGAGGCCAATAGAGTATTCTGCTGTTAGTTAAATTTTGACTATGTACTCTGACAATATAGAGGTCAAATTAAAGTAGATCAAAATTTAATTTTTAACAAATAAAAATGTCATCTTTAAAACTGATGTAAGACTAATATTTGATTAAAAAATAATTTGTAGAAACAAAACAATAGTTTAATGATTAAATTTGTTATGTATCATAAATTAATATAGTGCAAAAACAGAATATTCTAATAATTTGTTCACTATTATTATTACTAAATAAGTTTTCCTCTTCTAAATAATCAAACTTTGTTGGCAAGACTTAACCATGATTTAGTTACATGGGTAGTGTTAACTCTAAGCCGCTTTAGCAGGGCACAATACCCTGCAGCCTTTATTTCTTTTTTGCACCCGGCAGCTCTTTTAAACCCTCCCAATGCACCTGTTTATATATATATATATATACACTTTTTGGCCGAATTATATTAATGAAGTAATTTTTAGGCCAAACATAGCCGAATGTTTTTTCAGAATGAAATGTTTTAAAAAATTAAAATTGCATACCTAGGCTGAATAATTGGTATTCGGTTATTTGGCCAAACCACTATTCGTTGCATCACTAGTATCAAGAATCTTAAATTTTATTGCTATACCCCTCTTCCAAAAAAAGTATAATGCCACACTATATCCAAAGGTCAGTGGTGGTTAATTTCTAGAAAATCTTATCAGCCAAGGATTTATTTTCCCAGCCAGTAAAATGCAACATACAGTTGAAAATTTTTATGATAAAATTTATGCAACTCAAAAATAGTTGATGCCGTATTTTGTGGAAGAAATGCCGCACTCCTCAAATTGGCCTGAATAACCTTAAAAATGTCGTAATCCCCGCACCTGTTGTAAACGCCGCATCCATCGGAACGCCACTTTTGTCGACAGCGTCACATTGACCTAACTTTAATCAAAGTTTTCTGAGTAGTGTAGGATGCCTCGTTTTTAATATCTTAAGATGTCTGAAGCTTTATTTAAAATATTTAAATCCAATTTTAAATATTTTTATGAATTTTTAAATTAAGGAAACTCTGTTGGTATTTAAAAAAAATCGTAAACACTGCACTTAGAAAAAAATCAACTTTTAAACTCTTAAATGCCGCGGCGTTTCTTCCATACAATATGGTACCTGCATTTTCATATATTTTTTTCCTGTAAAATTAACAAATATAAACAAGAGAGGAAAGTTTAATATAAAATAGAACTTAGTACCATGTTTGCATAACAGTAATTAGGAAATTTGAAAAATGTAGCTAATACTAAGAAAAAGTTTTTGCGTATCTCTATAGTTTGCAGTTTTCAAAGACTATTAAAAATTAACTCACCCTGTCAGAAAATTCACTCGCCAGTGACAAGTAAAGTGATGCATTTCCCCACCTCTACCAAAGGTTAATTTGTTTGCTATTTTTTTATTTTCTAATGCACTTTCAGTCACAAGATATTTTCTAAACTAGGCTTATCTCTGATTGTATGTAAAAGTTTAAATTTTCTTTCTATGGACATAATTGTTTAACAATCTGTTTTGTATGTATATTAGCTTTATATAAAAAGAAAAAATAAGTTAAACATTTTTCTAGAATCCAAATGTTGTTCAATCATGTTTTACACTTTCATAAGTTTTTATTTTGTTTAAATGATTAACACAGAGATAATGTGTTTAATATGTAAGCCTCCCCCTCGCCCTTAACAGCGTTCGAAATCCTTGGTGGTCCGCTGATCTGAGACCACTAAAAATTCAATCGGACCACTAATTTAAAAAATTTAGTGGTCCGCAGGGCAGGGTTGGATTTTTGACGTCAAAAAGTGGTTTTTGACATGACAAGCGTCAAAAACTGGTTTAAACTGTCATAAACTGGTTTAAACCGTCGAAAACTGTCATAAACTGGTTTAAACCGTCGAAAACTGCCAAATACATGTAACACACTAAAACATTTTAACAATAGGTAAACATTAAATAAGTCAATGATTTATGTGATCTTTTATTGAAATTTAATAATTTAAAAAATATTATTTGCAATAAAATATTTTTTTTTTGGACTTTTCAAACAGAAGAAAATAATTTTGTACAATTAAATAATCCGAAGCAATTTTACCCTGCAGCATGCTACAGCACACCACGTGTTTCACACATCTATTTATACCCAAAATATTTTCGAGTTTAGAGTGTATGAAGTGTTATGTTCTCTTAATTGATGCTGAGCTAGTAGGACTTGATAGCAAAAGCATTGCTAGATGAGCAAGTTTTGAAGCAGACTCAAAAAGCTGTTGCATTTAATGATACCTTTCCACCAAGCAATGGAGTCCTCTCTATAGCACTGAAATAAGAAGACGGGAAAGGGGATTGTTTAGCTTCATACACAATCAGTATGGGTAAGGATCCATAAATTTTCTCTGAAGCTCAAGTGCGAGCTGAATCAACTGATACAGCAGTCAACCCTTGCTCCTGATGGTTGGGATGCAAAGTATAAGCCAAACAATGGTATGGTTTCATGATTTGATCCCTTCTATTGTGCACTTTTTCAATATGGGCTTAAAGGAATTTCCTTTTAGATGATTGGCCAATTTTGTTCAGTTTTAAAATCGAAAACATTTTTATATATTGAAAGAAAGCATGTTTTAAAAAGATTTTGACTTTAAGCTTTTTTTTTTTTAATTTCTTCTCTTATTTTGTAAATGTTTAAAATTAATAATCCAATTTCAATTTTGAATGGAATGGTTATTGCCTAGACTGGAATAACATCGATGCATATTACCTTGTTATATATACAAAAAAATCTGCACTTTTCTAAGTTTTTTTTTTCCCCATAAAAAAAGCTAGCTAATGCTTTAAGCTCTCAAAAGTAAGAGAAATTAAAATGATTTTAAGTAAGAGAAAAAATGTACAGCTCAGGTGAGCTTAATGTCTACTTTTTAGAAAAACACAATTTTACAAAAAAAATTTAAAAATTTTACCCTGTTAAAAAGTTGTACTTAACAATAATACTTTACTATGTACTAATTACTAATGTACAGTAAGAGTGAATTTAAAATATTACATGTAATGTTGTCATGTGTGACATTTAATTTGAATTTTTACAGATCAATTTAGTATTTGAGGTTTTTGACATGAAGGTTTAAACTATGGTTTAAACCCGACATAAACTGACACATGTCAAAAACCTGCCAACCCTGTAATTATTACTAATACTAATTACAGTAATAGGGAATTTTAAATATTACATCTAATGTGTGACATTTAATGTGAAATTTTACAGATCACTGTAGTATTTGAGGTTTTTGACGAGGTTTTTGACAAGGGGTTTTTGACATGACGGTTTAAACCACAGTTTAAACCGTCAAAAACTGACACGTGTCAAAAACCTGCCAACCCTGCCGCAGGGCCAGTAACTTTTTTCCCTCTCTGACAGGTAAATGTAAATTTTCCCGTCCCTGAGAAAACCGAAACCAAACACCAACCACTGAATTTTATTTTATTTAAAAAAATAAATATATAAAAAAATGCAGTAAAACTTAGTCAGTTGAAATAAATAGTCGAAAATAAAATACATAATTAATAATTTTATAGTTTTTGTTTATGTACAGTTTATTTAATTTTTAGCAAATCATAATTTTATATTTTATTATGCTGCCGAAAATTTTGGATAACTAAAGTTTGGTTTATGTTCTAGGAGGAGGAGGGGAAGGGTGTCACTCAAAGGGTTAAAGGTACTTAGTAGAATTTTATGCAGCGGGCCAGTGACGATGTGTGCGGACCAGTAAACTCTGATGTTTACTAGTCCTTGGGACCAGTGACTTTTTTTTTGCGAATTCTACCGCTGCTTAACATATAAAGATGGAAAGGATATTGTTAACATCAGGGTTCTGTCCAGACTTTTCTCACAGGGTCCTGTTTTTGTAAAATTGTGAAGTTTTTCTTATTTTTGTGAAAATTCTAGTCATAATTTTGTGAATTTTAAATTATCGATGTCTTCATGTTCCATCCTTCATATATAAAAAGCTAAGTAATATGCTCTTTGGTGAGTGCAACTGCTTACTTGCAGGCCAGATTTTATTTCTAAATGACTAAATTTGAGAAAAGTTCAATTTGAAGGTGAAAAAATTCTGTGAAAGGTCTATTTAAGAGACAAATAATTTTGTGAAGGGTCCTGTTTTGAGATAAAATCTTTTGTGAAGGGTCCTTTTTGGGGATAAAAAATTTTGTGAAGGGTCCTGTTTTAAGATAAATTATTTTGTGAAGGGTCCTTTAAAGGACCTAAAATTTTCCTAAACATATCACTGAACATGGTTACAAAAAGAGATGAGAAAATATGGTGTAACATAAAATTGTAACCATGAAATGCAGTTTGGCCCCTAGAAAAGAAAAAAAAAAATGCAAGTATGTCCTCTTACGCCTTACCCAGCAACAGAATTTTTTTCTGCAGTCTGCAACACAAGTAGAAACTTTAAAAACAGTCTGCAGAACTTAAGGACAAACGCCTTCTTTCCAATCGCTGATGCACTCTCCCCCCCTCCAGTATTTGCGATTAACATAAAAGGAAAGTACTTTTTTAAATAATTTACCTTTGTCCTAAAAATTTTTAACATCACTATCTGAAAAATCTTTCGTAAAATTTGTCAAAATTTCTGTGAAGTTAGAAAACAGAATAACAGTAAAAATAACATATGAACACCATTTTCTAAAATTTTTGAAAAGATTGATACAATGTGATAATATCAAAAATTATATATAGATGTGATAATACAGGGATGAAAGTGCACTAAAGCCACTTTGAATCAGCAAAAATCTAATTTTGTAGCAGCAAAAATCTAATTTTTTAGCAATAAAAGCTGTTATTGGAGCAGATTGAAATTCTTAGAAAATCAAATTTGAGTAATTCATGCAAATACTATAAGTAACTCTAATACAATGTTTTATTTAGCAATCTTAGCTAGTTGTGCAATTCAAAATTTAACATTCTTTCACTCAAAACATGGCTAACGAATATTTAACCTGCCACTCAGCTGTAAAAAAATCTCGTGAAAACATCAATGTTGCAGCAAATTTTTCCGTGATTTTTTGACGGAATTCACTTTTTTTCCCTCGATGCTTTTGTACGAAATTTTGTGCGTTTTTTCGCAATCTTTCGACGACGTTAGCGTTTTTTTTCGCTACCTTTCGACGATGTCTGCCTTTTATTATTGTGATCTTTCAATGATGTTCGTATTTTTTCGCAATCTTTCAATGATGTTCGCTTTTATTCGCGATCTTTCGATGACGTTAGTGTTTTTTTTTTTTTGCGATCTTCAGACGATGTTCGCGTTTTTTTTTTTTTTTTTTTTTTTTTTTTTTCGGGATCTTTTGACGAAATTCTCGTTTTTTGCCGATTCTTTGAAAAAAATACGCTTTTTCTCCACGATCTTTTGACGATATAAGTGTTTTTTCGCGATCTTTTAGCGAAATGCATGTTTTTTTAGCGATCTTTGCGCGAAATTAGCTTTTTCCCATGATTTTTCGATGAAATTTGCATTTCTTCCGCGATCTTTTGACAAAATTCGCGTTTTTTCCGCAATCCTCTAACAGAATTCGCGTTTTTCCTCGATCATTTGTCCAAATTAACGTTTTTTCCCCGATCATTTGACGAAATTCTCGTTTTCGCCATCTTTTGACGAAATTCGCCTATTTTCCACGATCTTTTGATGAAAATCTCCTTTTTTTAACCATCCTTCGATAAAATCTGCATTCTTTCCGCGATCCTTTGACGAAATTTGTGTATTTTCCGTATTCTAGAATTTCTTTTTCCAGACTTACTGATTAGTTGACAATATAGAGAATCACCTATTAGATTGGCACATGGTCATTTGACACCGTCTGCATAACCCTTACTGTGGCTTTGGCTAATGCTAAATCGAACTGGTGTTGGGTTACTATTTCACGAATTTCATCGAAAGATCATGGAAAAAGCACGAATTTCATCGAAAGATCACGGAAAAGCACGAATTTCATCGAAAGATCATGGAAAAAGCACGAATTTCATCGAAAGATCACGGAAAAGCACGAATTTCATCGAAAGATCATGGAAAAAGCACGAATTTCATCGAAAGATCACGGAAAAGCACGAATTTCATCGAAAGATCACGCAAAAAGCACGAACTTCATCGAAAGATCACGCAAAAAGCGCGAACTTCATCGAAAGATCACGCAAAAAGCGCGAACTTCATCGAAAGATCACGCAAAAAGCGCGAACTTCATCGAAAGATCACGCAAAAAGCGCGAACTTCATCGAAAGATCACGCAAAAAGCGCGAACTTCATCGAAAGATCACGCAAAAAGCGCGAACTTCATCGAAAGATCACGCAAAAAGCGCGAACTTCATCGAAAGATCACGCAAAAAGCGCGAACTTCACCGAAAGATCACGCAAAAAGCGCGAACTTCACCGAAAGATCACGCAAAAAGCGCGAACTTCACCGAAAGATCACGCAAAAAGCGCGAACTTCACCGAAAGATCACGCAAAAAGCGCGAACTTCACCGAAAGATCACGCAAAAAGCGCGAACTTCACCGAAAGATCACGCAAAAAGCGCAAACTTCACCGAAAGATCACGGAAAAAGCGCAAACTTCACCGAAAGATCACGGAAAAAGCGCAAACTTCACCGAAAGATCACGGAAAAAGCGCAAACTTCACCGAAAGATCACGGAAAAAGCGCAAACTTCACCGAAAGATCACGGAAAAAGCGCAAACTTCACCGAAAGATCACGGAAAAAGCGCAAACTTCACCGAAAGATCACGGAAAAAGCGCAAACTTCACCGAAAGATCACGGAAAAAGCGCAAACTTCACCGAAAGATCACGGAAAAAGCGCAAACTTCACCGAAAGATCACGGAAAAAGCGCAAACTTCACCGAAAGATCACGGAAAAAGCGCAAACTTCACCGAAAGATCACGGAAAAAGCGCAAACTTCACCGAAAGATCACGGAAAAAGCGCAAACTTCACCGAAAGATCACGGAAAAAGCGCAAACTTCACCGAAAGATCACGGAAAAAGCGCAAACTTCACCGAAAGATCACGGAAAAAGCGCAAACTTCACCGAAAGATCACGGAAAAAGCGCAAACTTCACCGAAAGATCACGGAAAAAGCGCAAACTTCACCGAAAGATCACGGAAAAAGCGCAAACTTCACCGAAAGATCACGGAAAAAGCGCAAACTTCACCGAAAGATCACGGAAAAAGCGCAAACTTCACCGAAAGATCACGGAAAAAGCGCAAACTTCACCGAAAGATCACGGAAAAAGCGCAAACTTCACCGAAAGATCACGGAAAAAGCGCAAACTTCACGGAAAAAGCGCAAACTTCACGGAAAAAGCGCAAACTTCACGGAAAAAGCGCAAACTTCACGGAAAAAGCGCAAACTTCACGGAAAAAGCGCAAACTTCACGGAAAAAGCGCAAACTTCACGGAAAAAGTGCAAACTTCACCGAAAGATTACAGAAAAAACACTACTTTCATCAAATGATCACGGGTGAAAAACTCTAATTTCATCAAATGATGTGGGGGGGAACACTAATTTCATCAAAAGATTGCAGTAAAGGCGTGAATTTTTGTCAAAGGATCGCGGAAAAAACGTGAACTTTTGTCAAAGGATCGCGGAAAAAACGTGAACTTTTGTCAAAGGATCGCGGAAAAAACGAACTTTTGTCAAAGGATCGCGGAAAAAACGTGAACTTTTGTCAAAGGATCGCGGAAAAAACGTGAACTTTTGTCAAAGGATCGCGGAAAAAACGTGAACTTTTGTCAAAGGATCGCGGAAAAAACGTGAACTTTTGTCAAAGGATCGCGGAAAAAACGAACTTTTGTCAAAGGATCGCGGAAAAAACGTGAACTTTTGTCAAAGGATCGCGGAAAAAACGTGAACTTTTGTCAAAGGATCGCGGAAAAAACGTGAACTTTTGTCAAAGGACCGCGGAAAAAACACAAACTTCGTTAAAGGATTGCAGAAAAAATCTAATTTCGCCAAAGGATTGCGAATAAAACCCACAAATTTTGTCGAAAGACCGATGCAAAACCGCAATTTTTTTCTAAGGGCACAGAAAAAACCCATAATTAGTGCCGGGAGGAGATCTCCCCTGACCTTCCCCTCTGCTGTAACATTTCAGAAAATTTACAGGGTTGCCATGCCACCTGGAAAACTGGGAAAACACAGGGAATTTTAAATTACCCTCCAAAAACAGGGAAAATGCAGGGAATTTTGAAAAATTCCAAAAAAATCTGGAATACACAGGGATTTTTTTTTTCTGGTATTTTCAAACATAAATTATTTTTTCTCGGCTTTTTCTTTTTTTTTTAAACTCTGAATCATCCCAGATTTAGTTATATATTGGAATTTAGATTTTTATGTAAAAGGAACAGTTGAATTTTTGTTTGCAAGGTATTCTCATAGACTTTCTCAAGAACTCAATTTAATTTTTTTCGATCAGATTTTTAATCTGTGTAATGTAATAATTGATTTGATATCAGAAACAATACTACAACCACATATATTCTACAAATCCAATCGATTCTGCTTTAATGACCAATCAGTTATCCAAAATATATCTATCTTCAATTTTTTTCCATGATCGTTTTATAAAATTCGTGGTTTTTTCATGATTTCTCCCCCCCCCCCCTGAAATTAATGTTTTTTGCTTCGCTTGATTGTTGATTCTTTTTTCAACTGATTTATCAAATTGGCGATATTCTTTCGCGGCCGATCAACAAAATTAGCTATGTTTGTTTGTGCAATCTTGACGAAGTTCATGATACTTTTTATGCAATCTTTTGACGAAATTTGCGTTTTTCCCACTGACCGATGGATGAAATTTTTTTTTTTTTTTCCCTTGCAATCGATTGACGATTTTTGTGATATTTTCCAGCAACTTATTGGGACATTTTGAGGGATTTTTTTTTTAGATTCATTGAAGAATTTCGAAGGGGCTCCCCGCGTTTGATCGCTGATTTTTGCGGCTATTTCCCCGCAGTTGATTAACATAATTGCCGATAGTTTCCAGCTACCTATCAGCGATTTTTTGTAGGTTTTATTTTTTGGACTGATTGACTAATTTCCGAAGTTTTTTTCCACTCTGTGTACAAATTTCGCAATTTTTTTCCTTGCGATTGATTAACAAATTTCGTGAATTTTTAATTTCTTTTCTTGCGACTGATTGATGATTTTCGTGTTATTTTCTAGCAAATGTTTGTCGAATTTTGTGGAGTTTTCCCGCCACCAGCCGACTATTTTCGAGGTTTCTCCCCAGTGACCTACTGGAGAATTTCGTAATTGTTTTCCTATGATCGATTAACATAATTGGCAATATTTTCCTGCTACATTTTGAGGGTTTTATTCTTGAGACCGATTGGGTAATTTCCAGGGCTTACTGGCAGAACTCGCGTTTTTTTTTTTTTTTTTTTTTTTTTTCATGCTAACGTAAACGATTTACGCAATTTTTTTCTGTGAACGATTGACAGATTTAGCAATTTTTCCCCTGCGAGCGATTGGAGATTTTTTTTTTTAGTTTTTCATGCATTAGATTAAAGAAATTCACGATTTTTTCTCGCGTCTGGCTGAAACAGTTTGTTTTTTCCGACTGACTGGTGAATTTTGCAACATTTTTTTTTTTTTTTTTACGATCGATAGACTAATTTTACGATATTTTCCCGCAATCAATTCTAGAATTTCAGATCCAAAGACCAGTTTCAGAATTTCGAATTTTTTTGCGACCTATTGTTAAAATTTGTTAATTGGA
Organism: Maratus speciosus; assembly: GCA_963932465.1. NCBI lineage: Eukaryota > Metazoa > Arthropoda > Arachnida > Araneae > Salticidae > Maratus > Maratus speciosus. The sequence continues at coordinate 518,003,855 of OZ010789.1, read as the reverse complement.
ATATGCCGACGACAAAATTTCGCCCATTCAAAATGGGCAGGGTGCATTAAAATAATTACCATTTAAATTAAATATTAATACTAAAGAATAATTATTTTGGTTAAAAAAAATAAAGCTAAAAATCCATGGTCCGAAGGGGAATTCTTATCAATTATTTTGTCAATGAATTTACAAACAGCCCAATCTTTTATATTGTGACCTCTTCGCTCAAAATGCCAGTCACTCTGTTCACAGAAATAATGTGGCATTGCTTCTGAAACAACTGAATTGCATTTTGTAAAGAGAGTTCCATTCATGGGTATCATCATTAACACGTTAAACGCCACGTCAGCCACTGGTGACTGACAGCAAACTTTCCGCTTAAAACTAATCATTCACTGATGGCTGACGTCTAAAATATGATACAAAACTGAAAAACTATACATTGTTTTAAATAATTACTGAACAAATATTTAAAATTTACCTACCTTTTATTTATTATAGGATTATACCTTCTTAAAAATTACTTTAAACATTGTAAGTTTTCAGCGCTTCAGTGTCGGTCATCGTGGCACTCAATGTGTTGAAGCCAGTGAGTTTTTACCGCGGTCCTTTGACGAAATTCTCGTTTTTTCCCCATTCATTTGACAAAATTTCAATTTTTTCTTGCGATCCTTTGATGAAATTCATATTTTTTTGCAGAGCTTTGACAAAATTAGTTTTTTCCTCTATTCTTTTATGAAAATTGGATTTTTTTTTTCAGAATCTTTTGACAAAATTCAGGCTTTTTCCGCTATGTTTTTGAAAAATTATTTCTTTTTCTTGCACTCCTTTGAGGAATTTGTATTTTTCTGCAAGTCTTTGATGAAATTCTTGCATTTCCCGCAGCACTTTGACGAAATCCGTATTCTTTTTTGCAATCCTTTGACAAAATTAGTTTTTTCACACAATTCTTCTACAAAAGTTTTTTTCCCCCCATCTTTTGACGAAATTAGAGTTGTTTTCACTATGCTTGTATAAAATGTGTTGTTTCCCCATGCACATTGACGAAATTGCATTTTTTCTATGATTCCTTGATGAAATTCTTTTTTTTTATTTTTACGATCCTTTGCGGAAATTAGTGTTTTTTCTGCAGTCCTTTGATGAAATTTGTGTTTTTTGCACGATGCTTTGATGAAATAGATATTTTTTCTGTGAACAATTGACGAATTTTTTTTTTTTTTTTTTTTTTTTTTTTTTTTTTTTTTTTTTCCGGGAGATGATTTGTAAAAATTCGTAATATTTTTAACACTAGAACCGCGGTACTTTCGGTATACCTAGAACCGCAGAGCGGGTCAGTTTGACGCAAGATAGAAAAAATATATAAATATGCATAAATGTATCTTAATTAACTAAAATAGTATATTTTCATATAATAATCGATTTTTCAATACGTTTACATTATATTTAATAGATTTTTCCATGCATTTACATTACATTTGATATAAAAAATCAGCTCAGATTACCAGTTATTTTAGAAAGTGATTTCTTCCACATTGTAGTTTCTTAAGTATAACATATACTTTACCCAAAAATAAACGTAGACTTCATAACTTTAACGGAAAATAGATTCTCATTAAAATAAGTTTAGACATAATTTCTAATAATAAAGATACATAAAAAATAGATATACGAGTTAATTACTAGTTTAACAGATTTGTTTAATCCAATTTATTGTGTGCATCGCATGCAAAACTTAGCAATAAATTTTATATGTTTACCACAAATGGGTGCATTATATTATATAAAAATATCGTCAGTTTTAATTTCACATTTTGAAGTGTGACACCGGGCTCGTTTACACTAAGTTTGAGGTTTTCCGTCGTTTTCAGTGGTTGCTTCTCACCCAAATGACACCTTTTTTTCACCTACAGAGAACACACTTTTCTCCTAATTATTCAACAAAGTCCTGAATAAATTACCGTCTACAAATAGAATGTCTAGTTACGACTTTGTATAGAACCCAAGCTTTGATAGCTGCAAGAATCAAAATATTATAAAATACATGCACCGCCCACCTATGTGAAACAGTCTTGACAGTATACATCCTGGTCAATCTGATAAATCACATCTACACCGAATATAGTTGCTTTGCAGTAATCAACTGCATTTTTTAGAATTATCTAAAACCAATCTTTGAATGCAGTGTACTGTTCATCAACAAAACATATTTATATGCTTTTTTCTGGTAATCAGTATGGGTTAGTACAATAGTCGCCTGATATTTTGATTTTGACATTTTTACAGAGAACTCGTATTTCTTTTCACGAAGGTTTTACAGTTCCTACAAAGTTGCTGTTTTTGGATTTCAATGCCTTTGCAAGTTTTATAAGTCATGGTGTATAATTAGTTTTCAGTGGCATGATTACAGATATCAGAAATCGTGTCAAATTTGTCTGTCTTTAGATGACTTGATCGGTTTGATTTTATATCGAACTTATAAGGTTCCCATTATTTCAAGAAATTTGTCTTTTGGTATTGTAAGCTTACGATTTCGTGACATCTTATCTATACTTACAATAAATGCAGGATAAAACTAACTTCAAGAATTCTTATCTGTTGTAAATTTCCATTGCATTCGAATACTCCTTTACACTGAGGATATATGTGGGACTCACAACCATTGTAAGACAAGTTCCCACTTTGAAAAAAAGTAAGATAGCCCATTTAGAAGGTGAATAAAATCTGTTTTATCTACTCCCACAGTAAACCAATTCTGTAACTAGATGACATATATGAGAAAGTATGTGAAAATAGACTTGGTTCACTGTGGGAGTGGATAAAACTGATTTTATTCACCTTCTAAATGCACGTAGATTGTTTTTTCAAAATGGACTTTGTTTACTATGTTTGCGAGTCCCTCATATGTCGTTACTTCTGAGAAAATGCATCTCTTTTTCCTCATTTATGCGAAAAAACCTATAACGGGTCAAATTGACCCGCTTCGCGGTTCTAGGTATAAGTGGTTATAATTGGGAATTTATTTATATTATGCGTTTTTACATTTGATAAGTCGTTGCTTACCTTAAAATATTAAGTCAGAACAGGAAATGTTTTTCCAATTACTATTTTTGGCGCGATGACAAATTAAACATCGATTCGGGTCAAATTGACCCGCTCCGTGGTTCTAGTGTTAAGTGATATTTTTATGGTTGAATTTTCTGACTGATGGCCGATTTTAAATTTTCGGAAAATTCAGAACAGAATCACCTCTGGCAAACAATAAATATATCGTGTACATAAAATTGGAGAATATTTTTAATTTTTCGGTATATTTTTTAAAAAAAATTTCTTTTTTTTCTAAATATTTTCCCGCAAAGTTCCGAATTTTGCAGAAAATTTTCTGTGTATGCATGCGTCTATATTATACAACTCTGATGTGAATTAATAAGAGCCTTTTAACTGAATTGCAAAAAATATTTTAATGTTTTTGAAACAGGAAATATGATAAAAATTGGAAATTGTGAAAACGCAATTCTAGGCACTTGTAAAAATTGTGAAAAAATATTTTGTTGCTTTAAATTTTTGAAAATTTTATTATACGAATAGAAGTTTAAAACAGTTTTGAAATTATATATTTAAATATAATAAATTTAAATTTAACAGAATTTATAATTTCTTCTTTTAAATTTCCATAGGATTTATCCAACTGTGGGACACCAGCCCCCTTAATTAAGAAGCTGCAGGTTTATCAGGACTGCTGAATTGTGTAATTAATGTAAGTACATTTTATTGTTTTTTTAATTAACAGTAGAGTCAGGTGGGTATAAAATAGTTATAAAATGAACTTTTTTATTCTTAGTTTGCCAAGAATATATTTTAATCTGCAAAAAAATTACATTGAAAGTGCTAATGTGCCAGTACTCTCAAAAAATAGTAAACATCAGCAAAGTACTATGTTATTAGAAACTAGTCATCCTTGGTGACCAGTTTCGTCTCCCTTAAATTCTTGCTAAGCATTGTATCATGTTACTTTTATTCATAATTTAATTTACATGATCAAATTATATGAAGTTAAATTAATTAAATGATAATGTTTCTCACAAATTAGTTTTTAACATAAAATGTAATTGTTAATTTGCATGAAAGTAAATAAAAGGTAAAATTTTGATCTAGTTAGAAATTTTATTTTCATGAATACAGGGGCGTAGCTACCGTGGAGCAGTTGGAGCAAAGTGCTCCAGGCGCACGAATCCTAAGGGCGCAAAATTAGAAAAAAGTGAAATAAAGATTTCTTAAAATATTTGCATTTTTTTTTCATTATTAATCAGACATTATAGATTAATTTTGTTACAATCAGCGTATTCCTATGATATTTTACCTTGTGTTTAACCTCAACTATTTCGATTTAAAACATATTTTCATTCACAGTTGAAAGAAATGAATTCTATTCAGGAAGTTTTAATTTTAATTCATACCATATTGCAGCCCCAAGTAACTTCTCCACAGTGGCGTAGCTACATATTCAGCGCCCTGGAGCAAGTAAAGTTTGTGCGCCCTCTTGTCACTCAAAAAAGTTCTGCGTAATTTTGTTTTGAAGTTACACATATAGTATATGTAACTAGCTGACCCGCCCGGCATTGCCCGGGGCCATTATAATAACGTAAACAAAACTCAAGTTTGTATGATTTTATACAGTAGCGCTCAAAAGTATTTTGACAACCTTATATTCTCTCTTATTTTATTTAATATAAAAATGTAAAAGGAAATATATTCCCTATAATTGAGAACGCTATGACTGCAGTTATTTAAATGTATCAAGTTTCAACTTGTTTGTTTACATTCGGCGCCACCGAAGAAATATGACTCTCCCTTAGCTCAAAAGTATTTTGACAATTAGTTTGCATTTAATTTTTGAAGGTGTTAGTGGCGCTATAGCTTCGATTAGTGTTTATATTGACTTATTCTGATTATTTTTAAGGATCAGGAATACCGAAATGTAAAAAATATTGAAGTGATTCTAGAAAAGCCGCTGTAAATGCGATTAAGAAAGGTAGACTGCAAGCAGAACTAGCTCGTTCTTTTAACGTGTCTCGGCATTTTTTATTACATAGAATAAAGTTTTTAATAAACAGATATACATCGCAAATAAGTCTCAAAGTGGCCATCCGAAAAAAACAACTTGCAATGTTGACTGTATTATAAAAATGATATCTAAAAGTGATTGTCGTAAGTCCGCGGTAATAATAAAAAATGAATTGAAAGAAAATTACGGCATAGACATACACGTTTCATCAGTCAAACGACGCCTAAACCTCTATGGTTTACACGGCAGAAGACTAGCAAAAACACATTTGTTATCTACTAAGTATAGGAAGGCTAGAGTTGCATTTGTAAAACGGCATAACCCTTTCATGGGCAAAGCAATTCTATTGCTAAAGTGAGGAAATTAATGACTGACACCGGAATATGAAAACAAATTTATTTATAAATATGAAAAAGCTATATTTCACACACATGATAAACCGATTTTTTTTAAACCAAAATTCTGGTGTCAATCATTAATTTCAACACTTCAGCAATGGAATTGCTTTGCCCCTGTAATGTTTATGCCGTTTTACAAATGCAACTCTAGCCTTCTTATTCTTATTAAATTAGATACGTGTTTTTGTTGGACTTCTACCATGTAAACCATGGACATTTAGGCGTCGTTTGACTGATGAAACGTGTATGTCTATGCCGTAATTTTCTTTCAATTCATTTTTTATTATTACAGCGCACTTACGACACTCACTTGTAGATATCATTTTTATAATACAGTCAACATTGCAAGTTGTTTCTTTTTCGGATGGCCACTTTGAGGCTTATTTTCGATGTATTTCTGTTTATTAAAAACTTTATTCCATGTAATAACAAGCTGCCGAGACACGTTAAAAGTCTGCTTGCAGTCTACTTTTCTTAAGTGCATTTACAGCGGCTTTTCTAGAATCACTTCAATATTTTTTACATTTCGGTATTCCTGATCCTTAAAATTAATCACAATAAGTCAATATAAATACTAATCGAAGCTATAGCGCCACTGACACCTTCAACAATTAAATGCAAACTAATTGTCAAAATACTTTTGAGCTAAGGAGGAGTCATATTTCTTCGGTGGCGCCGAATCTAAACAAACAACTTGAAACTTGATACATTTGAATAACTGCAGTCATAGTGTTCTTTATTATAGGGACTATATTTTCTTTTACATTTTTATATTAAATAAAATAAGAGAGAATATAAGGTTGTCAAAATACTTTTGAGCGCTAGTGTATATTCTGAAAATAGTTCAAATGAACCTGGTCTTAGGGGTGGCCCACTACCTTCGGCAGCGTCTAGTGTGTTCCCGACAAACCTCTTTCTGAACGAATCTGTGGCCTGGGTCCCCGTTACCAAAGACAGTGTATGCCAGGAGTGTTCCATACGCGACGGAGACAATCGAAAACCATGTTGAATCTGTCGAATCGCGTAGTAATAGAGCCCATAGAACCCGAGATACGAATGCGAAACCTGGCGGTGTAACTATAACTTTTAAAACAATCGTAAGCTTAGTTGAATGAACCAATTCCCGTTGAAATCGGGCACTAGAACCCGAGGAAAGAATGCGCCCCCAAACAGTAGAAGGTGCTTGTGGCCCCACCCCCTGTAAATTTAACGAATTACCTCTAAGATTAACGCGATATTTAATTTACGGATGAAATCCCACCCCCTCTAAAGTTTACCACTTACCTTTAACAGTAACGCGAATTTTAATTCACGGCTGCACTGAGTAAACGTAAGTTGATGCGGAAAAAGAAGATTGATATTCGAAAAAGGTAGTAGCTGGAGTATAAAGAAATTTTTTAGTGGTTTATAAAGTAGCCGGAGGACCCTAGAAAATTAAAAGACAATCAGATAATTTTTAAAGAAACTGCACCAAGGACCCTAAGAAGGCGATTAACATTCAAAATTGGTGATAGCTGCAATGTGAGTATTTTTATTTATTCATGTAGTAGCTAGAGGACGTAAGTTTTTAGGAAAAAATACTAGTAAATTGAACCATTTTTAAGGGTGCTATAATAGGGAAACCAAAAGGAGCCAACTGATAACTGAGAGCAAGGCCTAAGATGAAAACATGTTAAAAGGTCCTAGTACTTAGCGCTTTAGATATTCAATTAGTCGAAATTAAGCATACGGTATAAGTATTAATCAACAGATATTTTTCCAAAGAAAACCTTAAAAAAGACCTCTAGGGTCCCAATAAAAAATGAAGTTGTTGGATCGGGGAGAGAAGTCCAAGACTCAGTTGTGAAGCTATACAATGAGAGTCTGACACAATTAGGGGGTGAAAATGCATGGTGCACAAAAAGTTACCCTAGGGGGCCAGTGTCTTAACTCAAATGTAGAAACAGAAGAAAAACTAAATGGAAAAAGAACCCCCAAAAAGAAGATCGGATTAAAAGGGGGCAATTTATTAGCAATTTAGGGCACAAAACTTCAAGTGGCCCTGTACCAAGCCCCAGGGTCCAGGGTCTCAACTGGAATGTAGCTGGGCAAAAGGAAATTTATTAGTATTTTATATAGTAGTCAACGGGCGCTAGAACTACGTTAAAGAAAATTGCAAGAGAATCGTATCATTTTTAAAAAAAGCTTAACCAAGGGACCCAAGAAGGCGATTAATATTCAAATTTGGTGGTAGCTGAAGTCTAAAAAAATTCTTTGTCGTTCGTTTAGTAGCTGGATTTCCTAAGATGTTGTTACAAAGAAAATGATAGTGAATCAGACCATTTTTAAGGGATATATAATAAGAGGTCAAAAAGGGGTCAACTGATAGTTGAGAGTACGGCCCTAAGATGAAAACATGTTAAAAGATTCTAGTACTTAGCGCTTTAGATCTCAATAAGTCGAAATTAAGCATAGGGTATGTATTAATCATTCGAATAAAATTTTAAAGAAGCGCGAAAAAAAAGTGAGGAAAATTCTTAAAAATGGGCACTAAGTGCCCAATAAAAATATGAGGGTGTTGGCCCGTTGGGAGAGGAGTCCAACTCTCAATTTCAAAATTATGCATTGAGAGGTTGATAATATTGTGGTGTGAAAAATGCATGGCGCACAAAAATTTCAAGGGGCCCAGGGTCTTAACTGGAATGTAGAAACGGAAAATAACTAAATGGGAAAAGGGCCCCCAAAAAGACGAAGATCGGATAAAAAGGGGGAAAGTTATGAGCAATTCAGGGTATAAAAACTGAAAGGGGCTTTGGGGAGCCGGTCATAAACAATTAAAAATCTGAGCTCCAGGCGCATCAGGACCTGTCTTGGATTACCCTCACCCAAATTTTCAGACTTCTACTTGCAATAGATTTCGCTAACCACCACACACAGAGCGAAACTTTCTTTTATTAGTATATACTAGCTGACCCATTCGGTGTTGCCCGGAACCGTGATAATATTCTTAAATGAACTTGAAATTTCTATGATTTTATTTCTTAAGACTGTTCTTAAATCCGAAGGGGCAACTTTATGACATACGTTTTAATTGATTTTTGCTCGAGAACACATGAAACTGGTAGGTGTTGTTATTCAGAAACTTTGTAATCGAAAGACGTTTTCCGTACTTTTTGTAAACACAATAGATCTTACAGAAAGCGCTATCAAAGTTGGCGTTTTCAATGGAATTTCCCGACGAAAGCAGAAAAACCAGTCAACGAAGGGAGAAAAAACGTCTTGTCATATATCTTTAACACGATTTTGTCGGAAATACGTGCTCGATGACTGTGTGAAAAATCGGTTTAAAAAAACAGTCCTGTTCTAAGGTATAAACAAAATACCTGACCGCCGTTCTGATTATAACATCTATAGATAATATTTAAACAGTCCCGTTTTCATATTAAAATGTAATTTTTAACAAAAAAGAATGATTGACTTTCTTTGCCGAAAATATTCTTTATAAATATTTTTGTACATCAAGCGCAAAAATCAATGTAATAAAATTTTTTATAAAGGAAATTACAATTGCAGCATTGTACGAATACACGAAGCCTACACATTTCAAACAAATACTTGATAAATAATTTTACAAAAAACTAAATAAAATAAAATACGTATATATATATATATATATATATATATATATATATGTAAAGAGAGTCAATGCTCTTTGGTACCAGACAGGCTGAAAATTCTTGGGGCAGACCACGTCGCTAATAGTCACAGACAAAATTACAGAATATATACGTTAGGTTTAAAAAAATTTAAATAGTCCTCTGAAGCAAAGAAACTTTCAAGAAAAATAATCAATTCTTCTGCCTTGCAAAGAGAAATAAGAATCATTAATAAAAGATGCTTCAAAAAAGTTATTTTTTTTTTTTAAATTATTAAATGATTTAAGACTTTTCATATCTAATGCTTATAGCAAATTTTAAACCTATTGGCTTCACCTGAGGGAGGGAACAGCTTTACCTGGATTTGGGCACACCGACCCGCAGGTCGGTTGCCCGGCGGGCAAGTCTGAGTCTGCCAGAATGTGACTTAATTTAGTAAAATTCTATTTTTTTTATTTTTTTTAATTTATAGGCCTTGTTTCGACATTGGCGGAATAAAAATTTGTTGAAACTTATTAGTCCAGGCAATAGGGAATTTTACCTAGCAAAATTAATGGTAGTACTGGAAATCGGCTTTCTAGATGTTTTTTGGGTCGCTGAATCCGAATTTGTAACATCCCACCAAAATTTCCCCCGGCAACACCCCCAAATTTTGGTAAAAAGACCCCCAAAAAGGTTTTTATTAAAAAAATCAATTTTTTTATTGTTTTAGGGGAAAAGTATCTAGAAATTTAGAAAGTAGACAAAATTTTCAACAAATTAGATATATGACATTATGACTTAGGATGAAGGGGAAGGGGGGAATCTGCCTCGGAACATGCGCGTGGTGCTGCGTGGACTAAGTTGTGCAATTCCACTTAACCACTCACACGTTTACATTCGCCCTCCCATCTCCCCTCCGAACTTTCCTTATAAGGTTTACTTTAAGTTTTTTGGGTCACTGAATCAGAATTTTTAACTTATCCCCAAAATTCCCCCCCCCCCCTAAAAGAGTTGTTATTAACTTAAATTTCTTATTGTTTTAAGGGAAAAGCATTATGAAATTCAGAAACTAGACAAAATTTGCAACAAATAGGATATATGACATTATGTCGTAGGATAAACGGGGAGAGAGGGGGCTGCCTTGGAACATTCCCGCGCGCTTTTCTCAAAAAACAAATTTTTTCAAAAAATCAATTTTTTGAGCGGTTGCCAGTTGAAATTTTGGTGGAAAGTTACAAATTCGGATTCAGCGACGCAAAAAACATAAAGTGAGTCGAAATCCCACCAAAATTTCACCCGGCAACCCACCAAAAAATTTATTTTTTGAAAAAATTTGTTTTTTGAGAAAAGCGCGCGGGGAATGTTCCGAGGCAGCCCCCTCTCTCCCCGTTTATCCTACGACATAATGTCATATATCCTATTTGTTGCAAATTTTGACTAGTTTCTGAATTTCATAATGCTTTTCCCCTAAAACAATAAGAAATTTAAGTTAATAACAACTCTTTTAGGGGGGTTCGGGGGGGGGGGAATTTTGGGGGTAAGTTAAAAATTCGGATTCAGTGACCCAAAAAACTTAAAGTAAACCTTATAAGGAAAGTTCGGAAGGGAGATGGGAGGGCGAATGTAAACGTGTGAGTGGTTAAGTGGAATTGCGCAACTTAGTCACGCAGCACCACGCGCATGTTCCGAGGCAGATCCCCCCTTCCCCTTCATCCTAAGTCATAATGTCATATATCTAATTTGTTGCAAATTTTGTCTACTTTCTAAATTTCTAGATACTTTTCCCCTAAAACAATAAAAAAAATGATTTTTTTAATAAAAACCTTTTTGGGGGGCTTTTTACCAAAATTTGGGCGGGTTGCCGGGGGAAATTTTGGCGGGAAGTTAAAAATTCGGATTCAGCGACCCAAAAAACATCTAGAAAGCCGATTTCCAGTACTACCATTAATTTTGCTAGGTAAAGTCCCTATACGGTCTCTATTGCCTGGACTATATGTCATTAGAAAAATGTTTAAGCTTTATGAATGAAAGTGCACGTTTTCTTTAAAACACGAGGTCTTTATCATCAGTGGAAATATTTCGCCTCTGTATAAAATTAGGAACTAAGTTTTTATTCATATTGTTATACTGTTTTGAACAAACAGTATCTCTGTAAACTGTTCAGAAAGTTGAATGGTCAAACTCCAAACTTTTTTTTCCTTTTTTTAAATGGAAAATTTATTGACTACTAATATGTGCTATCAGATGGGTTTGGTATGTGCGTGTGTGTTGGAGGAGGGGACACAGCTTGATTACGGTCTAAGCAAACTCACATTACTAGGTTCGAAAAATATGTTTTGCCTTATTTAATCCTAAAATTCTGCGATTAACTAAGGTTTAATGCGGAAAAATACTGTTAGAAAAAAGTTGTGTAATTTTGCATAGGGTATAATCGGGCCCTAAGGAACACTGAATTTGGCATTTAACTTTTCTCTCTTTTTGAAGCTTATCGATTCTGCACTTGACATTTGCAATATTTTCAAAATATCAAAAATAATGCACACAAAATTTAAATTGCTGCTTCCCCCCTCACCCCCCCTCGTCTAAATTTTGTAGCCGTGGGCTGATGTGGAATATGTTTAAATCCGGTTCTTATAAGGTTTTGTAATCTGTATTGAAGCATGTTTAGTTTCCACAAAAAAACCCTTCAAAATTTTCTTTTTCTTAGTTTTCGTTTGTAAAATGTTTAATAATTTTCTTCAACTAGTCAGGCTTTTTTTTTTCCAAATCGTAAAATAATTATCGTAAATTACTACTGTTACATCGTACATATAGGTTTCTCGGTGGTGAATTCTTTGGCTACCATTATTTCCATACAGTATAATCATCATGATAAATTTCTAAAATATTTTTAATAGAAATGCACCAGAAAGATTACTGTTTAGAAATAGTGGTAGCCAGTAAAGTGAACGATGAGAGCCCTGTTAAATAAGTTTTGATTACTTTAAGATCTGAAAATCTTCCAACAGTCGTCTACGGAAAAGTTACAGAAAAAAAAAATCAGGTATGCTGAAACGGTGTGGGACAAGTTACTTAAGGCTGCAATATGGTATGAATTAAAATTAAAACTTCCTGAATAGAAGTCATTTCTTTCAATTGTGTATGAAAACATGTTTTAAATCGAAATAGTTGAGGTTAAACACAAGGTAAAATATCATAGGAATACGCTGATTGCAACAAGATTAATCTATCATTTCTGATTAATAATGAAAAAAATATGCAAATATTTTAAGAAATCTTTATTTTGCTTTTTCTAATTTTGCGCCCTTAGGATTCGTGCGCCTGGAGCAGTTCGCTCCAACTGCTCCACGGTAGCTACGCCCCTGCTTCTCCAACACCGTTTCAGCGTACCTGATTTTTTTTCTGTAACTTTTCCGTAGACGACTGTTGGAAGATTTCAGTTTTTTAAAGTAATCAAAACTTATTTAACAGGTGTAACATCAGTCACTTTACTGCCTACCACTATTTCTAAACAGTAATCTCTCTGGTACATTTCTATTAAAAATGTTTTAGAAATTTATTAGGATGATTAATGTACGGAAATAATGGTAGCCAAAGAATTCACCACTGAGAAACCTATATGTACGATGTAACAGTAGTAATTTACGATCATTATTTTACGATTTGGAAAAAAAAATAGCCTGACAAGTTGAAGAAAATTATTGACCATTTTACTAACGAAAACCAAGAAAATGAAAAATTTGAAGGGTTTTTTTTGTTTGTTTTACGGAAACTAAACATGCATCAATACAGATTACAAAACAATAATAAGAACCGGATTTAAGCGTTTTCCACATCAGCCCACGGAGACAAAATTTACAGGTGGGGGGCGGGGGGAAGCAGCAATTTAATTTTGTGCGTATTGTTTCTGAGATTTGAAAATATTGCAAATGTCATATGCAGAATCGATAAGCTTCAAAAAGAGAGAAAAGTTAAGTACCAAATTCGGTGTTCCTTAGGGCCTGATTATAGCCTATGCAAAATTACATCACTTTTTTCTAACAGTTTTTTTTTCGCATTAAACCTTATTTAATCGCATAATCTTAGGATTAAATAAGGCAAAACATATTTTTAGAACATAGTAATATGAGTTTGCTTAGGCGTCCCCCCCCCCCCCCCACTCACACGCACACTCCACCACCATCTGATACCACATATTAGTAGTCAATGAATTTTCGATTAAAAAAAAGGGAAAAAAAGTTACTCCATTCAACTTTTTGAACAGTTTACAGAAATACTGTTTGTTCAAAACAGTATAACAATATGAATAAAAACTTAGTTCCTAATTTTACACAGAGGCGAAATATTTCCACTGGTGATAAAGACCTCGTGTTTTAAAGTAAACGTGCACTTTCATTCATAAGGCTTAAACATTTTTCTAATGACATAATTTTCAACAAATTTTCTTTCCGCTAATGCCGAAACAAGGCCTATAAATTAAAAACGGAAAAAAATAGAATTTTACTAAATTACGTCACATTCTGGCAGGCTCAGACTTGCTCTCCGGGCAACTGACCTGCGGGTCATGAGCCCTAAACCAGGTAAAGTTGCTCCCTGCCTCAGGTGAAGCTAATAGTTTTAAAATTTACTATAAGCATTAGATATGAAGTCTTAAATCATTTAATAATTTAAAAAAAAACTTTTTTGAAGCATTTTTTATTAATGATTTTTATTTCTCTTTGCAAGGCAGAAGAACTGATTTTTTTCTTGAAAGTTTCTTTACTTCAGGGGACTATTTAAATTCTTTAAAACCTAACGTATATATTCTGTAATTTTGTTTGTGACCAATTGCGACATGGTCTGCCCGAAGAATTTTCAGCCTGTCTAGTACCAAAGAGCGTGAATTCTCTTTAAATATGTATATATATATATCTATATATATATACGTATTTTATTTTATTTAGTGTTTTGTAAAATCATTTATAAAGTATTTGTTTGAAATGTGTAGGCTTCGTGTATTCGTACAATGCTGTGATTGTAATTCCCTCTATAGAAAATTTTATTATATTGATTTTTGCGCTTGATGTACAAAAATATTTGTAAAGAATATTTTCGGCAAAGAAAATGTAAGTCAATCATTCTTTTTTGTTAAAAAATACATTTTAATATGAAAACGGGACTGCTTCAATATTGTATATAAATGTGATAATCAGAACGGCAGTCAAGCTATTTTGTATATACGTTAAAACAAGACTTTTTTTCTTTTTTTTTTTTTTAACCGATTTTTCACACAGTCTTCGAGCATGTATTTCAGACAAAATCGTGTTAAAGATATATGACAAAACGTTTTTCTCCCTTCGTTGACTGGTTTTTCTGCTTTCGTCGGGAAATTCCATCGAAAACGCTAACTTTGACAGTGTTTTCTGTAAGATCTATTGTGGTTACAAAAAATACGGAAAACCGGAAAACATCTTTCGATTACATCTGAATAACAATACCTGAATAGCAATACCTGCCAGTTTCACGCGTTCTCGAGCAAAAATTAATTAAAACGTATGTCATAAAGTTGCCCCTTTGGATTTAAGATCAGCCTTAAGAAATAAAATCATACAAATTTCAGGTTCATTTAAGAATATTATCACGGGCCCGGATAACACCGGGTGGGTCAGCTAGTATATACTAATAAAAGAAAGTTTTGCTCTGTGTGTGGTGGCTAACGACATCTATTGCAAGCAGAAGTCTGAAAATTTGGGTGAGGGTAGTCCAAGATAGGTCCTGATGCGCCTGGAGCTCAGATTTTTAATTGTTTATGACCGGCCCCTAGAGCACCTTAAGTTTTTATACCCTGAATTGCTCATAACGTGCCCTCTTTTTATCCGATCTTCTTCGTTTTGGGAGCCCTTTTCCCATTTAGTTACTCTCCACTTCTACATTCCAATTAAGACGATGGCCTCCCTAAAATTTTTGTGCTCCATGCATTTTTTATCTCCTAATATTGTCAACCTCTCAATGCATAACTTTAAAATTGAGAGTTGGACTCCTCTCCCCGGGCCAGCATCCTCATATTTTTATTGGGCACCTAGTGCCCCTTTTTTAAGAATTTCCCCACTTTTTTTCGCGCTTCTTTAAAATTTCATTCGAATGATTAATACCCTATGCTAGTGCTGCAAAACCTTTTTGCCAGAAAATTGTTTGCCACCACAAAAAATTTAAAAGTAACATTTGAATTATTTAATAGCAAAGTTTCCTTCAATTAATTAGGAAAATTATTCTGCATAAAAATAGTGGTACACTTGGTGGCCAGCGGGCCACAGGTTGTGCACCCCTACCCTATGCTTAATTTAGACTTATTGAGATCTAAAGCGCTATGTACTAGAACCTTTTAACATGTTTTCATCTTAGGCGCTGCTCTGAACTATCAGTTGGCCCCTTTTGGACCTCCTATTATACCTCCCTTAAAAATGGTCTGATTCACTAACATTTTTTTTGTAACAACATCTTAGGAAATCCAGCTACTACACGAACGACAAAAAATTTTTTTAGACTTCAGCTACCACCAAATTTGAGTATTAATCGCCTTCTTGGGGCCTTTGGTGCAGCTTCTTTAAAAATGATCCGATTCTCTTGCAATTTTCTTTAACGTAGTTCTAGCGTCCTTTGACTATATATAAAATACTAAAAAATTTCCTTATGCTTAGCTACATTCGAGTTGAGACCCTGGACACCTGGGGCTTGGTATAGGGCCACTTGAATTTTTTGCGCTCTAAATTGTTAATAAATTGCCCCCTTTTAATCCGATCTACGTTTTTGGGGCTCTTTTTCCATATAGTTTTTCTTCCGTTTATACATTTCAGTTACGGCACTGGCCCCCTAGGGTACTTTTTGTGCGCCATGCATTTTCACCCCCCTAATTTTATCAGACTCTCATTCCATAGCTTCAACATTGAGTCTTGGACATCTCTCCCCGATCCAACAACTTCATATTTTTATTGGGACCCTAGGGCTCTTTTTTAAGCACTTCTTTGAAAAAAATTTCTAATGATTAATACTTATACTGTATGCTTAATTTCGACTAATTGAAAATCTAAAGCGCTGAGTACTAGGACCTTTTAACATGTTTACATCTTAAGCCTTCCTCTCAATTATCAGTTGGTTCCTTTTGGTCCCCCTATTATAGCTCCCTTAAAATGGTCCGATTCACCAGGATTTTTTTCCTAACAACTTCTTACATCCTCCAGCTACTACATGAATAACAACAACGACAACAACAAATACTTACACTTCATCTTCCACAAATTTTGAATATTAATCGCTTTCTTGGGGTCCTTGGTGCAGTTTCTTTAAAAATTAACCGATTGTCTTGCAATTTTCTTTAGCATAGTTCTAGGGTCCTCCGGATACTTTATAAACCACTAAAAAATTTCCTTATACTCCAACAACTACCTTTTTCGAATATCAATCTTCTTTTTCGGCATCAACTTACGTTTACTCACCGCAGCCGTGAAATTACAATTCGCGTTACTGTTAAAGATAAGTGGTTAACTTTAGATGGGTGGGATTTCATACGTAAATTAAATATCGCGTTAATGTTAAAGGTTTTATGTTAAATTTACAGGAGGTGGGGACGACAAGCACCTTCCACTGCTTGGGGACGCATTCTTTCCTCGGGTTCTAGGGGCCCTCTTTCAACGGGAATTGGTTCATTCAACCTAGATTACGATTGAGCTACATTCTGTATTATAAAATTTGTCTTAGACTTCAGTTACCAACATTTTCGATCATTAATGGTACATTCTTTTCTCGAGTTCAATGTGTCCAATTTCAACGATAATTGGATAATTAAACTTAGCTTACTATTCAGCTACTTTCTGCATTATGAAAGTTTATCTTAGACTTCTGTTACCATTTTCAAACATTAACGACGCATTCTTTTCTCGGATTGTTATGGGCTCTATTTCAACGGAAATTGATCCATTCAACTTAGCTTACGATTGTTTTAAAGATTATAGTTCCACCGCCAGGATTTGCATTCGTATCTCGGGTTCTATGGGTTCGATTACTACGGGTTTGCAGATTCAATTTTGTTTTCGATTGTCTCCAGCGCGCACGGAACACTCCTGGCATATACTGCCTTTGGTAGCGGGGACCCAGGCCACAGGTTCGTTCAGAAAGAGGTTTGTCGGGAACACACTAGATGCTGCTGAAGTCAGTGGGCCACCCCTAAGACCAGGTTCATTTGAACTACTTTCGGAATATATAAAATCATACAAACTTGAGTTTTGTTTACGTTAGTATAACGACCCGGTCAACGCCGAAATCACCCAGTCGTGGACAGCCAACCTTTCGGCATAGGAACTGAAAGTCCACGAGGGGAAAACCAAGTCCACCATCCAGCGAGGACCCCAGTCTCCAGGAATCGTCAGCGTACTCACGTCGACGACGGACCTGAGATCCCCAGTCGGTTGGAAGACCCCCGTTTATTGAAAATTAAATAAAATGAACTTTACGAATTTTTCACACGAGCCACCCAATTTTGCTTAATGCTGGGCGGGCCCAATTGGTACAAGATTTTAAGGATTGCATGAAAGGTATTACACAAAAATGTAGTAAGATGATAATTATAAATTTTAATTTGGTAAAATTGAATACAGGGAGGAAAATCTTTGTGTCCCATACATCCCTATTAGTGTCCCATTCATCCCTGCTGTGGGGTTGATTGGGACAGGGAGGAACGTTTTTTTTTTTTTATTTCATAATATTTTTATGAATCATCACATTTCATAATCTAGAATAAATATTGTTCATATATGTTGGCAAATACCTAATATATGAAATGTGATATATAATATTGATAGTAACTTAAATAAAAAAATATAGAAAAATATTTTTGTGAAAATGTCCCATTCATCCCCCACCTCCCCTACATAGTACGAGGGTTTATAGGTGACCCACAATTTACACTATGAATACTTGAAGATAATTTGCATAGTTATTTGTGGGTTTATTGTGAACCAACACTTAGTTACTTGAAATGATTCAGCTCAGCTCTTTTGAGATACCAAATTTGAAGACCAAGTTATGCTTTGCTCTTTTAAAACGTCACAGTGTTTGTAGGATATTTTGTTGAAGTCCTTACAGGAATCTTTAAAATTGATTTGTGTTGATAATTTCAGATTAGTTATAGTTGGCGGGTCAGCTAGTTACATATATTTGTGTATATATGTAACTTCAAAACAAAATTACGCAGAACTTTTTTGAGTGACAAGAGGGCGCACAAACTTTACTTGCTCCAGGGCGCTGAATATGTAGCTACGCCACTGCATGAATATAGTTGATTTGAATTTTTTTATATAAAGACATTCTTATCATATGCCTTTACTATGTACTGTCTGTAGCTGAGCAATTTAAAAATCTTAGGGGGAGGCTCAAATAGTTTCTAACTCAGTATGATCAAAATAACAGTAAAACAGAAAAAAACAATCAATGATAAAACATCTCATTAATAAGTAATTACATAGATTAATTAATAATTAGTAATGTGATAAATCACGTATTATATATTTAATAATTTTGAGCATAATTTCACTGATGAAAATTAATTGAAAAATTAATTAAAACTATCAATAGAATTTTGTAAATTTTTTGTGACCAATTGACTTTCTTGATACCCCCCCCCCCCCAACACACACACACACACATGATTGATTGATGAATTCAAGATTATTTTCTGTGACCTATTAATGAAATTTGTGATAGTTTCCTTTTGACATTCGGCGAATTTTGCAGTCTTTTCTTGCAGCCAAATGGCAAAAATCAGTTTTTATCACTATCTATTGTCAAATTTTTCCTCTCAACCAACTGATGCTTTTGAAATATTTTTCCACACATTTGACTTAAGAATTTCACAATATTTTCCATCTACCTAACAGTTGGAGAATTTTCAACGGATTGGCAAAAATTGTGTGTGTGTGTGTGTGGGGGGGGGGGGGGGGGGGACAATCGACAAATTTCGCTCTTTTTTTTCCGTTTATTTCATCCGATCGACTAAAGAATTGTTTTTTTCCTCACTTTTGCCGTTTCCCTGTCGACTGATACACAATTGTTTGCTGCTGAACTGGGTATTCAGCATGAAATAGTGTGGAAGGTTTTGTGGACAGAAAACATGCCTTCCTTAAATGTGTAGAATATCGAACTCCTACTCAATCCTGATTACCCACTTCAGGTAGAGTTCATATTCTGGATGCTTGATGTCATACAGAATGATTCAGTTTCCAGCCCCTGTTTTATGAGCAATGTCGTGGTCAGTGTGCATATGTAGTGGTCCAGAAATCCCCACTGCACTGTCTTGTCGAAAGTGTGCCACAAGTTCGGTAACGTCTGAGGAAATAATCTTGGAGATCATCCGTTGGGACTGTACCTTCTGCCTGAATTCTTCAGTAGTTCAAATTACTTTGTTTTTCTACAGCACATCCTCCCAGATTTTATTTTGAATCAAAAATCCTTACCCAGTGAATTTAATCATTTTGCAATACATTGATTCAGTGGTAGAATTGATTTTTAAAAAAGTCACTGGTCCCAAGGACCAGTAAGCATGAGAATTTAATGGTCCGCAGCCGTCATCACTGGCCCACTACATAAAATCCATTAAGTCAACCCTTTGAGCGACCCTTCCCTTCTAGAATATAAACCAAACTTCCTTTGCAGTTAACCAAAATTTTCAGCATAATAAAATGTAAAATTATAATTTACTAAAAATTAAATAAACTACATAAAGAAAAACTATAAAATTATTAATTAGATATTTTATTTCTGATTATTTCAACTTACTATGGTTTAATGCAATTTTATTTTTTTAAATAAAATAAATTGTGTGATTTGTGTTTGGTTGCAGTTTTCTCAAGGATGGGAAAATTTAAGTTTACCTGTGACCCTGTGAGAAAATGAAAAAAGTTACTGGTCCTGCGAACCACTAAATTTTTCAAATTGGTGATCCAATTGACTTGGACCAGCGGACCACAAAGGATTTCGAAAGCAGATTGATTTTTCAAATGCTGAAGCTTTCCCTTTTAAATGAGAATTTGAAATGCTGTTTAATTTTTGAAATATTTTTCCTGTGTGAAATTATTATTATTATGATGTCTGCACAAAAAACAATTTTATGTCTTAAAATATTTACTCTTTCATTTTAAACAGGTGGAGAAATTAACCTATGCTTGGAGCTATTCCACTTTGCCTGACTTGAAATCCTGTTTCAGAACTAATAAAAAGCTATACTAAGCTTCAAGAATTCTTTATATTTTATGACCTCGTCATATTTGTGATCCTCATTTGGGCAAGAAAGAGGCTATTTTTTAAATGAATGGTCAGACTGGGTGCAGCACCCTCCTAAAACTGTCTGAGAGGAACTCTGTATGTAAAATGGCATTATATTTGCAGTAAATATTAGTCTGACGTACTATATATATATATATATATAATTTAATGATTATATAATTTGTATTTTCAATAAATGGAGCGGCATACCGCAAACCAACTTAATTGTGTTGTTATTTTATTGTGTCTGTGACCATTTTTTTTTCAGCTATTGCAAGGCTGCTGTTGGTGAATATTTTCCTTTTCTACTACTATTATTTAAAAAAATAACTTCGTCATAGATTATTGTTTAGAAATACTGAAAATGTACATATATAAGTAATAATAATCACTTTTGGCGACACTGCTGTTATTAAATTAACCCTGTAAAGTAAGTATTTAATATACTATGGAAACACATTGTGTATTAGAAAAAAAAGAGCTTTAAAATTTATTTAAAGCAATACTTTTCTATTAGCTGATATTAGAGGTTAAATGAAGGATTCTGCTACTTATAGCTGCCTTTTTTATGCTGATTATTTCAGTGTTTACGCATATGCAGTAAACTCCGTGTAAAATGGAAATCTGTCTAGCTCGGAAAGATTTTCAAGTCCCTGTGAATCCATAGACATTGAATAAAATTTGTCTAAGGCAGAATATTGTCGACTATGGAAAATGTCTTTGGTTCCGATCGATTCTGCTTTAGACAGAGTTTACTGTACTTAGATTATGTATCAATTATGTTTGTGATTTATTTATTGAAAAATGTTATATTCATTATTGAATGTTAAGCAGAAACAAATGAGTTTATATTGCATAATCGAGCTGTGTGCAATATAAATTTTTAAAAGAACCGTGCTTGAAAAATCAGTAAATTGAAATGTAGATTCAATTTAATTGCATTTGAAATTAAAAGGGGAAAATTTTTAACGACATAAAAATGAAAATTATGCGACGATAGTTCAATTTGAGAAAAGGGGAAATGGATTGCTTAGATTATTGTTACTGTCAATATGTGTCAGCAATAGTGTAGAAAAATCAAATTTTTATTTAATGCTAATTTAAAAATGAATGTATTAGTAATAACAATTTTTCATAATTGGGATTTTGGACAGGACATGTCAATTTTACTGTCCAGAAGTTCAAAAATGGTACTGTCAGAATGTATATAACTTAAAATATGTGAAACAATTGAACATTTTATATTAACTATACGAGGAAATGTCTAAAAATATTTCTTGCTAATTAAAATATTTCTTGTTTTGTAAAAAGAAAGTAAAAATTTGAAAACACTATAATATCAATTTCAGCATCTATAGATTCACAACAATAAAACAAACAAAAAAAATCTACAAATCATAAAAGTAGCAGCTAAGTGCATTATGGAAACACTTTTCAAACCTGTGCAAAAATTAATATTGTTTAAAGAAATTCTTTCAGCTTTGTTTAAAGTAATGTTTAGTAAACATATTTTTTTATTTTCTGGATTTTAAATTAAAAACATAATGAAAACAGGGTATGTATTTAAATCTAAGAAAAATATTTTTAAAAGATATTTTCATTATGAATTATTTGTGAGTAAGCAAACACTAAATGGATTATAAGTGTAACTGAGTGCAGAGAAATATTCCAAAATGTACAAGGACAGAATGGTAATATTTGTGAAAGAAAAAAAAATGCGATTATTTTATGAAATTGGATCAAACTGGTTTACATTTGTTTTTTAAATATATTTCAAAGACAATAGAATCAATAATTAAAACTAATAATTTTCAGTTTAATGAAAACTAAAAAAATTATGCTTTCGTACTGCAACATAATCTTGCATAATCTGAAATTTTGTTCATTATTATACCATAAAATGATAAATTGAAAACCAAAGTCCTAGTTAATTCACTCCAAAGTGAGGGGGAAAAAAAAGAAAACTACAATCTGGTGTAACCTTTCCCCATAAAGTTGAGAGAAAAACTTGGATCGTGGTTCAACCTTTTACCAAAAATTTGGAATAGAGAAAACCTTGAATCATGGTTAAACCTTTTACCAGAAAGTTCGATTAAAAAACCCACCGAATCGTGGTTAAACCTTTCACCAGGAAATTGGATTTAAAAAATCCTGATTCATGGTTCAACCTTTCACCAGAAAATTTGATTTAAAAAAACCCTGATTCAACCCTGTTCAACCTTTCACCAGAAAATTGGATTTAAAAAAAATCCTCAATTATGGTTCAACCTTTCACCAGAAAATTGGATTTATAAAAAACCTGAATCATGGTTCAACATTTCACCAATATAATGGTATTTGTGAAAGCACCAATAAACTAGTAAAACATATCACCAGTATCTTGGTTGCAGCTAAATTTCAGCTACTTTTCACCATTTTCTTGGTGAAACATGGAACTTCATTTTTAACAGTGTAGGACGGAATTTATGTTTATGTCCAGGATCTTTTGACGAAATTTGTGTTTTTGCAGCGACCCTTTGGCTATAAATTACCGATTTTTTTGCGACCATTTGTCGAATTCACGATATTTTTTGTCAGAATTTTCGTAGTTATTATTATTTTTTTTAAAGGAAATACTTTTTTTTTCAAGTTGGCAAATTTATCTGCAAGGTCCAAAATAAATCTGCGACGCACGTCACGCACTTTCTGCTACCGGGAAAAATGTAACTCTTTTTCTTTCCGTGTCACTTGGCCTGCCGTGCAAAAAATGCAATTCTGCTTTTAATTACCAAAAAATTAATTATCTTCGCTTCTGATTGTCGAAATTAAAAAAATAAAGACATATTCTGAAAGAGGATGAAATTTTACGTCGGATGGCATAAAAATCATAGCTCGAAAATCGATATTTAAATTTAGTCTTATATAAAAATTCTGAATTCTGAGTCTGTTTCTGTCCGCAAGACCTGTTTTATATTCTCTGGTTATCGCCGGAAATTCAATTCATCAGACATCTGTCGCCTTCACAAATGAAGGAAAATAAAAGATTTTTTTCTCGATTTTTAACGAATTTCAAAGTTTTTATGGTACGATCGATATAATTTTTAGAATTTCTGAAAGCTGATTTTCTTCCCCGTCTTGTGGTACTAATTTCGAATTTCTGGGATGAGTAGAAAAGAAATAAAACGCCTTAAAGCAATCGCTAGTCCTTATCTGCCGTTAAAATGACACCCGGTTTTAATCGATGGAATAGATAGTTTTTATAATTCGATAAAAAATTTATGCTTTTGTTGAATCATGAATGCCTTTCAGATCTTGTAATTGGGTTTTTTTAAATTAACAACGTCCATTAATTACTACTTTTTCAAATTTTTACGATTTGTCGTTTGATGTGAGGTGTTCAGCTATAAGTATGCAAAATTTCAAGTCTCCAACATATATAGTTACGGGTACTGTGACAGACGGACAGACAGACGAGTGAGACGAATAGGGTTTCGTCAGATGAAGGAAACCCTAATGACAATAGTCAGAATCAAAAGATAGTAATCAAGAGATCTATCCCACATGTGCATTTAAATAGTTCTATGAAAATAAAAAAGGAAAAATAGTTCCGCTTTTCTGAAAAATAGAGGAGAGGAAATATTCTTACTTGAGCTTTGACTACTGCATCAGAAATTACTTCTATGAACGTGAAGACGTTAATTCTAGTTATTTTGAATTATTTAATGCTTATGCCAGTTCGTGCGCAAAATAGCATGCTGTTAAATTAAAAAAAAATTGAAATACAAAGCTGGGCTTTAACTACAAAGCGATACAAAAACTGTAGGGGCAAAAGGTATGCTCTGTTCCTGAAAAACTAGGGGGTATGTGATCCCCACTTGCCCTCACCAGATTACGCCCAAGGGTACAACCGGGTGCAACGCGACATGTGCAAGACTCTAGTCCCTGTATGTACGCGAGAGAACGGAATGTGTGTGCATCTGTATATCCAGACGCCATGAGAATTTCCTCAGCTGACCAGTACTGGAATGACGCTAAGAGTATATTCAAGGAGCGTCACTATAGTCGAGAGCCCCCAGGGCCAGGAAGTTCTTGTTTTGTGCTTATATTATCTTACGAAAAAGGACAATGGTCAGAGTCAAGACACAGTAATCGTGATATCTATTCCCACCTCTTCCCACACGTGCCCCCCCCCCAAAAAAAAAAAAAATCCCTGGAAATGAAGAGGAAAATAAGTTTTCTACTTTGTACAAAAAGGAAAAAAAGGGAGACGGAAAAAGAATCTCTTGAACTGTTATTATAGCAGAAGGTTTTGTCAAGACATAAGAAAAATTACTTATGTCAACGTGAAAACATTAATTCTGGCTGTTTTGATTTTGCTGTATCCAATTCTAGTTCAAACCCAAGATAGTAATAGACGCTTTCAGTGTGACGTCAGTCATGACGTTTTGCATGGAAACTGACTCCAAACAAACGGTTGCTATGTTTCGTTTCTTATTAAATATAAATCGTAGAAAATGTTACCACTGCATATAAAGTATCAAAACATATATCTGTGAGATATAGTTGTAAGATGTATCTATAATATATAATAAAAAGAGAAAATACACCATAGCAACGGTTTGTTTGGAGTCAGTATCCAAGCAAAACGTCATATCTGACGTCACGACTGAAAGCGTCTATATAAATTATTAAACTAAAGGGGTAAAAAAAAGCGAAAAAAGAAATACAGAAATTTGAAAACAAGACAAAAAACTGGAGGGGCAAAATACATGTCTTGCCCTTGCTCTTAAGAAACTGGGGGGGCATATGCCCCCCCCCCCCCCTTGCCCCCGCCAGATTACGCCCATGAGTTGACAGATAAATAAATAAAAACCTAAAACAGAAAGCGCCTGTCAAAATTAGAAGAATTGACAGATTGTAAGTACAGTAAACATCCTCTAATTTGGTATCTTCAGGTCCGGCATGCTGGATAATCCGGCACGACTTTCGGAAATACAATTGAATCGAGAAGAAATAAAAGAGTGGGTTGAACTGATTTTGATGAGCTGACGGAGGAAATTTTGACAGATGAGGCCATAATTCAAAGTGTTATCAGCTCAACAGCCCCTACATAGGTTTACTCTGATGAAGATGATGTGGACGAGTCAAACAACATCAGTTGGAATCAAGCAACTATTGCCTTGAGTACATTTATCAATTTTTCTAAGCGCAACCGTTCGTTCAATGATGCGGAAATTATTAAACTTCACATCATACTAAATGTGTTACTAAAAAGGAAGAGGAAGTTAGAAAACTACTACAAAACAAACTGATATTCGAGATTTGTTTAAGATGGCTTCAACGAGTAGACCTACAGTGCATATTTTCATTTTATAGTTATGTACAATGTACATATTTTGTACTTTACATTATTGAGTATTTTTTTTATTATATGCAAGCTGTTTAAAGAATTAAAACAATGCTTTACTGTCATTTTTTGTTTAATTCTAACCTCCACACGTTTTTCCCGATATTCATCCTGTAATCCGCAAAATTTCGTAATCCGGCAAGCATCAAGTCCTGAACGTGCCGGATTGGAGGATGTTTACTGTAGTACGATAATAATTCTTACTTACTTAAGTATGGAGCCAAGGATATACAAGGAGTATCATTTCCAGGAGGAGATAGGATTTCACATAATGTAATTGGATTCTGATTATGCAGACGGGTACGATTAACACATTTATTTAGGATATTTATGCAGTCTGATCTGAAACAATTACGAGATAGAAAATAATTAAAGAGCATATATAATAAGTTTAATTAATAACTATTAGATTACCATTTAATTAATGAATTTTAAATATGCAGCATATCCTATGTAATGTTAATAACTGGCTGTTATGGGTTTTAAATTGTCGTTGATGTACAATTATGCATAGATCTGCACCTCATAACAATAAAAATGATGTTGAGGCAATCACCATCGATGGGTACTTCATATTGCGAGTAAAGATAAATATTCAAGTAGGGGAGGTGGGGATGAATGGGACATTTTCACAAAAATATTTACTTTAAATATATTTTTTTAATTTATTATCAATATTATATATCACATTTCATACATAAGGTATTGACTACATCTATGCACAATATTTATTCTAGATTATTGTTATACAACAAAATATTATAAAATAAAAAAGAGCTCCTCTTTGTCCCAATCATCCCCATAGCAGGGATGGATGGGACAATAGTAGGGATGGAGGGACACAGATATTTTCCTCCCTGTATTCAACGTCACTTAATAAAAATTTAAAATTATAAACTTATGTGTAATTATATTTGTTATTTATGATCTTATAGTATGGTTGTTATATCTCAGCGTTGGTAATCACTTCTTTTGCAGCAGTTTTAACTTGTAATGCAAACTTTGGCTGTCTATCTGTTCCTTTTTCCCACTTACGAGATATTTTAGGTATGAAATGAAAGTGAAACTTTTCTTTGAAATAAGGCTTAGCTAATAATTTTCATTCATAAATTATTAATTAATATTAATTAAATGTGTATTAGATATTTTGCACAACAAAAATTATGTGAAGGCGAGTGGGGTTTATTTAAGCAAAAATTCAAAATTCAATATAATTTCCCCACATTTGATCAATACAATATACTACTTTTAACAATTTTATCTATCTATATTATAAAGGACAAACATATATGTGCGTAACGCATACGTCATTTTGCGAATGGCAACACTTAGAAATTTGAAGTAAAATTTTGGATTTGCAATTTTTTCTACTGCAAATTTTTAAACTTCTAAACATTGCACATTTTAAATTTTTACACCGTCGTATAAGGAAAAAAAATACTCTTTTAAATGCAATTTGTTTCAAAACTGTATCTCAATTTATTTTTCAGATATTAATTTTTTTGTAGTTTTTAATAACATTTTTCTTATCGTGGCAACAAAAGTACCTCATTTCATTGAAAGTCATTGAAAGTAAACGGAAAATAGGAGATATCTTTCTGTTGCCATTTTCTCATAAAACCTAAAAAAAAGGTTGAAATTAAAATATGGGCTATGTCAAGAATATTGTCTGTTATTCTGTGATAATGACGTCATATGCACACTTTTCTATAGACGAAGTTTAAAACTGGATTGTAAAAGTGGATTGCTTTAGCGGATGCAAATGACGTCATTTTATATAAAAAAAAAAAACGTGTATTTTATTTCTTAAACCTGAATTATGTTTTGTAGAAGTGCGTCATTTTTCCAACCCAGCTGCTTTGAAATTCTTCACAGGTGAAAATGCTTCACATTTAAAAATAATGTAATCGAAATCACACACTGATAAAATGCAATGTTTTACAAAAATTTAGAGTATCTTTATAAAATATATTTTTCAATCTTCTGACCATCGTTACATTTTCAATTTTCGTCGCATAGAGAAAAAATTTACTTTCAAATGCAATTTGTTTAAAAACTTTATCTTAATTGACTGATGTATTTTATTTTCTAAAATAATTTTTAAGCATGATTTTTTTTTAAGTTTATCTTATCACGTGCCGGTTTCAATACATAATAATAATAAACATTTTTCACATAAAGCAACAAACATTTTTCAGCATTTGTTTCTGACTATTTTTGCATAACGAAATTAATACTTCCTTTATAAACAAATAAAAGAATAATATTAAAAAACCACCGATCTAACATATTTGTGAAAGACAAATTAACGAAATTAATACATCTTTTATAAACAAATAAAAGAATAATATTGAAAAAACAACAAATCTAACATATTTATAATCGTACAATTTAAATTTTTAGATCACCAAATAGGATTTTTTTTAATGGAATAACTTTGCAAAGTCAATCTCAGTTTACTGATTGTCTATATTTTTAAAAACAATTTTTAAGCATGAAATATTTTTTAATTTATCTATATCGCGCGGAGCTCGATTACGAAGGATTAATACGTTTGCCCTTAAAACAAAATACAGACTTCATCATTTTCTTACGGCTAATATCCATTAAAAAAATTCCCTATGAATAAATAAATAAAATAATATAAATAAAACACAAATTTACCAGACATGTATAAGCTCTGAAATTATCAGAATATAAAAGGATGCCATAAGTAGCAAAATCTTGGCAAATAACTCTTAGCATGCAGCTAATAAGAAAATATCGCTTTTGATAAATTTAAAAAATTTATTTGATTGTATAATTCATATTTTCCATATGTAAAATGCTTTTTTAATGTAAGTTGTCAATCTAAAAATATTATGGAATATAAAAAAATTATTAGTTTTCAATTTAAAAAAATGATTTCACCTATATTCTTTAACCCGGGAAGCCCGGGTACGATCCCCTAGTTTTGATAAAGTTTAAATAGAAATTTTTTGATAAAATATTTAACCTTTATTACAATACAATAATCAAAATAATTTTTAATAATCAATATAATTTTTAATAATAAATAATCTATATGATACAGATACTGTTTAATACTATTAATTAACATAAATTATTAATTCATCAACCTATATAATAGTATTTAGTTAATAAATAAATTTTTTAATATCTCTAGAGGTGAATGAGGCTGTCCCATTCATCCCCATTTGCAAATGTCCCAATCATCACCATGATGTATATATTCAATTGTCAGCTATTTTGCCTCAGAAATTATTTTATCAGAATGGTTAATATTCATTAATTTTAATTACCAATATTGAACCTTCAAATAAATAACTACATCATATCTTAATTGTTTTTTTTTTGTATAAGATATATGACAACTTCAAATGTAAAAAAAAAAAAAGAAAATTACTTTTAAGCAGAGTTTCAGGAAATGCAACTTTGAAGAAAAATGAGAACAGCCATGTGGTTTTCATTTTTGTTCTAAAGCACGCTATGGTAGTGCCATATATGAGAATAGGAAGCAAATTAAAAAAAAAATTATTATCTGAAATATTTAGAATGTCCCATCCATCCCTTGTCCCATTTATCCCCTAGCTCTCCTACATTCACCAATCTTTTTATAAGTTTTAAGACAAGAATTATGTGCCAGAAATGCTGAAAATTCATAAAATTCAAAGTACACGGTTGAGTAAAA
The DNA here is from genome assembly GCA_963932465.1 of Maratus speciosus. Taxonomy (NCBI): domain Eukaryota; kingdom Metazoa; phylum Arthropoda; class Arachnida; order Araneae; family Salticidae; genus Maratus; species Maratus speciosus. Next base: position 517,974,427 of record OZ010789.1, on the reverse strand, counting down.
GAATGAGATTTTCTCCCCTCTCATATTCTCTCAGGGGCACTCAAAAGTATTCCATTACATTATGGTATATGAGGAAAAATCGTTTGCAGAGTATTTTAATGCGATTACGCTATTTCAAATGTATTGAAACTGATATAAATCACTGAATTTCACTACAATCACGTTAGAACAGGGCATTCATAGCATTTTTTATTCATTTACAGGGACACACAAAAGAAATCCGTTACAATACTGTCTTTGAGTAATAATTGCTTGAGTGTACGGTTTAAAATTCGGTATGCGCTTTTAAATCTAATTAATTTTTTGCATGTTACTCACTATATATAAATTCTATACCTCATGTACAGAGCTTCACAAAAGTATTCACTTACCATTCTCCTTACTAGAGGAAATTGCTGGAGGGGAATTTTCAGCTGAAGTATATGTATTTCGTAAATGAACTAAATTTTGGTATGCATGCAGTTAGTAGATACAAATCTATATATCCTATACAGGGCTGCTGAAAAAATTCGGATAATTTTCCGATTGTAGATGGGAACAGCTGAAATTGGGTTTTGAAATGTGTTATGCGTTTCCATATAGTTGAATTAGGGTAATATTTTAATTTCTTTAACTGTGCAATTTTTTTACGTTATTCTGAATGTGTTAGAAAGTGTTTCATAATCTATGCTTGACGCATGATTTTTTGTTTCTTGTTTTACTTGTTGCATGGAGTATGTTTTTCTAAACATAACCAATAAAACTGAAAGACCGTAAAAAAAAATTTAATTTCGTAAAAAAAAAAAAAAAAAAAGAATTTGATTTCTTTAAATTACTTCTATTATAATGTAGGAGGGAATATGAATTTTTTTAAATTGGAACTATACCTCTAAAAGAAACAGTTTAAGAATTAGATATTGGTCGCAATAAGAGGGGATAGGGGAGACCGGGGCTAGTTGGCTACAGGGGTAAGTAGGCGCAGTCCTCATAAATCGCCTGTTTGTGGATAGATTACGCAACCACTCACAATGCACTCATAAGTAATTTTTTGTTGCATCATTCTTTTTCTAATTTCTAATACTTATCTTAATAATTGCGATTTAACTTGTGCAGTTTTTCTTAGTGTATGATTAACTGTACCTACCCCATATGTGATTTCCTTGGATTATTTATGCTTAGAGGATTACGTGTCCCTTTTGTGAAGAAATTTATTATGGGGCATTGAGCACGGGGCAAGTTGGCTCGGTGTTCGGTGTATGGTGGTAGCTTGAAAAACAGCAAACAACGAGAAAAGTGGTTGCAATGCAAGATTTTGGGCAGACGAGGCTTGCCCAAATGGAGACGCTCGATTTTTTATTTGTGACAACTGTAACTCTGATGATGATATAGAGTAGGATAGAAGTTTCTCAATGTTAATGTTTTATTCATTATTTTTATGTCTGTATAATTTAGATTTTACATTGTACGGCTATAACGCCTTTGTTTAAACTTACTGGTAATAATGAAATAGATTTCGCTTAACTGCATGTCTTATTTGAGCTTCATTTAAATGTTTATAAAGCGTGTGCCAACTTACCCCATAGGTATAGGCAACTTGCCCCGTGAAGGAGTAGGTTGGTGCACAATTTTCCTTTTACTTTAGGCTTCCGCTAAACATAAACTACAAAAGCTACAAACTCAAAACTCCGGGTATTTATAGCCCAATGCCTGTATCAAATTCTTTAAAAGTACAGTTAAAGTTTCATAAAAAATTTAAACAAAAAATAAATAAAAATTAATAACTAAAAATGCCCCTACTAGTCCCGGTCTCCCCTACCCTGTATTACGTAATGTCTCCATTGCTCTAATTTTTTTTTCTTTCACAGCTGCCGGACTATCTATGCATGATATTATAGAGGTAACCATACTCTACTTATATAGTATTTTCCTTTTCAGACCGACTGATTAGACCCATGGATCTGAAGCTAAAAGAAAGAGTCGTCATTGAATTTCTGGAAAAAGAAGGTTGTGCATCTAAGGAAATCCATAATCGTTTGAAGAGTGTTTATGGAAATACTGTAATGGACGTCAGCAATGTGCGGCGTTGGGTGAAGATTGGAAACGGACAAACGGAAATTGCAGATAAACCGAGAAGCGGCTGGCCGGCAACGCCAGTCACAGACGCAAATCGAGAACGTGCCGATTAATTGATTCGAGGAGACATATGCGTTACAGTTCAGAATGTTGCTGATGCATTGAATTTCTCGTATATGGCTCTGTCAAAGGAATAATTTCAAAGCCTTGGAAAAAAGCAAGACCCTCAATTTTACCAAAATGGTTTTGATGCTTTGGTTAAGCGATGGCACAAATGTTTTCAAATGCATGGTGACTAAGTTGAACGGTAGTTTTGTGTAGAGGACAGTTCAGGTATAATCTATATTAACTTCCGCTGTTATATGTTCATTAATAAAGTTTTTAAAACACATGAGGCATTACTTATTGATCCCCCGTCGTATATAGACATGTATCTATGTGTGCCTGAACCTAGATTCTGCTAGATCGTGGCCTTGAATATACGAACACTCTGATCCACTTGTGAATACAGCAATGAGAAATAAAATATAGTAATTTACGGTGTATTATCGGCAAATGACATGTTAAAAAATGTAGAAAATTAAGATGCGGATAATAAGCAGCTGCGTACTATCTGTAGACCTTTTTTTTTCTCGGACCCCCAAATATTTTTTTTCTCCCTTACCAGAAATTAAAAATTGCTGCATTTTCTTCTAAAAGACTGCGACACAATATAAGACAAAAGTTTGTTAGGCAATCACATCCTTTCATTTGTACGATTGCAACTTCAGGTACAGGAGATTGGAAGTTTTCTGAATCGGAAACAAGGAGAATCGGCATTACATTCCTGGAGAGTGTCGTCGTTGATCGTTGTACTAGTTTGCTATTGTTGCTTCTTGCCTGTCTCTAAAATTGTCTAAAACGTGCATTAGTTACTCCACAGATTTTAAATTGCGCTTTTTAAAACTGAAGTAGTTTGAAATCGAGAAACTGCCCTAATGTTCCAATAGACAAATTAAACTTGCGTCTTTGAAAAAAATAAGATATTTAAAAGTACTACCAATAAAAATTAGTCGTTGGGGGCCACCGTAATACTTACCCATCATGGAAATGCATAGTAAAAAATATGAAAATAAAACACGTGTAAACTATTTATAAAATGCACTGCAATTCAAAAATAAAATTTAACTGTATATTTAAATATTTTAAATATATAGTAATGCTCTATTACTGAATTGCGGATACTACTTGGTTATCCCGTCGACCCATTTCGACAAATTATATAAATCGCCAAACTACTCGCAAAATTACACAAGTTGGCACAATTTTTATTTTAAATAACGAAAAAACAAAATATTATAATAATATAATAAATAATTAAAAGATGAATAAAAATACAAACAAAACATTGAATTAAAGATCACTTGATGACGTAACAAACACGTGTAACCTGTTTAATATCAAGTGAAAGTAACATTTACGATAAGCCATTATTGGCATTTAATCTTACTAGGATATCGTACCCGGGCTTCCCGGGTTACAAAATATTGGTGAAAACATTTTTTTTTTAAATTGAAAACTAATATTTTTTTTATATGCAATAAATTTTTTAGACTGCCCACTTACATTAAAAAAGCATTTTTCATATGAAAAATACGAATTATACAATCAAATAAATTTTTGAAATTTATCAAAAGCTATATTTTCTTATTAGCCGCATGCTAAGAGACCAAGATTTTGCTACTTACGGCATCCTTTTATGTTCTGATAATTGGAAGCTTACATGCCCGTTAAATTTGTGTTTTATTTATATTTATTTATTTATTCATAGAGAAGTTTTTTTTTTAAAAATGGATATTAGCCGTAAGAAAATGATGAACTCTTTATTTCTCAAAATTTGCATACGCGCTTCTCATACCCATATTCATCATTAAAAAAATAATTGTATCTTGTTTGATGATTTAAAAATCATTTTAACTCAAAACTTGAAGTCCCGATTGTCAGCAACATCATTATGTGAACAGACGCACTCTTTACTTGAGATTCTAATCTCAATTCCGGAGAGTAAAAATTTCCGTAATTTATGTTTTTTAGACGCATTTGTGTTAAAATGTTTAGTTTTATCTAAGAAAATGATCGTTTTCTTTTAAATGCGACTTCATTTTAAGGGCAAATGGGTTAATCTTTCGTAATTGAGATCCGGGTGCTTAGATAAATTAAAAAATATTTCATGCTTTAAAATTGTTTTTAAAACCATAGACAATCAGTAAACTGAGATGAACTTTGCAAATTCCTTTTGAAAAATAAATCCTTTTCGGTGTTCTAAAAATTTAAATTTTACGATTACAAATATGTTAGATTTATGTTTTTTCAACATTATTCTTTTATTTGTTTATAAAAGAAGTATTAATTTCGTTAATTTGTCTTTCACAAATATGTTAGATTGGCGTTTTTTTAATATTATTCTTTTATTCGTTTATAAAGGAGGTATTAATTTCGTTATGCAAAATTAGTCAGAAACAAATGCTGAACAATGTTTGTTGCTTTATGTGGAAAATGTATATTATTATTATGTATTGAAACTGGCACGTGATCAGATAAACTTTAAAAAATCATGCTTAAAAATTATTTTAGAAAACATAATACATCAGTCAATTAAGATGCAATTTTTAAACAAATTGCATTTTAAAGTAATTTTTTCCCTATGCAACGAAAATTGAAACTCTACGATGGTCAGAAGATTAAAAAATTGCAGTAGCGAAAATTTCAAAACCGAAATTTGATCGTGAAGTGTTGCCATTCGCAAAATGACGTCAGCGTTACACACAGATATGTTGTTCTTTATAATATAGATACACAATCAGCAAAATATAATAAAGATCAGTTATTAGGATGTGGTTATCAATTGAGGCTCTTATACTTGTTATTCCGGCATGAAAAACAGCAATTTTCACCTTCTCAAAATTTGCATACGCGCTTCTCATACCCATATTCATCATTTAAAAAATAATTGTATCTTGTTTGATGATTTAAAAATCATTTTAACTCAAAACTTGAAGTCCCGATTGTCAGCAACATCATTATGTGAACAGACGCACTCTTTACTTGAGATTCTAATCTCAATTCCGGAGAGTAAAAATTTCCGTAATTTATGTTTTTTAGACGCATTTGTGTTAAAATGTTTAGTTTTATCTAAGAAAATGATCGTTTTCTTTTAGATGTGACTTCATTTTCACTTAATAAGCATTTCGCCTACTGTCTGAAACTTAGTATCAGTACACATGCAGAAGGAAAAACAATATAGATAATTTATGAGGAAAAATGCGTGTCTTCAAAAGCAGTAAGTTATTTTCCGTTATTATGCCCCTAATAAAATATTATGCTCCTAATGGAATTTTGCGGCACTAAACCCTATACAACAATTTTTATCAACAACTTTGAATTTTTATCAAAAAATGGCATGAATAAAGATAAAAATACCTCATTATTTCTCTATTGCCTGCAATAATGAAATCTAATTTTCACCATTTTGAAGAAATTTCATAAAATGCTTTTAAAATTAAAATATAAAAGTGGATATATTAAAAAAAAAAAAAAAAAAAAAAAAAAAAAAACAGATAGTGCGATCGCATCTACAAATGAACAGCTTTCAGTTAAAAAAATATTAGTAAAATTGGTTCAGCAGAAAGATCAGGGCAGATGACAAAAAAAAAACATTTGTGTTTTAAATATATAGATTATATAAAATTATGAAAAATTAAATGAAGCAAATTATGTTATTTTGACAAAATTATAGTAGAATGTCCTAAAGAATTGCATTAAAATTTTATTATTCGAGAGAATTTTGGACAAAAACTTCAGGAACATGATATTATTTTAAACCTCGAATTATTTGTTTGCTTGTCTAACTCGGCGCAGCAAATCCATCCAGGCGAGAATCATCAATTTCTGTAATATAATTTTAAATTGCTATTATTTGCATGTCACCTCTCTTTTATAAAGATACTCTAAATTTTTGTAAAACATTGCGTTTTATCAGCGTATGATTTCGAATACATTATTTTCAAAAGTGAAGCATTTTCACCTGTGAAGAATTTCAAAGCAGCTGGGCTGTGAAAATGACGCACTTCTACAAAACATAATTCAGCTTTAAGAATTAAAATACATGCTTTTTTATAAAATGACGTCATTTGCATCCGCTAAAGCAATCCACTTTTACAATCCTGGCTTAAACTTCGTCTATAGAAAAGTATGCATATGACGTCATTATCACGGAATAACACACAGTATTCTTGTCGTAACCCGTATATTAATTTCAACTTTTTTTCCAGGTTTTATGAGAAAATGGCAACAGAAAGATACAGTATCTCCTATTTTCCGTTTACTTTCAATAGAAATGGGGTACTTTTGTTGCCATGATTAGAAAAATGGTATTAAAAACTACAAAAAAATTAATATCTCAAAAATAAATTGAGATACAGCTTTCAAACAAATGGTATTTAAAAGAGCATTTTTTCCCTTATACGAAGGTGTAAAAATTTAAAATGTGCGATGTTTAGAAGTTAAAAATTTTGAGTAGAGAAAATTGCAAAACTAAAATTTTATTTCAAATTTCAAAGTGTTGCCATTCGCAAAATGACGTATGCGTTACTCACAGATATGTTTGTTCTTTATAATAGAGATAGTTTGGTGATAGTTTTTTGGTAGACGGGATAATCAAGTAGTACCGAATTGCGTAAAAGGAACATCCCTATAACTCCGAAAATAGTAATAATATTAACTAACAGTTTACTGCGTCTGATTAAGCGTTTCATTTCTAATTAAAATATATCTTTGAATTGAAATTTGAATGAAATACAGGATCATGAAAAATCGAACAGTGTAAAAAAATATGATTACAAATATCTCGGCAACCAATTATTCGATGCACTTCATTCTTTATGCAAAACTTATGTTTTTTTATTGTCTTTTATATCCTCTCCTTAAAATAAACAATTTCGAAAATTTTTATATACCTTTTATCAGAACGAAAATTTCGAGAGTCCGAAAAAAAATTATTCCGGACGATTCGAGGTTAGTGATATTCAATAGGCTTCTTCCCATTGTTACATACTAAGCACACATCAAATGCCAAGTCTCTATCTCAATTTGTTGGGGAGATAGAGCGTTTACAGACACACACACACATACACAGACAGACGGACGGCAACATTTTTTTTCTTCTAAAAATATGTTTTTCAGGATCTCCAGTGTCTGAAACGTGTAACTCCGTCATTTTTTTTTTTTTTTTTTTTTTTTTTTTTTTTTTTTTTTAACGCTTACAAGACTTACCCTATACTACGTATGATGGGTAAGTAAAACGCAAAACTTTTCGCTTTGGTAATGCAGCTTCGTCAGAAATGGAAGATGAAATTACATCGCTGGATTTTGAGAGAAAGGAAATCCCGTTCCGACTATTAATATACTGATAAAATGAAAATTATTTGAGGAAGATATGAAAAAATGAAGATTTGAATGTCTCCCCACGTGGTGCTACCGATTTATGAAAAGGAAAAATCTTGCTGTGCGGAATTGCACGACATTTGCTGATGACTAGGAAGAAAACTAGTCCTTGGGGGGCCACCGTAATACTTACCCATCATGGATATGCATAATATAAAATATGAAAATAAAACATGTATGTAAATTATTAATACAATGCATTGCAATTCCAAAATAAAATTTAAACGCATATTTAAATATTTTTAACAAAACAGGACCCTGATTGTATTACAATGGGAGTCTATGGGAATTTGGCGAAATACCGAAAATAGCGCCAAGTTGGCGTCACTTTTGGCAAAATATTTTTATCGCCAGATTTGGCGATAAACTTGGCGGCATTTAGCGATAGTTTGGCGATAGTTTTTTAGTAGACGGGATAACTGAGTAGTACCGAATTGCGTAAAAGAAATATCATTATAACACCAAAAATCATAATCATATTAACTAACAGTTTACTGCGTCGGATTAAGCGTCTTATTTTTAATTAAAATACATCTTTGAATTGAAATTTGAATGAAATACAGGGTCATGAAAAATCGAAAAATGTGAAAAATATGATTACAAATATCTCGGCAACTCATTATCCGATCGACTTCATCCTTTATGCAAAATTTATGTTTTTTTATTGTCTTTTATATTCACTCTTTAAAATAAACAATTTCGAAAATTTTTATATACCTTTCATCAGAACGAATATTTCGAGAGTCCGAAAAAAATAGCGCCAGATAATCGAGGTTACTGATATTCAATATGCTTCTTTCAATTATTACATACTAAGTACACACCTAATTTCAAGTCTCCCTATCAATTTGTTCGGGAGATAGAGCGGTTACAGACACACAGACAGACGGACGGCAAATTAATTTTTACAAAAATGTTTTTCGGAATCTCCAGTGTCTTAAAGGTATAAATCAGTCAAAATTGTTTTTTCGATTTTTGGAATGATTACAAGACTTACCCAATACTACGTATGATGGGTAAGTAAAAGGGATGCGTTTTTGGTATTTACCAAACAAAACTTGTCGTTGGGGGGGGGGGGGGGGCACCGTAATACTTACCCATCATGGATATACATAATATAAAATATGAAAATAAAACATGTGATATATGCTAAGCATTGTATCATGTTACTTTATTCATAATTTAATTTACTTGGACTCCCTTCAATTTAATTAATATAATTCCTTAAGGTAATATTACTTTTTGTTGCATTAAAATATCTCAATTTGTTGATTTTCTGTAAGCAAGTAAACACCGTTGGTTTACAATGGAAATCTATGGGAATTTGGTGAAATGATAGGGATATCGCGAATTTGGCTTCACTTTTGGCGACTCATTTTGTCGCCAAATTTGTCGCCAAGTTGACGACAAACTTGGCTGCATTTGGTGACAGAACAGGGTCCCCCCTTTATGGTAACCCCCTTATAGGTAAGGAAATGCATTAAATGCGTGACATTTACGATAAGCCATTATTGGCATTTAATCTTATAGTTTAGCGACAGTTTTTTGGTCAGTGGGATGATCGAGTAGTACCGAATTGCGTAAAAGAAACACCCTTATAACTCGAAAAATTATAATCATATTAACTAAGTTTACTGCGTCGGATTAAGCGTCTCATTTCCAAATAAAATATATCTTTGAATTGAAATTTCAATGAAATATAGGGTCATGAAAAATCGAAGAGTGAAAAATAAGATTGCAAATATCTCGGCAACTCATTATCTGATCGACTTCATTCTTTATACAAATTTTATGTTTTTTTATTGTCTTTTATATTCACTCCTTCAAATAAACAATTTCGAAAATTTTTGTATACCTTTTATCAAAACGAATATTTCGAGAGTCCGAAAAAAATAGTTCTGGATAATCGAGGTTGCTGATATTCAATAGGCTTCTTCCTATTATTACTTCCTAAGTACGCACCAAATTTCAAGTCTCTATCTCAATTTGTTCGGGAGATAGAGCGTTTACAGACACACAGACACACACACACACACCGAGACGGAGGGCAAATTTTTTTTTCAAAAAATATGTTTTTTGGAATCTCCAGTGTCTGAAACGTGTAAATCCGTCAAAAAAAAAAGTTTCGATTTTTAAAACGATTACAAGACTTACCCTATACTACGTATAATGGGTAAGTAATAATCGCAGAAGAAAAATTTATTTTATTTGAAATTTATAATATAGATGAAATTCCCCTTTGTTTTGATTGTTCTCCAAACAGAAAAGTAAATAATGCTTGAGAAGAATTATCTTAAGCGGCATGTTCACGGGACTCCGCCCTTTCGACTAAAAATAATAAGCTGCTTCAGTTCATCATTTTGAAAAAGATAGTAAAAGCTTATTTTAAAAATTTTAATCTATCTTAACTGTTACAATTCTGTTATGTTGATATGTTTAAAAATTATCTTGCACGTAGGGTTTTGACAACTTTTAGTTTAGATTATTTCTCTTTTTCATTCTCCTTAAAAAAAGAAAAGATAAAAAAAAGTACTCTTGACAGCACATTACAGGTATATCTGTTCCAAAACCTTGTTCCTCACTGGATATTGTTCTACGAACCCTCATATACATTTAACTCGCGTTCGCTCCATATAGTTCTTTTCAATAGAAATTTTGTTAGATGACACTATAAATTATAAATAATAGTCATGATAAGGATGAAAAAATATCTTTCATTATAAAGTTACAATACATTTAAATTTATGATTTTACTACTCCTATAAAAATCATCAATTTTAAAAGCAGTTTCTTCAGATAATCCGCAGATTATCTACAGTCGCGAACTATATCCCTGAAATTCCGTTAGTTTCGTTACAATTAAAATAGAAAAACAAGTAATATAAAAATTTTGTTTTTAAAGTCAATTCCTACTTAGGCCATCAAAGAAAAATTTAATATAATCCCTTAAGCTAATATTAGTTTTTGTTGCATTAAAATATCTTAATTTGTTGATTTTCTATAAGCAAGTATTGGTTTACAATGGAAGTCTATGGGAATTTGGCGAAATATTAGAGATATCGCCAAGTTGGCGTCACTTGTGGCGACTTATTTTGGTCGCCAAATTTGGCAATATATCGCCAAGTTGGCGACAAACTTGGCGGTATATGGCGACAGAACAGGGTACCCCTATGATAACCCCCCCTAATAGGTATGGAGAAGGAGATGCATTAAATGCTGTTCAATAACCAATGGCCGCCATTTGGTCTCCCATATAAAACTAAAATTAATTAATTAAAATTTAATTAATGAATTAATATTTGAAAAAACTGCATTAATATCAATTGTCATCCAGTACAAGTTTTAAAAAATTTATTTCAGCTTGATAGGCTGAATAATAAGTATTTTATTAACGATTGAAAATTTGAACAAGATATATAAATATAGGGAGAGTGTGAACTAATAGTAAGAAAAAAAAATAAAACAACTTACTTGCAAATTCTGTTTATATGAGCTTCAGGGTGACATGGTTTAATTTGTAAGGCACAAGCGATAGCCCTCCAAAAGTCTGACTGGCATTCAGAAATTTTCAATACAGGTATTTCCATCATAGGCAGATGAATAACTCCATCCACTTCCCATTGCTCAATATCTTTCTTAGCAGCCCCATCTGATCGTGGATCACAACTTCGAAATAATTCCGTGGGTCGATAATTGAAATTTGTACAATAAGATAACCCTTCACATCCTAATTCACAAGGTTCATCCACTGGAAATAAACACATTTCAGAAATTAATATCAAGACTGGACAAATAATAGAAAATACGGAACACATGTTATATATTCCCGCGGCCGCCATCTTGGATTTTTTCTTGGCGTGAAAACCCCTTTTCCGCCAAGTAGTGATGTTCGCCAAGCAGCGATTTATGCGCATGTTAGGCTTAACGGGGTTGCCAGAACATGTCAGTCGTCGGGGTTGCCAGAACATGTCACTCATCGGGGTTGCCATACCGATAAACGCCAACGAAAAATCGCCAAGAAATCCAAGATGGCGCCGCGGTAATATATAACATCTTAGCGGAAAATACTAGGTGTTTATGAAATGTCTTTCCTCGTTAGTCCTCGGTATGCTATTTCTTTCTCCCAGCTTATTTTGTGTCGCCTCCAAAAAATAACATTACGTTGTATAAGCCAGACGTAAAACAAAACAGATGTATCATTGTACTGTTAAATATTCTATAGCATTTTTTTAAACTTCTAAGCATCGCACATTTTCGATTTTTATACCGTCGTATTGGGGAAAAAAAGTACTTTTAAATGCAATTTGTTTGAAAACTGCATCTTAATTTATTTTTTAGATATTAATTTTTTTGTAGTTTTTAGTGCCATTTGTTTAATGTTGGCAACGCAAGTACTCCATTTCTGTAGAAAATAAAGGGAAAGTAGTTGGAAAATAGTAATTATATCTTTTTGTTGCCATTTTCCAATAACAACAGAAACTAATATGTTGTGGCCATCACAAAACTTTCTTCTATATAAATCACGTCAATTAAATCATTTAAATAGCACAAGAAATTACATCAATTTAGCGCCAATTCATATCAAAGTATATCTGAATTTGAAGTTTGATGAAAATTCGTGCATTAGTTCTTGAGATAGAGCTATAGGGGAAATTCTGAAAAATGCAGCATAACTGCGCCACCTGTTGAGCGATTTACACCAAACCATAAACAGCACTAACTGATATCAAGGTATACCTGAATCTGAAGTTCGTTGAAAATTCGTGCATTAGTTATTGAGATAAAGCTATGGTAGAAATTCTGAAAAATGCAGCATAGCAGCGCCACCTGCTGAGCGATTTGCACCAAAACATAAACAGCACTAAATCATATCCAGGTATATCTGAATCTGAAGTTTGTTGAAAACCCACGCATTACTTCTTGAGATAGATTACGGAAATCGCAAACAATGCAGCAGAGCAGCGTTATCTATCGAGCGATTTACACCAAAATGTACCAAATGTCAATTCATGTCAAGGACTAACTGAATCTGAAGTTTGATGAAAATCCGTGCATTATTTCTTGAGATAGAGCTATTGCAAAAATCGTGTAAATCTGCAAAATGCAGCATAGCAGCGCCATTTGTTGGGCGATTTACACCAAAACGTTACCAGCACCAATTAATATCAAGGTATAATTAAATCTGAAGTTTGATGAAAATCCGTGCATTAGTTCTTGAGATAGAGCTATCACAGAAATCGCGAAAAATGCAGCATAGCAGCCGCCACCTGTTGGGCGATTTACACCAAAAACTAATCAGCACCACTTTATATTAGGGATTACTATGATATAAATTTTTATTAAATGCCGTGCATTAGTTCTTGAGATAGAGCGCCCACAAAATTTGTGTCACACACATACAGTCAGACAGACTCACACACAGACATTTTGTGAAAACATGTTTTTCGGAATCTCTGACCCCTAAAACGTGTAAATCCGTCGAAAACCGAAAGTTGAAAATTTTCATGAATCCAATACTTTCTTCTTGTAAAGATAGAAGAAAGTAAAAAAATGTAATTAAAATACGTGCTATTTTGAAAAATAAAATAAAAATGAATGATTTCTGATAAAACATGGAGCTATTATAAACTATATTTAATTTTAAGTATCTATATTAATATTACAAACAAATGAAGGCATATGAATTATTAGATAACCAATTTTTTTGTCAAGTTTCTTGCGGATTTCTTTTTGCTGGATTTGTATATTATTCCGAGATAGTGACGTCCTATGCACACTTTGTTGTAGATGTTGTTTAAGACTGGATCGTAAATGAGGAATTCTTCAGCGGATTCGGATGACGTCGTTTGATATAAAATACCGTCCGTCTTTTTATTGCTGTATCCATGATTCAGTAAGAAAGTTTTTCGTTCGGGAGGGGTCCGGACCCCTGCCCCTTGGCTACGCCACTGTCAGTAAGATAAATTGCTTTTTTAATTATTTCAACATTCGTCAAATACTCGGGTAAATTTTTTTAGCCGATCTCCGTTTACTATTATAACAAGGCTAGATGCATGCTGAGTGTAAATCGAAAGCGATTTAAATGAATTATTTGTCTGAATGTTTACAGTGCTTTTTCAAGGAAACTTAGTGCTGTTGCTTTATCGTACACACTAATCAATTTCACAAAACATTTTATTAGTGATTAATGTAAGTATTTGGCTGCTTTTTGGCAATGTCAACATTTTCACTGTTGATAACTTTGTATTAAATGGTACTCATTTTTTTCCCTCACGAAATTCATTTACAAATGCTTGAAAAGTTTTTAAGCAATGTAGTCTCATTTAGTTCGTTAGTTTTAGCTACAGATATTTTCAAACAGAGAAAACTACTTTATAACCACCCAGTATAACGAAATTTTGAGATACATTAATTGTGAATAATTTTACAACCTGTGTTTAATTTTAAATTAAACTCAAGTAAGTAATAGTAATTTGTTCATATGAAATTGTTGAATCGAGCAATCGATTTCATTTTACCAATGCATTTTGCTCCATGAAAACTTGGTATTTGGCAATACAATAATACATTCATATACTGAAATGATTTGTTTGATTTCGATTTTAAATTAAGAAGGGGTATGGATTTTTAATTTTACAACCAAGGACTCCACGCTTAACTAACCCATACGCCCCTTTCTCTGTCATTTTCCCTTTACCCTTAGCGGGAAGTCCCAATGCATTTAGGGGCGCTGGATCCCATTGATATTTGAAGGCCTATCCATATTTGCTTATCTGTTTTTCGGAAAGTGTTGTGGGAAGCAGAATATTTGTAGCTATAAAGTCGAATATGCTGAAGCTCTTATTTTTTTTAATTGATTTACATCAAAATTATTCTTAAATACTAAAATTTTAATGTGCGTTACAAATATTGAGCATGATTCGTCGAATTATTGTTCTATACATACAAATAATGATAAAAATCGTACTAATAAAAAGAGATTTAGTGTTTATTTTTCATTATGAAACGCCTGAATTCTACATGTATGTATATTCAATTTTAAAGAAGAAAACGTATGATAATAGAGATTATGCTATTATGGGATTCCTGACCAAATCCCGAGGCCAGATCTCGCTGCCCCGTACACTAAACACGCCACTAGTTCTTAGCATTTTTAAAAACTGATCTGAACTCCATTTGGAGGCGGGTAACATCTCTTAATGAGAAATTTTTATATCTTCAGTTTGCCTGCAAGTCCAAATTGGCTGTTTATTGACAAATTCACGAAGTCATTTTCATTCGTAAGAGCATAAAATATGCAAGTATATTCGTAATTGCACAAAATTTGCAAACTCTATTCGGATACCAAAAAATCGAACAGCGTTTAGCATTTTCTTATAAAGGCAAAGAATCTTTCAGAAAATTCTGACAAAATTGGCATTTTCAGCCTATTTTTGGGATTTGACTGTGATGGAAAGATCATCATGAGGAAGCGATTAATTAAAACTGAAGATGTATGTATTGGGCATTCTCACAATCTTTTGATTTTCGGGAATAAAAGTCTGGTGACATTAAACTTGCTAAACTAACATTTTAATCTGATAGACGAATGCTTTAATGATTCAAAATAAAGAAAAAAGGGTCAGCAGCGAAATTTTTTTTTATTTAACTGAGGTTTAAGTTAAACTTGCAAGTTCAATTTTCCTTACCATTTTACCATTGTACCACTATAACTTTCTATTTTCTTCTAAATTTTTACTTATAATGAATTTGCATAGTACCCACTGGACATTTCAAATAAGAGATAATAACAATTCATAAGTATGTATGAATATGGATAATAATTCAGTTATTATCAATATAATAACTGAAAAGTATTTTTAGTACAAAATTTTGGCATAACATTGTCTTAAAGGGGTGTTAAAGAAGGGACGAGAGGAAAAAAAAAGGGGTTGGTAAAGGAAAAAAGGGAAGGTAATGGAAAAAAAAAGGAATGGTAAAGATGAGACGGAAAGGAAAATTACCACTATTTTTAGACAAATCATGTTAAGACTAAGTGATAGCCACAGAATTAATTGATTTTTAGAAACAATTATTTACATTGGATTAAATTAAAAAAAATTAATTTACTTCGAAAAGTGCAGGAATAAACCTTGGGAACGGTAAGAATACCAATAAAGCCACGATGCTTGAAATAGATATTTAAATGCTGATTTAAATTCTGCAGTAAATTTCCTGTCAAAGAATTTTAGACATTCTTTCTCTAGCATACTTCTGCAAGAAAAAAAAGTTGAAAGAAAAATATGTGGCTGCATATGAAGTGATCTTCTGTATAATTTTAGCCAGAAGGACTGTAAGGAATCTAAAATCCAGGGACATAGTTAAAAAAACAAAACAATAACAACCGTATAAAAATGTGTGCAGGTTATTTTTTTGCTAGATATCTCTCTATTCTAAAAAAAGTAACTAACGCTATCACCGCCGCCGCCGGTTTTGAATTTTTTGTGACCGGAAGTCTTTCTTCGTTAATATTAAGAAAAATATTGCATACAAAAATATGAAAATCGGTAGTATTATAGAGAAATGTTTGGTAAACACGCTGATGCAAACAGTTTTCAAATCGAAGAATTATTTTAAGAGATATTTAATGCTAAATTTGGACAAAATCCTTTCATTAAAAAAGTTTTATAGGAGCAAAAACTATACATGGGAATTTAATCATTTTTAAATCCTATTATGCATTAGAATTTCCTGTTGTGCAGACTGCATTTATTTCTTTAATTTGACTCATTTTTTGAGCTTTTTTCCATTTTAAATTCAAATTTCCAGCATTTCGAGAGATACTTTTTACATATTTTATATAATGGTATTAATTTAAACTGTTGCCAACTGTATAAACAGCGCAAACAATAATGTTTGCCTTAAATTAAAAATTTATTTACATGTGACTATTATAAACTGAAAATATAAAAAGCAGGAACTCATTGAAAATTGCGCCATAAAAACTATATTTACACGTGAATTTTAAAAGAGAAAGAATATTGTAAAATAATAAATTTATTAACATGCGTTAGAAGTCTTAAATAGGAGAAATTACGTCACATTTACGTCACATTACACTTATTACGTAAAATGAACAAAAATAATATCGTAAAACAGTTGAAATTTAAAAATTGCGCGAGACATTTATTTGATATTTTGAGATGATCTTTTCGACTATTTTTGTTAGGACATCGCAAATAATATTTCATTTCTAACAAAAGTATTTTCACGTGAATATTAAAAAGAGAAAAAAAAGTTTGGTGAAAATTACGTCAGATTAAAAACGATACATTTAAAATGTCTTACTTAAAAAACTTTTTTTTCGCTTTGTTAAAAAATACCGGGAGACAAAGACTCTGTTTACTTAATTCATTTTATATTAGCTTATTTTGAAATGTATAACGGATTTTATTTAATCAAAGACGGTAACAGCCATTGTATCTTTTAATAGAAGCTGATTTGGTCTTAAAATTCCCCAATCAAAGAGAAATGACTATAAACCCATTTATAGGGAGATCGCCACTGTTTTTTAAATTATAATTCAATCTTCCGAAATCTTTTTAAAGCCGGTCAAATTAGCATGCTTTTAGAGTCTGCGGTGTCGGAACAGGGGTTGGCGAGCGTAGCTCGTAGGGGCAGAGCCCCCTAGTTTATATAAAAAAATAGTCCCAGTTTGGAAAAAACTACCTCCAATTACTTTTATTGAAACAGTTTTATACAGACAGCTCCAAACTTAAAAATCAGCATCAGGGACACGGGATGGTAAGGGATTTCGTGGTATATTTGGAAACACCATCCAAAATTTATTTATCTCGTTAATATTGTTATGCGATCATGCAATGGGATATTCCCTAGTATATGAAATAAAAAACCCCACAAGAATATGTACTAAAATAAAAATTATTATTCAGAGGCTTAAAAGTGAAAAGATTGTGAGAATGTCTCGTATAAGAAAGTGTCAAACGTTGCTTGAAATTCTGGCTCTAAACAATGTCTGCAAATTTCATGCATTTCCATTTAAACTGACTTCGTAACTGTCAGAACTGTTTGTGTTGTTGAACGGAATTTATTATTTTTGTAAATACCATTAATATATACAGCTAGTCACAAAAGTCTACATACATTCATAAAATTACAACAATCTAACACAATACTAATATTTTGAAAAGTAAAACTTTATTTTAGTATACATTTCAGACATTAACACATGTCCATTAAAGAAAATTAAGAAAACACTCGTTAAAATTTAGCGAAATTGTGCAAAAGTCGATATTATATAGTCACAAAACTCTAAATGCAAATAATGTATACGACATTTATGCATAACTAAGGGTAATTAATTTGCTATATATTTGCATAACTAGGTTTCAAAATTAAAAATTAATACTTTGTAGGCCCTCCTTTGGAATCTATAACTGCTTTCATTCTTTTAAGCATTGACAAAACAAGATTTTTCGTCATATCGGGAGTTATGTCCAATCATGCACATTCTACTGAAATCTTCAAGGTTTCTTTACTTATAACTGTCTGTTGACGAATTCGACGATAAAGTTCATCTTAAATGTGCTCAATGGGGTTTACGTCTGGTGACTGTGGTGGCGAATGCAGCTGTTTGGGTACTTTATAAAGGAGCCAGTCCTTTATGATCTTAGCAACATACTTTCGGTCATTATTTTGTTGGAAGATCCAGCTATTTTCCAGTCCTAAATTTTGAATGGATGAGTGTAGATTGCTCTGTAGTATTTTTAAATATCCGAATGGGTCCATTGTATCGTCAATAAACACTAAATTACCTACCCCAGCCGCCGCCATTGAGCCCTAAGCCATTCAACTCCCTCCACCGTGTTTAACAGTTAGTGTCGAATTTTCTGGTTTTATTTCTGTGAGGGGGTGGGGGGGGGAAGGGGTCGCCAAATTTTTCCCTGCCTATCACAAACAAAAATATTAAACTTACTCACACCTGTAAATAACATTGTTTTCCAAAAGTGAAAGTCCTTCTCAATACGTTTAGATGCAACTCTAGCCTTTTTTGTTGGTTTGCAAATGGAATGAGAAATTTCCTTCTGGAAATTTTACCATTGAAGCCTGCCAATCGAAGAATTCTACGAACAGTTTCTGGATGAACTTTTTTGCCACTTGCCATCTATGAACAGTTTCTGGATGCTGTTTCTTGCCACTTGCCATCGCAATGTGCCCGGTTAATTGTCAGGCATTAAGATCTCTAAGTACTTTTTTTTTACTTTTCTTACTATAATTCTTGCATCATGGCCCTTAAGTTTCCTTAGACGACCCCATCGAGATTTGTTTAGCCCATTTCCACATAAATTACAATTTCTAGGTATAGTTTGTACAGTTGCAGCGCTTTTTGATATAATATTGGAAATCTTGCCATAAAATTTATTTTCGTTTCTTAATTTTACGACGAGATTACAGAGATCTAAGGACCTATTCTTTTTCCTGACTCATCTTTCACATTATATGCAACAGTTTACATACAATTAAATACTCCAACTATCTTGGGAGATGAAGGTCAGCGTAACTAAACTTCACGTGGCTGGTAAAATTGAAAAATGAAAACGAAAGAGGTTCATATGAAAATTTTGTTAACAGCCAATCAAGTGTATGTAGACATTTCTGACATGCTGATTGCAGTAAATATGCAAATTTTACTAGTTATTATCCTTTTTAAGCTTTTACATAGCATTCAGAATCATTTTTCAAGCTAGAATAATATACTAATGTGCTCTTTTGCTTGTAAATTCGAGTAGTTTTGGTAAAAGCTCTATTTTGATGGATGTATGTAGACTTTTGTGACTGACTATATTTATATTGAAAAATGTGTTGCTATGCAGAAATATTTTCGTTCAAGGGGAGGGGAGGGTCATGACCCCCGTGACCTCTTTTTGGATCTGCCTTTGAGCAATTTAGTTTGAATTCTACCTGGATTTTTTTTACTTATAGCTTCGTATAAGTGGTTTAAGTTCATAAATGTTATTAATATGAACATTCAGTTACTTACCTTCAATCAGACAGCGTGCCAAATCCGATTCTGCAAGTTGATACTGACAAAGACGATCAAAATCGCTCCAGCTATTCATCCATTGATTGCTAAATGTCTGGAAGAAAATAATATTAATGATCATTTATGAAAGATTTCAAATAAAAATAACAATATGTAAGAAATTTTATAATATTATATTGAAATCGAATTAATAAATAAACAAACAAATTCTGAATTAAACTACCAAATTCGAGCTTTCTGGAGAAAGACACAATAATTCTTTAAAGTTTAGAACATAGTTGAATTTAAAATGTGGCTGAAGATTTAACTAATAATATTTTATTTTAACGTTCTTGGAATGCTGTGAGATATTAATTTACAATAAATTAAAATTAAAATTCTAGTGCTATATTCACCTTGAGTTAAATAATTAAAATACATATAAAGCACAAATAATTGTACAAAAATTACTTTCAGGTGCATAAATAGAGGAAAAGGTGTAAAAACGGGCATAGGTGTAAATATGGGCACCCCTACCGAAGTGGCCATTGGAGGTGCTGAAGACTGGCGGCCAGGATTGTACCACAGACTTCTTGTGGATTGTATATGATGCCACTTGTTGATTTAAGATAATAGAGAGCAGCTGGAACCCTTTTTTCAAATAGTGTGAATGCAGTGCGAGTTATTGGTCGAATTGGTGTTTTTTCGGGACTGCAAACTTTTGACAGGTATCTGAAATCGCTTTCTTTTCATGTCCTTATAGTTAGTTTAAAATAATTTCAGAGTGATATCGAAGATCCTAAGCTACTTTTAGAAGCACGCCTTTAGTCGTGCATGTCTTTAGGTTACATGTGAAAGTGGCTATCTTTCTTAGTTGGGGTTGGTGTAAATATGGGCACCCTTTCTTGGTGTAAATATAGGCTCCCTCTTTTTCGAATTGTCTTGATATTGCACATTAAATTCTATCTATGCTAATTGATAAGACTGATGAAACACCGCAATGTTCCCCGGGAACTTTAAATGTAGTTTCTTCGGTCGACATATCTCCTGTCCTCAACATGAAGAAGAGAACCACTACTCGTGGACGCAAAGCGGCAAGGTTCTAGTTTCTGTGATCTTTTTTGGAAAGGGCCCATATTTGCACCCCATTTTTTCTGGTGCTTTTTTCAAAGCTTTTTGTAAATCTTCGTTTTTGAATTGAAATAATTGATATTAATCATTGTTTTGCATACTCTCATTTAGTAAACTTGTTATAGTTGTCGATGAAGGTCAAAATTCTCATTTTCTTTAAAATGAAAGTCACTTTAAGTCAAAACACAAAAGATGGTGCCCATATTTACACCTTTTCCTCTATAATATAAAATACTTAAAATATAAATTAAAAATATCTTAAAATACATCAGAAAAACCTAGAGCGTTTTCAACCATTACAAGGCCGTCATCAGTAGGATTTAAATGCATTTTCTTTGCGCTTATTCGAGAATTGTCCAGAAGAAAAACATTTTAATCTTTCGAGAATTGTCCAGTAGAAAAGCATGCAATGTATGGCGATATTTGCTGCATAATAGATGAAAGCTCGTTTTGTTGAAAATTTGAATAACTTTATCTGCCATCTCATTTGACGTACAACATTTAAATTTAAATTACAATGTTTTTTCCTTCTGGACAATTCTCGAATTAGCGCGAAGAAAATAATAACAACATTTAAACCCTACTGATGATGGCCTTGTAATGGTTGAAAACGTTCTAGGTTTTTCTGATGTGTTTTAAGATATTTTTAATTTGTATTTTAGATATCTTTATATTATACTAGCAAACCCAGCGGCTTTGCTCGCGTAATATTTGAAATAAGCCAAGTGATATGTCTAATTTTTATTAAAAGAAATTATACTTTTAGGAATAATTCAAAAATTACTATTTAAAACACAGTTTGACTAAACTTCATTATAACACTGCATTAGGCAGAAATGAGATTTTAATTAATATGAACTAAAACTAATTCCAATTAAATGATAATTTGGAAAGTATTTTGAGACTTTTATGCTCATTTTATACGCTCATTTCAGTACTCATTTGAAGTTTTGAATTTTTTAGAAACCCTCTTAACACATTTACATCTTAAAATTAACCATCTTCAAATTCCAAGCTTCTTGCCTAACAATCTACCACCACTTTGGTGTGGCACCAACATAAAATGCCGAAACAGAGTTGAAATAGAGTGTCTCGAAAATGTTGAAACAGAGACTGTCACCATTAATTTGCCAACATTAACATTGAAATCGGTTGGTATTTCCTAATATTCTATAGAAAACGGAATTTAGATGTTTTTAAAGGCTTTCTTGTTGTTCCTGCCAACCAGGTGGTGGTGGTGACACCGGCATAAAATATAGCCCGTATAGGATCAGGGACCATCACTCTTGATTCGCAATCAATAACTTCTGTAATTGGTTTATTATTTCCTGATATTCCACAGAAATCGTAATTTAGGACTCTTTTAGAACGCTTTTCGCTCCTTCCCTTCGCTTCACCCTTTTTAATTTCGAATTTATTTTCGACTGTTCTTGGAGGACATTTATACTTTATAAGTAACTACCGTGCTATATTTAAAGTTTCTAGCCTTTTCAATACCGCAGAAATCGCAATTTAGAAATTTTTTTGCTCCTGCAATCCTCGACATAGAATATAGCTTATGTTTGAGCAGGTTCTATCACAATCAATTTCCAACCATTATGTTTGAAATCGGTTTCGTATTTCATACGATTGCATAAAAATCGTAATTTGGAAAGCTTATACAACACTTTTCGCTCACTTCATCCTTTTAAATTTGGAATTTTCTTTCGACAATTCTTAGAAAGCATTTGCATCTTTGAAGTAATTACCACTCCAAATTTAAAATGTTAGACCCCCTCAGTAACACAAAAAACGCAATTTAGAACATGTTTAGCTCCTGCAACCTCCAGGTGGTATTGACAACAACGTAAAATATAGGCTATGTTGGAGAGGGGACTGTCACCATCAATTTGAAACCATTACTTCAGAAATCGGTTTATATTTCCCGAGACTGCGTAGAAATCGCTATTTAGAACGTTTTTAGAACGCTTTTCGTTTATTTTCACCCCTTTTAAATTTCAAATTTTTAAGGAACTCTTCTCAGAGAGTATTTACACCTCATAAGTAATTACCATGTCAAATTTCAAGTTGCTAGCCCCTTCAGTATCACAAAAATGCCAATTTAAAAAGTTTTTTTAAATGCATCCGCAAGGTGGTAGTGACACCGACCTGAAATAGACCCCTTTTAATTTTCGATTTTTTAGGAAATGTTCTTAGAGATCATTTGTATCTTATAAATAACTCCCCAGCCTAATTTCAGTATTGTAGGCCCTACAGTAACACAAAAATCGCAATTTAGAACGCTTTTTGCTTCTGAGTTCTTTTTTCCTAGGTGGTAGTGACACCGACATGAAATAGAGCCTATGTTGGAGCAAGAGCTGTCATCACCAATTTCCAACAATTACTTTTGAAATAGGTTGGGTACTTTCTGAGATTGCGTAGAAATCGCCTTTTAGAACGTTTTTTAGAACTCTATTTGCGCATTTTCACCACTTTTAAATTTCGAATTTTTTAAGAAAAGTTTTTAGAGATCATTTATATCTTATAAGTAACTACCATTCCAAATCCCATGTATGTGGGCCCTTCAGTAACATAATAATCGCAATTTCGAACGTTTTTTTGCTCCTACACCCCTTTTAGGGGTAGTGGCACCGACATGAAATGTTGCCTATATTGGAGCAAGGGTTGTCACCATCATTTTGACACTATTATTTTTTAAATCGGTTTTGTACTTCTTCAGATTGCGTAAAAATCGCCATTTAGAACGTTTTTTAGAACGCTTTTTGCTCATTAACCTCTTTAAAATTTCGAATTTTTTAAGAAATGTTCTTAGAGATCATTTATATCTAATAAGTAACTACCATGCCAAATTCCATGTATCTGGACCCTTCAGTAACACAAAAATCGCAATTTCGAACTTTTTTTGCTCCTGCACCCCTATAGAGGTAGTGGCTCTGACATAAAATGTAGCCTATGTTGGAGCAAGGGTTATCACCATCATTTTGACACCATTATTTTTGAAATCGGTTGGTACTTCCTGAGATTGCGTAAAAATCGCCATTTAGAACATTTTTTAGAACGCTTTTCGTACATTTTCACCCCTTTTTAATTTTGATTTTTTTAAGAAATGTCCTTAGAAATCAATAGTATCTTATAAGTAACTACCATTCCAAATTTCATGTTTCTAGTCCCTTCAGCAAAACAAAAATCGCATTTTTAGAACGTTTTTTGCTCCTGCACTCCCTTTTGGCATGTGGCACTGACATAAAATATAGCCTATGTTCTAAGTTGGACTAACACCATCATTTTGATACCATTACTTTTGGAATCGGTTCGGTAGTTCCTGAGCTTACCTCCTACAAATAAACAATTTTTACCTCTTTATAAGATTACTAGCAAACCCCGCGGCTTTGCTCGCGTAATATTTGAAATATGCCAAGTGATATTTATATGTCTAATTTTTATTAAAAGGTACTAACTAAATTTTTATTTTATTAAAAGGTAATATTTTATTTTATTAAAAGTTTTTTTTATTAAAAGGTATTTATTCCTTTTAGGAATAATTCAAAAATTACTATTTAAAACGCAGTTTGATTAAACATCATTATTACACTGCATTAGGCAGAAATGAGACTTAAATTAATAAAATGAAATAAAACTAAATAAATGATAATTTAGAAAATATTTTGAAACATTTATGCTCAATTAATACGCTCATTTCAGTATTCATTTGAAGTTTTGAATTTTTTAGAAACCATCTTCTTACATCTTAAAATTAACAATCATGTCAAATTCCAAGTCTTACCACCACTCTCAACATAAAGGGCTATGTTGAAATAGGAACTGTCACCATTAATTTGCCAACATTAATTTTGAAATTGGTTTGTTATTTCGTAATATTCCACAGAAACGTAATTTGGAAAGCTTTTAAAGGCCATTTTAGAGCGTTTGTTGTTTCTGTAAATCCCAGGTGGTAGAATCATCGGCATAAAATATAGCCTGTGTAGGATCAGAGACTGTTACCATTGATTCGCAACTATTACTTTTATATGGGGTTTATATTCCCTGAAATTGCATAGAATCGTAATTTAGAATTTTTTAGAATGCTTTTCGCACCTCCCCTTCGCTTCACCCCTTTTTAATTCGAATTTATTTTCGACGTTCCTTCGAGGGCATTTATATTTTATAAGTAACTACCATGTCATATTTAAAGTTTCTAGCCTTTTCAGTATCACAGAAATCGCAATTTAGAAAGTTTTTAGTTACTGCAACCCTCAGGTGATAGTGGAACAGACATAAAATATAGCTTATATTTGAGCAGGTTCTATCACCAAAAATTTCCATCCTTATTTTTTTTAATCGGTTTGGTAATTTATAAGTTTGCTTAAGAATTGTAATTTATAACGCTTTTCACAGACTTCATTTTTTTTAATTTGGGAATTTTCTTTCGACTGTTCTTAGAAAGCAGTTGCATCTTGTAAGTAAATACCATGCCATACTTCAAAGTGTTAGACCCCTCAGTTGTGTAAAAAACGGAAATTAGAAAATGTTTGCTTTTGCAACCCTCAGATGGTAGTGACAGCAACATAAAATATAACCCATGTTATAGCAGGGACTGTCACCATTGATTTGCAACCATTACTTTTGAAATAGCTTTGGTATTTCCTTAGATTGAGTAGAAATCGCAATTTGGAACGTTTTTAGGACGCTTTTCGCGCATTTTCACCCCTTTTTAAATTTCCAATTTTTTCGAAACTGTTCTTAAAGATCATTTATATCTAATAAATATGCACCTAGCCTAATTTTAAGTTGCTAGCCCCTACCGATCACAAAAATCGAAATTTAGAACGCTTTTTTGCTCCTGCAACGTCTTGGTGATAGTGATACCGACATAAAATAGCGCCTATGTTAGAGCAGAGTCTGTTATCATCAATTTCCTACCATTACGTTTGAAATCAGATTCATTCTTCCTGAGATATTGCCGGCAAATCGGCATTTAGGACATTTTTAGAACGCTTTTCGCGCATTTTGCCCCTGCATCTCCTCTGGGGTAGTGGAAACAGATATAAAATATAGCCTATCTTGGAGCAA
This sequence comes from Maratus speciosus, assembly GCA_963932465.1. Lineage (NCBI taxonomy): Eukaryota > Metazoa > Arthropoda > Arachnida > Araneae > Salticidae > Maratus > Maratus speciosus. Next base: position 517,948,671 of record OZ010789.1, on the reverse strand, counting down.
GATCTGTCACCATCATTTTTACACCATTGTATTTCAGATTGTGTAGAAACCACCATTTAGAACGTTTTTTTAGAACGATTTTCGCGCCTTTTCACCCCTTTCAAATTTGAATTCTTTAAGAACAGTTCTTAGAAATCCTTTATATCTAATAAATAGCTAATATTTCAAATTTCATATTTCTAGGGCCTTCAGTAACACATAAATCGCATTTTTAGAAAGTTTTTTGCTCCTGCACCCCCTTTGGTGTAGTGGCACCCACATAAAACATAGCCTATCTTGGAGAAAGCGTTGTCACCATCATTTTGACACCAATATTTTTTAAATCGGTTTGGTATTTACTGAGATTATGTAGAAACTACTATTTCGAACGTTTTTTAGAACGCTTTTTGTGCATTTTCACCCCTTTTAAATTTCGAATTGTTTAAGAAGTGTTCTTAGACATCATTTATATCTTATAAGTAACTAATATTCCAAATTTCATATTTCTAGGCCCTTCAGTGACGCAAAAATCGCATTTTCAGAACGTTTTTTGCTCCTGCACCCTTTTTGGGTTAGTGGCACCGACATAAGATATAGCCTATGTTCTAAGTTGGACTAACACCATCATTTTGATAACATTACTTTTGGAATCCGTTCGGTAGTTCCTGAGCTTACCTCCTACAAATAAACAATTTTTTCCTCTTTATAATAGGAGTATAGATTACTAGCAAACCCCGCGGCTTTGCTCGCGTAATATTTGAAATATGCCAAGTGATATTTATATGTCTAATTTTTATCAAAAGGTACTAACTAAATTTTTATTTTATTAAAAGGTACTTATTACTTTTAGGAATAATTCAAAAATTACTATTTAAAACACAGTTTGACTAAACAACATTATTACACTGTATTAGGCAGAAATGAGACTTAAATCAATAAAATGAAATAAAACTAAATAAATGATAATTTAGAAAATATTTTGAAACTTTTATGCTCAATTAATACGCTCATTTCAGTATTCATTTGAAGTTTTGAATTTTTTAGAAACCATCTTCTTACATCTTAAAATTAACCATCATGTCGAATTCCAAGTCCTACCACCTCTCTCAACATAAAGGGCTATGTTGAAACAGGAACTGTCACCATTAATTTGCCAACATTAATTTTTAAATCGGTTTGTTATTTCCTAATATTCCTCAGAAACGTAATTTAAAAAGCTTTTAAAGCCTTTTTTAGAACGTTTGTTGTTCCTGTGAACCCCAGGTGGTAGAATCACCGACATAAAATATAGCCTGTGTAGGATCAGAGACTGGCAACTATTCGCAACTATTATTTTTATAATCGGTTTATATTCCCTGAAATTGCATAGAATCGTAATTTAGAACTTTTTTAGAATGCTTTTCGCACCTCCCCTTCGCTTCACCCCTTTTTAATTCGAATTTATTTTCGACGTTCCTTCGAGGGCATTTATATTTTATAAGTAACTACCATGTCATATTTAAAGTTTCTAGCCTTTTCAGTATCACAGAAATCGCAATTTAGAAAGTTTTTAGCTACTGCAAACCTCTGGTGGTAGTGGAACAGACATAAAATATAGCTTATGTTTGAGCAGGTTCTATCACCAAAATTTGTCATCATTATTTTTTTAATCGGTTTGGTAATTTAGAAGTTTGCTTAAAAATTGTAATTTATAACGCTTTTCACTCACTTCATTCTTTTAAAATTTGGAATTTTCTTTCGGCTGTTCTTAGAAAGCAATTGCATCTTGTAAGTAAATACCATTCCATACTTCAAAGTGTTAGACCCCTCAGTTGTGCAAAAAATGCAAATTAGAATATGTTTTGCTTTTTCAACCTTCAGATGGTAGTGACAGCAACATAAAATATAACCTATGTTATAGCAGGGACTGTCATCATTGATTTGCAACCATTACTTTTGAAATAGCTTTGGTATTTCCTTAGATTGAGTAGAAATCGCAATTTAGAACGTTTTTAGGACGCTTTTTGCGCATTTTCACCGCTTTTTAAATTTTCAATTTTTTCGAAACTGTTCTTAAAGATCATTTATAGCTAATAAATATGTACCTTGCCTAATTTTAAGTTGCTAGCTCCTACCGATCACAAAAATCTAAATTTAGAACGCTTTTTTGCTCCTGCAACGTCTTGGTGATAGTGATACCGACATAAAATAGCGTCTATGTTAGAGCAGATGCTGTCAGCATCAATTTCCTACCATTACGTTTGAAATCAGATTCATTCTTCCTGAGATATTGCCGACAAATCGGCATCTAGAACGTTTTTAGATGCTTTTCGCGCATTTTGCTCCTGCATCTCCTCTGGGGTAGTGGAAACAGATATAAAATATAGCTTATCTTGAAGTAAGATCTGTCACCATTATTTTTACACCATTATATTTGAAATCGGTTCAGTACTTCCTGAGATTGCATAGAAATCGCAATTTAGAAAGTTTTTTATAGCGCTTTTTGCGCATTTTGACCCCCTTTTAAATTTCGATTTCTTTAGGAAATGTCCTTAGAGATCATTGATATCTTATAACTAACTACCATTCCAAATTTCACGATTCTAGGCCCTTCCGTAACGCAAAAGCCGCAATTTAGAACGTTTTTTGCTCCTGCACCCCCTTTCGGGTAGTGGCACCGACATAAAACATCGCCTATGTTGGAGCAAGGGTTTTCACCATCATTTTGACGCCATTATTTTTTAGATCGGTTTAATATTTCCTCAGATTGTGTAGAAACCACCCTTAGAACGTTTTTTAGAACGCTTTTCGCGCATTTTCACTCCTTTTAAATTTCGAATTGTTTAAGAACTGTTCTTAGAAATCCTTTATATCTAATAAGTAGCTAATATTTCAAATTTCATATTTTTAGGCCCATCGGTAACGCAAAAATTGGATTTTTAGAACGTTTTTTGTTCCTGCAACCCCTTTGGGGTAGTGGCACCGACATAAAACATGGCCTATGTTGGAGCAAGGGTTGTCACCGTCATTTTGACACCCTTATTTTGACACCATTATTTTTTAAATTGGTTTGGTATTTCCTGAGATTGTGTAGAAACCACCATTTAGAACGTTTTTTAGAACGATTTTCGCGCATTTTCACACCTTTCAAATTTCGAATTGCTTAAGAACTGTTCTTAGAAATCCTTTATATCTAATAAGTAGCTAATATTTCAAATTTCATATTTCTAGGCCCTTTAGTAACACATGAATCGCATTTTTAGAACGTTTTTTGCTCCTGCACCCCCTTTGGGGTAGTGACACCGACATAAAACATAGCCTATCTAGGAGCAAGCGTTGTCACCATCATTTTGACATCAATATTTTTTAAATCGGTTTATATTTCCTGAGATTGTGTAGAAACTAACATTTAGAACGTTTTTTAGAACGCTTTTTGTGCATTTTCACCCCTTTTAAATTTCGAATTGTTTAAGAACTGTTCTTAGATATCATTTATATCTTATAAGTAACTAATATTCAAAATTTCCTATTTCTAAGCCCTTCAGTAACGCTAAAATCGCATTTTAGAATGTTTTTTGCTCCTACACCCCCTTTGGGGTAGTGGCACCGACATAAGATGTAGCCTATGTTCTAAGTTGGACTAACACCATCATTTTGATACCATTACTTTTGGAATCGGTTCGGTAGTTCCAGAGCTTATCTCCGACAAATAAACAGTTTTTTCCTCTTTATAATAGGAGTATAGTATATAACTAGCAAACCCCGCGGCTTTGCTCGCGTAATATTTGAAATATGCCAAGGGATATTTATATGTCTAATTTTTATCAAAAGGTACTAACTAAATTTTTGTTTTATTAAAAGGTAATATTTTATTTTATTAAAAGGCACTTATTACTTTTAGGAATAATTCAAAAATTACTGTTTAAAACACAGTTTGACTAAACATCATTTTTACACTGTATTAGGCAGAAATGAGACTTAAATTAATAAAATGAAATAAAACTAAATAAATGATAATTTTGAAAGTATTTTGAAAATTTTATGCTCAATTAATACGCTCATTTCAGTATTCATTTGAAGTTTTGAATTTTTTAGAAACCATCTTCTTACATCTTAAAATTAACCATCATGTCGAATTCCAAGTCCTACCACCTCTCTCAACATAAAGGGCTATGTTGAAACAGGAACTGTCACCATTAATTTGCCAACATTAATTTTCAAATCGGTTTGTTATTTCCTAATATTCCACAGAAACGTAATTTAAAAAGCTTTTAAAGCCCTTTTTTAGAACGTTTGTAGTTCCTGTGAACCCCAGGTGGTAGAATCACCGGCATAAAATATAGCCTGTGTTGGATCAGAGACTGTTACCACTGATTCGCATCTATTACTTTTATAATCGGTTTATATTCCCTGAAATTGCATAGAATCGTAATTTAGAACTTTTTTAGAATGCTTTTCGCACCTCCCCTTCACTTCACCCCTTTTTAATTCGAATTTATTTTCGACGTTCCTTCGAGGGCACTTATATTTTATAAGTAACTACCATGTCATATTTAAAGTTTCTAGCCTTTTCAGTATCACAGAAATCGCAATTTAGAAAGTTTTTAGCTCCTGCAACCCTCTGGTGGTAGTGGAACAGACATAAAATATAGCTTATGTTTGAGCCGGTTCTATCACCAAAATTTGTCATCATTATTTTTTTAATCGGTTTGGTAATTTATAAGTTTGCTTAAAAATTGTAATTTATAACGCTTTTCACTCACTTCATTCTTTTAAAATTTGGAATTTTCTTTCGGCTGTTCTTAGAAAGCAGTTGCATCTTGTAAGTAAATACCATGCCATACTTCAAAGTGTTAGACCCCTCAGTTGTGCAAAAAATGCAAATTAGAACATGTTTTGCTTTTGCAACTCTCAAATGGTAGTGACAGCAACATAAAATATAACCTATGTTATAGCAGGGACTGTCACCATTGATTTGCAAACATTACTTTTGAAATAGCTTTGGTATTTCCTTAGATTGAGTAGAAATCGCAATTTAGAAGTTTTTAGGACGCTTTTCGCGCATTTTCACCGCTTTTGAAATTTCCAATTTTTTCGAAACTGTTCTTAAAGATCATTTATAGCTAATAAATATGTACCTTGCCTAATTTTAAGTTGCTAGCCCCTACCGATCACGAGCCGTTAATTCCCAAATTGGCTCAGCCGAGCTTAGCAATCTGATTGGCTAAAACTGATATTTATGTAGTAGAAAATTATATTTATTTTCTTATGAAGTAGTATAATGTAAAATAGAATGCAATTATAATGATTTAAATTGATTTATTTTGTTAAATTTGATCAAAATCACAGTAAAGTAATCCAAAATATTAATATTAACGAACAATCAGATTGCTGAGTTCGGCTGAGCCAATTTGGGAATTAACGGCTCGTCTACCGATCACAAAAATAGAAATTTAGAACGCTTTTTTTGCTCCTGCAACGTCTTGGTGATAGTGATACCGACATAAAATATCGTCTATGTTAGAGCAGAGGCTGTCAGCATCAATTTCCTACCATTACGTTTGAAACCAGATTCATTCTTCCTGAGATATTGCCGACAAATCGGCATCTAGAACGTTTTTAGAACGCTTTTCGCGCATTTTGCACCTGCATCTCCTCTGGGGTAGTGGAAACAGATATAAAATATAGCCTATCTTGGAGCAAGATCTGTCACCATCATTTTTACACCATTATATTTGAAATCGGTACAGTACTTCCTGAGATTGCATAGAAATCGCAATTTAGAAAGTTTTTTATAGCGCTTTTTGCGCATTTTGACCCCCTTTTAAATTTCGATTTTTTTAGGAAATGTCCTTAGAGATCATTGATACATTACAACTAACTACCATTCCAAATTTCACGATTGTAGGCCCTTCCGTAACGCAAAAGCCGCAATTTAGAACGTTTTTTGCTCATGCACCCCCTTTGGGGTAGTGGCACCGACATAAAACATCGCCTATGTTGGAGCAAAGGTTTTCACCATCATTTTGACGCCATTATTTTTTAAATCGGTTTGGTATTTCCTGAGATTGTGTAGAAACCACCATTTAGAACGTTTTTTAGAACGATTTTCGCGCATTTTCACCCCTTTCAAATTTCGAATTGCTTAAGAACTGTTCTTAGAAATTCTTTATATCTAATAAGTAGCTAATATTTCAAATTTCATATTTCTAGGCCCTTCAGTAACACATAAATCGCATTTTTGGAACGTTTTTTGCTCCTGCACCCCCTTTGGGGTAGTGACACCGACATAAAACATAGCCTATCTTGGAGCAAGCGTTGTCACCATCATTTTGACACAAATATTTTTTAAATCGGTTTGGTATTTCCTGAGATTGTGTAGAAACTACCATTTAGAACGTTTTTTAGAACGCTTTTAGTGCATTTTCACCCCTTTCAAATTTCGAATTGTTTAAGAACTGTTCTTAGATATCATTTATATCTAATAAGTAGCTAATATTTCAAATTTCATATTTCTAGGCCCTTCAGTAACACATAAATCGCATTTTTGGAACGCTTTTTGCTCCTGCACCCCCTTTGGGGTAGTGACACCGACATAAAACATAGCCTATCTTGGAGCAAGCGTTGTCACCATCATTTTGACACAAATATTTTTTGAGATTGTGTAGAAACTACCATTTAGAACGTTTTTTAGAACGCTTTTTGTGCATTTTCACCCCTTTTAAATTTCGAATTGTTTAAGAACTGTTCTTAGATATCATTTATATCTTGTAAGTAACTAATATTCAAAATTTCATATTTCTAAGCCCTTCAGTAACGCTAAAATCGCATTTTTAGAACGTTTTTTGCTCCTACACCCCCTTTGGGGTAGTGGCACCGACATAAGATATAGCCTATGTTCTAAGTTGGACTAACGCCATCATTTTGATACCATTACTTTTGGAATCGGTTCGGTAGTTCCAGAGCTTATCTCCGACAAATAAACAATTTTTTCCTCTTTATAATAGGAGTATAGATATAGATAATAGTATAGATTCATGCACCTGAAAGTAATTTTTGTACAATTATTTGTGCTTTATATGTATTTTAATTACATTAATTTACTTTTCATAGTTTATACAAAAGTATTAATAGAAAAACTCAAATTTATTTTTAATATTACACGGTATGAAAACTCAGGCGAAAGCTATACGGGGCATTCTCACAATCTTTTAACTTTTAAGTCCCTGAATAATAATTTTTATTTTAGTACATATTCTTGTGGGTTTTTTATTTCATACACCAGGAAACATTCCAAAGCATGATAAATAGTTTTTGGACGATGTTGAGGGTCCAAATACCAGGAAAACCCCTATACCGCCCCGTGTCCCTAATGCTTATTTTTAAGTTTGGAGCTGTCTGTATAAAATTGTTTCAATAAAAGTAATTCTATGTAATTTTTTCCAAAACTGGGACAATTGTTTTATATAAATATCTAGCCAAACATTAACCTGTACACATTTTTACGGTTGATATTATTTTTTGAACTCTGTCTCTGGGTTTTAGATTCCTTACCATTCTTCTTGCTAAACTTATACAGAAAATCACTTCAGATGCAGCCACAGAATTTTTTTCAAGTTTTTTCTCATGCAGAGGTGTACTAGAGAAAGAATGTATAAAATTCTTTGACAGGAAATTTACTGCAGATTTTAAATCAGCATTTAAATATCAATTTCAAGATCGTGGCTTTATTGGTAGTCTTGCCGTCCCCAAGGTTTATTCCTGCACTTTTCGAGGTAAATAAAAAAACATTGATTTGTTCCAATGTTAACAACTGTTTCTAAAAATCAATGAACATTGTGGTTATCACTTAGTCTTAACATGATTTTCCTAAAATGAGTTGGTAATTTTCCTTACCGTTCCATCCTTACCGTCTCTTTTTCCCATTTCATCCCTTTTTTCCTATACTGCCCCCTTTTTTTACCTTACCATCCCTTCTTCAACACCCCTTTAAGACACTGGTATACAAAAATTCTGTATTAAAAGTACTACATTTTTATTATTTCTTATTTGAATGTCCTGTGGGTACTATGCAAATTCATTATAAGTAAAAATTTAGAAGAAAATAGAAAGTTATAGTGGTAAAATGGTAAGGAAAATTAAACTCTCAAGTTTAACTTAAATCTCAGTTAAATAAAAAAAATTTTCGCTGCTGACCATTTTTTTCTTTAGTTTGAATCATTAAGGCATTCGTCTATCAGATTAAAATGTTATTTTAGCAAGTTTAATTTCACCAGATTTTTATTCCCGAAAGATTGAGAATGCCCCATACGGAGATGAGACGGGCTCAGCCCGAGTCCAAATATCAGTCTGCAGGATAAAACTCAAAGTGAAAGTTTTATCTGTTTCCAAATTGAAAACATGGAGACAAACTTGGTTATTGGTATGTCAGAATCAATTTCTTAAAGTGTTTTAAAATCCTTTAAAAATCAGTTTGAAAGGGAATTGAATCGTTATTGATAGGATAGAAGGAAAAATGTTCTATCTTATTTTGAAGCCTTTGCATGCGTGGTCAGTGTTAGTAACAAAAAGAAGCCGTTCGATATCCCTTGTTCATCTTCACTTTCTATTCGAAGTCCTTTTCCAGAATTACTGTAAAACTCTTATCTTTCTACCATAGCTGTAAAAGGATATCCATATAATAAAAGCCTAAGTCATGTGACTGTTATCAACAATTCCGGGTTAACCGTTTCACTTTTTGTATGCCAAGCGGCCAATTTGGTAATTTAATATTAGCCGAGAGCAGGTGATAAATCGCCAAATATTGTTACTTCGTCAAATATTGTAAATATCATGTCATCAGTATTATAATAGTCCATTTCATGCGACTGTCATAAACAATTTTTCGCGTGGTAAATTAAAACGAAGCTTTGATGTTGAAATTAAATGTCACGGTTTATGGTATTATTTATTACTTTTCTTTTTTTTTAAGCAATATTTGAGAGTCATAAATTTTAAATATTTAAGTTTTAAATTAAAGTTATGCAATGCTTTAAATAAAATAAATGCAATAATTTAAATAAAATGAATGAAAGCACTATATTTCAAATGAAATAGGAAAAAATACGACGGGAACAATGTTTGGTGATTTATCACCTGCGCCCGGCTAACATAAAAATGCCGAGTTCAGGATTTCTGTATCAGAATCTTCGGGTTTGGCGAAGTATTGAGTAAGTAAATTAAATTATGTATAAAAGTAACGTGATACAATGCTTAGTATTTGTTTAAAGGAGACCAAACTGGTTGCCAAGGGCGGCTAATTTAAAAAGAAAAATAGCTGTAACTTTTGTGGAATTCGGACAGTTCTCGAGTATAAATAAAAAAATTGATATTTTAAATAGATTTTCAAGAATATGAAAACAATGGCGGATCCACGGGGTAGGTCACGGGGATGATGACCCCCCCTGAACACCAACAAAAATATTCTAAAGATCATTTTTAAAATGAAATATACAGTTGAGTCCGATTACCCGAGTTTCTGCTTTAACCGAGTTCTTTTCTTCTGATGGACTGATGGCTTTCATTATTAGGAAACAGCCATTATAAATGAAGTGTTAGGTGAAGATGAAAGAGCAGTCGTAAAAAGTTAGAGCTCTGATTTTCTGGTCAGAATAGGAAAAAAAAATGGCCACAATTAAAAAAATATATATATGGGTTTTTTTCCCTTTTCTTTCATCTTCATCTAATACTTAATTTATAATGGCTGTTTCATAATAATGGAAGCCATCAGTCCATCAGAAGAAAATGATTCATTCCAAAGTTGTAAGTTCGATAGAAAAAACTATTTAATACTTTGAGCGGAAAGAAGAGGCTACACCTGCAATTTTCATGACACTAATAAAATCGCATATCTGCCAATGTGTACGGTTTTGTTACCTCTAAAATTGAATACAAATTTTTACCATATTTAATCGTTGACAATTGTTTGACTTTTTAAACTGAATTTCCGGAAGTGGCAGCCAATTATTCCCTTGTGACGACATTTATGTGGCTGTCAACTCGTAAAACTTTGCTAAAAATGCCAACTTTGACAACTGAATGAATCCCTTTATAAGAAAATGGGAAACTCTTTAATTTCTTGGTATCTGAGCAAAATCGGTAAATTTTATATTTTTACGAATATTAATGCAACTTTTTTGCCTTTACTAATGAAAATGACTTTGCGAAAGTATCAGAAAAGTAGTTAGTTTGGATTTGGGAATAGCTGTCAACATAAAAAATTCTCATAAAGAGATGTGATCCTCTCCTACTCCAAAAAAAAAGGAAATCCATGACCCCTTCTAATGGGTGAGCTGGATCCACCCTTGTATGAGAATTATGAAACGTTGTCATGAGGGAGTATTTAGAATTAATATTTATTGCTATATAACAATATATTTTTAAATGAGAAAATTAATCGTGAGACAATTTGAAAAAAATATTACAAATTTTCTACGGCGTAGTTTTGGTGTCGTGCTCGGGCTTTTATGCACAAAATTTTTCGGGCTCGAGCAAGCTCGGATTTTGAATCGACGGGTTCGCGCTCCGAAGTCATCGCTAATACATATGCATGTACTATTATTTTCAAAATATTTCAAAGTATTGTAGAATATTATTGTTGACATATGTTTAATTAACGCATTTCCTTAAGTGATTCCCATTTGGAGATTGGACATTTTTCTAAAGAGACTATATCTAATTTAGGCGTTACCTATATTTGTGAGGTTAAAAGTGTTCAATAGAACCAGTTTTAAATAGTGTTTTCTAAAGATTCCAAATGATTTATAATAAAGTTATTTCATATGGATAAATATTTCATGTGGGATATTGTGAACCGTATAGAAATACATTATTCATTTAATAAATAACAAGATACATTAAAATACATAAATTAAAATGCAACAATAACCAGAAAATAATTAAGGTAAAGCTAGGATAGTCTGCTCACATTTCAAAAGAATAATAATAAAAAATCTAAATATTAATCTTTTGAAAAACTATGCATGAATAATTTTGACTTCATTTGTTTTTCATGTATTTCCATTGTTATTTTGTTGTTATGCTGTAATTCAATAGAACATCAATGATAAAACCAAGAAAACTATTTTGCGCAATCTCTCCTTACAGGGCTGGTAAGATTGCGCACATGGGTAGGAGAGATTGCGTACACGGGTAGAAGAGATTGTTATTAATAATAACTACAATTAAATTGTTGACAATAATAATTAGATTTAAATGACATTGTTCTAAGGTTTTTGTGAGTAAATATTATTGTATTAGGAGTGAATATTTTAACCTAATGTTTAAATAATAAGAAAAGAAAGAATTTTAATTTAAGAAGAAGATTGAAATATTAATAAAAGCAAGCCCTACTAAGATTACAAAATAATATTAATCTACTTGATAACATGTTTAACTTGAAAATTACATCGTTTTCATTTCACAGTTTCGATGTATCTTGTTTGCTAACAGAAGTTGTCGTTGTCCAAAATCGATGCACTTATTGTTGTAAATCATGCAGCTTTCGTACAATCACCTGCCACAAGTAATACATTGAATCCAGCCAGTAGTTGAAGTTGTCTCCTGGTACAGTTCCAGACATTCAATGCACTCCTCCTCATTGACCTTCGTCTTTTCCGTCAGTTTTTTTATCCCACTTTTTCTGGAAGCAAGCATCTTATCCTCAGCCTTTTTTTTTTATTGTGGCGGCATCCTTCTTGAGTCTTTTTTCATGCATATTTTGTGGATCAGTAACATTAGTTGCACTCTGTTTCCTTTCTATTTCGATGGCATTAAACTACTTAGAACAGGCGAAAGCTTTTTCAAAACATTGTAAGTGTTATTAAAAAATTTATTTTAGTTAACAAAATTAATCTATTAGTAAATTAATTGTTCATAAATTAGAAAAATATATAAAAATATTTAATTAATTTATTAACAAATATATTATTAATTTATTAACAAAAATAATTACATAAAATTAATTTAACAACAACTGTATTATTGATTTATTAATAAAATTTGTATATACAAAAGTATATTTTTGCAAATTAATTTGTTGCCAAATTTAGTTTAGATAACTATGTGTTTTCCAAAATTATTTGAAAACTGATTCATTCATATGTTTTGCACGTAATTTGCAATTCATGCAAACTTACCAATAAGCTGCGTAATCTCTCCTAGCACTGAAACTTATGGGGAAATGCGCCATCTCTCCTAAGTAGCAGATGCGCAAACTCTCCTATTTTGGTAGGAGTGATTGGGCGCCCTTTTATTTAAAGACGGCCACTTCTAAAATGGATTATTGGTGTTCGCATCCTTAGTCTAGGTTACTAGTTTATATGAAATCGTTTAAGTTCAAGATATTCTGTGCTACTGACATTCTATAAAAATTCTAGCGAAAATTCAAGCACTTTCTTTGGATAAACAAAACAAAATAGTAATGCCTTATCCAAGATGCTTGGAACAATCAATGTGCACATTCATGTAGACACTGCACTAATGTTGTACAACTACCTAGAGTCGCTGCGCACGCACTCTACTCCTTTCCGTCGAATCTCTTTGTGCGCGATTTCTCCTACCGCGCGATCTCTCCTGACTTTACCTTATATGGATATAATAATATACAATATAAAACGGAAACTAAATTTTTTAATACCTTTCCTACACAATTCTGTCTATAAGTATCGTTTATCATAATTTCTAAACGCAGAGTTTTTGAAAATTTTTTAATAAAACTTAACTTTTAAAAGACAGGAAAGAATAATTCAGTTAAATGCTAAAATTAAATTTGAAAAATGTTTATAGTATATTAAAAAAATAATTAGATTGAAGAAAAACATAATTAAAAAAATAATGAAGTAACATTAACCATGTATTCTTACTTCAGTGCAAAGTCTTCGACAATTCACAGTTGCTGCTCTGGAACAGCACTGTAATTTGCCACTGTCCATGCCAACTTTTTCTGACTGAATAAGCGATCCCCCAGGTTCCTTCACTGACGCAGAATTCTTCAGGAAACACTGCCATAGTCTGTTCTAATAAAAAAATCACAAAGATAGTGTTTAGAGTACAAAAATGAAATTAATAAGAAATAATTAAAAATTGGGATCTTGTGCTGTTATAATATTATTTAGAAATAATTAAACCATCATTTACCTTTATATTTTCGCTGTTATAAGAGTGCATGTTGAAGAAACAAGATACTTTAGAAAGTTTGCATATATTATACTTTATGTATATTACATTTAGTCTATTTTTTTTACCTAATTTAATCTACATGCATAAAATAATCAGAATATTACAATATTTCACAAAGATAGCAGCAGAGCAGCATATATCTGCACTTCATCATATTTTAAGACATTATTAATGGATAAAATATGAAACATGATGCATGTTTAACATATGAATAATTGGTGAAATATACATTATAACGATCATATTTCACACATATGATGTTCATGCATGTGAGTTGTGGTTTTAGATTCCCATAAAACCCTACTCATAGCAACAGATATGGTCAGCACTTTTCCATGAGAACTTGTTACCGCAGAACAGCAGATGTTACTGAATTTGCTGATATGCAGTTTGCATTCTCTTCGCTTGGAAACAAGTGACAACCGAGAGCAGATTGCATTCTGACGCGGCCGATGGTAGGCATATCTCGCTCTAGACGAGAGCAGAGGCCGAGCTCCGACGATTCTGCGAGTGCGAGTGCCGCAGAAAAACCCCCTACCCTCCCGTACTTGTAAATATAATTTCTATTTAATATGTAAAACTATAACCTAGAATCATTAAACTCCTTTTTTCATTAACTAAGGCCTTATCCTTATATCATCCTTATATTACATGTGGGCTCTAGGCCGAATTGAATCCCAAAACGAATTTAAAAAGTAAAATCCCCTAGGCTTTCTTACCGATCTACGTTTAAAATCAGAGAACTGTTTCGTTCCGTTATCAACCCTTGCATTTCAGCTGATGTGATTCATCTACATCTGATGTGAGCCATCTGTGTGAAGCTCAATCTCCCGTTTATTTTTATTTGTGCAAGATAGTTATCGCTGTACAAGGAATGAATCTTCGACTGCATATTTTTTTTCTACGGATCATTAATTGGATTACTTCAATATATCGTGGCGAGGAATTTATTTTTCAATTGGATAACTCCTTTTGAAGTAAGTTTATTTTTTTTCTCTTTCCTTTCTTGCCTTTTAATATGGAATTACAAGAAATTGACTTTATTAAAAGCCAGTTGAAATCGGCTAAAACAGATAAAATCAAATTATTGCATGAATTTATATTTGGTTGCGATAAAAATCGCCAGAATAGAGCGAATTTAAGGAAATTTAAAGGTTTTTCTTTTACTGACAAAAGCGATGAGTATGAAAATAAACTCAAAGTAATTTTGGACGATTATGATCAGATACAATTGATTACTATTGCTAATATCTTATCCATTGACATCCATGGATCAAAACAAGATATAGGGCAACGTATTTTAAGCGCACTAGTTGATATTTCGGCTTTTAAAGACACGTTTACGGCAGTTTCCGAATCGGATACAGAATTTGATGATAGCCACAATAGTAGTGGAAGCACTGGTTTATCTTCGCCTTTGGCAGTACAGCCAGACCAGGCGCGTGTACACTGTACACACTCCGCGCCCAAACAGACAATTTCTTTCCATGACATTGATCATTTAATTACACCGTTTAGTGGTGATAAAACGGAAAACGTTCAAACATGGTTTCAGAGATTTGAATCTCTGGCCCATTCATTTCAACTGTCCGACATACAGAAATTTGTGTTTGCTGAGCGGGCATTAAAAAGTTTAGCATTATTGTATGTACGTAGTGAAAATAACATTTCTTCATATACATCGCTCAAAGAAGCATTGTTTCGCGAATTTGGACAATCAGCTTCGTCCGCCCAGATACATCAATTACTAGCCGCTAGAGGCTGCCGCCCAAACGAAAAACTATTGGAATATTTTTTGAAAATGAAAGAAATAGCACAAAGAGGAAACATCGATGATATATCTTTAATTCACTATATAATTAATGGGATTAACGATACACCACATAATAAAGCTATATTATTCGGGTGCGCCACGCTTGCCGAATTTAAAAACAAGCTCCAAATTTTCGAACGAATTTGTGAACAGAGTTCTAAAGTTTACCAATCAAAGTCACCGACAACACCCAACACTCCTAAGATTAACCAGACGGAAAAAACTGCAAAATTAACTTGCTGGAATTGTTTAGCCCCAGGACACCTATCTACCCATTGTGTGCATTTAAATAAAGGAAAAAAGTGTATGAAATGTGCACGCTTTGGTCATGTTTCCAGCCAGTGTACAGAGCAAACGCCAGAACGCAAGCGTTCGACTCAAGGCACCTTCCCTTCACGCAAGACGTCACCACGCAGAGACGAACAAATCCACGTAGTAGAAATGTGTCATTCTCATCCGCGCATGCAGAAACCTGTAAAAATTTTTAATTTACAAATCAATTCAATCTTGGACACTGGAAGCTCACTGACGATACTGAGAGAAGACATTTATGAACAAATTGGGTCTCCCCCCCTCACCGCAGCAACTGTACAATTGTCGGGTATCGGTAACCGTGTTATTCAACCTACAGGATCGTTTTTTACCAATATACAAATAGACGATAATACTTTTTCTACTACTGTTTACGTAGTTAAGTCTTCTCAGATTCCCATGCCACTTATCATAGGGACAGATGTCATATTTCAGGGTACTCTCACATGCGACAAAAACGGCGCTACTTTAACTAAATCGCCACCCACAAGCATTTTTATAAGCTGCATTACTGTGTCTGATAATGTATCTGCAACGAAATCTCAAGATAAATCCTATGTACCTCCATTTCCTGATGCAAGATGCACTATGGAAACACTTGTTTCAAATTCTTTCCCCCAAGACCTAAAACCGCCGACAGTAAATAAAGATTTTTCGAATGAAAATATTCCTACTGACATCGAAATCGACCCAGTGATTGACTCAGCACATCTGAAACATCTCGCAACATTATCGCCAGACTGTTTTTCCTACGATTTAAATTTCTTATCCTACAAGCTGTGCATGACTGTGCTCGTCTTATTGACCATCTATTTATTACTGTTTACGTCTGCCAACGGACTCATTTATCAGCATTCGACGTTCCATACATCCCAAACATCTCGAGATTCGAGTGACGTTACTAATTGGACCGAAATTCTGCGTGTCCTCATCATTCCTTTTTTATTTTTTATACGCCGACATTTTGTGAAGTCAACAACGAGAAAGAGAAAAAGTAGACTTAAATTTCCAAAAAGAAATATGCTTCACGTATATAGGTCACAAGTGCAACCAACGAATTTATCATAAATGTGTTTTCTATTATTACTACTATTTTTTTTAACTGTGTTTTTATATATTCTGTGTTTTACACCTATATCTGCTTATTCCTGAGAACATTTATATCGTACAGACATTAGACTGCTACTATCTGTGACTTTCTTAGTAACTTTATTTCAGTATCTTCGTTTTTTTTTTAAGATTGCAGCAAGCATCCACGATTATTTTTTTTTCTGGACGAAACATTAGAATGAGGTGTTTACCGGTGTAACTCACCATTTCAAGAGTCCAATCATTGATGGAAATGTTCAACACAGAACGCTTTTTTCTTCTTCGTATTTTTGTGTGTCATGCCATTCTACAGTGCGATAAACTTCAAGTGCTTTTTTTTTAAAGAAGTTATCGCGTACCAAGCATTTTTATCAACAGTTTTTTTTTTTTAATTATTCTTAGTTTGTGGAATATGTAACAGATTCTTTATTTTTTCAGCTTATATTAACAGAATTTATGTGCCTTTTTTTTCGAAGTTCTGTTCAACATTTTTTTTTAAATCTCTGAGCGATATATACCTGCTCAAAACTTCTTTATTGAACCCATGCGGTGATTTTTTTTTGCGCATGGCAAGTTATCTTTCTCTCGGACTGCAAATGGTGCATTATTTTTTTCATTTGCCTGTTTCGCAACACGTGCTTTTTTTATGTTGCGTAAACAACAACTTTATTTTAAAATGACTGTTTACCCAGGACTTTATTTTTTTTTTTTGAACACTCACTTTTGACAAGAAGAAAAAGAATATTGTTGTATTTATATTTTTAAAAACTGTATTTTATGTGTAAACTTTTTATTGAATTGCTATATATATGTATGTGTCTCCCCCCCCCCCCTCGCATATTTTTTTTACAGAAGTAAGAGCTGGCTGTCGAAAAAAAAACCTTTTGGTGGGAAATCCTTTTTTTTTTTTTTTTGCTTAGACGAGGCAAACCTCTTTTTTTTTATTCTCGAATGACGTTGGGATAAAGATGTTTTTTTTTACGAAATTCTACCTAAGATGAGGCAGATTTTAGTATGTTTTCTTGATGATAATATAATGGGCAGACGGCCTTTCAGATTATATTTTTCATCCCTGATGATGGCTCATGAGAAAGACGGTCTCATGACGCAAATTGATGTTATCCTGAGTTTTTTTTTATTCTTTTGTTTGTTTTTTTGGAGATATCCCACGGCAGCTCAGCATCAATTTACATAAAATTTAGACTTAAATTTTTTTTTTTATTTAGCTCAATTTTCTTAATTATTTAATGACAATTTTTTTCCTTTGGATTTTAATTATTTTTAGATAGTTTTTTTCTTTTTGTTTTTTGACATATCTTGTTGCTTATTTAACGCGCTGTCGAGGTCGACAAGCGGACAAGATGGCCGAGTGTGAGTTGTGGTTTTAGATTCCCATAAAACCCTACTCATAGCAACAGATATGGTCAGCACTTTTCCATGAGAACTTGTTACCGCAGAACAGCAGATGTTACTGAATTTGCTGATATGCAGTTTGGATTCTCTTCGCTTGGAAACAAGTGACAACCGAGAGCAGATTGCATTCTGACGCGGACGATGGTAGGCATATCTCGCTCTAGACGAGAGCAGAGGCCGAGCTCCGACGATTCTGCGAGTGCGAGTGCCGCAGAAAAACCCCCTACCCTCCCGTACTTGTAAATATAATTTCTATCTAATATGTAAAACTATAACCTAGAATCATTAAACTCCTTTTTTCATTAACTAAGGCCTTATCCTTATATCATCCTTATATTACATGCATGTACAGATATACACTTAATAAATAATATTCAATATTTCACGAAGAAATCGACAGATTTAACTTCGAAATTCATCCTATTTTTTGGTGCGTTCGTAATTATATAAATATGTAGCACCTATAGTCGTCCATCCGTCCGCATATAACAGAGCAAAAACTACCCAACCGAAAGGTCTGAAATTTTAAATATATAATTTTTATAATATTTTGTCGAGTCATTTCAAATTTTATGAAAATCGGATGTATAGTTTAATTACAGGGACAGTCAGAAGTTTTCCGTTACATTACGGCCAATGGGGAAAAAATATTTCAAGTGCATTTTAATGATGTTACAGCCTTTCGAACAGAATGAAATTGATATGCACTTATTGAAGTGCACTAAATATACTATATTCAGTGCAATATACAGTGCAAAAAGTATTTACAAAACTAGCTATAGTACGAATGCACCTCGTTTGTCACGTTTGACGTGCAATTTCCAACTTGTTAAAGCTTACAGCTAATATGAATAATGACTTGTACTTATTTCATGCATAAGCAGTAATAAATCCATATAATTTTTCATATTACATATATATTTAATAGTAAGCTGTGATAAATCACAAAACTTTTCTCCAAATTATTCAAAGATATTAATTTAAATATCCCAGTTGCAAACTTAATGTTTACAAGGGGAGGTTCCTAGGTCTGAAATAGAGAATTCAGAGAACCTCCGTACATTGATAGAGTCAATGTAGGATAGTCAATGTATAAACATATGAAAGGTATAAAGTGCGATAAGCAGGTGGAGGAACAATACATGTAAATATCATAGGTATTTATTTTACGAGTGATCAGTGTTTAACTTACTTTAGGATCTGGTGGACCACATGATAGTATTAAACGATCCATAATCTCTTGAGTTGTTTTTTCAGTTCTTAAAATATCTTTACAGGCAGTTTTGCATTGGGTATTAGGAGATTTATCACAGCAATGGATATCTGAAACCATTTATTATTCATTAAATATAACAAAGTTATAAATATTGAAGAAAAATAAAAAAATAAATCAAAACTGAGAAAAGTAAACATTTCTGAGTAGGGAAAAAGCGCTAAAAGTATTGCAATACTGAGTAGCTTTATAAGATAATATATGCAGTTAGGTGCATTGATTATTCTACTCAGAAGAATTGTTAGGCAACTTCTTGCCTTTATCGTTGTTTTTATGAATATTTTGAGCAAATAAATGAAAACATTTTAAAATATGAAACCTTTTTACATTTCTTTCAAAACGTTTAATGTACCCTTTTAAAGTATTGTTCGGTAATCTAATAAACATTAAAAGTCAAATAAAAATAATAAATGATTACACTGGAAAGTAGATGGATCCTTGAAATGTATTAATTTGGGATTCAGGCAAGAGACAGAAGAAAAAAAACTAGATTCGTTATTCAACTCACAAATATTTAATGTTTTTGATTATTTATAGAATACAAATACTTAATATATAACTCTTGATTATGGGGATTATAAAATATTTACAATAAAAATATTTAAAAAAGAATTAAAGGTATAATTTGGATCACCGCGGATCCTATCATAGTAAAAGAAAAGGGACAACGTCCCGATCGTAAAAACAGTTGTCGGCAGAGCTCTCTCTCTGACCAACGCTAAAAAGAATCTCCCCCGTGTGCCCAGATATCTGGGTGTTACATCCTTTATAATTTTTCGTTTAGCTTTCACTATTTGGCTGGGACTTGGAACTCGACCTTTGAATGCGGTTTCCCAGGAATCTGGTCAGCGGCTTTGTTTCGCCACCACATTAATATAGACATTTAATGTGAAATAATACACATAACAACTTGCGATCAAAAACAACTTCTTAAAAACACCATAAAATTACAGATATGTGAAAGACCTTTCAAAAGAACTTAGTCTTTCTTCATCAGGCGTAAAGAACATGTGCAACTTAGTAGTAAAGCAAGAGTCTTGCTCCTGCTTTCAAAGTAAAATCACTTCTCACGTGTTTTTTGCGCCTTATGAAGTAAGACCAAGTTGCACCTGCTCTTTGCGCTGATGAAGAAAAACTACGTTCTTTTGAAAGGCTATGTACATTTCTGTAATTTTATGGCGTTTTTAGGACGTTCTTTGTGATCTTATCGTATCACACCAGCTTATTTCATCATTAAATATAACAACTTACTTCGATATGGCACATCTGCTGGTGTGAGATGAATGTATCTTTGAACACATTGTTGAGTGGTTTGGCTGTCACCAGAGCAATAACGATGCACAGCATCTCTAACTTCCAAGGGTGGGGTAAAGGAACTCTCGAATACTCTTTTACAAGCTTCTGTGCAATTTTTTGAAGAAGCAACATTACAACATCTTTCTCCAGCTTGAATGAAAAGAAATCACACATAAATGTAAAAAATATATGAAAACTAATTCATTATATTCATAGGTCTTGATTAAAACGCTGACCGATAGCACCGAGCTTCCGACCCCTTCTGACTTTTGAGGCCACAAAGATGATACTTTGCGGAAACACAAACGTATTAATACGTGTCCATGCACAATTGCGTTTGAAATTATTATTTAATAATATTGTTTTTGAAATTATTAATTAAAAATGCAATTAAAATATAGCATAAAGATAATTTTTTTTCCGCCACAATTCGTACCAACATGGTCGGAAACTTCTAAAAGAAATTTTCTTTGCAGCTTCATTTTTCGTTATCGCATTATAAGCAATTATGTAAGAATGGTAACGTTAAAAGTCCGTATGTTAGATCAAAATTAAAAATCCATCTCTATTTCGAGAAAGCTAAGTATAGAAAAGAACAATTTATTATTATTATTATTGAATTTAAATATAATATAAGTAACTTTACTATCGAAAAAACAATAACAATGAAATTTTTATTTCAATAGTTATAATAGCATTTTCTTTTATTTTTCAAAATATATTTCTCGGTATAGACACAGTTTCCAAACATATTATTTTTGGAGATTATTATTAACGAACTTTTGGTGTGAAAATGTATATTTAAGATATATGCAGCATTCCAAATTGAATATAAAAAATGAAAAGTTAGAATTTGTATTAAAAATTTCACTTTGAACTAAATTAAATATGAAGAAGGCCCTTCAAAACAACAAAAGTTTATTAGAAATATAAAAAATCTTAAATAACTTTAGTGCAAACAGGTTTATTCTGCAAGTTTTGCAGAGTTAGAACTAACGACTCTTTTTATTTTTGGCTATCGTAAATGTCTACATAAATACCGTTGTCTCTCTGTTTAACGTCGCTCTACTTAACGACGATCTCTATTTAAAGACGATATTTTGCGGTCTCGGCTCCTTTAAGTAAAAAAATCTCTATTTAAAGACGAAATTGTCTCTCTTTAACGACGATTTTCACGTAGTTTTTTTTTTCCCGATCGCTTTAAAAATGTTAAACGAGAGAACTTTCTCTGATAGAAAAACAATGTTTCTTGCAATTCAGGAGTACAGATAAAGGAGAAGCGTGTAATTGTTGGAATGTGATGATTCGTTTTCTCCCTCCACCCCATAAACATTTTATCTATTTTGACGAAGACGTTTTAACAACCGACTTCATAAATTTAGAGCAAATTTATGAAGACATCGCAAATGAAAATGCAACTTCAGATGCAGAAGATGGTGATGAAGCTGATGATACAGACAATACAGAGAGCGAGGCACTACCTCCTTCGTATACTCAGACGCGAAATCTGCCCTGGATATTCTTCGCCAGTACATTGTTTCACTAAATATGGACGATTACTCATTGAACCTTCTTGAGAAACTTGAAGTAAGGGTACTAAAAACTAGACCACCATTGAAACAAGCTACACTTTTTGATTTTTTAAAAACTTAATTTGTTTAATTAAATGTATTATAAATATTTTTATTGTACTGTAAGTAACATTGTATATTGTACTATTCTTCTTGTATACAGTATAATTAATGCAATTTGTATTTGTGCAACAAAAATATGCAGTATTATGTCTGTATCAATAAAAAAAGAAAGAAAGAAAGAAAGCATAAAATAAATTTAAATAAATATATAAAACATTTATAAACACACCAATATATTGAGAAATGTATTGACAGTCCTAAGCCTGTAAAGTGTGAAGGGAAATGTTTTTCAAATATAATTTTTCCACAAATTCTGCTTAAGGACGATCTCTATTTAAGGACGATTTTTCGAGGTTTCTTGCAAGTCGTTAAACAGAGAGCCAACTGTATATGTATGTATCAAATATTAATCACATCTTTCATCTTGCAGTGGCTTAAAACAGTGTAAAGTAAAAGTAAAGGTGAAATAAAAATTTAAAGTAAATGCATAGTTTTACAATGAAATAAATGGAAACATAATCATGGATATTGTAATTTTTTACTTTAAGAAGAAATAAGAAATTATACTAACTTTCAAAGCGATCAATGCAGGTATAAAATGTTATTTCGTCACTTTTTCTGCAAGAAACTGACAAATCCATTGTAGATTTGGCCTAAATGCAAGTAAAAAGTATGATATTAGTAGATGTACAGATAATAATAAAGAAAGAAATATTAAATCTAATTCAGTGGCTTAAAAGAATGAGATTTAAAAGAAAAATATACGTATAGATTAATAAAAATGTCTTTATAGCTATACATGTATTTTTATCTTTACAATATACACTTATTTTTTTTAATACCACAATACCCATTTATGTATCGTAGGTAGAAGATTTTACTTTCTTTGTGACTACTACCCCCCCCCCCCCCGAGGGTAATTAGTACATTATAATAAATGAAGCGTTTAGGTGAAGATGAAAGAGCAGCCGCAAAAAGTTAGAATTCTGATTTTCTGGTCAGAATGAAAAAAAAAATGGCCACAATTTTTTTTGGCTATTTTTTTTCCTCATTCTGGACAGAAAATCAGAGTTCTAATTTTTTACGGCTGCTCTTTCATCTTCACTTAACGCTTCATTTATAATGGCTGTTTCATAATAATAGAAGCCACCAACTCATCAGAAGAAAATAACTCGGTTAAGCGGACCTCTACTGCAGTACAAAACATATTTCAATTTCAAGACTTAAAGCACACGTTTTATTTTATGTAAAATGACGTCATTCGCATCTGCTTAAGAATTTCACATTTACGATCTACTCTTAAACATCTACAGTAATGCAAAGCTCATCACTATCGCGAAATAATGCACAAATGCAGCAAAAATATGCCGTCATTCAAGTAAATCGACAGAAAAAAAAAAAAAAAAAAAAAAAAAAAAAAAAAAAAAAAGGAAAAAAGGCTATCTCTAATAATTCATAGTTGCTTAAAATTAAATATAGTTTATAATAGCTCATGTTTTAACAGAAATCATTCGTTTATATTTTTTCAAAATAGCACATTTTGATTTACATTTCCTCTAATTAAATTTTCTTTCGGTTCTTATGAAAAAATGGCAACAAAAATATATAATTAATATTTTACAACTATTTTTCCTTTACTTTCTACAGTAATGGAGTATTTCCGTTGCCAATATTAAGCAAATGACTCCAAAAACTACAAAAAAATTAATATCTCAAAAATAAATGATGGTGCAGTTTTCAAACAAATTGCATTTAAAAGAACTTTTTTTTTTTCTCAATACGACGGTATAAAAATTGAAAATGTGCGATGCTTAGAAGTTAAAAAAATTACTAGAATATTTAATCATACTGCTTTGTTTTACGGCTGGATTCTGTAAGGTAACGTTATTTTTTGGAATACACAAAATAAGCTGGGAGGAAGAAATAGCATACCGTACCGGGGGCTAATAAATGGGTTTTGGCGGGAAGTAATAACAACTTAAAATTGATAAAGATCAGAATCTTTAAATGATTCTTGTGTATTTTGTTATCCATAGAAAGAAAGAATTTCCCCAAATTTTTAAAAGTTACTAAGAATTTTAAAATGTGTCAATGTTATCAATTTTAATGTTAAATATGAAAGTCTCTTCAAGCATTTTGCAAAGATAAAAATGTCCTATATATAAAAAATGTTTTGATTTGGAAATGGACCAATGAACATCTGCGTAGATATTCCGGGTAGATCGGCATCCAATTTGAATGCTTAAGCATGGCCTTTCATCGTTAATATAAAAAAAACTGTTGCATACAAAAACATGAAAATCGGTGGTATTATAGAGAAATATTTGATAAACACGCTGATGCAGACAGTTTTCAAATCGAAGAATTATTTTAAGAGATATTTAATGCTAAAGTTGGACAAAATCGTTCCATTAAAAAAATTTTATTGGAGCAAAAACTATACATGAGAATTTAATCATTTTTAGATCATTTTATACGTTATAAGTTCCCGGTGTGCAGATTGCATTTATTTTTCTTATTTCACTCATTTTTTGAGGTTTTATTTCAATTTTAAATTCAAATTTTCAGCATTTCGAGAGATATTTTTTACAAATTTTAGAAAATGTTATTAATTTAAACTGTTGCCAAGTGTATAAACAGCGCAAACAATGTTTACTTCAAATTAAAAATTTATTTACTCGTGACTATTACAAACAGAAAAAAAAACTTTAAAATTAGAATTGAGTGATTACATGTTAAAAGCAGGAAAATTACGTCATAAGTACCATAGGCACAAATGTCATATACGTTATATACATAGTGGCGCAATTTTTTTCCGATGCCAATTTGGCGAAAACATCAATAGCATAAACAATAACATCCGGGTTACCATATCAAGCAAAATAACGACACTTTAGCACCAGTTAAGTACCCGTTGCGTATATGAAATTGGCGTCAGAAAAAAATTGCGCCAATGACATCTGTGTCGAACCATATTTACACAAAATCTTAAAATAAGAGAAACAAAATCTTAAAAAAAAAAAAAAAAAAAAAAAAAAAAAAAAAAATTATTATTATGCGTTAAAACTTGAAATTTGAGGAAATTACGTCATATTTAAAGTGGCAAAAAATATAGCAAAATAATTTAAATTGAAAAATATATTTGCGCGAGATATTTTGAGATTATCTTTTCAACTATTATCGTGAATTCGAAGACAGCGCAAATAATATTTCCTTCTAACAACAAAAGTATTTTCACGTGAATATTAATAAGAGAAATAAAACTTTGGTGTAAATTACGTCAGATTTGAAACGATACATTTAAAATGAATTATTTAAAAGAACTATCTTATAGCGCTGTTAAAAAATACCGGGAAACAATGACACTGTTTACTTAATTTATTTTACATTAGCTTATTTTCAAATGTTTAACTAATTTTTTAAATTAAATACGAAAACAGCCATTGTATCTCTTAACAGCAGCATATTTGGCCTTAAAAATCCCCAATCCAAGAAAAACGAATGAAACCCATTTACAGAGAGATCGCTACTGTTTTTTTTTTTTTAAATTTTAATTCAGTATTTTAAAAGCCGATCAAATTAGCGTGCTTTTTGGATTTTGGTGTGCCTGAACGGGGGTTGGCGAGCGTAGCTCGTAGGGGGCAGAGCCCCCTAGTGAACTATATAATACTTTTTTTAAATATCAGGCAAGTTGGAAATACGCAACTCTTTCTGACATAAAATTGAAGATGAATCATCTCATTTACATAACTATGTAAAAAACACATTTGTAACAGATAATTAATCTTTTTGATAAGTTAAAAAATATGTGAAATGAATCATTATTATTAAGGCTCTGCAAGGCTTCTCTCAGGAGAATAGAGTACATTTTAAAAATGATAAGAGTTACATGTTACAGAAAGTGTGTGTGAGAAGAGGGGAGGTGGGAGGGGGGAATCGCGATTTTACAGATGCTTTAGTAGAGCGTGGCCAATAAAATGTTGGGAACCATTCTTCTAGTTAGTACTGACCCAAGGTATGCAGTGAATCCCAAAAAGATTGAAATACACTTTAATTCTTACCGATTCTTAATTCTTTACTGATGCGCAGTCAATGTAATTTGCTAAAGTGTAAAAAATAAAATAGGAATTAGGATTATGTGGATGCTTGCCATTAATTAGGCGCGTTCGTAGTTATATAAATACGTAGCACCTATAGTCGTCGTTCGGTCCGTCTGTCTGTCTGTTTACCCGTCCGCATATAACAGAGCAAAAACTACTCAACCGAATGGTCTGAAATTTTAAATATATAATTCTTGCAAAAATTTGCCGAGTTATTTCAAATTTTATGAAAATCGGATGTATAGTTTAATTACAGGGACAGTCAAAAGTTTTCCGTTACATTACGGCCAATGGAAAAAAAAAATATTTCAAGTGCATTTTACTGACGTTCCAGCCTTTCGAACAGAATGAAATTTATATGCACTTATGAAGTGCACTAAAATATACATTCAGTACAATACACGGGCAAAAAATATTTATAAAACTAGTTATAGAACAAACGCACTTCAACAAAAAAATGGACATTATTATTATTATTATTTTTTAATTATGGCCATTCCCCCCCCCCCCCCCCCACTTCTGACCAGAAAATCAGAGTTCTAACTTTATACGACTGCTCTTTCATCTTCACCTAACATTTCATTTATAATGGCTGTTTCATAATAATGGAAGCCATCAGTCTATCAGAAGTAAATGATCCATTCCAAAGGTATAAGTTCGATTGAAAAAATTATTTAATACTTTGTGCAGAAAGAAGAGGCTACATTTGCAATTTTCATGACACTAATAGAATCATATAGCTGCCAATGTGTACGGTTTTGTTACCTCTAAAATTGAATAAACATCTTTGCCATATTTAATCGTTGACAATTGTTTAAGTTCGGCGATTGAATTAGGCAATATTTACTGGTAAGTTTTAGAGGTAAGAAAAAATATTAGATATTGGTAGCTATGCAGTAGCGTAATACTGCAGCAAAATTGCCATTCAACAACGAAAAAACGATCAAGGGATTCTTCAGATAAACAATTTCATTCCCCGTATTTCTTAAAAGTAACGGAAATGTACATAAAAGAAGTGTTACTAGTACCATAAGAATGTATGAATTAAGTGAAAATTTATATTTCATCTCTTTAGTGGGTGACGATTTGTGTCAATCCGGTTTATAAGAATTTTTTGCTTATCCGAGGTGAGCTTGGTCCCTATTAACTCGGATAATCGGGACTTTACTGTATAGCAAATTTATATTATACCGTAGAAAAACCAATTTAAAAAAATGCATTCAAGATTCTAAATAATTAGAAAAAAAACTTTACAGAGAGCATAGTAAGCTATATGTATGAAACTGTAATAATATTTTTAAAATAATTCCACGAACCGGAACAATATTTTCGATACTTTAACAAACCGGAACAATATTTGTTGCAATTTCACGAATCGGAACATCGTTCCTGTTTGCGCCGGTACGTTTCGAGCCCTGATATTGGGAAATTGTAGGAATAGCAGTGAAATCATGTAGTGCGGTCGTGAAAGCGTCGACCGTCGGTCATTCATTTTATGAAATGTGTGGCGTCTTTCTTTTCCATCTGATACAGGGAGCCTCTAATTAATTGCTCCTGAAGCTACAGCAGTGTTGGCTTGGTATTTTATCGAATTTTCAAAGAAGGATTTTTACTTGACAGTATTTTGACAGGATGATTTAAAATTTTGTTTTGTAAATGCCAGGCATGAAAGTGGGAAATAGGAAAAAAAGGTGGAAAATGTTTTCCATAATGGCGCCAAATTCATATAATTTAGACACATTTTAACAGTTATTGATACAATAAAATGAAATAACTGTACATTTGATTGTTATTTTCTTTTTGCGATTTAGAAAGTATTAAAAACAAAAAACAAATTTAAACAATAAATGTACAGGTTCATTGAGTCAAAACATAAAATTGAAGACTGTTTCCTAAAGGTATAAATCCAAACGTATCTGATGAACTTATATGGAGGACAAAGATTAATTTTTAAAGATCAAAATTACTTTGAATGGTTTGGCTGTCAAGATTTTTCCGTTTTTTCAAAACAAAAAAAAATCTCCATGCTAAATATATGCACATCAGATTGACCTTTGCTCCAGAAAAACATCTCTAAAAATGTATCATTGAAATTATCCAAAAATTTATATATACAGGACTTATTCCAGAAAAAAGAACCATATGGAAACTTCCTTTTAATTTTTGAAACATTTTAACGAACTTCATTTACCACAATTCAGAAATAAACTTCAAGGACTTGACTAGACAAAATTATTAAATTTTTCAGCCCCCCCCCCCCCCCACCCCAATCCCCACCTTATTTGGTTCCAATATTTTCTTTGAATTTTTGCATCAATTCAGAGAATGTACAAAATTGCTTTAAAAAAGGAACTCTTTCATGCCTGAAATGCAAAGCCAAATCTTTTGAATTTAATAAGGCAGGTAAAATAACAAATTGAAATAAATAATCACATTTGAGCTTTTTAAGTTTTATACTAAAATTTAAGACAAAATACAATAAATCAAACTCCATTTAATACCTGGAAACAAGATTTACAGAAGGGTCATAGCCCATCAAAAGTCGGACTATATTAAAACATCAAGACAAAGTGCACTTAATCAAATTCAAAGTAATCTTACCTGCAAACATGCCATTTTACATTTTTCTGACTGGGGGAGATGACAGCAGGGCCTACCGATCCAGCCTCTACCTTTGTCAATTTCTAAAAATAAAATATGAAAAACGACATAAGCCCTTATTAAAAACATTTTAATGACTTGAATTCAATGATATCCATATCTGCCAACATCTTACGCTTTTTTGTACCACAAAAGTTTTACGCTAAATTTTACCTTTTTAAATCGCCGTAATCTGCTGATTTAAAAAATGCAAAATTTTCTATTAATATTTGTGGTACAAAAAAGCGGAAGAGTTGGCAGCTATGGATATCCATAACGCATGTTTAATGAAAATAAGATGACAAAGCAATTAGATTTTTATTATTAGCTATCTACTGAATATTTGATGTTTTATTTAAAAAAAGAAGAAGACTAGGGACTCCAACCCGGCTTCTTGAGTTACAGAATGTAGGTGAAAACAATAAAAAAATTGAAAAAACTAGTAGTTTTTTTTAACATTTAACATTATTTTTTTAGAGTGCAACTAACATCACCAAAAAAGCACTTTATATGACAAATATCAATTATATATTCAAACGAAGTTTCGAAATTTATCGAAAGCGGTACTCTCATATAACCCGCATACCAGGAGTTAAACGCCAAAGAAATTGTCAAAGGGTTCACTACTTACAGTAGCTTTTTTGAATTTGATAATTTCAATATTTTAACACATAGTTCGATTACATGTCTTAAATTTGAGTTTTATTTATATTATTATATTATTTTCTATCTTTATTGATGAAGTTTTAATTTCATATTAGCTGGAAACAAATGCTGAACCATTTACATTGTTTTAAGTGCAAACGGGTTAATCTTTCGTAATCGGGTTGCACTCCATTGTGATATTTGTAAAAAAAAATCCGTGCTTGAAAAATACTTTAAAAACTATAAAAAAAAATTAGTAAATTGAAGTACAGTTTTAAAAACAAACTATGTTTGAAAGAACACATTTTCCCTTATTTGACGGTATAAAAATTAAAATTGAGCAGTGTTTAGTTTTGAAGTTAAAAAAATTACAGTAAAAGCGAAATTTATTGGTCAGGTGTAGCCACCATCAATATAACGCCAGCGTTACTCACGGATATGTTTATATGTTTTAGATCTATAATCTAGCTGTATAATATGTTATACTTTAAATATTGCTATTGTTAAAAAAATAAATAAATAAACGCTCTAGAAATCTTAAAAAAGTATTCCGTCGTTAGTTTTAGCTTTCTGAAAGTTTGTAAGACAATAGTATTCGTATATAAAACATTGTATATTGAGATATCAATTACCTATCAAAGTAAGATTTTTTATTTCCCATATAAGAGAAAAATTACACGAAAATGGTTTTATCCATTATTAAATTAAATGAAAGATAAAAATTAAATTAAATTTTTAAGCGTTCGAATGAAACCTACGCTTCCCCAAATGTTTTGCATACTTCTGATGATTTTTGGTTTTTTTTGCAAACTTCTCATATTTCATTATTCATATCATATTATATCATATTTCTTGGTAAGTTTATCTGATATTATAATTTTTAACTGTCGTCCCCCCTCCACCTTTTTTTTTGTTAAATATTTCTAAATAATTGAATGAAATCTAAAGTTTAAAAAATAATGAATATAATGATAAAAAAAATTATAACATCATCACGAACAGAAAAGCGAATTTGAAAATATATACTCAATAACGATATCGCTTCATGGAGAAAACCTGTGTTTTGTCACAGTGTGTCTAAGAAATTTACAAAATTTTGTATTCGTGAACTATTCATTCAATTCTTTGTAACAAAATAGCGAATGAACGCTCCTTATTATTATGTGGCCCAGTGGGTACGAAAAGAGAATCTGTTGCTTATAGAGGTCACCATCGAGGTTTAAAAATATTGTTTTCTACTTAAAAAAGAAAAAGCGGAAAAGAATAGAAAAGAAAAGAGAAAAACAAACCCCCATTGTTTTTAAAAAGAGTTACAACCGCATCCGCATTCACCCGTGTTTACAGGAGATCTCGAATGAGATTAAAAAATATTTTCTTTAGATTAGAAAAAAAAAGAAAAAGAAAAAAAAAAAATGGTTTTCAAGCATACTGGAATTACTTTTAAACACTAGGAGGCTCTGCCCCCTACGAGCTACACTCGCCAACCCCCTGTTCAGACGCCGCAAACTCTAAAAGCACGCCAATTTGATTGGCTTTAAAAAAATTTCGGAAGGCTGAGCTGAATTATAATTAAAAAATAGGGCCAAATCTAGGGGGGGGGGGGGGCAGAGGGGCATGTGCCCGGGCGCCAGAACGAAGGGGCGCCAAATGAAGGATTATACCTTTGGAATGGATTATTTTCTTCTGATGGACTGATGGCTTCTATTATAATGAAACAACCATTATAAATGAAGTGTTAGGTGAAGATGAAAGAGCAGTCGTAAAAAGTTAGAACTCTGATTTTCTGGTCAGAATGAGAAAAGAATTATGGCCATTTTTTTTCCCATTCTGATTAGAAAATCAGAGTTCTAACTTTTTACGACTGCTCTTTCATCTTCACCTAACACTTCATTTATAATGGTTGTTTCATAATAATAGAAGCCATCAGTCCATCAGAAGAAAACAACTCGGTTAAAGCGGAAACTCGGTGAAGCAGGACTCGGTTAAGCAGGACTTTTCTGGATATTTCATTTTAAAAATGATCTTTAGAATATTTTTATTGGTGTTCAGAGGGAGTCATGACCTCTGTGACCTCCCCTTGGACCGCCTTTGTAGATTACGTAGTTCAGTATTACATATTTTATGATTACATATTTTAAATTTTAAAATAAGTCGGGTATTAGAAAATTAGTAAAATTCTCTTTGTAAATATAGGGCCTAAAATGATCCCCCTAAAGGGAAAACTTGTGTAAGATAACATAACTGTTTCAATAAAACTTTGGTCCTATGCTAATATGTTTTACACTATATTTTGCATCATTAACATACTTTATAATATTTTAAACCATAATTGAGTAATGAAAAAAATAGATTTTTGAAAACGTGTCCAAAGGATCATTTTACCCTCACCCAAGGGCAAAATGATCCTTCATTTAAAAATAATTGTAAATTGTTTTTTATCGGCAAAATAAATGCTATAAAAGTAGTAAAGACAATACATAATGAAATAAGTTTTACAATCAAATAGCATACATAATTTATTTTATATAAATTTCTAAATAAAAAAGTGTCACAAATAATTTTGACAAAACAATAAAATGGAATATTTGAAAATTATGATTCAAAAGTAATAGCCCACAATAAACGCAGAAATAAGTTAATGCCTATTTACGCCCCATCCGAAAACTCGGAATATTTAAGTACATATCGCAAAGATACACATGATCTTCCTTCTCATCTATCCCTGTGAATGCATTTTGTGCCCACTTGTGACACTCGATCGAACCTTCACTTGCTGCAGAGGAGGCAAATAGTTCATCGCAATAAATATACTTGTGTTCATCTTCTGAATCTGTTTCACTATATTCGAAATATTGGTTTTTAGGCACCCTTTTCTTCTTTATGGGAATCAGTGTTGCAAGTGGGCTACTTTTTTTAAAATTCAGATTTCTTGATTGGCACCACTTTTTTGAAATAGTAAAATTCGCCTTATTTAATGACAAATTAAGTAAGGCGAAAACAAAGGGAATTTTACCATTTCAGAAAAGTGGTGCCAATCAAGAAATCGGAATTTTAAAAAAGTAGCCCACTGGCAACACTGATGGAAATACGTCTTTGCTTTGAGTTCATGCTCTTTTCTTTGCTTGTTCTGGCTATTTCGTTTTTAGATTTAGCATATTTTAATTGAATTTTCTTAGCTGCAACCTGTTTTATCTTCTCTTTCTGTTCTCTATTTTTCGTTTCCAAGCTCAGTTGATTCTTATAAGGACTGCTCGTTTAATTTCCACTTTTCATCGATTTCCTTTTTCTCAAAATGCTCGATTCCTTTTTCTTAAGAGACGGTAGGATAACACGTGGACTCAAAGAGAAAGGTATATAGCAGTCACACATTTGGCTCCCATGATGGCTAGGACGCGGTACCGGATTTTCTTCAGCCAATAAAATGGTAGTAAAACGATCCGCATAATAATCATTTTACCCGGCAACATAGCCGTCCATTTTACGTCATATAACTGGATGACTCCGAGAAACATAAAAAGCTTAGCAAGTGCAATTCACATCAAAAAACATACTCTATTAAGTAAACCAAGTCATATTTGTGTACATGAATGACAGCATATCTAAATAAATATGAAAGTTAGTGCTTATCTTATAACAGATGTTATAAAACACACTTTATCAAAGACTTCTATTCAGACGCGTAATACTGCGATCGTTTGAATTTGCTTCTTCTAGACTTGGCACAACTAGTTTATGTGTTACCCTGTAGATAGCGCGACCTGTTTGGAAGAAAACCTATGTGGATCGTTTTGCCCACTAGGATCATTTTAGGCCACCTTCCCCTACTTTGCGGAAGAGGGGGGGCGCAAAATCCATGTTTGCCCTGGTTGCAAAAAAGGCTAGTTTCGGCCCTGTTAAAAAAACAGTTGCGATCTCTCTGTTAAATAAAATTAATTAAGTAAACAAAGTCTTTGTCTACCGGCGTTTTTTAACAACGCTATAAGAAAGTTCTTTTAAATAAAACATTTTAAATGAATCGTTTTAAATCTGACGTAATTTTCACCAAAGTTTTCGTTTTCTTTTTAATATTCACGTGAAAATACTTTTGTTGTTAGAAAGGAAATATTATTTGCGCTCTCTTAGAATTCACAACAATAGTATGAAATAAATGTCTCGCGCAAATATATTTTTAAATTTAAACTGTTTGGCAATAGTATTGTTTGCCCATTTTAAATATGACGTAATTTCCTCCATTTCCGACTTTTAACGCATATTAATGAATTTATTATTTTACAATTTTCTTTCTCTTTTAAAATTCACGTGTAAATATAGTTTTTATGATTTAATTTTCTACATTTTCCTGCTTTTGTAACGTAATCATTTAATTCTAATTTGAAAGTTTTTTCGGTTTATAATAGTCACGTGTAAATTAATTTTGAATTTGAAGGAAATATTATTCTTTGTGCTGTTTTAAAAATTGGTAGCAATTTAAAATAATACCTATTTCTAAAAAATGCAAAAAATATTTCTCGAAATGCTGAAATTTTGAATATAAAATGGAAGTTAATCCACAAAAAATGAATCAAATAATAAAAAAATAAATACAGTATGCACACCGCGAACTTCTAATGCATAAAATGATCTAAAATGATTAAATTCCTATGTATAGTTTTTGCTCCTACAATGGAATGATTTTGATTAACTTTAACATTAAATATATCTTAAAATAATTATTCGATTTGAAAACTGTCTACATCAGCGTATTTATCAAACATTTTCCTATAATACCACCGATTTTAATGTTTTTGTACGCAGTAGTTTTCTTAATATTAACGAAGAAAGACACCCGGTCACAAAAAATTCAAAACCGGCGGCGGTGATAGCGTTAGTTAGTTGTTTTCTTCAGAATAGAGAGATTTTTGAAAATTAGTTATAAAGGAGCTAATCAAATAATTATTTCACTTATTATAATTTTATGATAAAAATAACAATAATAATAAAAACTCACACTATTTCGATTTTTAAGAGTTTATCGAGATTGTTTCCTATGACTTTGTATGATATCGATTAAGTTTTACGCTGTCAAAATGTTTATTTAAAGAAATCAAGTCACATGATCCTTTCAAAATAATATCAAACGACAGAAAACTTACAATAACAAACTTTTTCAGTTGCATTTGTAAAAGTATTAAAAAGGAGTAAAGTTAATTTTTTAAAAACTTTCATTCAAAACCGCGATTTGATTTAAGACTAAAGTATTTAGTGCTGCCATCTATGAGGTAAATAATCTTTTAGAAACACTTTAATTATTACAAATGTTGATCAAAGGAATCTTTTTCTCAATTATAAATAATACACTTTATCAGTTTAATGAGGCATCGTATTACAACTATTAAGGAAAAGTAGACCTTGAAGTAAAGGAGTTGACAGATATTTTGAGGTCCAGTACAGATTACACCGGTACAGCTTTCACTTATGAACCGCCTTATACACGTAGGTAGCAAGGATTTTTGTCGATGGTATAAATTATCATTGATACCATGTTTGTATATTTTCATAGTACTTCCAGTTATACATTACTATTTTCAAAGAATTAAAGGAGGTGGTTCTCCGCTCACCCCCCTCCCCTCCTCCTCCCCTGCGTTCACGCATGAATCTTCCTAAATGTCCCACGTACAAGGTGTTCTTGGACTTAACTCATTAGTAAAGACTTTGATGATATGAGCATGGTAAAAAAGTGCAAAAAAAAGTTATTAAAACCGCTA
This sequence comes from Maratus speciosus, assembly GCA_963932465.1. Lineage (NCBI taxonomy): Eukaryota > Metazoa > Arthropoda > Arachnida > Araneae > Salticidae > Maratus > Maratus speciosus. Next base: position 517,913,536 of record OZ010789.1, on the reverse strand, counting down.
AAACATAAAAAAAAGATTCATATATCAAAAATACATCTTATTTAATATATATATATATATATATATATAATATATTATTTCATTTAATTATATATTTAGTAAATTATATTAATCATATATATATATATATTATTTCTGTTGTCAGCATCCCTTTTTCTCAGCTAATATGTACCCAAATAGCATTTTTAATTTTCAGAAAATTTGTAGCAGTCTTGCTTTGAAAACCTGCAAAGTTGCAGCAAGCTCAGCATGTCAAGACTGAAAGTTCATAACAAGACTGCAGCAAGATAACGCAAACGCCGAAGTCACGACACTTTGAACTTGCAGCTAACTTGTCGTGCAAGTTAAATTCATGCTGTATCAAATTTATTGCAAATTAACGGCAAACAAGTAATCAAAAATACTGCAAACTTACTGCAAAGTAGTAATCTTCCCACGCTCCACTATCTGTTCACAACTGTTACACTATAAGTTTAACCCCTTCCGAGGGGTCCATAGACCTGATAAGGTCTATTGATGCGAACACACCGTTAGAAGGTGCATGCATCGTTTTCATCACCATAAACAAGTTAAGGTAATATTTGTACTTTTCTATTGGAGCCATTTTTGGCATTTGATAAGTATAGCGTTTAGAAAAAGCGGTGCCAAACGAATAAAATTTCTGCGTATGTGCTGTCTGTCTAATCTCACAACAGATGGATTTTTTGCTTTCGTCACTTTCGTGACTTCAAGACAGTCTTGCCATCAGTTTCTCAACAAACTACTCATGCAAGTAGGGGATGGCATACCTTGCGGGAAATTTGCTGCGAATTTCTTAATTCAAATTTGTCACGGCAAGATAATGTCAGAAAAAATCAAACTTGCTGCTAATTTTCATGCTATCTGGGTAGCGTACAACGATGAATGAGGTATCATTGGATGGATTTTTTTGCCTAAATCTGGCATTGCATACTGAATTTTCGTTATACTTTTAGTGTAAGTGTCATCGTACATATTATTTCTGATGCCAACATATCTTTTTATATGCACAAACAAAACGCACAACGGTGAATGAGGTATTATTCGGAAAGTTTTTGAACATTCTTTTGACATAGTACACTCATATTTCGTTAAACAAATTGTTTGATTTAAAAATTGCAGATAATAATAAATTCAGAAAATAAACTCAAAGAAAAGAGTGTGAAAGCCACGCATGGTTCTACTGGTTAATTAATAATTAATTATATTAACATTAAATGATTTTTTCCCCATCAGCGTTAACGGGTTAAAAAAATCATATAAGAATTTTTGGTTAATAAAAAATGCGTCAATTTGACGATTTTGATTATGATTTGATTATGAAACATCCTTAGTTATGGCCAAATTGGATGTGAATGGGAATATCGCCAAATTAGGCAATTGTAAAAAATGTTAATAACCGACAGATTATCAATAATATTTATGGCAAATTTTTGCCCACAAATTTGGCGATATTTCTCAAAATATTGCTAAACTTGGAGACAATTTTGCGCGGGAGGGCACTCATGCGTATGTGTGTGTGCGAATGTCAATATATGGGGCATTCTCACAATCTTTTGACTTTCGGGAATAAAAATCTGGTGAAATTAAACTTGCTAAAATAACATTTTAATCTGATAGACGAATGCCTTAATGATTCAAAACAAAGAAAAAATGGTCAGCAGCGAAATTTTTTTAATTTAATTGAGGTTTAAGTTAAACATGCGAGCTTAATTTTCCTTACCATTTTAACACTATAACATTCTATTTTCTTCTAAATTTTCACTTATAATGAATTTGCATAGTACCCGCAGGACATTCAAATAAGAAATAATAACAATGTAGTATTTTTAGTACAAAATTTTGGTATAATATTGTCTTAAAGTGGTGTTAAAGAAGGGACGGAAGGAAAAAAAAAGGGGATGGTTTAGGAAAAAAGGGATGGCAATGGAAAAAAAGGCACGGTAAGGATGGGACGGTGAGAAAATTATCACTATTATTAGGCAAATCATGTTAAGACTAAGTGATAGCCACAATGTTAATTGATTTTTAGAAACAGTTATTTGCATTGGATTAAATAAATAAAAAAAAATTAATTTACCTCGAAACATGCAGGAATAAACATTGGGGACGGTAACACTACCAATAAAGCCACGATGTTTGAAACTGATATTTAAATACTGATTTAAATTCTGCAGTAAATTTCCTGTCAAAGAATTTTAGACATTCTTTCTCTAGCAAAAAAATTCTGTGGCTGTTTATGAAGTGATTTTCTGTATAACTTTAGCAAGAGGGATGGTAAGTTATCTAAATCCCAGGGACAGAGTTAAAAAAATAATATCAACCGTAAAAATGTGTGCAGGTTAATTTTTTGCTACATATTTATGAAAACAATTGTCCCAGTTTTAGAAAAAAAATACATCGAATTACTTTTATTGAAACAATTTTATACAGACAGCTCCAAACTTAACAATCAGCATCAGGTACACGGGACGGTGTAGGAGTTTTCCTGGTATTTGGACCCCTAACTTCGTCCAAAACTTATTTATCTCGTTAATATTGTTATGCAATCATGCAATGGGATGGTCCTCAGTATATGAAATAAAAAACCCCACAAGAATATGTACTAAAATAAAAATTATTATTCAGGGACTTAAAAGTCAAAAGATTGTGAGAATGCCCCATGTATTGTTAAAATAAGTAAAATCTATGAAAATGGGTCAGTTTTAGTTGAGGTCACGGGTTTTGTTGCATAAAAAATCATTTCACTTCCAAGGGTGACGGATGACCTTTATTCATTAAAATGCGCCTATAAAAGTTTTTACACACACACAGGAAAAGAAATCTTGCTTATTTTCTCTCTATTCTAAAAAAAAAGTAACTTACGCAGTCACCGCCACCACCGCCGCCGCCGTCGCCGGTTTTGAATGTTTTGTGACCGGAGGTCTTTCTCCGTTAGTATTAAGAAAAATATTGTATACAAAAATATGAAAATAGGCGGTATTATAGAGAAATGTTTGATAAACACGCTGATGCAGACAGTTTTCAAATCGAAGAATTATTTAAAGAGATATTTAATGCTAAAGTTGGACAAAGTCGTTCCATTAAAAAAGTTTTATAGAAGTAAAAACTATACATCGGAATTTAATCATTTTAGATCATTTTATACGTTATAATTTCCCGGTGTGCAGAATGCATTTATTTTTTAAATTTGACTCATTTTTTCAGCCTTTATTTCTATTTTAAATTCAAATTTTCAACATTTCGAAATATATTTTTTATTTATTTTAGAAAATTATACTAATTTAACCTGTTGCCAACTGAATAAACAGCGCAAACAATAATGTTTGCTTCAAATAAAAAAATTATTTACACGTGACTATTATAAACAGAAAAAAAACTTTCAAATTAGAATTAAATAATTACGTATAAAAAGCAGGAACTTATTGAAAATTACTTCATAAAAACTATATTTACACGTGAATTTTAACAGAGAAAGGATATTGTAAAATAATAAATTCATTAACATGCGTTAGAAGTCTTAAATAGGAGAAATTACGTCACATTTACGTCACATTACACTTATTACGTAAAATGAACAAAAAATAATATTGCAAAACAGTTTAAATTTAAAAATTGCGCGAGACATTTATTTGATATTTCGAGATGAACTTTTCAACTATTTTTGTTGGAACAGCGCAAATAATATTTCATTTCTAACAAAAGTATTTTCACGTGAATATTAAAAAGATAAATAAAAGTTTGGTGAAAATTGCGTGAGATTAAAAACACTACATTTAAAATGTCTTTCATTTATTTATTTATTTATTTATTGAACAACAAGCATACGACTTGTGTGCTTGACATGAGAGCCCGCTTAAAATGTCTTATTTAAAAGAACTTTCTTTTCGCTTTGTTAAAAAATACCAGGAGACAAAGACTCTGTTTACTTAATTCATTTTATATTAGCTCATTTTGAAATGTTTAACTGGGTTTATTTAATCAAAGAGGAAAACAGCACAGTATCTTTTAACTGCAGCTGATTTTTCCTTAAAATTCCCCAATCAAAGAGAAATGAATAGAAACTCGTTTATAGGGAGATCGCCACTGTTTTTTAAATTATAATTCAATCTTTCAAAATCTTTTTAAAGCCGATCAAATTAGCGTGCTTTTAGAAACTGCGATGTCTGAACGGGGGTTGGCGAGCGTAGATCGTAGGGGGCCGAGCCCCCTAGTTATATAAATTATGGCTAAAAATGCATGATTCTAGATAAAAGTGTTATATGACAATATATTATTTTTGTTAATTATAAGTTAGTTAAGATTTCAGTTTGATCTTGGTTTTAAAATGCGTAGACCATTGACTAAGAGTATTTCGACACTGTCCCACGGTCTCTACACGTCATATGAATTGGTCATGTTTTATATTAAGGAGTCTCAGGGCTTGATTGATACCGAAAAACATGTAAACATAGCTCTCGCTCCACATAAAAACAGGAGTATTCAATGTAATTAATTTAAACTTTCTGATATTTTTAAGGTATGTTTGTAGTCTTATAAAATTATAAAATGAAGTACTTCAATGTAATAAAATAAAATATATAGCAAAATTTATATAACACAATTTTCGAAAAAAAAAAAAAAAAAAAAAAAAAGGTGTCATATCACCATCTGTAAGATATCTTAACGTTGAATTGACATAAGAACCTAATTTTTGCTTTAAAAAGATCAGGAAACTTTACTCTATAGAATGAATTAAGGATATAACTATCACTCAAAGGATATCTTATTAGAAAAAACTCTCAAATTTTAAAATTTTAAAAACTCTAAAAAATACATTTTTCTTTCATTAAAAATACTCAAAATATTGAATTATCTAAAATATACTAATTCATTCTATAGATAATGATGTCATATACATTCAAAACAAATTTTAAGCCATTCCATCAAATAGTTTTTTTTTTTTAATCTTACGGATAGTCGTCAAAAATCAAGTTTTGAGAAAACACGACTTAAAAGCTGCAATTAAATGGATGCCGCTTTGAAAGTGATTGCTACATAAATGCTTATAAAACCGTTAAAAATACAAATATTTTTATGCAGTTTTTTGCACTGTGTTCAGAATTAATTGAATAATCAAAATAGATACTAAAAAAAATCGATTTTCGTGAAAGTTTTCAAGCCCTGAGCCCCCTTAATAAATTACAGAGAAATATTTTCACAAATCTACTTTTTATTATACAGCTTCAAAAGTTATGAAGTTTTTGACCCTCTTTTTTAACACTTTCCAACAAAGTTGAAAAGTGTTTATGCATTCGGTTTGTCTGTCCGTCTGTCCGCGCTCTAACTCCCGTAAATATACTCGGATCGTTTTGAAATTTTTGGATGTTAGTGACCTTTACCATAGCACGAACCCTATTTCAAATGAAGTTTGTAGAATGTTTAGTTCATTTACAGGGACAGTCAAAAGTTTTCCGTTACATTACGGCCTATGGAAAAAATCGTTTAAAATGATTTTTAATGATGTTACATGCTTTCAAACATAATGAAATTGATATGCATTTATCAAGTGCACTAAAATATGCATTCCGTAGAATATGCGGTGCAAAGAATAAATATTATTAATTTACAGGACCACACAAAAGAATTCCGTTACATAATGATATACGAGTGGAGGGAATTTTTTCCGGCGTATTTTAATTATGATAAATTATTTCATGTATAATGAAATTGATATACGTCCCTGAGGTTTACTATAATTTATTTCATACGAATTTATAATACGAAGTGCATAGCATTTACAGGGACACACAAAAGATTTCAGATACTATATTGTATCCGAAGTACTGTACGGTAGCGATGATTGCTGGAAATGCATTTTTAATTATGTTATGCGCTTTTATGTTTCACTATATTTATGCATTGTATAGGGTGTGTATAAATACTTTAATTCATATACAGGGCTACACAAAAGAATTCGTAATGGTTACTGGGTATGATTGCAAATTGCTTAAAGGTGGTTTTTAAATGAGTTACGCTGAACTGCATTTTGTTTACTAAGAAATGTTTGTAGAACATAGATAAAATTATATACAGGGCCACGCAAAGAATTGGATACATGGCCGTCTATAAATAATAATTTCTGGAAATGTGATTCCAATAGTTTTAAGAGTGTTTAACTTTGAATTAAACTTTAGCTAAATAGTGGCGTGTAATAAAGGTACTAGGTTAACTACAGGGTTGTACAAAAGTATACAAGTATGGTTCCATCTATTAGTATAAATTTCAACCTGTTATTCGTTTTCTTGCTAAACAAAAATTTCCCCATTATATAGCATATAATGGATACCTATAGATATAACCTACAGATATATATAACCTACAGATCAAATACAGAGCTGTTCAGAAGAATTGGAATACATATTTGCTATGGATGGTAACTGCTGAAATCAGTTTTTCAAATGTTTTATGCGTTTTCTAAAATGTTTACTTAGTTCTCTTATATACCTTATTTCCCTAAATAACGAAGATTTGTTAAAGCATTCAGGAAGTGCTGGAAAGTGTTTCATAATGTATGGTTAACGCATGATTTTTCTTACTTGTTTCTTTTATATTTTAAACTACATTTTTTTTTTTTTTTAATGAATCCTTATATGAATGTTGAAAAGGCTAAGAGCCTAAGTAATCATTAATGTTACTATTGTGTATTTTCTGTCTTGCGAACACATAGTAATTTTAAAAATTTTTTTGTAAAATTATCCCATAAATATATATGTAGTATTCTTTAAAACAATCTTAAACGTATGGTGAGAAAAATCGGAATTTTTTGTAGAAATTGAGTCGGGCCGGATCGGGCCTGATTTAATTGATTTTTGCACGTCCCGGTCCTATTTGCACTGATTTTTATACAGTTCGGGTCTGGCCGTGAACTGTAAAAATATAAACGGGATGGTCGAGCCCGGGCTGTGTCAAGATAGCTTTCGTGCGGGTAGGGCCGGGCCTGGAAATTCCGGCCCACGCCGGATTTTCAGATTTAATGCTTTTAACATTTAATAATTTAATTATTGTTTTAAATCATTAAAGCAGGTTGGCAAAAAAACTTGCCATGCAAGGCGAACAAAATTTTTCAATTTGAATACCAATATTTTAGTTTCGAAATTTTCACATTATCTAATCTCAGATTTTGAGCGATTAAATAATTCAAAATTAGAAAGTCGCAAAAACTGGCGTCGAAGACTTAAAAGAAGTGTAAAGAAGGCTCGTCGTTAATGGGTTAAAGTTTTCTTTATCTTCTTAAGGGGGTCAGGGACACAAAAATCTTCAAATTTTCTAAAAACATTTTATTGCATTAAAAATTTCTCTGTTTTTTTCCTGCTTAAAACGATGTTTAAATCACGTTTCTATCTTAATTGGAACAGGAAATATTAATTTTTTCGTTTTAGTTTGTTTTCAAAAATCTAGCTTTCAAGTAATGGTTTTCATGGAAACGACTTCTATCTAGTGAAAATGCGATTTTCTTCATGATGGGTTTTTTTCACCATTTCTCGTATTTAAATTGTTATAAGTCAAGAACCGTTAACACATTGAGCGTCATGTCAGTCACCGGTGACTGACACTGAACTTTCTGTTCAGAACGCGTCATTCACCGATGACCGACGGTCTATAATATAATATAAAACTTAAAAAATATATATTGTTTTAAGTAATTATTGAACATTTATTTAAAATTTCCTTACCTTTTATTTATTACAGGATTATATTTTCTTAAAAATTACTTAAAACATTGTAAATTTTCAGCTTCAGTGTCAGTCACCGTGGCACTCAACGTGTTAAAGATAAATGGGTCAAACTTGTAACATGTCTTTTTCAATTGTTTTACTTTAATTTTGATTCAGTAAATTTGAAAAAAAAATATTTACTTTTGAAAATATGATTAAAGAAAAGTTACATCATTTAAAAACAAAATTGTACTTTAAATATTTTTAATTTTTATATAAATTAATATTTTTAAATCAGAATCAAAATTAAAACTTATATATTTATGTTTATTTAAAGGAAAAGAAAAAATTCTACAAGTAATATGTCGAGTTACAACGATTTTAAATTACCCCACTTTTTTAATAAATTTTAAATTAAAAAAAATATATGAGAAGTTTTATCATGTGATTTTGTTTACAAATAATATGGTTAACCGTCACAAAAAATTTCAAAAATTTAACTCGATAAATAAAAAATATTTTAAAATGTGTCCCGGACACCCCTTAATATCCATGTTTAAATACATTTTTTAATTGAAAGGAGATATTTGCACTATTTTAAAATTTGGCAACAGAAGGTAAAAAAGAAATGACAATTTCAAAATAAATAAATTTCTATTGAAATAATGAAATTTCGAGTAAAAATCTGAAATCCTCTCCCCCAGATTCCCCATCATACAGACATAAAAATAATGAATAAAACATTAACATTGAGTAGCTTCTATCCTACTCGATAACATCATCAGAGTTACAGTTGTCACAAATAAAAAATCGAGCGTCTCCGTTTGGGCAAGCCCCGCGTGCCCAAAATCTTGCATTGCAACCACTTTTTTCGGTGTTTGCTGTTTTTCAATCTACCAGCATACACCAGACACCGAGCGAACTTGCCCCGTGTTCAATGCGTCTACTAGCTCCATAATAAATTTTTTCACAAAAGGGACACGTAACCACCTAAGCATAAATAATCCAAGTAAATCACATATGGGGTAGGTACAGATAATCATACACTAGGAAAAATTGCACAAGTTAAATCGAAATTATTAAGATAAGTATTAGAAATTAGAAAAAGAATGAAGCAACAAAAAAATTACTTATGAGTGCAAAAAACAGAAAAATCGTAATAAATGCCACTGCACGTAGGTAACGCTGCAAAACTACAATGAGGATTGTAAAACACAAGAAACTAGTCGGATATACCAGTCCCAAAACTTTCTTCTATCTCATGCATGTTAATACTTGAAAATTCGATATCACACCACCAAAATTAAACGGCAATCTATGCCCATCATGAGGATTCTATAGATATGAAATTCCGTGCATTAGTGCTTGAGATATGGCTATCTCCGAAATCGTGTAAATCCAGCAAAATTCAGCCTAGCAGCGCCACCTATTGGGTGCTTTACACCAAAACCTATGTTAAACAAAACTACCAAGCAACCACTTACGTCAAAGTCTAATTGAATCTGAAGTTTGGGGAAAATCTGTGCATTAGTTTTTGAGATAGAGTTATTGCGAAAATCATGAAAATGCCAGCATAGCGGCGCCACCTATTAGACGATTAACACTAAAACCTAATCAGCAACAACTTGTGTTAACATCTAACTAAATCTGAAGTTAGATGAAAATCCGTGCATTAGTTTTTGAGATAGAGCTATTGCGGGAATCGTGCAAAATGCAGCACAGCAGCGCCACCTGTTGAGCGATTTATACCAACACGTAATCCGCATTCAGTCATATCAAGGACTAACTAAATCTGAAGTTTGATGAAAATCCGTGCATTAGTTCTTGAGATAGAGCCATTGCGGAAATCGTAAAAAATGCAGCATAGCAGCACCACCTGGTGAGCGATTTGCACCAACACGTAATCAGCATCAAGTCATATCAAGGACTAACTGAATCTGAAGTTTCATGAAAATCCGTGCATTAGTTCTTGAGATAGAGCCATTGCAGAAATCATAAAAATGCAGCATAGCAGCGCCACCTGTTGAGCAATTTGCACCAACACGTAATCAGCATCAAATCATATCAAGGACTAACTGAATCTGAAGTTTCATGAAAATCCGTGCATTAGTTCTTGAGATAGAGTCATTGCAGAAATCATAAAAATGCAGCATAGCAGCGCCACCTGTTGAGCGATTTACGCCAAAAACTAATCAGCATCAATTTGTATCAGGGACTAACTGAATATGAATTTTTATTAAATTCCGTGCATTAGTTCTGGAGATAGAGCGCCCACAAAATTTGTGTCACACACAGACAGACGGACAGACAGACAGACTCACAGACAGACATTTTGTAAAAACATGTTTTTCGGGTTCTCTGATCTCTAAAACGTGTAAATCCGTCGAAAACCGGCATTCGAAAATTTTCATGAATCCAATACTTTCTTCTTGTAAAGATAGAAGAAAGTAAAAATGTACTCTGTGACTGGTTGCACAATCTATCCACAAACAGGCGATTTATGGGGATTGCGCCTACTTACCCCTGTAGCTAACTAGCCTCGGTCTCCCCTATATATTCGTTTATTTTTTAGTATAGAGATATTTAATGAAACATTGATTCCATTTCCATGTCGCTAAATCTTTAAAAAATTTTTGCAATTACATTAGTAGATGATCTCAAGAAATTGAATTCCTCGTACAAAAGTTTCACGTTTTGGGTGCTTCAAAAACTGTATGCTGCCCGATAGGGGTCTGAACGATTTATGCAGTGAAACCTCGCCAAATTACCTGTTTCGCGCGGGACCACTTAATTAACAAAAAATTTTGAATGTTCCACAAAAATCAGTGTGTCTGAAAACCTTATTATTATTTTCTTTTTTCAAAAACCTACCACTACTTCATCAAGAATATGTTAATCTCTTATTCATTAGGAATTCCACATACCTACGGAGTGACTTTTATTTGAAGGGGGACTGCATACGAGAAAATTTCGGGATCCTAGAACTACTTTCAAAGGTAAAAAATATATTTTTTACACTCATTGGAGGACTCTACAAGACGAAAGCTGAGTGCAGGACAGGGTGTAAAAGATTTTGAGATATCTAGTTTTGTTTCAGATGTTAAGGGGGCTGGTCACTCAGCTTCGGAATTCTCCACCGTAATGTTAAGTGTATGGTATGGACTTTTGATGTATTTGTATATTTAAAATATCTTCTCGGAAATTCCTATTTTTAACATCTTTTATCTGTGTACTCTTCTTAAAGGACGTCTCTTTTTTGTTAGTTTTCAAAATATTTCTAAAATCTGTGCTGAATTTAATATTTTATGTGTTAAAAGCGGGCGAACTGCGAGTAGGATTTTTGCACTTCCTATAAAATTAAGTCTATACTTTAGAAATATTTTGAGAACTAAGAAAAAAAGAGACATCTCATAGGAAGTGTACACAAAAAATAGAAGTTAAAAATATGAATTTATCGAGCAGATATTTTTATACGAATGCATCAAATGCCCATAGACTTTACAATAGTGAAGGGAAATCTGAAGCTGAGTGACCAGCCCCCTTAAGAAAATGCTTGTTAGTCTGATTGGGCGACTTCCATTAGTGCGAGGTTTCGATGCATGGTATCACTCCTCCTCATCTTTTGGACAGCCCTGTGTACACTTGACAACGAAGTCGTCCAAACAATCTAGTCAAGTCAATTGCATTTTGCACATTGAATGAGTTCTAAAATCCAGAAAAGGGATACGTTTAGCAGTCATTAAAGTAATTATAAAACTACATAGTGCAATATTTTGTAAATAGTTTACTATCAGATTAAATCACTTGGTTAAAGAATTTTTTTGTAATTTAAAAGAAAAAGAGAGAGAAAAAAAAGGTGAAATATTTTTCAACAAAGTCTTGAATAAACTTTCACATTACTAATTAGTATGAACGGTTAATTATTCTTGCACAATGCACATGCTTTATTAGTGAGATAAATTATTAGATAATAATAGTTCTATTTATTTTAAAATGACTATACTTCATTTCCTTTCAATTTTTTTAATTGCTATGTCATCGCCTGAAACAAATGCATAAAATATTTCAAGAATGCAAATTCAAATAGCATACACGAATATTTAACAACTTCCCGGAATGGCTATCGTAAAACATTCATCAATATTAGATTGGGTATTGGAAATACTATACAGCTACATCAACCACTTAATCATTTTCCTTCTTTCTGGCAAATCAACCTAATTCAATAGAACAGGTAATACATAAAAAATAGATCGAACAAGAAGAACAAATGAAATGGCAATTTGAACTCACCCTCCAACGTTTGATTCATGCAATTCCAGAAGGCATACTGCAAAAAAAAAGTAGAAGTTCACAATTAGCATATACAATTTGTTTTGCAGTTTTATCAAAAACATTATCTTCAAATCGTGCAGTATTTTATTGCTTCAGATTTGCTCAGTCTCTGATTAGGTATGAAAGGCCAGCGGGTTGGAAATACTCTAAGTTTTTGTTTCAGGACTCTTTTTGACCAATAAATTAAGAATAAGTTCATTACTCTGAAAGTCTGAAGGAGTGTTCAGTCGTAATAGAAATGTTACATGTTTATTTCTTTCAGGAAGTTTTTTTTTTTTTTTTTTGCTAGGTATGTTCTGAGGTTCAACTTGTCAAGAAAAGAAGACGGGGTCATGGAGTTCGGAACAGACTTAACGTCGTACCTTTTCTATAATTCAATTTGCATAAGAATGAATTTAATTTAAATGTATGTGATTGATATCTAAATCCGCGAGTAACACAGATTAAGTTAGTACTGCTGAAATTGGAGCGAATTTTTACCAGATTGTCAAATTAGAGCATAATATATCTTTGCTTTTGAAATTGCTATAATATTACTCCTTGTTTTACTCAAACATTACAAACTAGAAATAATATAAAATAACCCTTCACTGCATCACGTGCCACATTTGACACATACCTAAAAACACTGTAATTAATATTATATACAATGAATTTGGCCAATATAATATCTATCCCTGATCAAGAACAGTCCAAAGAATGGAATAACACTTATTTTGTATATGTCAGATGGCTGCATTTGACAAAAAATTAGAATTTGTTCTTCGGAAACAAAAAAAAAAATTTCGATCAAGCTATTAAGGTAAAAGTTACTTTCATTACTTTTACTGAATACTTAAAAATATTAATATAAAAAAAGTTGCAGAGTGTTAAGCAGATAAATTAATTAATTTAAGCTCATTTACTTGTAAAATATAGCAATACAATATTTAAAAAACCTAATTGTGTACACAGGGTACACGCCATAAAATATGAAATTTTAGCTGAACATTTGAAATTTAATTTTTTTTACTATTTTTCCAATTATTAGACCGACATATAGATTTCAAATATCTTTTCATAAAAATAGCATAAATTATGCTTCGGTGGTTGTCTACATATTAAAAATATATCAGTTATTCAATTTTTCAAATGCAAACACCCACTTTTGATGCTTTTTTTTGCATTGGAAAGCCTGAAGAAGTGTTCAGTCGTAATAGAAATGTTACATGCTTATTTCTTTCAGGAAGAGTTTTTTTTTTTCCTTCTCTTTTGCTAGGTATGTTCTGAAGTTCAACTTGTCAAGAAAAAAAGACGGGGTCATGGAATTCGGAACGGACGTAACGTCTTACCTTTTCTGTGATTCAGCTTGCATAAGAATGAATTTAAATTTTAAAATGTTTGTGATTGATATCTAAATCCGCGAGTAATGCAGGTTAACCCTTTATGTCCCAAATTATGAACACATGAAAATTCCATGTTCTAAAGCATGTTTCGTTAATCTTTTAAACTACATTAGAAGATTTACATAATAATTTAATAAATTTTAGAAGGTTTCTGCCAAGTAAAATGAAGTAATTAAATTTGAATTTATAGGGGTTTTGTGCAATATGTATATAACTCCACCCAAATCTTTTATTAAAAATCTTTTTTTAGTATTTTGTAGAATTAGGAAATGTACAAATATAATGTTCTTACAATAGAAATATAGAAATATCTCCGAACTGAGTCTCCCTCTAGCCCAATCTTTCAACGTCAAGAAAGCTGCAGAGAGGCAAAGGCAAAAGAAATCATCCTTTTAAAAATATTTTTGTTTTGTGCAACCAATAATGCTTTTGGAACAAGATAAAGTAAACTATCTATAACTCATTGTAAACTGTATTACTACTAATCGATGTATTAAATGAATTTTATAACAAGCTATTTTAATGATACTTTAAAGTGCCGTCGGGACATAAAGGGTTAAGTGAGTACTGATAAAATTGGAGCGAATTTTTACCATGTTATCAAATTAGAGCATAATATATTTTTGCTTTTGAAAATGCTATCATATCACGCCTTTTTTAATTCGAACATTACGAATTAGAAATAATGTAAATTAAATGTAATATAATTTGCGGCGAGTATTATTTGAACAATATACATACTGATGTGGGTAAAAAAATAATATCTCCTACCAATTTTGCTGCAAATCATTGTATAAAAATGATACAGTTATACCAACCGATTAGTAATATTGTTTACTAATTGATAAATTATGCTCCGCAGGTTGTCTACATATTAAAAAATATATCAATTATTCAATTTTCCAAACGCTAACACCCACTTTTGACGTTTTTTTTTTTTTTTTTGCATTGGAAAGTCTGAAGGAGTGTTCAGTGGTAATAGACATGTTACATGGTTATTTCTTTCAGGAATAGTTGGTTATTTTTTTTGGTAGGTATGTTCTGCGGTTCAGTTTGTCAAGAAAAGAAGACGGGGTCATAGAGTTCGGTATATACTTAATTCTAACCTTTTCTATAATTCAATTTGCATAAGAATGAATTTAACTTAAATGTATGTGATTGATATATAAATCCGCGAGTAATACAGATTCAGTGAGTACTGCTGATATTGGAGCAAACTTTTACCGTATTGTCAAATTGAAACTTTATATATTTTTGCTTTCGAAAATGCTATCATATTACACCTTTTTTTCATATTAAATTTTTTAAATGCTAACACCCACTTTTGACGCTATTTTCGCATTGGAAAGTCTGAAGGAGTATTCAGTCGTAATAGAAATGTTACATGTTTATTTGTTTCAGGAAGAGTTGGTTATTTATTTTTTTTTTTTTTTTTTTTGGTAAGTATGTTCTGCGGTTCAACTTGTCAAGAAAAGAAGATGGGGTCATGGAGTTCGGAATAGACGTAACGTCTTACCTTTTCTATAATTCAATTTGCATAAGAATGAATTTAATTTAAATGTATGTAATTGATATATAAATCCGCGCGCAATGCAGGTTCAGTGAGTACTGCTGAAATTAGAGCGAACTTTTACCATATTGTTAAATTAGAGCATAATATATTTTTGCTTTTGAAAATGATATCATATTACACCTTTTTTCTCATATTCAAATTTTTAAATGTTAACAATCACTTTTGACGCTTTTTTAGGTAGATTTCGTATGAAATACTACCTATTGGATCGTTCCTATGTTGGAATTTCTGAAAAATTTTTGCAGATCTACACCGATCATGACCCCTAGAACCCAAAACCACCCCCAGTAAAAAACTTTATCTATCTATCTATCTATCTATCTATGTATGTATGTATCTATCTATCTATCTATATATATATCTGAGAGCACGGCAGTGCGTCCGCCAAGTTCGCACAAGCCGTAAGCTACCTTTTCCTGAACCATTTTGGCATACTTTTCACCCCCTCATAACGTCGTTTTAGGGAGAGATATAGAAATTTTTCTTTTATACACATGTTCGTATGGTTAAACTGAACTAAGGTTCCACGATTTCATGTTTCTATATTTAGCAGTTTTCGAAATATTAAATTCCGAAAAAGCGCTTTTTTGTCACTGACTCATTTCGCATCATCAAACAACTAAGGTACTTCTAAAAGTCGTATAATCATGAAATTTCACAAGTAAGTCGGGTTTGTAGCACAATTAACCAGAAAAATCTGAAAACACAGAATTTCCGCCTCTAAACCCTTCAAACAGGGGGTTTTCATTTGGCCGTAAACAGTTCCTTAACACATTCAATTGTGCCAATGTTTGTCGCCAAAACTCGATTACAGAGTTTTGAAAAGAGTCACGTGATTTCAAGCAGAATAACATTTTATATATATGCTTTTCCAAAGATGTTTGTTAAATAGAAAAAATGAATATACCTAAAAATTTTAATTAGTATAGGTTATGATATATTTACGATATAAAAACAACAAAACATTTAACAAAATATAACCGCAATTCGGTACGTTTCCGATATAGTAGCCTTGGCGAAATACAGAAAATAGCCTTGACGAGAAAAGAAATTTGATAATAACGTATTTTATGGCAACCTATCTACTGTGTCGATACTGTACCGACACAAGCAATTTTTTCAATATGTATACAATTTATTTAATGTAAGGAACCCGTTTATTTATTTTTATATACCAACATAAATAATTTGTATATAAAAATAATATTTTATACATGTATAAATAAAATGTTTATATGTATATAAATACATGGTACTTCTTAGTTATCCCGTCGACCAAATTACTGTCGCCAAATTGTAGGATTAAATGCTAATAATGGTTTGCCATTAATTAATTAATTGTAAGATTAAACGCCAATAATGGCCAATAAAACCATTAATTCCACGTTTTATTCGTATTTTTATTAATGTTTTACTAATTTATAAGTTCATCAGGTTTGTTTTCATAGTTGTTTATATCATTTGGCAACATATCTCAGTTTCTGAAGTCCGAATTGCGCCAAGATTAAAAAAAAATGCCAAGGTCCCTATAGTGGAAAAATATCCTAATTCCATATGAAAGTTTAAAAATCTCCTTTTAATTAAATGAAATGTGTAACTAATAAACTGCATTTAACGATGTGCGAAAGATGCGGCGTCCGAAGTCCGCTGCTAATGTTATTATATTGTATTATTAGCCTACTTACTGTTAATTTATTGTTAATTTTAAATCTGTAAACGAAATATTATAGTTATAGATAAGATATGTTGGTCACCAAAACCCGATTACAGAAAATTAGCCTGAGTTATAAAGGTGTTACATGATTTCAAGCTTAATGAATTTTTATATGCTTTTACAAAAATCTTAATAAGGCAAATCTTTCAGTTTATCTGTCCATCTTTCTATCTTTTACTTCCTTAAAACAAATTTTATTAAAGACCGGGAGGCGTCTGCACAGATCATCGCATCTCATCGAGTTGACGGCTCAAATTTTAGGATTAGTTACATATCGATTAGCGTATTGAAATGTAACTGGTCTGCCAAGTCATATCCTTGTGCAAACCACCTACAGACCCGATTTTACAGGTTAATTGGTGGATTTTGGATACCGAAATTGGTGGATACCGAAATGATCGATTTTTTGATAGAGGCAGAATATATTTAAAAAAAATGCTGTTAAAGTGGACATTTGGAGCCGAATTTCCCGAAGCGAATTGTGTTGGAAAAATCATTGCATTAAGAATGCACTCAAATCCAAACTGCTTATTTTCTTACTCATTTTTAAATTCATTTTTGCTCTCACACGCATCCAATTGCTAGATTCTCTTATTCAGAAACTATATAATGTAAAGTAATGATCGATTTTTTGATAGAGGCAAAATATATTTCAAAAAATGATGTCGAAGTGGGCATTTTGAACAGAATTTCCCGAAGCGATTGTGTTAGAAACGAAAAATATTGCCCTACAGAGAAAAAAATTGTTTATTAATCAAGTTTTAATTAATTGAAAGAAAAATAAAAACACAGGTCGCTTATAAATCTTTTCAAAAATCACGTCAGCATGTTTCATTTTTTTTATAGGTAGATTTCGTATGAAATACTACCTATTGGGATCGATCTATGTTGGAATTTTTGAAAAATTTTTGCAGATCAACACCGATCATGACCCCTAGAGCCCAAAACCACCCTCAGTAAAAACTTTATCTATCTATCTATCTATCTATGTATCTATCTATATATATCACTTTCTTCTGGACACGATAACTTTCACAATTCTGCACCAATCTCTTCCAAACTGATACATAAAATCAAGAGGCATAAAATCTCGGTCAAGTTCGTTAATGGGCAAAATCGGACAAAGGGGATGGAAATAGGGAGGGGTTTTGTTGTGAAAACCGAAACAACCCCATAACTTCTTTAATTTTGTACATATCTAATCAGTTTAAAGTTTTTATTACTTCTAAAAATAGGGCCAAAAATTTATGTACCACAGATTTTTAATAAAGTTAAAAATGGGCTCAAGGGGCGCAAAAAATAAGGTTTTTAGGAGAAAAAAATTCATAACTTCGTCAATTCTCAAGATAACAAATCCAATTAATTTTTTCATGAATCTCCTTAACATTATCTACAACTTTTATATTCACAAGTTTTTGATAGGACCAATTCGTACCGGGAAAAAAAAATTAAAAACGAAAACAAAAAGTGCGTTTGAAGAAGAAAAAATCCATAACTCCGTCAATTCAAAAGATATAAAATCCCCATGAATTTACCATATATCTTCTTAATATTGTCTACAACATCTATATAGACAAGTTTTGGATAGGACCAATTATTACAGCAAAAACAAATTAAAAATACATAGCGGTTGAAGAAAAAAATCATCTTAGTAAGGGTGTATTCAAATCCAAACTGCTTATTTTCTGACTCATTTTACAATTCATTTTTGCTCTCAAGGGCTTCCAATTGGTAACTTTTCTTACTCAGAAAGTATATAATGTACCGTAATGGTCAATTTTTTGATAGAGGCAGAATATATTTTAAAACATGCTGTCAAAGTGGGCCTTTTGAACCGAATTTCCCGAAGCGGATTGTGTTGGAAAAATCATCGTATTAAGGGAGTATTCAAATCCAAACTGCTTATTTTCTGACTCATTTTTAAATTCTTTTTTGCTCACAAACGCATCCAATTGGTAGATTCGCTTATTCAGAAACTATATAATGTACCGTAATGATCGATTTTTTGACAGAGGCAGAATATATTTCAAAAAATGATGCCAAAGTGGGCAATTTGAACGGAATTTACCGAAGCGATTGTGTTAGAAACAAAAAATATTGTCTTACTGAGAAAATAATTGTTTATATATGAAGTTTTAATTAATTGAACGAAAATTAAAAACACAGGTCGCTTATAAATCTCTTCAAAAATCACGTCAACAAGTTTCATGTTTTTCCTATTAAAAATGAATCTGGAGTTATGCCAGAAAATTTCGAGTTGATGAGCATGGAAAAGTATTTTTTTGAATACCGCCCTAACATGATTCTGATAAAACCAGTTATTATATAAAAATGAAATAAAAACTCGTCAAAAGCGGCCAGATAAAATTGTTAAAGTGGGTTTATCTCTAATCATGATTTGGATTTTGTTTGTGAAATTAGTATACTTAACTTCGTAGTCTACCTCCGCCTGTAGGCCGGGCCAGCAGGGACTTTTGCATTGGAAAGCCCGAACGAGTGTTCAGCAGGAATAGAAATGTTACATGTACATTTCTTTCGAGAAGAGTTTGTGTTTTTATTTATTTATTTATATTTTTTGCTAGGTTTGTTCCAAGATTCAACTTGTCAAGAAAAGAAAACTGGGCTATGAACTTCGGAATAGAGGTCTGACTTAACGTCTTACCATTTTTGCAATTCAATTTGCATAAAATTAATTCAATTTCAATGCATGTGATTGATATCTAAATCAGTGAATAATATAGATTCATTGAACAATACAAAAATTGGAGCGAATTTTTGCCATGTTGTCAAAATATTATATATTTATATACTATATAATATCATATATTTTTCCTTTTGGAGATACTATCATATTACACCACTTTTTTTTACTTCGAACATTACGAATTAGAAATAATACAAATTATATATATAGTATCATTTCCGGCAAGTATTATTTGAATAACTAGTTTAAATGCCCGTCCTATGACAGTGAGTAGAAATCACGGCTTTCACTTACAAATTGAAATCTATACTAATATTATAAAGAATTGAAGTTTGTGTGTTTGTTTGTGTGTTTATTTGTAGGGGGTAATCTGTGGAACTATCGAATCGATTTCAAAAGTAATGATGATGACAGTCCCTGTTCCAACACAGGCTATATTTTATGTCGATGCCGCCACCCCTAAGGGGATGCAGAAGCAAAAAACGTTTTAAAAATGCAATTTTGTGTTACTTAAGGGCCTAGAAACTTTAATTTTCGAATAGTACAGTTACTTATACGATATAAATCGACTCTAAGAATAGTTTCTGGAAAAAAAAAAAAAAAAAATCCAAATTTAAAAGGTGTGAAAATGCGCGAAAAGCGTTCTAAATTACGATTTCTAGGCAATCTAAGGAAATACCAAACCGATTTCAAAAGTAATGGTAGAAAATTGATTGTGACAGTCATTGTTACAGTATATGCTAGATATTCTGCCGGTGCCACTAGCACCTGGGGGTTGCAGGAGCAAAAAAAAAAAAAAAAAAAAAAAAAAAAAAACTTTTCTAAATTTCGATTTTTGTGATACTGAAGGAGCCAGAAACTTGAAATTCAACATGGTAGTTACTTATAAGATTTAAATGCTCAAGAACAGTTTAAAAAAATCCGAAATTTAAAGTAGATGAAAATGCGCGAAAAGCGTTCTAAATTGCGATTTTCATACAATTCTCAAAGATAGAGGGATGAAATTTGGCGTGGTAGATGCTTATAAGATATAAATGCTCACTAAAAACAGTTTCTAAAAATTTGCGAATTTAAAAGAGTGAAATGAGCGAAAAACGTTCTAAAAATGTTCTAAATTGCGATTTTTATGAAATCTCAGGAAATACCACGGTATCTAGATTACACTCTAATTTAGATACCGTGGGAAATACCAAAACGATTTCAAAAGTAATGGTTAAAAACTGATAGAGACAGTCCCTGCTCCAACATAGGCTACATTTTATGTCGGTGCCACTACCACCAGGATGTTGCAGGAGCAAAAAAAGTTCTAAATTGCGATTTTTCTGATACTGAAGGGTCTATGGAAACTTGAAATTTGGCATGATAGTTACTTATAAGATATAACTGCTCTCTAAGAATAGTCGGGAAAAAAAATCGAAATTTAAAAAGGTATGATAATTTGCGAAAAACGTTCTAAAAATGTTCAAATTGCGATTTTTATGCAGTTGTCAAAAATAGAAATTTGACATTTGGCGTGGTAGATATTTATAAGATATAAATGCTCTCTAAGATCAGTTTTAAAAATTCGAAATTTAAAAAGGTGTAATGAGCGAAAAGCGTTAAAAAAACTTTCTAAATTACGACTTCTCTCAGGAAATACCAAATTGATTTCAAAAGTATTGGTGGCAAAAGTGATGATGTCAGTCTTTGCTCCAACATAGCTGTATTTTTTGTCAGTACCATTACTAAAATTAGGGTGAAGGAGCAAAAAACATTCTAAAATTTCAATTTTTGTGATATTGAAGGTGCTAGAAATTTTAAATTTAGCATGGTAGTTGCTTATGAGATGTAAATGGTCTCTAAGTACTGTTTCTAAAAAATTCCAAATTTAAAAAGATGAAATGAGCGAAAAACGTTCCAAATCTTTCTAAATTTCGATATTTTTTTTGAACCGTTAAAGATAGAAACTTGAAATTTCGCATGGCAGTTATGGCGCTTTAGTTACTCATATGATGTAAATGCTGTCTAGGAACATAAAAAAAAAATCGAAAATTTAAAAAGGTGAAATAAGAGAAAAGCGTTCTAAAAGTATTCTAAATTACGATATTGAATTGTTAAAGATAGAAACTTAAAATTTGGTATGATAGATACTTATAAGACGTAAATGCTCTGTACGAACAGTTTCTAAAAGATACGGAATTTAAAGGGATAAAATGAGCGAAAAGCCATTTTAAAACATTCTAAATTACGATTTATCTAGAATCTCATGAAATACTAAACCGATTTCAAAATGTATGTAGGCAAATTCGTGTGACAGTCCCTGTTCCAACATATGCTATATTTTATGTTGGTTAAACTGCCACCACAAGAATGGTAGACTGTTAGACTAGAAGCTTGGAATACGGCATGATGGTTACTTTTAAGATGTAAATGAGTGCTAAGATTGTTTTCTAAAAAAATTAAAACCTCAAATGAAAACTGAAATGAGCGTAAAAGTTTCAAAATGCATTCTAAATTATCATTTATTTCGAATTAGTTTAAGTTATTTTTATTAATTTAATTCTCATTTTCACCTAATACAGCGTAATAATGAAGTTTAGTGAAATTGCGGAATGATTAGTAATTTTTAATTATCCCTAACAATGTAATTTTTATAATATAAATAGGCACATAAATACCACTTGGCTAATTTCAATTATTGCAAAGCCATGGGTTTTGCTAGTAATTGATAAAAATATTCATATGCTATTAACGGACAATAAAGAAAACTGACCTGAAATATTAAGTTCAGGACCTGTTTTGGTAAAAAAAATATATATCCTACTAATTATGCTGCAAATCATCATATAAAAATAATATAGGGACAGAAATCGATTGGTAATAATGTCTACTCATTAATTGTATGTATAAATTATGCTTTGGGAGCCATCTACATATTAAAAAATCTATTACTTTATTCAATTTTTCAAATGCTAATACCCACTTTTGACGCTTTTTTTTTTTTGCGTTTGAAGGAGTGTTCAGTCGCAATAGAAATGTTATATGTTTATTTCTTTCAAGAAGTTTTTTTCCGCCTAAGGTATGGTCTGAGGTTCAACGTGACAAGAAAAGTAGACGGGGTCACGGAGTTCCGAATCGACGTTTGACGTTACCTTTTTTGTAGTTCAATTTGCATAGAATGAATTTAATTTAAATGTATGTGATTGATATCTAAATCAGCGAGTAATGCAGGCTGTTTTGTCAATAATGTCACAGTTTAAAGGCGTATTAAAATATATCCTTTCAAATTTTATATATTTTCTGGTTAAAGCATTATTTCAAATACATACCAATCAATTTCGACTGAAGGGAATTACTCAAAGAGATGATATCATTTTGTTATTATTATTATTTTTATGTATTCTGACAAGTAGTTTTGCAACTGTATGTACCGTAATCTGGGATTACTTACAAACACTACAAAAAAGTTTTAAATCAGTCTTGATTCTACTATGTTGAGAATATTTACATAATTCAACAATATTCGTGGAATCACTTACAGAATACTTCACACACGCGAAGACACTCGTACGGTAATATAAATTCTATAGAAGCGTTCTTCATATCCAAATCTTCAATCCAAAAAAATTTCAATGAAAGCAGGGTAATTTTCCCCTCCAGTCTATACTATCCATCCCTTATAAGAGAAACCATACAGGTTCCAATACGCAAAAATTTAACATGTAACGATGCAGCATCATTTACTTTACCAATATTATGGATCGAGCTGCTCAATGGTTACAAAAATAAAGAGTAAAATAAAAGTAAAATAAAAATAACATGCATGATACGAGGGGGTATCAATAAGTTTTTGCCCTCAGATAAAAATAATTGAGTAAAATTTATAAAACTGCTGCATTGTATTAGTCCTTTTCTATATAGTCCCCGTGCACAGTGACACATTTCTGCAAACGGTATTTCAAAATGAGAGGGGAGTATTCCAGGAGGCGAGATAGTAGATCCAAAAGGGGACATTTTACTAAGTTTTGCCGACCCCCAGATGTGACATTTTTTGGAAAGGCCTGTGACCACTTATTCATGCTATGTACCTCTCGAGCCCCCCCCCCCCCAAAAAAAAAAAAATAAAAAAATTTGCCCCTCGGGGGCATGAAGGGTGTCCACAAAATTAAAAAAGTCCCTCCCACCCCCCCCGGAATGCAAATTATGAGGAGGTGCTCAGGATATGCATAACATGAATAAGTAAATGGTCACAGGCCTTTCCAACAATATGTCACATGTGGGGGCCGGTAAAAGTTAGAAAAATGCCCCCCTTCGAGTCTACTATCGCGCATCATGGAATACATCCTCCCCCCTCTCTTTGAAATACCGTTTGCAGAAATGTGTTACTCTGCACGGTGACTATATGGAAAAGGACTAATACAATGTAGCAATTTCATAAATTTTACTCAATTATTTCTATGTGAGGGCAAAAATTTATTGATACCCCTCGTATGAAAGAGTACGTGAAAAATTGAATGATGGCGTTTCACAGACAGTGCAATTTTAGGATATTTTATTTATTTGTTTTGAAAATCTCTCGGGTAGAATCGAAACACGTAAACAGTCGAATAACCTCTTCAGACCCCAGGGTTTATTTTCATATATTTTTTTACTTCAGTTATGAATTTATATTTGCAAATTGATAACTAAGAAAGATTGAAAAGAAAAAAAAATTATTTTTTGTTCACAAAATTTGATATATCATTGGGACATGGGACACATTAAGTACATTTTTTGACAATTTGTTAGGATATTTTCTTTTGTTTTGCATGGAAAAAATAATGAAAATTATTAAATAATTATGCATTTAATAAATTTTTATTTTTAACGGACTCTCCATATGGTATTTTAACGTATAAAATTTTTTTTTAATTTTCGTTTTTGTAAATTTCCCTCATTTTTGCTGCAAGTCATTTTCAAATCCCATTTTATGGCAGAAAAAGCACTATAAGAAACAAATTGCTATTTTGCTTTAGTTTGGCTATCTTTTAAGATTCCATTCACATCATTTTCATTTTTTTAATCATTATTTATATACAAAAAAAAAAAAAAAAAAAAAAAATTGTAAAGATGTGTATCCTATAGGATACTTCAGGTCCGAAGAGGATAAACCTATTTTTACTGTTTTTAAAATTGTAATTTACATTTTTTACAAATTAAAATTAGTATATTATTATAAGGTGTTAATTTGCTATATATTTCCAATATTGGAGTAGAAAATTACGAATCTAATTTATAGTATTTCATATCACCTTATCATATATTAGCCAAGGGATGTTATCTACCACGCAATCGACAAGAAATTGTTACCATTGTTAAAAATAATATTTATGTGTTAATAATTAGTATATAACAGTGGTTCATTATAATATGTAGAAGGTCCATTGCAAAAACATAAATGCGGCCCTCAAGCTCATTTCTTTACCAGTACCAGAGGTCTAAGTAATCAAGTCGACGATTCCGTCACAAAAAATTATTATAAAAATTATCTTTTATAAAAGAATGTTTGTAAAAATTCACAGAACTTTAGGCATGTATAGTAAATGATGCTATTACATATATCATGAACTACGTTGACATATGCTTGCTTCTGCAGCGTATCAGCAGACAATGCCCAATCCATTACACAATTAGTTTGTGTGACGCTCCCGTAACACATATTTCGTGCCTTTTTATCGCTGGGAAAGTAATTTCTGAGAGACAATAAACATTCTGTACGAATAAAAAGTGAGATTTGTTTGCTAAAGTGAATGTTGTACTCTGAAATTGAAATGAAGAATGATCAAGTATTATGAAGAATAAAGAAAGCAGCGAAAACAGTTTTCCGAGAATTATGAATAATTCATTTTATACAAAATCATGAGCATAAAATTGTTCACAGCAATGGCAGATACAGAACCAAAAGCGTGTAAAAATCATGTATTATGAAGATAAAAATTCCACAAAGTGATTGTAAAGATGGTTGATGCTTGAAATTTTTTTCGCGATATAAATCGATGCTTTAAAGATATCGATACTACGAGGGTGGTTCAATAATTATTGTCCCTAGTGTATATAAAATATTTGCACTGAGATGGTTGTTGTGGAATATCGAAGCCTAATGTCTTAGATGCCTATATGCTCAATTTTAGAACCTTAGCTGATATATTCACATAGTTTTGGAGGGAGGAGTGAAAGGGGGGGGAGTGGGGGTGAAAGGCTGATTTTTAGCTTATGAGGCTAGATTTGTGACAGTGGATGAGACGTAACTACTGTCGTTTGGGCTCGGGATCATAGCGATGTAGCCACATCTCATCCACTTTCTAAATGTAGCATCATAAGCTCCGAACCAGCATTTCACCCTCATCCCCCTTCTTAAAATCTCCCCCAAAATTAGGTCTTTAAAGCTTCACCCCTCCTTCCAAAACTATGTTAATATAGAGCTACGGTTCTGAAATTGAGCATATAGGTATTTAAGAGATTAGGCTTCGATGTTCCACATCAGCCATCGCAGTACAAATATTTTATATACATTAGGGACAATAATTATTGAACCACCCACGTATAACTGTTAGGTTGAAAAAAATACAATGTGTTTTTTAACTAATGGGACAAACTTTTAGGAGTGATAATACATGTCAAGACAAAGAATTTTTGTATACGAAACCAGGGTTGCAATCCACTTATTCGGTGAAAAATACGGGACATTTCACTATATGCTGGACAGGAATTTTCGTTCACAACTATAACAATAATGAAAATATTTAACGAGATTTTCATAAATTAATTTTGCTTTCGGTGAATTGTGATTATAACAAGGGACGTGTTAAAAGTGCAATGAAATTTAGTTAGTGACAAGATATGTACTGTCAGCTAAATTCCGAATTATTGAGCATTTAGTTCAATGTCATTTGGATGCGAATTCTAGAACTTCTAGTGCTGTCTATAACCATATTTAGCAGAAAACAAAGAAAGTCTTGTAAATGTTGTCACAATCGAAAATCTGGATTAAACTTGGAGTAAGATACTCTGTATTTTTTTCTGAATAAGGGGATGGTGACCCTGGTTTCCTATACAAAATTTGTTTGTCTTGATGCGAATCATCCGCACTGAATATATATTGAAAGATTTAAATAGTATACGAAGTAACTGGCTGTAATGTTACCAGTGGCGCAATGTTGAAAATAATAGCAACACAGGTAGAGTTGAATTCTCGTCGATTAATATAACGATACTCAGAACAGGTAAAGTCGATCCTGTCGACTAATATAATGTTATGGACGTGACTGGTGGTTCGAAAGTATAGTTAGCTTCGATGTGATACTAGATGAATAATCAATCTGGAAGCCGAGCATTAGATTAATTTGAAAGAGAATTTCTGTAGTAAATCGACATGAATATTGGAAGGTTGTTGCAGTTATCGAGTGGTAGGCCAGGTAGCACATTTATCTTGTGTAGGTTTCTCCGGAATAAATGAGACAATACGTAAGGCAAGGTTTATTTCAGCCGCTTTCGGCGGTGCAGTTTCCACCGATTATTTTATCAAGACATCACTACATAATATTTAATTATGGGTAAGCAAATTTGTAGATAATTGAAAATATCAGGCGGTGACCAGCGGAAGTTATCAAAGTGGAAATACGACAAATTCTGTGGAAACAATGCGAGCATCTCCTTTCTGTGCGCTTAGCGTAGTAATACAAATATGACGTAGGTCGCGCTCTGAACCAATTAATAATTAAAGATATCACGCCATGGAAAGAGTGCCGACAGTGTAGTGGATGAATTTGAAGGTACAAAGGAAAACTCCGGAATACGCGCGGGAAAGTAAATTCTCGGAAGGGAAAAATGGCTTCTAAAAGAACATTCTAAAAGAAAAAAAAATCAGAAATGGAACATTTAATTTAAGGATACTAAAAACATAACATTTAAGTAAATCAAACAAGTGAGACATTAAATTTAAGAGAATTTAACAGAATTAACGATAGAGATTATATAAGAATCAGGATTTAGTGAATATAGAGTAGTAATTTAGAATAAGATAGGGAAATCGCGGAATGAGATCTAGTAATGTAATATATATATATATGTGTATATCATATCGAAAGTTTTCTCTAAAATTAATACTTATTCTTTTTTTTAAAGTTATCTAGCTTTTTTTTCTTTTTTTTTTACAGTTTTTATGGTATACAACAACTTACTCCTAAAACAATTTAAAAAAAATAACGTAAATGGTAATAATAACGTAAAAAAATGGCCGTAATTTTTTTTTTCAAAAAAAATTATGGCCATTTTTTTCCCCATTTTGACCAGAAAATCAAAGTTTTAATTTTTTACGACTGCTCTTTCATCTTCACGAAACACTTTATTTATAATGACTGTTTCATAATAATGGAAGCCATCAGTCCATCAGAAGAAAATAACTCTGTGAAAGCGGAAGCTCGGTTAGGCGGGACTCGGATAATCGGAACTCTTCTGTATATTTCATTTTAAAAATGATCTTTAAAATATTTTTGTTGACGTTCAGAGGGACCTCCCCCTTGGATCCGCAACTGTAGATTACGTAGTTTATGACGTTATTACATAGTTACGTTATTACATAGTTTATGATTACATATTTTAAATTTTAAAATAAATCGTTTATTATAAAATTAGTAAAATTCTCTTTGTAAATATACTTTGCAGAAGAGAGAGGGGGGGGGGGGGGCTCTAAAATCCATGTTTGCCTCGGGTGCAAAAAAAGCTAGTTTCGGCCCTAGGACAGACAGACAGGCGGACTAGGCGACGACTATAGGTGCTTACATAATTACGAATACACCTAAAAGACAGTGAGGACTTGAAACACATAATACATCATTATATCATATGAACTCTTTGTCAATATTTAAATATCTAAATAGAAAAATGATACATTTTTGATGCAAGAAAACTTTTTCCTTGCCTTTTAGAAAACGCCAAAATTATGTAAAAGACTTTCTTTGCATCATCTTTTTGTTTTATTCTGAAACAATGAGTATGATTCTAGTAAAATGTTTCGGAACTGTGACATGTGTCTCCCCTCCCCCCCTCAGTTTATTATGAAATGATATTCAGATTCATTCAAATGTCGCCATCCTGTATCGGCGGTAGGATTCAAAACTGTTCCGCCACCTCTTCGCCAGATGCCGAGCAGTAACCTAGGTATTGTGTTCAGCAAGTTTCGCTGTCAGTCGAACGAAGAGGACAGCGGTAAAATTGTACACTTGTCACACATCTTCTGAAGCGCATCTGATGTTCCTAGATTCCTTGGCAAAATTTCAGTTTTCAGCACATGCTGCGGAGGTTTATTTTTTAATGGATTTTCTGAAAAATATCCCTTAGTAACATGGTAGCTAGCAAGGGGGTAAGGAAGGGCTATTGCTGCTACCTGGATTTTAAAGTTTAATTTTCTCTTTTTCTACTGATTTTGTTAAACATAAAATAAAATTTATTCTTCCCAAACTTTCAAGGAGGAAGTCAGCTGTTTTCTGAGAACTATGATTGCACAGCAGGCAGTCGTCTCCATACTACGTTTGCCAGATTAGATTGTTGTACCATTTGGATTACTTAACTTTTAAATTTGAAATTTAATTTTTCCTTTTATATTATTTTCGGTTATCTTAGGCTATCTTGGTTATTTTGGCAAATTACATATTGCCGGATTCATTTATAGGCTTCATACTACTAAAGCTATTACGGTTTCTTTAGCCTCTTGAACGAACGATTATTCTTTTACGTTAAAGCACAGCTACAATTTTTTTTTTGTACAAACACGAAATATCAAGTCGTCAATATTCAGAAATCCCAACATAACCATTCTCTCAAAACTACCCCTTATTTCTTAACACTCTACCGTGGTAAATGGAGTTTCATCTCAAAAGCTTGAAATTTTATTGGCAACTTTTTATAAGTTCTTGCAACAGTTTATTTTCTCATACATACGTTTTATGCTAGTGCTATAAATGCATCTCGATGCTTCTTTGTTTCAATCTGAAACTTTATGCTTTAAAAATATTATCGTCTTGAGCAAATGCATGCACAACACTAGCCCCCAAAAATTTAATGCGTTAAGGGCAATAAGAAAGAAAGAAATGCATTGTTGTGTTTTGTACTCTATTTTAACACCAAAAATTAAGAACGTTTAAAATTTTTTATGGAATGTCTTATCTCTAATGTGTTTAAAAAAATTAAATAGTTAATAATCATAGTCTATTTAATCATAATCAAAGTATACGACCATAAAGGAATATGTAAATGTAACAGCCAATTAACAAAATTCTAAGACCTTTTTACTGAATCAATCAGCGAAAAAGAATGTTTGAATATTATGGATAGATATTTAATTTAAATTTTGAAAATATTTTAAATAATATATTAAATTCATAAGAACTATTTTAGTAATGCCATTATTGCACAACATGTTTTATCAATATAAAATTAACCAGTGTACTATTTTAAGAAATCGATATGAAAGTTTTCACAAATACTACCGGTAAGAGAGCGAAAAATAGCACAATCCTAATGCGTTGAAATAAAGTCCTTCCGGCAAGTGCCGGGAGGAAGAGGTCGCTTTCATATTCCTTATTTTTTAAAAGCCAGCTTATATTATTCAAACACACGGAGCTCAAATTAGTGGAACCCGATTATAAAAGGTTAAATAATAATTTTTGTCAATACTGAATATGAATGGGAATTTCGCGAGATTAGTCAGCGTTATCAAAGCTGGTTTTATTTAAAGTATTAATATTTGGTCGCCAAAGTCGACGATATCTTAAGGGTCCTGTCCCTGCCAGCGAAGACACTCACGAGCTAATGCTAATCCTATGGGGAGGGATTTTTTCTGATATCTCGTTTGCATTTCGACATTTTTAAATAATTTTTTTTTGCATCGGATAGCCGAAGTCCGTCTCTATAGCGCACCTTTTTTACTTTTTCGATTTTGGTCGCAGATATTTTTTATAAAGTTACTTTTACTTTAAAAACCGGTTCTGAAAATGAAAGTATCATTCTAAAAAATATCTGCAACCAAAATCGAAAAAGTAAAAAAGGTGCGCTATAGAGACGGACCTCGGCTATCCAATGCAAAAAAAATTATTTAAAAATGTCGAAATGCAAACGAGATATTAGAAAAATTCCTCCCCATAGGATTAGCATTAGCTCATGAGTGTCTTCGCCGGCCATTTTAAAACAACACAGTGGATGCAACAAAGCTAACAAATGAACTTTGTTGAGACTTTAGTAATTCCTGTGCATATGTTCACTCACATCTAAATCGGATGATATATACGAGTGCTGTCGCGGGCAAAAAAGCAGATTTTTCAAAATGTCACCCAGATTAGAAATTCAAACTGCTATATCTCAGCCATTTGTTAAGATAAAGACAAAACAAAAAATCTTTGCATCAAGCTCAAACACATAAGAAAAAATCTTTTTCAATTTCTAATTTTTTGTACCTCATTTTAACTTTAAAAGTTTTATGGCCGCCATTTTGAAAAAAAGATGATGCATGAAGCTGGCTAACAAACTCGGTCGAGACATTGCTATGTACAATGCACATACCTTCTCACATCCAAATCGGTTCATAAATACGCGTATTATAGCGAGACAAAAATCAGATCGTTTCAAAATGTCAGCCATACTAGAAATTCAAAGGGCTATAACTCAGCCATTTTTAAAGATATAGATGAAACGAAATATGCTCCGAAATCTTTGTATCAAGGTCAAACACATAAGAAAAAAATCTATTTTAATTTCTAATTTTTTTGTACCTAATTTTAAATGAAAATTAAAAAAAAAAATTAAATGGCTGTCATTATGAAACAAGATGGAGGGTGAAGTTAGCCAACGTACTCGGTCGAGACATTGATATGTACTATGTACACACCAAGTTATATCCAAATCTGTTCATAAATATGCATGTTATCGCGTGACAAAAATCAGATCGTTTCAAAATGTCAGCTACACTAGAATTTCAAAGTGCTATAACTCAACCGTTTTTTAAGATATAGACGAAACAAAAAATGCTCCGGAATCTTTGTATCAAGCTCAAACACAAGAAAAAAATCTTTTTCAATTTCTAATTTTTTTGTACCTCATTTTAACTTTAAAATTTTTATGGCCGCCATTTTGAAAAAAGATGGTGTATGAAGCTGGCCAACGAACTCGGTCGAGACATTGCTATGTACAATGCACATACCTTCTCACATCCAAATATGTTCATAAATACGCATATTATCGCGTGACAAAAATCAGATCGTTTCAAAATGTCAGCCATGCTAGAAATTCAAAGTGCTATAACTCAGTCATTTTTTAAGATATAGATGAAACGAAAAATGCTCCGAAAACTTTGTATCAAATTCAAACACATAAGAAAAAAAATCTTTTTCAAGTTCTAATTTTATTGTACCTCACTTTAAATTAATTTTTTTTTAATTTTTAAATGGCCGCTATTTTAAAACAAGACGGTGTATGAAGCTGGCCAACGAACTCTGTCGAGACATTGCTATGTACAGTCGTGGAAAAAAAAAGTAAACACCCCCTACTAACTCCTCAACAAATTATCATAGACGAAAGTTACTGGTACCGAACGATTGGAAATAAAGTCTACTTTTAAATGACGTATATAAAATTTGCTCAGGGATCCATCTACATATTAAAACGAATCCAAACTTCATTTTTTTCAATAGCAATACCCAATTTTAACGAGATATTTCAAAACTTTGGTTCAAACTATGCCTAGACATCAAATTTCAAGTTATTTGAATGATAAGTTTTTGAATTATAAACATTCAAAATTTAGTTCTTCTAATGTTAAATTACATTTTCATATTTTTATTTATAACTTCTGAAATTATGATCCTAATGTTTTAATTTTTTGTGTAGCAATAATACTAATATACCCAAACATAAATACGTTGAATTTGCAATTTTTATAATCTTCTGATATGAATTAGGAAATTAATATTTAAAAAAAAAATTATGAATTGCAACCTTCAATTTTTTTGATGGATTCAGATTAAGTCCTGCTTTATGGAAATACAGAATTTCACATTTTTCAGTTTTCAAATTATGCTTAAAAAACGGCAAAAGGATGGTTTAAAGGGCCGTCTAGGATGGAAGTGACTAAATATTTTGAAATTTCTTATGCTATCGTGTAATCTAACAGGCTTAATTGACTGCTTAAGGTGCCTTGATCAAGAAGTGAGCTCTCTCTGTTAACAAGCGAGTACCGGACTTCAATTTCGATACAGCCCTTAAAATACGCTCGTTTTAAAATAATTAATTTATCGGAAACTTATGGTACGAATTGCATAAAAATTTGTTTTTAGACTAACTGAAGGGTGTAGAGTTCATTTATGCTGTCAGAATTGTGTACTGCTATTGAAAAAAAAAATTATGGTTCGTTTTAATATGTAGATGGCCCCCTAGGCCAATTTTATATACATCATTTAAAAGTAGACTTTATTTCCAATCGTTCGGTACCAGTAACTTTCTTCTACGATAATTTGTTGAGGAGTTAGTAGGGGGTGTTTACTTTTTTTTCCACGACTGTAGAATGCACATGTCTTCTCACATCCAAATCCGTTCATAAATACGCGTATTATCGCGTGACAAAAATCAGATCGTTTCAAAATGTCAGCCATGCTAGAAATTCAAAGTGCTACAACTCAGCCATTTTTTAAGATAAAGACGAAACAAAACGTTCTCCGGAATCTTTGTATCAAGTTCAAACACATAAGAAAAAAAATCTTTTTCAATTTCTAATTTTTTTGTACCTCATTTTAAATTAATTTTTTTTTTAAATTTTTAAATGGCCGCCATTTTGAAACAAGATAGTGTATGAAGCTGGCCAAAGAACTCAGTCGAGACATTGCTATGTATAATGCACATACCTTGTCGCATCCAAATCGGTTCATAAATACGTGTATTATCGCATGACAAAAATCAGATCGTTTCAAAATGTCAGCCAGGCTAGAAATTCAAAGTGCTATAACTCAGCCATTTTTTAAGATATAGACGAAACAAAAAAATCTCCGGAATCTTTGTATCAAGTTCAAACACATAAGAAAAAAAATCTTTTTCAATTTCTAATTGTTTTGTACCTCATTTTAAATTTAAAATTTTTTAAATGCCCGCCATCTTGAAGCAAGATGGCGGATGAAGCTGGCCAACGAACTCGGTCAAGACATTGCCATGTACAATACGCATGCCTTCTCGCATCCAAATCGGTTCATAAATACGCGTATTATCGCGTGACAAAAATCAGATCGTTTCAAAATGGAAGCCATAGAAATTCAAAGTGCTATAACTCAGATATTTTTTAAGATATAGACGAAACAAAAAATGCTTCGGAATCTTTGTATCAAGCTCAAACACATAAGGAAAACATCTTTTTCAATTTCTAATTTTTTTGTACCTTATTTTAAATTAATTTTTTTTAAATGGCCGCCATTTTGAAACAAGATGGCGGATGAAGCTGGCTAACGAACTCGGTCGAGAAATTGATGTGTACTATGAACACACCAAATTATATCCAAATCGGTTCATAAATACGAGAGTTACAGTATGACAAAAATCAGATATATATATCTACATATACATATATCACATTTGAACGGAGGTTGGTTTCAGGGTCTAGGGGTCATGATCGGTGAAAATATACCAAAATTTTTCGGAATTGTTTTCCTCCGAACGGCTGCAATAGGTAGTTTTTTTGTAATGAAAGCTACCTAAAATTCCATGTACCATTCCAGAGATCTGCACGGTAGGCCCCAATGGCGGATCCAAGGGGGAGTCTCGGGGGTTATGAAACCCCTCTGAACACCAGCAAAAATATTCTAAAAATCATTTAAAAAATAAGATATAGTGTCCCGATTATCCGAGTCCCGTTTAATCGAGTTACCGCTTTAACCGAGTTATTTTCTTCTGATGGACTGATGGCTTTCATTATTATGAAACAGCCATTATAAATAAGTTCGATTGAAAAAAAAAAATTATTTAATACTTTGAGCAGAAAGAAGAGGCTACACCTGCAATTTTCATGACACTAATATAATCACATAGCTGCCAATGTGTACGGGTTTGTTACCTCTAAAATTGAATACAAATTTTTTGCCATATTTAATCGTTGACAATTGTTAGACTTTTTTAACTGAATTTGCGGATGTGACAGTCAATTGTTCCCTTGCGACGACATTTCTGTGGCTGTCAACTCGTAAAACTTGGCTAAAAATGCTAACCTTGATAAGATTTTCTGACCTTTACCTTTATAAGAAAATGGGAAACTTTTTAATTTCTTGGTATATAAACAAAATCGGTAAATTTGATATTTTTACGAATATTAATGCAATTTTTTTGTATTTACGAATGAAAATGGCTTCGCGAAAGCATCAGAAAAGTAGTTAGTTTGGATGTGGGAATAACTTTCAATACAAAAAATTCTCTAAGAGATGCTATCCCCTCCCACCACAAAAAAAAAGGAAATCCATGACCCCCCCCCCCTCTAAATGGTAAGCTGGATCCACCCTTGGCAGGCCCGTGGCCCGAAGCCCGATCCTTATGCAGAAATAAAAAAATTGTCTTCCTGACTGGACTTCTTCGACTGCGGAATCGGCTTGTTGTCTGACAAATGCGCGAGTTTCTAATGGGAAATACTCTGAATAAACTTTCGTTTTGACAAGAAACAAATGTATTTTGTTTGCTAGAAAAGGGTGGAATCTTATTTATACACCCGAATAGTATATACATTTAAAAATTAATATTACAGTGAAACTTCTTTTAAAGACCACCCTTATTCAAGGGCCACCTCTATTAAGGGCCAATATTTTTGGTAACGAATTTTTTCCCCTCAGAGATAATGTTAAATTTACTCCTATTAGGAGCTGCATCTACCCCTTATAAACGCCATTTTTTTTTCACATGTACCTTAAATCCTAAAAAGATGTATTGAATTCCTGAACTAAAAGATAAGAGTTCAGCAAACAACTGCACTTGCAATAAAGAAGGCAGGGGGAGATGGAGGGGATTTAGTAACACAATGAAGGACCACAAACTTTTCCACAAGTGAGACAAACAAGTGTTCCTCACACTTTGTTTGACCTTTCAACCTGTAGAGGTTGGGTTGGAGGGGAAACTTGACTCTTTGCTGTGGGCACATAAAGGATAATAGGTTATCTAGAAAAACTGATTCCATATTTACTAAAACTGTGATTTCACATTGAAGCACAATTTTTATATTAGAAATTTTATGGTCAGGCTTATGTAAAATTTAAAATTATGGCACCTAAATCAAATCAAAGAGTACATTTGGATTTGAATGGCAAAATCAAAGTTCTTAATTGTCATGATCAAGGAAAATCTGCAAGAAAATTGGCTTCACAGTTTAATTGCAGTTAAAAACAAAGAGAACTTACTGAAAGAATATGCAGATTTTAAAAATCGCGGTATAAAAAGAAAGAGAAATGAAAAATTTGGTCACCCATTCAAGGGCCACCCCTCACAAGGGCCAATTTTCAATGGAATGGCAGGTGGCCCTTACAGAGAGGTTTCACTGTATATGGAAAGAATTTTCTAACGCGAAACCTATTACCAGCCAAACCCCTCCCTCAGGATGTTTTAAAGGTTGTGTTCTCCTTCCTTGCTGGTCAATCCTTAGATCTATGGGTCTATCCAATAAACCGTCATATTAAGGGGACTCGGTACCCTTTGAAGCACTTTCAAGAATTTTTTTTACTGATGTACATTTACTTATTACATTCACATATTATTATAGGTACTACTTAGAAAAACTTATTTTGACAAGAAAAAAAAATCCTTTTGCGGTTAAAAATTGAGGATTTTATTTATTTATTTTTTTTTTAATTTAAAGAATTTTAAAGTTTGCTGTTTTTCGATACATTATTGTGTTTGAAACACTAAAACTTCTACAAATATTTATCAAATCACTCCATTACCTTTTTGCATTTTTAATACAGTGTTCTCCATAAAATTAGGGATCGATTTTACAATTAATAAATTAGTTTATGAGAAAAAATAAAATATACAAACGTAGGCAAAAACGCAGCAAAAAACAACGTTTCGATTTTTAATATTTTTTCTTTTTATTATATTGTAAAATGCATCCCTAATTTTATTAAGTACACTATATTAAGGATAAAAAAATAATAATGGAGTGATTTGAAAAATATTTGTATAAGTTTTAGTGTTTTGAACACAATAATGCTTCGTAAAACAGCAAACTTTAAATTTCTTTAAATAATAATAAAGAAAAATTATAAAATGCTCAGCTTTTACCCCAAAAACGATTTTTTTTTCTTGCCAAAATCAGTTTTTATAAGTACTACCTTAATAATAATATGTGTATATAATAAGTAAACGTACATCAGCAAAAACCTTCAAAGTTCATCAAAGGGTACCAAGTCCCCTTTAAAAGAAAAAAAAAAAAAAAACTTTTAGGTAAAGCCTAAATTTGTTTACTTTACAACAAGTCATTTGTGCTCTTTATCGAACTTAAAAATAGGTACTATTTTTGTGTGTATTACATTTTATGCTCTTAAAACACATGAAAGTTTATACTGGTTGCTCGAATATCATTCCTGTGATCTTGTGAGTACTACACGATACAAAAGTTTTTCATACACTTTCAAACATACAGATCGAATGAACGGAACTTTTGTACTTACCGACAAAATATTTTTAGTATGAGGAGAACGTCAGTGTGAAGAATTCCCGAAATGTATATTTAACTTTGAGGGTTAAAGAAAAAATTTTTCTTATGAAAAGGCAGATCAGATTTTTTTTTCTTTGCACGAATGGCATGTTAACATTTTTATCTTTAAAATGTCAACCGTTTATTCATATTTTGAAAATTTTAGTGTTAGGTTTCAAGCAAAATTAGACTTCCTGCATTTTTCCCCTAGGTAAATATAAATTCCATGAAAAAATTAGAATTTCGAATAGCGCACACAGTAAGTAGGATTTATTGATGCCTGCGGCTTTTTTTATTCATCTTTTTGTTAAGAACAAAAATAAAAACAAATTCCGCTACAAGCAGAGGAAGAATTCCAAATGTACAGTTAAAATTTTAAATGTTTATGAAAGTACATACAAAGAAACTGGGATGCATGTAGTTATTATTATTTTTGTTTTTATGACTGTTATAAATCTGGATTAGAGTCACAAAGGACAAGTCAATTAGCCATCCAATCAACCAACTATCGTATTTCCATGAAAACATGCATTAATCTGAAAATAAGCTCTAGGATGATTTTTCAATATAGGGGAGATGGGGGCACATGTGAACAGTTCGCATAAATATAGCTTTTTCTCATGAATGGATTAATTTCTATAAACAAAACCTACTCAATATAGTAAATAGAACTTTCTTTTATACATGGTAATTTTTTTAATATCACCTGTATAGTTCTTCTTACATTTTTTAATAGTTTTATAAATTCGAAAAATTGTTCACATGTGCCCCATCAGCGGGGTAGTTGTGAACACACGTGGGGTACATATGAACACAAGGAAAAAATATCCTTTCACATGCTTTTTATTCTGTTATTCATTTGTCATCGTAATCATTAGTTAATTACCTGTGAAATTTGCCATAAAGAAATATATATATATATATACATTTCTCTAGTTTCTGGGTGATATGTTTAAACAAAAGATTATAAAAGGAAAATAAGTAGATTTTGAGGGTGGAGGCTTAGATGATTCATTAAGTATTGCTGAAAAAAATGAAATAAATAAAGAAGCAATTTTAAAAAAGAAATTAAAACTTTTAAATTTTGCTTAGGGGTTATTGTTTGGGGAAAATTTTAGAGAGGGGCCGTTTACATACTATTTATCTTAAATCTGCCGAAATAAGAATAATTCCCACTGCTGTATTTACCTTATTTACTTGTAAATTATAGATAAAGAAGGGTTTTTTAATGATTTAAAGAAAATCTCGACTATAACTCCCCCCCCCCCACCCCTCCCCTAACTTCTTTTGCTTTTGAAAGAGGGAGGGGTTACAATAGGGGTTTTACGGTAGTTATCAGTTTAAAAATTTTACTTTCTTAAAATATTACTCATTCCTATCTCCATTCAAAGCATCATATGCATAACTGTTTTAGATATGGAAGTAAGCATCATTGCAAGTTTAGAACAAATGTAATAAAAAAATTTGCAAAGTTGTTCAAGGTAATACTTTTGTATTAACAATGCATAAAAAATATTGTTGTAAACTGTTTAGTAAAATAATATATAACACTTATTGCATCTTAGAAAACATGAAATTTATTTAAATTACAATTGAATGTAAACGAGCTTGTTGCTCTTTATGTATTTGCTGAAGTTTCAATGCAAAATCAACTTTGTGTGAGGAAAATATCTTCTATTTCAGGAAAATTATTGATAATGGAACTGACATTATTTATCATTAAGCTAATTGAAAGGAACAGAATCACAGAATGATTATTGGGGCCCTTGTGTACTGTTCATATCTGCCCCAACTTGTCTGTTCACAAGTGCCCCACATTGCTGCTTCTGTTAAATTGATAAATCATTAACATTTCTCAATTTTAGAAGAAAAAGAACTTCATCAGAAATATTTATTAGTATTCATAGTATATGTTAAAACACTCAAATTCAAATAAATGAATAAATAAATAAAGTTATACGCTTATCATCTTGGAACTAAGATTTTACTTTTGAGATGTAAAAACAGTGTTTTGGCTACAAAGGACAAACAAAATGTCAAAAAGCTTCAAAAATTTTTTACCATATGTCTACAGGTGCTGTCATCTTTAGTAATTTTTTTCAAATAAAAAAACTTATAATAACTATTGAAAAATTGCGATGTTCACATCTGCCCCCTGTTCACATGTGTCCCCATCTCCCCTACTCGTAATATAAGTCCTACTTTAAAGATAAGCTGCGATCAAAACGCGACGGCTGAAGATGACCTCAGTTTGGCTTTATGACGATGTTCCAGACAAAGATGGCATAACTTTATTTCATTAAATGCCAACGTTTGTACATGAATATATAATTAAATGTGCAGTGTTTTCGTGAATGTATGAAAAAAGGTACATTGTTATGAATGAATAAATACAAAATGCTGTGGATAAATCATTTCTCGGAATTAGGTTTAATGCATGTTTTGGAAGAGAGAGAAAAAAAAAGATTCCGTATAGTCTAGGCAATAGAGATCGTATAGGGGCTCTACCTAGCAAAATTAATGGTAGTACTGGAAATCGTCTTTCTAGATGTTTTTTGGGTCGCTGAATCCGAATTTGTAACTTCCCACCAAAATTTCCCCCTGCACCCCCCCCCAAATTTTGGTAAAAAGCCCCACAAAAAAGGTTTTTATTAAAAAATTTCATTTTTTTATTATTTTAGGAGAAAAGTAGCTAGAAATTCAGAAAGTAGATAAAATTTGCAACAAATTAGATAGATGACATTATGACTTAGGATGAAGGGAAAAGGGGGGATCTGCCTCGGAACATGAGCCGCAGTGCTGCGTGGACTAAGTTGCGCAATTCCACTTAACCACTCACACGTTTACATTAGCCCTCCCAGCTTCCCTCCGAACTTTTTCTATAAGGTTTTCTTTAAGTTTTTTGGGTCGCTGAATCCGAATTTTTAACTTACCCCCAAAATTTTCCCCCCGAACCCCCCCCCCCCCAAATAGTTGTTTTTAACTTAAATTTCTTATTGTTTTAGGGGAAAAGCATTACGGAATTCAGAAACTAGATAAAATTTGCAACAAATAGGATATATGACATTATGACGTAGGATAAACGGGGAGAGAGGGGGCTGCCTCGGAACATTCCCCGCGCGCTTTTCTCCAAAAACAAATTTTTTCAAAAAATCAATTTTTGGGGGGGTTGCCGGGTGAAATTTTGGTGAGAAGTTACAAATTCGGATTCAGCGACCCAAAAAACATAAAGTGAGTCGAAATCCAGAACTAGTATTAATTTTGCCAGATAAAATCCCCTATTGCCTAGACTTCATAATTTAGTGCACGTAGCGCCGCAGTGCATGTTCAGAGGCAGCCCTCACCCTCCCCGTTCATCCTAATTCATAATGTCATATATCCTATTTGTTGCAAATTTTGTCTAGTTTCTGAATTTCGAAATGCTTTTCCCCTAAAAAATAAGAAATTTAAGTTAAAAACAATTATTTGGGGGGGGGGGGGGATTTTTGGGGGAAAGTTAAAAATTCAAATTCAGCGACCCAAAAATCTTAAAGTAAACCTTATAGAGAAAGTTCGGAAGGGAGATGGGAGGGCGAATGTAAACGTGTGAGTGGTTAAGTGGAATTGCGCAACTTAGTTTACGCAGCAAGGCGCGCATGTTCCGAGGCAGATCCCCCATTTCCCTTCATCCTAAGTCATAATGTCATGTATCTAATTGTTGCAAATTTTGTCTACTTTCTGAATTTCTAGATATTTTTTCTCTAAAACAATAAAAAAATTGATTTTTTTAATAAAAACCTTTTTTGGGGGTCTTTTAACCAAAATTTGGGGAGGTTGCCGGGGGAAATTTTGGTGGGAAGTTACAAATTCGGATTCAGCGACCCAAAAAACATCTAGAAAGCTGATTTCCAGTACTACCATTAATTTTGCTAGGTAAAATTCCCTATTGGCTGGACTAATATTATTTTTCGGGTAAACACGGTAGCATTGCTATAAGCGCATTTATATTTAATAAATTTTCATGAATAATGGCATTTTTTCTCTTTGTTCTATATTTTATTTTTATTAAAAGACTATAAAACGTATTTTTGTTGCCCGGTAACAATTTAGGAGTAGGGGAGACAGGGGGAATGCCGCCACTCGGGGTTATGAATCCGCCCCGTACTAGTATAACAAATAACGGCAGTTTGAGATAGTGAATGCGCCTGCACTATAGCGGCCAACAATAGAAACAGTGCCTAGAGTGAGAGTGATTTTGTCGTACGTCGTTCGTTTGTTCTAGTAAAAAAATTTGTTTTAATCTAGTTGTTTCTTATTTTGGAGCCACAAATGAAGAGAGGCAAACACCTTTTATTGTAACATTAGGTATTTAAGACAATATTACTCATAATCTACACGCATTTCGCTGACATTTTGATACAATTTGTTGAACAAGTTCGGTTCTTCTTTCGGCTTGGGTGGGGATTTCCGCTATACTGTCTTTTCAGGGTAATGCCGCCACCATGGCAAAGGGTGACTTTTCCAATTTGAGTTAAATTGTAAGCTTAGCACATTAATAAATCTAGCTTAAGGAACATTGTAATTATTCATTATTCTGCTAAATTATTGCTTTCTAAATATTTTCAGTAGGTTATGTGTTTTCTACTATCCATTTGATGTATTTACAAGGTCATTAAAGAGTGGCGTCATTACCCCGATGCAGTGGCGGAATTACCCTAGTATTCTGGGTAATCCCGCCACTCTACAGAGATTAAAAGATTTTTTTTTATGTGCTTACTTTACAGTTATGATTACGGTTAAATTTATACAGATACTAAACATCATGATTCCGCTTTACTATTAAAAAATAGGCATTTTTTTGAGGTGAAAAAAATTTAAATTCCCTTAAGATGTCGCCCTTCACCGGTCTCCCCTACATAGATAGGTGAATGAAATTTGTACATGATTTCTAAGGCATGTACTTACTTTTGCATGATAATGAAAGCTGAAAGCTACCATATTTGCACAAGTATGTGGTACCAGAAAAATGTACTTCTTTAAAACACATTTTTTTTTTTTTAACTGGTTGAAATGAAACCAAACTGAATACTATTAAACTGTTTAATTTTACGCAAAAATAAAAGTTTCAACAAAACATACGCAAAATATACACAT
Organism: Maratus speciosus; assembly: GCA_963932465.1. Taxonomy (NCBI): domain Eukaryota; kingdom Metazoa; phylum Arthropoda; class Arachnida; order Araneae; family Salticidae; genus Maratus; species Maratus speciosus. The sequence continues at coordinate 517,871,255 of OZ010789.1, read as the reverse complement.
GTGTTTAAATGTAAATTTGCTAGAACCAACGTTATACCAACATATTTGCTAAATATGGAAAGGAAAAAAAATATTTGGCGCATACGAGTATAGACATACAATAATTCAAAAAAAAAAAAAAAAAAAAAAAAAGAAAGAAAGAAGTAATAAAAAAGAGAAAGGGGAAAAAAAAGTCCCAGGAAATATGAGGAAGAACAATAAACAGCCATCGATACACTAACTCTTACCCACATAAAAAAAAGAACAGTAAAAAGAATGGCGTCCTTGAACCTGACGTAATTACGACTTTTTTTTGGCACACAAATCGTTTTTATTCTAATCTAACCGTGGTAGGAATTCATCTTGGACAAAATTCAGAACTGAGAAGCTATGCATACGCCAAAAGTTCGTTGTACTCGGGATTGCCGTAGTGTTACAAAAATGCAAGTTTACGAAACTGGGAAAGAAATCCAAGATATGTAAAATTTTGATATCACAATATTTTATTGTATTCAATATATCGAATAGTTTACCACGATAAAAGTTGAAAAGAAAAAATAGTAACGTAAGATAACACCTCTTGTAGCAAACCAATATTACATTCATTGGTCCCTCAATAATGTGCTAATATTGCCTTCATCTCAAATATTTCCGATGAAATAAAAATATTCGCTTGAAATATCAAGTAATCGATTCCAAAACAACATTGATAACAAGTAATATGTTAAAAGAATCAAATACAAATTCTTACTATTATAATAACTCTGTTCAAAAACGATTAACGAAATCTTTGTCTCTCAGATCTCATATATACATTGTGTGTCTCCAATTGACAGTGCCACAGCAAATCTATTTGGCGCCTGGTACGAAAAATTCGGTTTACCATTCTATCGAACACTGCTATATCGGTAGTAATAATTGATAGCACCGATGAAGTGCTATCGGGCTTGGCGTCTGGTGTGTGTGTGTTAGGGGGGGGGGGGGAGGAGTCCCTCTGTAACACCCTTGCTGTGGTTCTCGATAATTAATAAGCTCTCTGCTTATTTATTTATTTATTTTATTACTAAATTTAAATAACAAAATTCCTATGTTATATCGCCCAATACAAAAATGCATTAAAATTGGTATTTAATTTTCTTTTTTTCCAATTTCTGTGTGATGGAAACTTTTCAGTGCCATATTCTTTTTCAGCATCCCTTAAAATATAAAAACTACCTCTTATTTCAAGATAAACAGATAATTAGGTGAACAGTGTAATAAAAAAATAAAATACGAATTGAATATTTCCAACTGAGCGAAAAATTCCCAGGCTGAGAATCAAACCCAGATCCTTGACTTACAAGGCCAATGCTTTACCGTTTAAGCTAACTGGGCTGACAACCAGCCAGTATATTTCGCTCAGAAAACCTTATTGGTAGTAACATCTGGTCTGTTATGTAGACAGCTCAACAGAATAGACCGCAGGTAAAGAAACTCCATATAAACGATGCATACGTAGATGAACTATTATTTTAACACAATCAAACTGATTGGTAAAGTTATCATACGAATTGAATATTTCCAACTGAGCTAAAACATAAAAAATAAAATAAAATAAAATAAAAATCTCAATAAAGAATAAAAGAAAATGTTAGAGATTAGGCATGGTTTTAAAGATAAAGCTGTAATAAATTATCATATTAATATCACAGTTCTTTTTCAAATCGGTGTGTTGTTTTGGATAAAAAGTAATTTAGCCAGGCTAGGCGTTTGGATAACATGATAATTCCGTAATTTTATTAATGAAATTTTAGAATTCACGTAAAATTCTAGTTTCAGATCAATATCATTAACATTCAGTAAAAGATAAAACAAAACATCCAAATTACGAAATTAAATGCCATTAATAATTGCACTAAGCAGTTTTCGGTATAGAAATACGTTGCTGTTTTTCAAAATAATTTTAGCATTTGCCCACCAAAAATATAAACTCATACAGAGAAATGAAATAAAAATTACTTAAATAATATATTGTATACGATGTTACGAATAATAAAAATTTTGTGTACACAGAAAGTTTAGCTGGCGTCTACCTACAGTACACAAATAACTTTAATGTAGAAATATGGACAGGAAGTACATAGCAAGATGTATTTTTAAGCCATAAAGAAATTCAGTGTACAAGCATAGGCGAAAGGTTGTACGACATAAGGATAATTTTAAGCTACAATGTTAGCACATAAAGAACTTCAGTATACATGTACAAGTATGAATGGGTGATTATTCTAAGGAAGGTTCATTTTTAGCCATACTATTAGCACATAAACAACTTAAATTAGACAGTATGGAAGTGTATAAGTATGTTCGAGAGGTTGTACAACGCAAGGGTAATTTTAAGATACACTTTAAGCACATAAAGAACTCTAGTATAGAAATATGGTCGGGAGATTATACCACAGTAGAACCTCGATTTTCCGAAGTAATCGCGACCAACCCTCTTTCGGAAAATCGAGAATGCTTCAATTTTAAGATTAAGGACAAAAATATATGCGCTATTTCTTATTATGGTAACAAGTGCTTAATAAAAATAAAGCAATAGCAAAATAGAAACAAAAATAAATTACCTGAATTTTAATTTTGAAATTAGGTACCTTTTACATATTTCACAAGAGTTTGGAAAAAAAGTTTCGTTTGTCGCAGTTACAATTGCCTTTGCTTTGCAATCACGATTTTTTTTTTTTAATACTACTAGTTCACCAGTATCACAGTCTTTCTTCTGCTCCAGCCATGCCAAACCTTTTGCAAGATATTCAAAAGCTTCAGAATTGCTAATTTGTCCTCTTCTTCGCTTTGATCAATGTGATAGTAAAAAAAAAAGCTTTAAAAATGAGTTTTGCAGACGAGGAATGTTACAGAAAAAAAAGGGCGGGGGAAGCAAGCTTTAAAAATGGATGTCGGTTAACCGAGAGTTTCGGATAAAAGAGGCTCTATTGTAATTAGTCATTTTAAGCGATACTGTTATCGACACTTTAAGGAATTTTTTATTGTACCGGGTGTTCCAAAATTCACGCAGGATTTGAATTTTGTGCCATTTGTGCCATAATTGCAAGATATGAATGTAGACAACATGTGGTTCGAACAAGACGGTGCCACATGCCATACAGCCTGAGAAACAATTCAGTTATTGCATGAGTCATTTCCTGGACGTGTAATTTCCCGTTTTGGTGACCAGAATTGACCGCCCAAATCATGGATTTTTTTTTTTTCTCTGGTGTTTTTCGAAGTCTGAGGTGTATGCCAACAAGCCCATGACCACGCACGCCTAGAAGGGCAGAACTGAGCGCTGTATGAACAAAAATCAGCCACATTTATGCAAAATGGTCATGAAAAATTTCAACAAAAGAGTGCGTTCGCCAGCAAAGCAGTGGAGGCCATTTATCCGATATGGTATCCCATACATAACCTTATACTATATATTTTATGAATCAATAAAAAACTACAATTTTTAATTATAAATCTGTGTTTTCGATCAAAATTACTTCTTTCGTGAATTTTGGGACACCCTTTACAAGCTTGTTACGTTTGCAAATTGTTAAGCATGTTCTGCAAAATTTTATTTAAGTATTACGAAGAAACTGCGGTATGACAGGGCTTAATTTGCGACGGAGCCCAGCTCCGGTAATTTCTCTGTTTTTAGTAAATATTTAAATATTGGCCGGAATTCAACTGAGCTCATAAATACCGGAGCCCAGTGCAATAGCACTTCCGAAAAACGGAAGCTTAAGTTACCCTTTCTTTTCCATCTCCAAGCTTTTGCATTCTTTTTTATCAAAACACTTATATGTGACGTTCAAAATTTTATTTGTTCATGTATAGAAAAAAAAAAACATTTCCTACGTCAAAATTACGTATTATATTGTATTTCAAATCATTTTAATGCTATTTTGATCAGAATGAAAGGAAAACTAAAATCGTGTTTTTCATTCTAGTGATATTTGCAAATTTATGTCTGGCATTGACAGCGGCGACGCTCTGATATGGCTACACTCAAGAGATTGAACAATGAATTTGCTTTCAGTTCGATTTTCTTTTGTGGCAATAGAATATTTTTTTAATTGGCTGTTTTTTTTTTTATTTAGATATCGAACTTGAAAAGATATTTTCTGTTTTGCGCCAATGAGCATCATCTTGATGTTTTGTTTGTTTGAGGATTTTTGTCTTCTACGGTGCACGAGTATAAAATTACGTTAGTGATTTTTCTATTTATTTTGTATCATAAGCGTTACGCATGCTAAGGCTCTGCTCTGCACGTTTACGAAGTCACTTTCATTTGTAAGTAGATATAATCACCATGTACTGCTATTCTGACAGAAGGCAATCGAGCAGTGTTTCCCCTTTTCTATAAGAGCATCGAATCTTTCCGATAACGGTGCCACATTTTTAATTTAATCTGATTTTCAGGAACTCACCACAATAGAATGTTATGTGGAAGGAATCGATTATAGTTTAAGATATGCACCTTTTATAGGAATTCGAAAAACATCGTTCCATTCTTCCGCATATAAATATTAATTTCTGTAAATTTCATTCATTTTTTCATAAAGCATAGCTGCGAACTATCCCCTTTTTTGTGTTAACACTATTTCCGAATCATAATCCTTGCCATATTTAATCGCAGAATTCTGCAATTAACACTAAAACTAGGCAAAGATTACTGCTTAGAAGGAGCGATAACTAAAAAGTGAAATAGTTGACATATTTAAAATTTTTATTTTGCTAAAGAAAAAAAAATGCTTTAAATTTTTCAAGTAATGTACGAAATATAAATATGCAGATTGGGGTGACAGGGAGGAGGAGGCGGAACGGTACGGTTGTTAGTACCGATAGAGCAGAATATTAGGGCTCTGGTACTTTTTTTTTTTTTTTTTTGTAAGAAATTAAGCCCTGGATATAGCTTTAAATATATGATATTTAAAAATTACTGTGAATTGTTACTCAAATTAGAATTTAAAAATTGCACAAAGGAAAAAAAACAGATAAACATAAGAAGCATTAATTGAAGCATAATGAATCCCTTCCTGATGTTACATATGTTTTAGATATTTTTTATATTGATTTATTCTTTAGAGTAAAACAGCGACCAAGAGCTATATTATTTGAAAACTTCGTTGTTTTCCCAACACATTTTTAACTTTTCCTTGCGTAAGTATCAAAGCTTCTGCTCTATTCTTCCTTGCTTCACTGAAGAGCGATATTGTTAAAGGATTTAGAGATGTCAAACACAAACATCTCCTGTAGTGTCGCAAAACATCTGCCAGACTAAAATTAGTAGCCACCCACAAGAGCCTCTTTTCTAAAAAGAAGACGACAAATGCCGACTGGGAAACACAAAAACACGCCCGTCATTGCAAATCTCGCTGAGACATTTGTCAAAGTTTTTCGGGATTTAAAAATAAGTTTTTAAGACAAGAAGATTCCCTGTAATGATGCGGGAGCATCATTCACGAAATTCTTACACGTGAAATGAGACAAGAAAGTAAGTTTCAGGAATCCCAACCAGATAGAGGGAGTTAAAATTAGTGTAACATACTATAGGTGAACCTCGCACATGATCATATCTTTGCAAACTAAGCAAATCCGTGCGTGGAATCCAAACAGACAGTCAAGTATTGTTGGTCACAAATGCGTCTCACAAAAGTCATTCATAATCATAGGAGAAGAGTGATAGTGAGAAGATGAGGGTTTTTTTTTTTTTAAATATTTAAAACAAACAGTTCAATCGTTTAGAGTAACAATCTTTGTAGCAATACAGAAGAAAGACAACTGTCGTTTAAACTAATCACCATACTATTATATAAAATAGCAATTTCAGCTTGTCTGTTTTGTCTGCCTGTACAAACATCATGCCAAAACATTTGAATGTATTTTAATTGAACTTTCACAAGAATGAAACTCCATATCCATCTTAAAATGTCCAAAAAATGTAAGTTTTGTGCAAATTTCTTTGTATAAAATTTTATCAATTTCATGGACTTTAATTTAGAGGACAGGGTCCGACTATGACTTTAAGGGGTCATGGAGACAGGCTTGACAGGGGACCTCTCGTGCCTGTACCATAAAATAGAGTAAAATAATTATATATATCCGTACTATAATTATATATATCCTGTTATATAATTTTTAAATATAATAATAATTGGACATTTATAATGTTACAGTGACCCGGGTACATTAACAGCAAGACTGAAACTGGAGTAAATGGATTTTAGGGAGCACACTTAGTAAACTTTTTAAATGATAAAATTGGGCAGTACAGGTCTCTGTCGACGTAATGGCTTGTAAAAGAGGTATTACTTTTGAAGAAAAAAAGGATTTTCATAATCAAATATTCACCTCTTACTTTTTTTAACAATTAATGCAATGTAAATAACGGAACCCTACAGTAGGTTTAAAAAATTGTACCTACAGATTTACCCCCCTCTCCCAATAAATTTGGGGATCCTAGGCCTGTGCCTCATGTGTCCATATCTTCATTTGACTGTTGTTTGGAGTAGGCGGAATGCAAAGTCTGAAAATTTACGTTATTGTTAGAAAAAATATAGTAAAATGTTTCAGTTTCACGAATAAAAAGGCATGCTTTCTTTAAATTCTGTTGTCATTTTCATTACAAATAACAATTTTTGATGTAAATAATGTGATAGCAATTTTTTTATTAGTCTTATATTGCTTTAATTTCAGTACTTAAAGAATGAATAACTGGAAGAAATTAGAAAAAACTAAAATACAAATTATTGTTAGATATGATTTAAGAAAGAAAAAGTGCTTAAAATCAGAGCATCAATGCGAAAAAAATAATCATTGAAAGTCATCTTTGAGCATGGAAACCAAACTATGTGCTTAAAAAATGCAATTATTTTATAATTTGTATATCTTACACCAAGACATTAAAAAATAGAATGTCATTTGGGATCTGTTATCTTTTCTTAATTGGAAATTTAAATGATATCATTAGTAAAATTCCTAATTTTTTTCTTTCTTTTTGGAAAAAATAAAAAGTATTTTTTTTTTTTTTCAGATCGTGCAGTTGATCCTAGCACATTGCTAAATATAAAACGTGCTGCATAGTATTCAGTTGCATCCGTAACTCTTCTAGAGATAAATACATAACATAAAAAGTGCTTTCGCCAAAAAAATTATTACATGAAGATCTCTAAGCTTAAATGATGGCCAGGGTTTAGATCTTCTTCCAAAATGAATACTTTCCACTCCGACGTAATGCAAGAATGTTGTACGTTCCTTTCAAAGAACATGATGAAATTTTAAACGCAATACACGAAATCATTCACATAAGATGAGTAATTGTTCTCTACGGTCATTAATTAAGCCATGTAAATAAAGAAAAGTCGAATGTATGATACTGCGAGGGCAAACATTTAAGTTAGAGGTCAGATGTAATCACTTTTTTATGAGGGCAAAAATTGAAACAGTAAACCGGACCAGCGATATAACGTTTCATTATTTAATTTAAACATTTCATTTCAAAGGATGGCTTAAAAGCTTAGCATACTTTATGGAGTCTGTAATGCTGTTAGATGTTTCAACGTTTTTCTGGTTAGTAGAATCCCTTGCTTTCAATGTTCAAAAAGAAAAACATATGCGTGGTAAGGAAAATATATATATATCTGAAAACTTTGACATTAACAGACATAAGTATTTCATATTTATTAGCTGTTTTCAGTATAAGATAACAATGAGGTCTCATAATTAGTGATTCCAGGTGCACTAACGATAAAAAGGTGGAACAGCGGCTTCTACTAATCGGACTTAAAATTACAAACAGTTTTTTATGTCTGTAAAAAGTATACATAAAAACTAAAACGTTTTTAAAAGACAAGGAACATGCTTAATTCAACTATTCTTTAAGCTAAAATACTTTAAAATATTTCACAATATTTGTAGCACAATGAATGCTCATGAAGTAAATTACATTTAAAAACATACCACTTTATTGATATGGCAAAAACACAAATTTTACCCATGTGCGTTGGCAAACCTTTTATTAATTAATATTGTAATCAATGAAACAGTAATTTTACATGAAATTTAAACAATAAAGTGAGTTATTTTAGTTTTTCTTATGTTTACCACAAATTACAATGCTTTTAGAAAATATAACTTAATCAACAATTTATCAGAAAAAATCCTTTCCCTAAAATCAATGGAGATCAAATCTTCCTAAAAAATTAATAAACTGTAAATATCTTAAAATTTAGATTCTTCAAAGAAACTTTTGAAAATAAATATACAATAAAAATAAACAAATCAATCATCGCTCACAAATAGCGCGATACTGGGATGACAACACAACAAATGTTCAAACCTATTACTTGAAAAAAATAGATATTCTTTATATATTGTACTAATTAAATATTATAATAAATGAAACTTAATAATCTCAAACAAATATTAAATACAAACGTAAGCTCTAGGCAGTTTAAGATTTATTTAGTTGTATTTGAAACAAATCTTTAAAAAGTTTGTTCTTAATGAACCATCAAACGTAAAAATATAAAAAAATACGTCTAATTAAAATTAATAAGATACAAATAAATGCAAATACATTGCTTAAAGGTGCGTCAAATATAATAAAATCCTTTAAAAACACATTAAAATCATTTTACCAAAACGTTTTCAACCGAAACTTACTCGCCTTCATCAGTGAAAAAGTATTAGGTGTTGTTTCTTTGCATCTTCTAGCTTTGCCCGGAACAGACCATTTTACTTCAAGGGTAGTATGGAATATAAGGTGAAATGGAAAATGCTATTCAAAAATTTAAAAAAAAGTACAGGTTTATCCATCATGTATTAATTCTTTCCAGACTGCGTCGATATCATATGATAATATATCGATACAAACTCTTTGTTTATTAGATATTATTTCTAGAGATTCTCTTATGATAGCTTCTTGGTGATCGTGGGGCAAGAAAATCTCTAGAAATAATATTTAATAAAGAAATAGTCTGTAACGACATATTATCATATGATATCTACGCAGTCTGGAAAGAATTAATACATGATGGATAAACCTGTACTTTAAAAAAATTTTTAACACTTTCTATTCCACCTTATATTCCATCCCTTGAAGTAAAGTGGTCTGCTCCGGGCAAAGCTAGAAGACGCAAAGAGAAAACAGCTAATAGTTTTTCACTGATGAAGGCCGAGTAAGCTACAGTTGGAAACGTTTTGATTTTTAAAATGACTTTAATGTGTTTTTGTAGGATTTTATTACATTTGATGCATCGTTAAGAAATGTATTTACATTTATTTGCATCTTACGAATTTCAATTATTAATCAAGGTGAATTTTTCACTGAAATTTTAACTTTTTATTGAAAATAAGTCTAGTGGAGATCACCAGTCCTTTAAGAACTTTTAAAGAAAGGTCTCTTTGTATGATTATTCACTACATTTCATTAATATAATTTGTGTTAAGTTTCACTCTACAACAAATGACATGATGCGAGCAAAAACGTAAAATTTGCGTATTATGAAAAATCGGGACTCCAGGCGACCCGCACATTGGTTCCGTGAGACGGGTCTTGGAATTCTTGAAAATTGGCACGTTCCGCGTAAATTAGGGCACCTGGCAACAATAGCGTAGTAGCACAAAAATTGCGGTTGGAGCTCAAGCGTTCATCGTCTTGAATGAAATTAAACGATTAGGATTATAAAATAGATTATAAAATATTTATGAGAACAATTATTCATAATTAGAGTTACTTATTAACGAGTCGAATTCCACGAATGAAAGTGTTTAACCCTTTATATCTCAAATGATAAATTTATGAAAGTTTCATCTACTAAAGCTTGTTTCGTGAATTTTTGAAACTACATTAGAAGATTTACACAATCATTTAATAAATTTTAGAAGGATTTTGCTAATTAAAATTAGTTAGTTAAATTTGAATTTATAAGGACTTTGTGCAATATTTATAACTCCACTGAAATCTTTTATTTAAAATATTTTTTTTTAGTATTTTAAAAATTAGGAAATGTACAAATATAATGCTCTTACAATAGTAATACAGAAATAATTCCGAACTGAAACTTTTCACCCACAATCTTTCAACGTGCAAAAAGCTCAAAAGATACAAATGGAAAAGAAATCATCCTTTTAAATATATTTTTCTTTTGTGCAATCAATAATGCTTTTGGAATAAGACAAAGTAAAGTATCTTTTACTCATTCTACACTGTAGTACTACTAATCGATGTATTAAATTAATTTTATAACAAGTTATTTTAATAGTACTTTAAAGTACTGTCAAGGCATAAAGGGTTAAAAGAACAGATTAACTGAATTTATAAAAAAAGAAAATCACAAAAAGGAATAATTAATCAATCTTATATTGGCTGGCCTAACTCTTAAAAACAAATATTATAAATAAAGTTTAATTTCAACTTTTCAAATTATTGAAAAATTAAACTTTATTCTTATACGTAATAACATACAATTAAGTTAGGAAATTATGAAGTTATTAATTGAGGTTTTGACCTATGGTCTTACTGTAATTAAAAATCAACGAAAATCGCGCTACTATGACACAATTATAGTTTGTTTTTTTCTTTTCAACGAAATCTAAAAAAAAAAAAAAACGTCGTTTTCAACGCCGAAAAATTTATTTGCATACTTTTCATATTTATATTCCCTATTTTAAAAATATTATAACGTACAATAGATTATTAATAAATATATTCCCATGCTTGATGTTATGTTTGCAGTTACAATTTTACATGTATACATTTTATTCGTGTCTAATGTCAGACGAACGTATATTTGCACGCGTTTTTCTCGCCCTCAGATGCCTTACCAATTCGCTAGCATGGGTTTCTTTTCATGTTGAAACAAAAAGCGTGCAAATAGACGCTCGTCTGACATTAGCCTAATTTGAGTACCGGCGAAATCCAGAAAGGTCCTTTTAGGCGCATTCGTAGTAAAATATTTAGTTTTATCAAAGAGAATTCTCATCTGAAAATGAAATGAGTATTTTCTTTGATAAAACAAAATATTTTACTACCCAGCAAAGAGAAAATTGCTGGCCAGCAGCAAGATAGGTGCTGGCAATGATGGAGAAGTGCTGGCTAATGGTCTACCACTGCATAACCACTGCTGGACAGCTTCAGTCAACTTTGCTGTTGGAAATCATCAGATAAAATTCTGGCGGGCTTCCGTTTTATCTCATGCGCTGGGCCACCACTACATAGAAGTGCACGAACTTTTGCAGTATTATTGCTGGGAGCCCTTACGCTAGGTAGCGTTGCGAATATCGAAGACATTGAGTATTTGAACACAAATCTGAAATGAATATTTTAACACAATTTAAGCGAGAAGCTATTTTTTTTTAAACTGTAAATAATATAGCACCACTGCCACCAACAAAATAAATAAGTAAATGAATAAATAAATAAATTCTTTATTTTAACGCACTTTTTTTCCCCCTTAAATCTGGTTTCACTAAGTTAAAAAGGATTTCGGTTTTCATAATTTACACAGTTGAGAATCAATAATAAAAAAAGGGTATAAAATATATAGGATTTCTATACAATACAATAATTTCTATACCAGTTCAATGATTTGGAACGTAAATCACAAAAGAAACAAACTTGAAATAGCGTAGTAAGAGCTTGAAAACTACGAGCGGTCGTAGCATGCGCTGAAAGTCCTTGTTCATGTCCGATCACGAAAACCAAACATCATTGATTGTGGTTAGTACTTGGGAGGGTGACCACATGAAACCGTTGCAAGTTCAAATATTTCGTTAGACATTTCTATGATAGACAGACACTTCTACAGCTATTTCTATAGCTCTTGGTGAAACTAGCTTATAGGAAAAAGAGCCGTAATACGTTGTTTTTTATAGAATTCTATAAGAATTTTTTGTAACGGAAAGTGCTGGGCCAGCAAAGGAATAGCAGTGGGATAGGTACTAGCACTGCAGGAAAAGTGCGGGATTGAAATAATGTGATGGCATACCAATGCTGGCCTGCTGTTGGTCATCACTGATGGGCCAGCTGCATTCCGCACGGACACTTTTTTACAGGTTTAAGTAATGGCGCCATTGCACTTTACCGCTTATGGTAGTGCTGGCTGCCATCTTTTTTTCCCCAGCTGATGGCCCACTGTTTCTTTCTTTGCTGGGTACGAATGCCTTTCATTTTTACTATGACGTCCTTTTCACTCACTGAAATACACTATGATTAACGTTTTAATCTCAGTATCAATGGAATGAAAAAATATTAAAATGTAACAGCTTTATGAGTAAAAATGAGTTTTTTAAAGTCGTCACGTCATTTTCTATTCAAAAATTTTTTAAAAAGTTATTTTTTATTGTAATACGAAAATGGTATCCGTAATGATCCGTAAATGGTATCCGTAAGTAACCCGATTGCCACGAATGTGAAGAAATTTGACTTTTAAAATTAAAATTAAAATATAAAAATGACACAATTTAAAAAAAGTAGTGAGTGTGGGTACATCTACAAATAAACTGCTTTCATTTAAAAAATAATTATCAAAATCGGTTCAGTACGAAGCTTATGCAGACGACTCAAAAAAAAAAAAAAAAAAAAAAAAAAAAAAAAAGCCTTGTATTTTAAATATATTTCTCTATTCTAAAAAAATGTAACTACCGCTGTCACCGCCGCCGCCGGTTTTGATTTTTTTGTGACCGGAGGCCTTTCTTCGTTAATATTAACAAAAATAATGCATACAAAAATATGAAAATCGGTGGTTTTATACAGAAATGTTTGATAAACACGCTGATGCAGACAGTTTTCAAATCGAAGAATTATTTAAAGAGTTATTTAATACTAAAGTTGGACAAAATCGTTCCACTAAAAAAGTTTTATAGCAGCAAAAACTAAACATGGCAGTGTAATCATATTTAGATCATTTTATGCGTTAGAATTTGCCGGAGTGCAGATTGCATTAATTTTTTTATTTTGACTCATTTTTTCAGGTTTTATTTCTATTTTAAATTCAAATTTTCAGCATTTCTAGAGATATTTTTTACAGATTTCAGAAAATTGTACTAATTTAAACTTTTGCCAACTGTATAAAAAGCGCAAGCAATAATGTTTGCTTCAAATTAAAAATTTATTTACACGTGACTATTATAAACAGGAAAAAAACTTTCAAATTAGAATTAAATAATTACGTATAAAAAGCAGGAACTTATTAAAAATTACGTCATAAAAAGTATACACGTGAATTTTAAAAGAGAAAGGATATTGTAAAATAATAAATTCATTAACATGCGTTAGAAGTCTTAGGAGAAATGACGTCATATTTACGTCACATTATAGTTATTACATAAAATGAACACAAAATAATATTGCAAAAAAGTTTAAATTTAGAAATTGCGCTAGACATTTATTTGATATTTTGAGAATTAATTTAAAATATCTCATTTAAAAGAACTTTCTTTTCGCTTTGTTAAAAAATACAGGAGACAAAGACTCTCTTTACGTAATTCCTTTTATATTAGCTTATTTTGAAATGTTGTTACACGTGTATACGTCATCAAGTTATTTTTATTTCGACGTTTTATTTGTGTTTTTATTAATGTTGTACGAATTTATTTGTTCTTTCGTTATTTAAAATAAAAATTATATCAATTTGTATAATTTGGCGAGTGATTTGGCGATTTATATAATTTGGCGAAATTGGTCGACAGGATAATCAAGTAGTACCGCAGCGGATTTGGCGTTAAAATTCCCCAATCAAAGAGAAATGAATAGAAATTCGTTTATAGGGAGATGCCACTGTTTTTTAAATTATAATTCAATCTTTCGAAATCTTTTTAAAGCCGATCAAATTAGCGTGCATTTAGAGTCTGCGGTGCCTGGACGGGGGTTGGCGAGCGTAGCTCATAGGGGGCCGAGCCCCCTAGTAGATTATATTAGCACAAAATTAATATTTTAATTATTTTAGAAAGAAGATTTAAGATACTGAATTCTGGAGAATTACGATTAGTAATTTAATGAGAAAACGAGGGGAGGGGGATTCAAAGAGCCCTACGGATACAATTTTTATTAAAAAATAACTAAACAGTCACAGAATATTAGTGCATATAATCGTATTTATTGTAACGAATCGCATTAGTTAAATATCCTGAAACTTCTTAGTAATAGTAACATAATTTCAAATATTAAATAAAATGTATTCAAAATAAAAATTAGAAGTGAAGAGTTGACGTACAGGCTTTTATTCTGCAGATTTTCACGTTACTAATATACTAATCAGTATTTATAGAACACTTTAAGTATAGCGTTATTTTACGGAGTTAAATTTCTAACACTGAATATAGAAAATAATAGTGTTTTGAGCAGCTCAAAAGCTGTCTTAAGGTTGTTCTCAAATCCAAGAGGGCAATTTTATGACATAAGTTATAATTTATTTTTGTTTGGAAATACATGAAACTAGCAGATGTTGTTGTTCAGAAACTATGTAATCAAACTCTTTTTTCCGTTTTTTTTTTTTTTTTTTTTTTTTTTTCCAAACGCAATAGATCTTTTAGAAAATAGTGTCAAAGTGGGCGTTTTGAACCGAATTTCCGCACGAAAGGAGAAAAACCACTCAAGAAAGTGGGGAAACTTGTTTGTTACGTGATCAAAATCGCTTATAAGTCAATAGGTAATTTATTGATCAAAAAATGGAAAACACAGTTCGATTCTAAATCGCTTCCATGGCCTTCCAATTTTATATCTTTCCGTTAAAAAATGAATTTGTAAATATGTCAAAATGTTTTGCGCTTGTTGAGCAGAGCAGTTGAGAACAGCCTTCCAAAATTCGACAAACAAATTAAGATGGGTGATAGAAGGTATCAAGAGGGGGAAAACTTACCATATGGGTTCTCAAACGACGTATTTAATCAAAAATACCGGGTGTTCTGCCAATGAAAACTGATATATCTGAAAACTGAAGTGTATTAGAATAAAACTTTTAATAGACATTCTCACCTTTGTTGTAAATATGATAATATCGAAAAAAAGTGGTAGAAGTTTCCATTATGCGCTCCAGCAGTATGCATTTGACGCTCCACATTTTGGAAAGCGATTGCCAGTTCATACAGCATCATCGATTGCTTGAGCAACCTGTTTTTCCAGAACTTTTCGTGATGTTATAATATTTCACACAAAATAAGGTACATATCGTTGCATTTTCATTATAATGTTTTAATTTTTCTCAAAATTATTACCATCAACGCAAGTTCAGTTAGGATGAAACACCCTGTATTTGTGACTAAATGCGTGGTTTGCGATTCCATGTTCTATGGTAATTTTTCATCCTCTTGATGCCTTCTATTACTCCTCTTAAACACCCTGTATATATATACATATATATATATATATATATATATATATATATATATATATATATATATTAGGATTAGTGTGGTAATGCAGATGATATATTTTAATTTCATTAGCTTTTATTATTTTCTTATTGTGACATTTGAATAATAATAATTGTTTTTAAAATAATATAATAGATGGCAGCACTAAAAAATTTTGTCTTTTAAAGCTTCTATTAAAGTAATAATTTTAATTTTTTACACCAGGTGGTATTAAACGCTGAATATTGGCAATATTGTAAAATTGAAATTAAACAATTTAAAAGTGTTTTTTAGGTATTTTAAATAATGTAATTATTTTCTATTTATATTATATTAATTGATTTTATCACGGTATTTCAAAATGAATTAACTAAATCCATAGTTTTAATTTCTGTGTTAACTTAACTGTTTTATTCACCTTAATCTGATCATGCTTGGATACCATGTGCAGGAGGATATTTTGAAAATCAACTGTGTTTTTATTCGGTATGTGGTGTAATATTTCTATTTTTTATGCTATAAATTAAATATTTAAAGGGTTGTATTATTTTTTCCATTTCATGCCATTGGATAATGTTCTGTTTTCATCTTGAAACTATTCGTTTCATCATATTGGTTGTTTGGGTACAGGAGAAAATTTTTTTTTCAGCTTTTAGCTTTTTTCTCACAGAAGACAACCGATTTGCTTATATCATTGAATTCTGTACTCTTGAAAACGTAATTCAATATATAAGTTTTTCAATTTTTTTTTTGAGTCCATATTCTTCTTTTTTTCTTCCATATTAATTCTTGTAATTATGTATAAGGCACTTTATTTTATACATACAGTTCTATATTATAGGTTTGTGGTATCCATTTTTATTGTCATTTCACAATATTGCGGTTTTTGATGATGGTCGGTAATGTTTAATTAATGGTTATATATATATATATATATATATATATATATATAATCATCATCATCATCATCATCATCATCATCAACCATTTTCAATCCACAGCTGGATGTAGGTCTCTCCCAGATTTTTCCAATGTTTCCTGTCTAGTGCTTTAGTCATCCAATTAACACCGGCCACTTTTCTGATTTCATTACCCCATCTTACTTGAGGTCATTACATCTATATATATATACATATATATATTTGAATGGGAGGGTTTGCGTCCCATGATCCCCTCGCTATTCTACACATCTGATTTACAATGTAGGTACAAACGATCTAATGCAAAATGAAAAAGAAACAAAAAGTAACTGCATTGTGTGTTTATTATGAAACGTTTCACAGAGATACGCGCGTCTAATATTTAAGTTACATTTATTTAAAGGGAGTGAGAATAAATTAAAAAAAAAATAATAACATATTGAGTAATAATTATGGCATATTTTCCCGGTTCCTCTGCATAAGCTGCTGTATCATGTGTTACATACCGCAATTTAGAGAAAATATTTTAAACGTTAAATATTCATTTAGCATATGAGTTTCTGGATGTGTCTTATGGATTACTTTGGTAAGAATGTAAAATAATAATAATAATAATTGTTTTAAGAAGAGAATTTCATAATACATATTTTGGATTTGATATCTGTATGACGAAAAAAATATTTACGAAACATTCGTAAATATTGGCAAGAATTACTTCGCCATTTGAACATTTTCCATGTAAAATCGATATTCCCGCAATAGTGGCATTTCATTGCAAATGTTTCTATTACAAACCATAATACAGTAATCCCTTAACATTCACGAGTTTTGATTATTCGCGAAATAAAAAAATGAAGAACATTTTAATATTCGCGAATACTTAACTTGGTTATTCACGATTTTTTTTTTTTATAAAGAATGTTTTTTTTTTTTTTTTTTTTTTTTTTTGCAAAGAAAACTCACTTTATTTTAACAATTCCATGAAACGGACGCTTGCATTGTATAGCCTAAGTTCCGAGATCTTCAACCCTTGTGTTAACCTTTAACTGATGTGACTAAAATTTGTCACACAACTGATGTGATCCGGTCTCTCAGACCCCTCGAATAAAATGAATAAAAAAAAAAAAATAACTCAAATGGTTGAATTTACTTAAATTTTGTCCTAACAATATCGTTGTACTTCTCTTAGGAGCATGTGAATTAAATTGCATGAAAAAAGTATTTTATTCATATTATTTAACTTCAGTACAGAAAAGTAAAAAGCTGTAAAAGTGTTTACAGCTGGGAGTCGTGGGGTTTGGGATACCGCGTGACATCAGTTAAAGGTTAAGGCAAAATATAGATCACTAATTCAGAGAAATCCGGAATTTTTTTAAAATTCCAAATTTTTATTGCATGTGAAATATTTTCTGCATAAATTGTCAAGGAAATTTTAAACTTCAACAACATTTTGTTGAGAAAGCAATAGAACGCGATCCTTCACTGGTGATGAGTTTTAAATTTAAAAGAGAAATTGAGGTCGCAACTTTCCCTTATATGGAAATTCATAAACAGGAGATCTGTTCCGCCAAATAATCGCATATTGCTAAATTTTTTCAGCCATCTACTAGCAAATTAACTTTGTAGAATATGTTTATAATTATTCAAATTAACCAGTTTTATGCACGAGAAGATAGTCTCAACATTCGCGATTTTGACACTCCGAGAACCTAACCCTCGTGAATGTTAAGGGACTACTGTATTCCTATAATAGTGGTGTATCATTGCAAATATTTCCATTACAAGCCAATATTCCTATAATAGTGACATATTATTGAAAGTATTTCCATTACAAGACAATATTCCTTACAAAGTGGCGTATCATTGGAAATATTTCCATTACAAGCTAATGTTCCTTTCATTGCAAATATTTCCATTACAATACAATATTCCTATAATAGTAGCGTATTGTTGCAAATATTTTCGATGTAGATATTTAACCTATATTAGTTTTATTGGAAGTAATTTCCAATTAATGCAAGTATTGGACCTCAATGTTGCTGATATAGATTTATCTACTAGAAAAGGTGTAATGTGAGTAAAGTACTTTATTATTTTAATCTATATGCACTTTCTTAATTAAAACCCACCAATGCTTATTAACTAAAAAATAATTTTATAAAATTTTGAGTACGCACGATAAATACCCAAGAAAAACTTTAAAAAACTTTTCTGAAAATATACTGCATGAAATGCTTTTTTTAATCGCGTCAGTCTAAGTAATTCTAGGCACATTTTTATCTCAGCTGTCTAAATATATACTTAAAAACCTTACTTCAATTTACAGGATAGGCAAGCAACGTTTTTTTGGTGTTCAATGATATCAGAACAATTTTAATTGCTTTGTAACAATGACTAGATTGACAGAGACTTTTATAACAGGGGTAAAAGGTAATATTTGTCCACCAAGACATAAAAAAAAAAGTATGATGGAATCAAATAATAGAAACAGCACAGACCAAAACATTCTTGAGGTTAGAATAATCTAAAAAAATATATTACACTAATATTGATTTTAATCTTTAGAAAGACATTAAGCTTTTAGATATACCTTTCAAAATCAGTTGTGCATTATCTTCTCTATTCATATTTTCGTAGTAGATCTGTGATTGAATCATGTAATTGAAATGGCATAGGTTGAAACATTTAGCGATGACAGGATTATCTTAATTGATACAACACCAATATCAACTTTAATGTCTAGAAAAACATTAGGCTTTTAGATATACCTTTCAAAATCAGTCGTGTATTATCTTCTTCTTTTAGTAATTTACCAGCAAATCTATCGAGGGAACCGTGTATTAGAAATGGCATACGTCAAATATTTTGTGATGACAGGATAATCAAAAGAAGATATTATACCAATGTTGGAATTCGAGAATCGGAACAGCACTCAGATAATCAAAATTAGCTCCGCACTGTAGCTAAGAGTCTTCCCAGCAACTATCTTCTTTTTATTTTTATTTTTAATAACTTTATAATTGTTTATCTGATAAGGAACATTTGATATCTTCGTGAATGTTCTCTCTTTTCGAGGAGTTTATTTAACTAAAAAAAAGTAACAGAAAAATTTCATCCTAAAACAAATGTGTTGCCAGTGCAAATAAAAAATAAACCCCTTTTGTCAGAGTAAAGTAAAATATAAAAAATTCAATCTTTCCATAGGGTTACCACATTTGTTATGAAGATGGCTCTAGACCCAATTTTATGCATCTCGAAGCAACATACATATATATATTTTTTAATCAGCCAGTCATTTTTTATGTAATGCTTTCTGTAGTTTTACTGATTTTTTGGTTTCAACACGTTCCAACAAAGTTGAAAAGTGTTTATGAATTCGGTTTGTCTGATCATTTGTTTCTGTGCCCACGCCCTAACTCGCGTAAATATACTCGGATGCAATTGATATACGTTAGTGATGTCTACCATGGCATGTTCGGTATTGAATATGAAGTGTGTAGCATTAATAGTTAATTTTCAGGAAAACTCAAAAGAATTCCGTTACAAATAAGACAAAACGCAATTTTCCACCTTGATTCAACATAAAATAAATAATGTGAATATTAAAAAGGTCCACCAATCTTACTTAAAAGGCGACTAATGTAATGAAAAAGATGTTACAAGTTTAAAATATACATTTTATTTAAAACTTCTTAGTACTTTCAAGCCTTCCAGGTTCATCATCTTATGGCCTGCAATTAATAATAATAATATATATTTCCTCGAATTACATTCAATCCAAGAAATTGCTACTGCTACTTTTACTTTCAACTCTAGTAGTTATTGGCTCTCTCATTTTCAAAACAGAGTGACTTATTTGTATAAATAAAGAACATTTAGTTATTAAGATATTCTCTGATGATGAGCCTGGAAGGCTTGAAAGTACTAAGAAGTTTTAAATAAAATGTATATTTTAAACTTGTAACATCTTTTTCATTACATTAGTCGCCTTTTAAGTAAGATTGGTGGACCTTTTTAATGTTCACATTATTTATTTTATGAATTCCGTTACATTATGGTCAATAGGGAAAAATCGTTTGCAAAGTATTTTAATGACATTACACTGTTTCAAATGTATGAATATTGATATAAATCACAGAATTTCGCTACAGTATGATTTTTATAGAATAGGCCATTCGTAGCATTTGGCGTTCATTCACAGGGATACACAAAAAAATCGGTTAAACTACTGTCTCTGAGCAATAATTACTGTAATTGCGTTTTCAATTTCAGTATGCTTTTAAATTGAACTACTTTTTTGCATGTTACTCTTTGTATATAAATTCGATACCTTGTATACAGAGCTGCACACAAAACTTCACGTACCATTCTTCTTATTAGTGGAAATTACTGAAGGAAACTTTCAACTGAGGTATGTATTTCCTAACTGAACTCAATTTTTGCCTGCATGTAGTTATTAGATACAAATCTATATGTCATATACAGGCATCCCCAAAGAGTTCGGATAATTTTCCGATTGTAGATGGGAATTGCTGAAATTGGGTTTTCAAATGTTTTATGAGTTTCCAAATGGTTTAATTAGACATTTCAACTTTATAAACGGTAAAGTTTTGTTACATTATTCTGAATGTGTTGGAAAGTATTTCATAATCTATGCTAGAAGCATGATTAATTCTTTCTTTTTATTATCTACCATGGGTTCTATTTTTTCTGGAAAAGAAATTTCTTTGCACAAGTTAGAAAGAACAAAGACTGTCATCACTACCTTGTTGTGTGTTTTTGAACTTGGGATTGACGAAAATTTGATTTTGTCCTTTTTGATTAAATACAGGCTATAAATATATACAGGGTGATTAAAAAAAAACATGTCATGTTACAAAATTACATGGCAAATCAGGCGTACAACAAGGATAAAAAATCACATAAGAACATAGGGTCGAAAGCCACTTATTTAGTCACAAATACAGGGTGTTTCATTCTAACTCAATTTGGTTTGACGGTCATAATTTTCAGAAAACTGAAGTGCATTATATAAAACATTTAACAAATATTCTCAACTTTGTTGTAAATGTGATAACACCTAACAAAAGTGGTATAAGTTTGCATTATAGGGGCACTGAATGCAATTGACGCCCCAAATTTTTTACTGTGATTATCAATTCATACACTATCATCGATTACTTGAGCAACATGTTTTTCCAGATCTTTTCGTGGTGTTATCACATTTCACACAAAATAAGGTACATATCGTTCCCTTTTCATTACAATGTTTTTATTTTTCTCGAAATTATTGCCGTCAACCCGGGTTCAGTTTGAGTGAAATACCCTGTATTTGTGACTAAATAAGTGGTTTGAGACCCTGTGTTCCTATGTGATTTTTTATCTTTGTTGTGTGCCTGATTTGCCATGTAATTTTGTAAACTTTTTTGGAATCACCCTGTATATTTCTGTCTGCAGTTGGTCTATGGTATAACGATGACAGTAAATAAAATTCCAATACAGAACTTACTATAATCAATTTTAAATTGTCGCCAAACATATGAGACAGATTTCCGTGTAATGATACAAAGGTTGAAAATACTGATATATATTAATAACACGTAGAACGTTCTTAATGGAAAATACTAAATAGTGCTGAATTTAAACACTCTAATTTGGTGTTGCATATTGCATACCGATAAAATACAGGGCCCGACTATGACTTTTAGGGACCCTGGGTACATATTTAACACAGGGTTCTCGCTGCCGCTCGCCATTGCGCCAAATCGCGACAAAATGCTTCATTTGGTGAGTAAACAAACAATCAAACTCGCCAAATTGCGAGTGCTCAATTTCTGCTCTTTTTGTGTGCGTGTGTTTGCCAATACAGTCGAGATCCTTATCCGCTTTCCTGAACGATTGATGTCACTTTAAATGTTCAGTCGCACCGTCCCATTTACAATGATTTATTTATAGACATACTGACTCAATACAAATTCAGTTTGGCAACAGCCAAAGACACAGAAAAGATTATGCGATAGGTATCAGTTGTCAGTTAATCGCTATCTAGTGGACTGTTGTCAGTTAATCGCTATCTATGTGTCGGTAAAACACAAACAAAATTATTGGCATCAAGTGCCAAATAGAGAAAAGTTTTTCTGGAATACAGTGTTGAAACTAGCCATTTCCCAGATGGCTTTCCTAATTTTCAGAAAATTTGAAGCAGTCTTGCTTTAAAAACCTGCAAAGTTGCAGCAAGCTCAGCATGACAAGACTGAAAGTTCATAACAAGATTGCAGCAAGATAACGCAAACTCCGGAGTCACCACACTTTGAACTTGCAGCTAACTTGTCGTGCAAGTTGAATTCATGCTGTATCAAATTTATTGAAAATTAACAGCAAACAAGTAATGAAAAATACTGCAAACTTACTGCAAAGTAGTAATCTTTCCACGCCCCACTATCGGTTTACAACTGTTACACTATAAGCTTAGCCCTTTTGGAGGGATCCATAGACCTGATCAGGTCTATGGATGCGAACACACCTGCAGAAGGTTCATGCATCGTTTTTATCACCACAAACAAGTTAAGGTAATACTTGTACTTTTCAATACGAGCCGTTTTTTGGTATTTGATAAGTATAGCGTTTAGAAAACGCGGTGCCAACCGAATAAAATTTCCGCAATTTCTGCGTATGTGCTGATTGGCTATTCTCTTTACAGAGAAATTCTTTGCTTTCGTCACTTTCGAGAATTAATGACAGTCTTGCCATCAGTTTCACAACAAACTACTCTTCCAAGTAGGGGATGGCATACCTTGCGGGAAATTTGCAGCGAATTTCTCCATTCAAATTTGTCACGGCAAGATAATGTCAGAAAAAATCAAACTTGCTGCTAATGTTTATACTATCTGGGTTATCATACTTAAAAATAGCAAATAAAGCCTTCTTAATCTTCTTAGCATTTATCATACTATTTGTCAGTTGTATGCAAAGTATCATTGGCTGGTCAATTTTTTCTATCGGTTAGAGTCGAAATCTCATAGCAATTTTTAGTGTGTATTTTCAAAATGGTAAATTAAAGGTAGCTGTTTTGAATTTTTATTTAGACTGCTAAAAGAATGCCTGAAACATTTACACATTTAGGAGACATTTTGAATTAATAGATTCTGTAGCGGATAGTCGAGTTTCTACTTTACAAGCAGTTACAAAAAATAGGTTATTTTAGAACATGTTGAATAAAAGGGATACAATGAGGAGTTCAAGATAAAATTTTTGGTGTTTCACGTCGAATCTATTTTGCTAATTTTTTTTTTCATTTGGCTGCTGATTTTTATCTCGTATTCGCCAAATCGCCAATTTGGTAAAAAGCCAGCGAGAACCCTGCATATGTATATAGTGTAGTAAAGAATTTTCATGTATATATCTCTTATATCTGTTTTAAATGTAATCATAATTACACACTTTTAATTCATAAACAAAATTTAAAAAAGTATATAACAGAATGTCAAATTTGTGTATACTAGTATAAATACACAGTGGCATAATATATTAATAACAATACTTAATTCGAGTAACTGTTTTTTAGATCCCACATTTAGTTATCTTTTTAAAATAAAAAGGGACAGTACCGTTAAGTATGAATTGGCTTAACGGTTTGAAAAAGCATCATATTTTTGAAAATATAAAAGCATATTTTTATGATCTAGTATTCCCATTTTGGTATAGTACAATATAAATCTGGTGTAAATAAGGAAAATTTACTAAACTGTTTAAAACTTTATGTGCAGATTTGAATCCCCCCACCCCCCTATTTGTAGGCCCTAGGTCGGTGCATCGTATGCTCAGCTTATGTCTTAAATTGTACCTACAGATTTGAGCCTCTCAAAATTTGAGGGCTATGTCCTTATGCCCCATGTACCCATAACTTAATCTGGCACTGTAAAAAAGACGAAAATGATACGAAGATCTTCTTTTCCTCCCTTGCAATTAATTAGCCCAGAAATTTCATTCATCTCATTTGTTATAGTCGGGTGCCCATTAAGCAACATGCCTGGTTTTCTGTAACACGATGTATCCACATCTCTAGTTTCGTAACACAGCTAAACGTGATATATGACACCATATGTTGGAGCCTTATTTCATACCGGAAAAAGGGAAGAAAAAAAATATCCCTTTAGACATAAGACGTTAACGGGTGCCTAGATATGGATTTTGAAGGAAGCAAGGTATTTATCAACATCTGTCACAGAGCGTCGCATCTGGTAGAATCGTTTGGAGATATTTATTGTGAGACTCGCGCTAGCCTATATAAGGGAAAAGAAATTACTGCCATTTCTAAATTAACTTGATGAGGTAGAACCACAGTTCTCATGCTCTTACTGCAACCATTTTCACGGCTGTTAAGAGAATTTGATTAAAATTTACTATTCAGGAAATAACTTTCTCTTAGTGAGAGGAAGTCATTAATATAATAGTTTTTTTAATATATTGAATATGAAAAGAAGATGGGTTTTTTCTAGCATGATATGAACCATTTTCTACAATGTTAAATTATTTCCCCACTAAATTGTTATAAAATCATGCAAAATAAACCGAAAGTCAAAATTATTAAATTGCTTAAAATGGTGGTAATATGAAGAAAAATATGTAAAGTTACTGCCACTTCTAAATTCACAATGAGATAGAACCCAAATACACATATTCTTAAAGTTTAACGATTCTTAAGACAATTGAATTAAAATTATCAATCAATAATTTTACTCTATCTTAGTGAGAGAAGGTCATTTACCTAAATCAGTATTATAAAGAAGTAACGTTTGTGTGTTTGTTCGTGGAGGGGGGGGGGGGAGGGGGGGTGTCATCTCTGGAATTACCGAGTCGATTTAAAAAATAATGGTAGCAAAACGCTGGTGATCATTTCTGCTCCAATATAGGCTATATTTTATGTCAGTACAGCAACCCCCAAGGGGGTGTAGGGGCAAACAAAATTGTAAAATTGCTCGGTGGTATTCTTGGGCCTAGAAACTTGAAATTTGGTGTGGTGGTTACTTTTAAGATAGAAATACTCGCTATGAACGGTTTCAAAATAGTTCGGGAAATGTTCTATAAATATTTTATTTTGAATTGTTAGGGTTAGAAACTTGAAATTTGACATGGCTGTTACTTTTAAGACGCAAATACTTACACAGTTTTCAGCAGTTTCTAAAAATTTCGAAATTTAAAAGGATGCATGAAAAACAAATGTTCTAAAATTGCGATTTCTGTGACACTGTTGTGGCTAAAAACTTGAAAATTTTCGCGATAATTACTTTTAAGATAAATATTCCCAAAGAATTTCTGAAAAAATCGAAATTTAAAAGGATGAAAAGAGAGGAAAATGTGCTAAAAACGTACCATATTAGGATTAATTTGGAACTATTAAGACTAGAAACTTGACATGACTGTTGCTTTTACACATAAATACTCGAGTGCAAGAATAATTTCTAAAAATTTTGAAACATTAAAGGGTACAAGAACAAAAAACATTCTAAAATTGCGATTTCTGTAATACTGCTGGGGCTAAAAACTTGAAATTTTTTCAGGATGGTTACTTATTAGACGTATATTCTATCTAAGAAGGGTTTCTAAAACATTCAAAATTTAAAAAAAGGTGAAATAATTGGATTTTAAATTACGATTCATTTGGAATTGTTAATGCTAGAAACGTGAAATGTATAATAAAACTAGATTTCTTCCCTGCCCCTTCAAACAATCGAAAGACCTCGTGCAATTTAAATGCAACACAACGGGTTGCAACGCAGCTAGTATAATATAATATTTTTTGTATCTAGAATATGAAAAAAAAAAGCCTATGATAATATTTTTAAACATGAGATGAACCATTTTATATAAAATAGACTAATGATAATTTTAATTAACACGAGATGAACCACTTCATACAAAACAGACTAAAGATAATTTTTTTAAACATGAGATAAACCATTTCATATAAAATAGACTTATGATATATATATATATTTATTTATTTATTTATTTATTTATTTCCTGTAAGAGCCAAATCTTTTCCACAAATCATAATAAAATAGAAATAAAACGATCGATTGAAGGTAAAATTATAAAAATAATTTAAATTATGGCAATATAGTAAAAAATATACATGGTTCAAAAATTAAGATTTAGAAGTGTTTGGATGTTTCTGATATGGTAGAATCTGTGAAAGAAGCATCTATGTACTGTAACATAAACGTGTCTATAATGGATAATTTCATAGTCTCGGCGAAATGAACACAAAACATTTTTAAAGGACCGTGTACTTGCTATGATAAAAACCTCTCTAAAACAGATTTTTTTCTTTTAAGGTTTCTTGCAATTTTGTATTAGCAAGTTTACTGTATCAGTAACATCCATAGTAAAAAGTCATAGAATGTGTAGGTGTTATATAAATTGCACCACTTGTATCTTGTCGAAGCTTCTTTTCTTTTCGTGATTCAACAAATGCTGGCATAACTTTCTGTCTGAAATGTAAGTTGTAGTTTATTTCTATTTGACATGTTCTTCGATTTAGTCCGTTCAGAGTGTTCTTATGTAGTTCCTGACTTAAGCGAATTTTTTTTAAAGATTTTTTTCGTTTAAAACAAAATCTGTCTCACATTATAACCCGGGAAACCATAAGAGAAGGAGTCCGAGTGCAATGCTCCAGACCTCTTGTTTACAGGGGCTCCCAAAGAGAGTTGAATAGCTTTTCTACCGGGTGTCCCAAAACAGACTGATGGATTTTAAAATTCAATAACTTGCAAACGGTTACAGATACTAAAAAAATTCTTGCAGGAGTGTTATGTAAGATGTCAGGAGTTTTTATGCTGCGGTTCTCAGTTTTAGTTACAAATAGCATCGATAGATGGCGCAGCAAGCAATAACCGCTAAATACAGGATCGATTTTTCGACTTCTCTCTTTTTCCATGCAAAAAAAGGAGATTAAAATGTATTGAATGGATCCCGAAGTACCAAAAATCGGGTCTGGACTGAGAACCTATTGTTCTCAACGCCATCTATTGTTTGAAATTCGAAGTAAAATCAAGAATCACATTAAAAAAACTCCTGACATCATACATAACCCTCCTGCAAGAATTTTTTAAATATCTGTCATCGTTTGCAAGTTATTGAATTTTAAAATCCATCAGTCATTTTTGGGACACCTGGTATTTACATTTTAAAGAAACATAAAATAGTGCTAAATAGGTTTGCACCCGGATCCCGTGCAAGGGCGCAATTTCAAAATTTCCTTGAGGGAGGTAACATTTTCTTTGAGGGAGATGATAAAATTTTTCTTTGATCTTGTTGTGTACAACTGCGAAGCATTTGATACAGTTTTATTCCCATACATGTTTTTAAAATTAGCTTAAGTACTCATTGATGATAAATGTCTCTCACGTTGAGAATTTTTCAACAACAAAGGTTAAGCAGATATTATTGATAATTATTTCTGTTTTTAAAGTGTTTATTTAACACTTATGTTTTTAAAATAAAATACAATGAGTTATTTTAGCTTTTGAATAATTTCTGTTTTTTTTTTTTAAATTCATAAATTTACTAGCTGACCTGTTTGGCGTTGTACCGGCCCGAGATAATAACCTTCAATATACACCAAAAAGTGTTGAATCCAGACATTTTTCTCTGGGAAGGATTTAGTGTTATGTGTCCCACTGTCTTCCCGTATTCGGGAGTGCTACGTATGCTCAGTGTTTTAGAAAACAATCTCCAAAATTGTATGATTTTATATTTTTAAGCGAAAGTGTTTCCCAACGTACCTAATGTTGAGGGTCCCGCTTCTTTCGGCAGGTACACCTTCGTATTTGTATGACTTTATATTTTTAAATGAACCTCACTGCCTTCGGCAGCATATGCTCCGCTCTGTTTTTACAAACAAACTTGTGCGATTTTATGTTTATTAGACGAAAATTTTTCTAGACGAACTAAAGGGCACCTTTTATAGCCATAAGTTACTATATTGCACTAAAAGCTTAAAACCGGATTCCTTTTAGTAGAGGGGAAAAATCACAGTGAAACATGGAAAAACGCAAAAAATTGTATACAAAAATTGCAGAGGACAAAATTTACTATATTGAGCTATAGATTAACACAGAAGTCTTTTTATGAATGTCGAAAAATCGCCACGAAACGCCGGAAAACGCTACAAGTCGAACAAAAAATTAAAATAGAAAAAATCAATCAAAATATATATAATATTGACAAA
The DNA here is from genome assembly GCA_963932465.1 of Maratus speciosus. Classification (NCBI taxonomy): domain Eukaryota; kingdom Metazoa; phylum Arthropoda; class Arachnida; order Araneae; family Salticidae; genus Maratus; species Maratus speciosus. The sequence goes on along the minus strand of OZ010789.1, from coordinate 517,842,749 downwards.
AGATCCAAAAAGTGGCTTCAAGGGCATAACTTCAGAGGAACAAGTATTGTTAAAGATTTTATTTAAGATTGTATTATTAAAGATTTTATTTATTTATTAAGTCTAACCTGTGATGACTACTATTCTAAATTAAACAAAACTCTGTGGCGCCTCTTACAAAATGCTAATAAGCCCTGATTACATCATAAAATTTCATTCATTTCAGATAGAAGTAAAATATTATATCGACTTATTAAAAAATCAGAGTTACAGAGTAAATTGATGAAGCTTATCAATTTACGTTTGCATTTGATTGCAATAACCTAAACATATTTACATAAGTAGGATTTTTTTCTTAGCCAACCAGGAAATTTCTTCTAATCTAGCATAAACAGGAACTTTGACAAAAGAGCACATTTCAATATATTCCTACACCGCGTCATCAGAATCAGCTATAAGATGTAATCTTTAGGCAAAGGATTAAATTTTTATCACTCCTTCTTATTGTCATGTTAAATGATCGAGACCTTGAGAATTTAACCGCGATAACCAAATACTCATTTCAACAACAAATTATGAAGTGCCAGCTTATCTAATTGTTAGAAATGCCATTCACACACGCGTTTAGGGTGAAAGAAGCATTTCACTTTGAAGACAAAATTTTAAAGATAGTGAGATTTTAATAGTAAGTTAAATATTGTTCTTGTAGATATGATTATCGTAATTTCCTATCATCATTCTTTAAAAATACCGACTTAACTGATTTTTGGTGATGATATAACACAACTGAAGTAATACTTTTAATATTTATCTACACAATATTACTTTCACTATAGTAAATTATACATCCGCGATTTCTGGCAATAATTTAGCAAAACCTTTATATGTCATTTCCTTAATTTGCAAAATTTTAGAGAGTTTTCTCTTAATAGACGTATTGATCTGAATGCCTTTCTTATTCTTGCCAGTCTCTTGCTTAAATTCTGTACTTTTTTATTATGTTTCGTAATTACATAAGCATTTAAATTAAACAAATGTTCGTTTGTTCATTTCGATACAATTTAAATTTATACCAAAGTTCTATTAATTTACTACTAAACCTGCCCGACATTGACCGAGCCCGGCCCCGTCCGAGTCTGCCGAGAAAAATCAAGCCGGACAGACGGGAACTGTAGAAAAAAGCGAAAAATATAAAAAATGAACTCCAGAAACAAAATATTTTTAAATAGTAAATACTCATATTTCTGTAATGAAAGGTACCTTTGCGGAAGGAAAAAAAGTACCTTCTTTCCATAGGTATTTTTCTTTTTCTTTTCTTTTTCTTTTTCTTTTTCTTTTTTTTTTTTTTTTTTTTTTTTTTTTTTTGCATTTTCATCCGGTTTACGGGAATGACCATTTAAAATTGAAAAAAAAAAAAAAAAAAAAAGGAAATGTAAAACGGCACTCAGAAAAAAAAATATTTTTTGAAACAGTAAATATTAATATTATTTTAAAACAAAAATACCATTACAACCGGAAAAGTACCACCTTTGAAAATGCAGAAAAAATGAAAAATGTGTAAAAAACCTCCAGAATATATATATTTTTAAACAGTAACTGCTAATATTTTTTTAAACAAAAGATACTGTTACAAGCGGAAAGATACCGTATTAACGTAGGTAACCCCCACCCCACCCCTTTTTTTGTACTTTCATGGAGGCTCCGGTGATTACGATTTTAAAATTCTGAAAAAACTGAACGTTTACTACCTCTGCCGTGCGCTTCAACAACCACGTTTCCCCCGGACATGGGTAGAAGCGAAGCGATCATAACGACGGCAAACTGATAGAAATTGAAGCTCGTTCATTAGCGTTCGATGAGAGTTTTTAATTAATATCTCGGATAATTATGAAAAAATGAAAAATCTGACTCTCAAGTGAATTCGGATCTGTCTTCGTCTATCCGGAACCAAATTTGCAGACCTCTATGTACATCGTACTACAGATTTCCCTAGCTATCGTGCATACGCAAACAGAGAGACAAACAAACATCTTTCCTTTAAAAAGTTCAATGTTTTACTTAAAAGGCGACTAAAATAATAAAAGAGATGTTTTAAGTTAAACATATACATTTTATTAAAAAACTTCTTAGTACTTTCGGCCTTTCCTAAGCCCTTCATCAGAGAATATTATAATGACTAATTGCTGTTTATTTATACAAATACGTCACTTCGTTTTGAAATTGAGAGAGCCAATAATTATTAGAATTGAAAGTAGAAGTAGCAGTTTCTTGGATTAAATTTAATTAGAGAAAATATATATAATTATTAACTGCAGTTCCATTTATTTTATTACATCACCCTGTTCTCATACGTCACTTTCATTTTAAATGTGTAGCTGAACAGTTGAAGTGGCAGTGTTTCAGATTAAATTTGCGTTTCGTCTTATGATTTTATAAACATCTTGCCTTTATTAATATATATTTACGTAATTACAAGAAAATGATATGGAATATTTTCTGTATTTTTCAATCTAGAAATAGCTAAAGTTATCATGATAATACAGTATGTTTAGTGACTTAATTACTTGAAAGAGATGTCATGAGCTGTGCTTTATTATATTTTAAGGTGCAAAAAATAAAAGTGCGCTTTTAGTTCCAAAAAACACTGTAAACCCATAAAATTCAAAATACGAGGTATATCCACAAATTCTATTCTATTTCTATCCGCAGCAGCGCTGCGATCGCAGTTCCGAGCATGAGCGGCAGTTATTATGACTCCAGGAGAAGAAATGTACGCCATTTTCAGATCGCTGCTGTCGACGTGTTATTTGTAGTGCTTCTTTAGATTGTCAGCCTAAATTGAAAATGCCGCCGCTTGTGAAATCAGATCTGTGATTCGTTTTCTGAATGCAAAGAAAGTTAAACCAAGTGAAATTTATCGGCAAATCTGCGAGGTTTACGGACAAAATGCTATGAGTGATTCAATAGTTAGAAGATGGATCAGACAGTTTAAGGAAGGACGTGATCAAGTGCACGATGAAGAACGAAGTGGACACCCGTCTTTGGTTACTGATGAACTAGTTCCCGCAATTGAAGAGAAGATTAAGCAAAACCGTAAGTTTACAATTAGTGCTCTTGCTATGGAATTTCCGAAAATCTCACGATCTCTAATTCTTGAAATTGTTACTGAAAAACTGAAATTTTGAAAACTTTGCTCACGTTGGGTACACAAAATTCTTATTGGACAACACCAAAAACAACGGATGGGCAGTGCACTTCAGTTTTTGACCATCTCTTCTTACACCTCAAATCTTTCCTTGGTGGTCAACACTTCACCGATGATGACGAGCTGAAAGAACATATAACCACATGGTTGAAAACACAGGCGGCAACCTTCTATGAAGAAGGCATACAAAACCTTGAGCCACGCTACACTACGACAAGTGCCTACAAAATTTCGGAAGCTATGTAGAAAAGTAGTTTCACAGTTGTTGATTTTTGTACAATAAATGTTTTTTCTGTATCCATACACGTTTTTTATATATAACCAAACGGAACTTACTTTGTGGATATACCTCGTATCATAAACCAGTAAGTTTTGGTCGTGTGGAAATGGAATTTTAACTATTTTACTTGTTGTATCATGGAGAAGTTTTTCTAAACATAACTTATAGAATTTCGAGACCGTAAAAAATGATTTCGTAATTTTTAAAAAATATGTCTATTTCGACGTATATGTCTGTTTCATATGATGCGGGGATATTTTTGGTCATTTTGGAGACATTTTTGGAATTGAAACTATGTTTTTACGCGTAACGGTTTAGGAATTAGCTGTTGGTCAACGGTAAGAAGCGACACCCTGTATATCGCTCCCTACTTTAACGACATACTTATAGCAAGAAATGTTATTATGCATGCTAAATTTGATTAATTTCCTCAACTTTCTCACTTTTTGAGTAACAAATAATTAAACTAAGGTTTGTCAACGGTCAACAATCTCTTACAGACCTTTTTTTTCTTTATGTATATTACAAAGGACAAACGCGTCTGTGCGTAACGCTGACGTCATTTTGTGAATGGCAACACTTGACGATGAAATTTCGGTTTTCTAATTTTTTAAACTTCTAAACATTGCACATTTTCAATTTTTACACCGTCAATTAGGAAATTAACCAAGGATGTCGAAAGTGATCTTAGAATTTTAAAATTTGAATTAGTTTTCAAGATATTAATTTTTTCGTAATTTTTAATGACATTTCTGTAATGATGGCAACAAAATTGCTTTATTTTTGTGGATAAAAGAGAGAAAAGGAAAAATGATAGAGATTATTAGATTTCTTTGTTTAACATAATTTTCAAATTGAACTTAACTTTTATTTGAATAGATAGTGAAAATGATATTGTGATTGAATTGTATTTTTCTAGAATATTTCAAGAAATACAAACTTATTTTCACACATTCAAGCTTCAGGAATCAGTTTATTATAGAAAGGAAAAAAATCGTCTGTCGACTAGAACATAGAGATAAATTCATAAAACTTAAACAGAAAAAAAAATCCATAACTATTTTCTTAGGATGGCGATTAAAACATTTCACAAGGACGTTAAAAACAAAATGTTAGCGAGAAAAATTATATTTAAGTATTTATTTTAATGCATAAATATAAAATGCGTGTGAATAAATTTGGAAAAACAAAGTCTTTTTGTATAAATTCATCTAAATGACGCCATTTCTACCAGCTTCGAACTTCGAAACCAAATCTTGAAAGAACGAAAATCTTTTGGCAAATAAAGTTATAGAATATGTGCATTTTTATTGGGAAAGTTTTTGCCTTAAATTATAAATGTAATTTATTATTTGAAGTATTGTATTAAATAAAATTAATAATAATTAATAAAATTAATAAATTTACAATAAAGTTAGATTTCATTTTCCCCAAAAGAATCGAATGATATCATGGAACTCAAAAGAAACGCAACGGGTTGCTACGCAACTAGTTTATTTAAAGGCTATAATTTGTGGAAAAAGAAATCAAATTTATAAATTAATGTCTTATTTGCATTTGTCAAATATCATTCCCTATTACACACCCGTTTCTACTTCATAAATTATTCTTTAACAAACTGTTAATCCTATGCCAACAAATTTACGAAAATTAATGATAATTATATAGTTTCTTTAACGAAAATTTTTTAAATGTGCCCTTACGGACGGAATTAATAATGATCATAAACTGTGGAAATGATATTAGAAATCAACAATTATCATTTCTTATGTAAATTAAATGCGTCATAATTAGGCCTTTCGCGTTATGACTGTTTAAATAGAGATGTTGTATAATAATATAATAATACCGTCGGAGGATAACTTTAGGGGGTTATTTTAAAGTAATTATTTTCATGAGAAGAACCGTAAAAAAATAAAATAATAATGAAAAACAATACTGCAGCAAAGATAGGTAATGTTGTTAAAAAAATGAAAGAAAAATATTACGGCGGTGACTAACTATTATTTAGAAAATAAATTATGTAATTATTATGATTATTACCTTGTAGCAATAAAGAAGAAACCAAACTTCTTCTAGGTAATGAACTGTATTTTTTTTTCTTTTTTAAATTCAAGCTATGCACAATTTTAAATTTTAGCATGAACATGATTACTGTTTCAGTTAATGAACTGAAACTAAAGGATATGGCATTAAAAGGCTAATATCATGCATAAATGTTAAAATTGATTGCATATATATTAAGCAAACCTAATTTTAAAATTATTTAAATAATAAAACAGTTTTCAAAAGTAATTATACAGGCCAGCAAAATTGAACTTTGCGAAAACTTTTTTAACATGTTATAGTAGTTTTACAAGATTTTGGGATGCTGATTTCAAAAATGAGGTAATTTTTGTTCCATCACGTACAGTTTTCCAATATTTTGTAATGACGCATTTTCTACTGATACAATATATGTATAACATGAGGAAAGCAAATTTAATTGAAATTAATATTGATAAAATGCGTAGAACATTCACCGCAAATGTAACAGAAGTTATCCGGAGAATTAACACAATCACGTGTAGCCATAATTCTATCACAGTTCACCATAATTAACCTTTAACGGACCGTAGTTTTAAGTACATGATTCTATTTTTATATTCTATTTGTACCACTATATTTTAATAGTAAATGTTTTACTAAATTACTCTTGCACATGTTGTCAAAGTAAAAGTAAAAGTGTTCTTAAGAAAAAGTGGTACCAAGCGAATAAATTTGGTGCCAATGCCGCTTATATGGCGGCTTTGGCCCGTTAAGTGTTAAATCATCACCAAATACCTTGCGTTGCCGAAATCAAATTACAAAGATTATAAATCACAGTCAAATGTACTGTACTGACATGTGCTTTTATCAAGTAGAGAAAAATCGGGGTAGTGAAAAATTGGTTCGTGATACGCAATTTTTAGCATGCTTTTCGTATTCTGCGTCCCAAAATTACATAAGAAACAGTTATGCTTATCAAAAAAGTGTTTTCAATGCAGACCTGTGTTATTAATATAAAACTCCAAGGTAAAAAATTTCGAGTATTCTTTTTCATTCTTAATTGCATTTACCATAGTTGAAAAAAAACTTTAAATACACGAACCTGTTGGCAGGGGCCGATTTACAAATTTGGGAGCCCTGGGCACAGATTCTTACGGAGCCTCCTTGCACCTATACTTACAGGGGAATTTAGTTAAAAAAATGAAAACAAGGTACTTACTAAAATAACCATTATTGACTTCAATAATTACTTTAAAATATCCATTAAAAAATTAAATATCACAATTATTAATTTACTTTTAAATAATTATTTCACAATTTTGAAATTTAAATGAGCAGACGTTTTATAATAAATTGTGTGGTGTTGATTATCTTTTCCTATGCAAGTCTATATATCTGGAATGATAAAGTATGCAACAACTAGTAATAAATTTTCGACAACACCAAGCTACAATTATTTAAAATATTAAGAGCTCTACTGCCTCCAAACTACGCTCACCAACCCCCAAAATAATCTGAGGAGAACAAGAACAGGATTAAATAAGAATTACAAATGCAATATATTTTTAAGTGATAAAGATAAAAGAAAATATTCACTATAATAAAGTAATTATAAATGGATGTTTCAGACAAAATACGTACAACGTTATAAAAATACAATCTGAACACAATAGATTGTAGAATGAAATGTAAAATTCCATTACATATTAATTCTACATCAGATTTTGGACAATAATTGAAAAACCTTCAGCAGCATTTGGGGGCCCCTGGGCCCGTGCCTCGAATGCCCTTCCATAAATAAGGCACTGCCTGTTGGTGTTATGCTATAAACAAACAGCATCTTTCTGAATCTGCTGTTAATCGAAGTTATTTATGATAAATCGTTTAAAAAATTGGTTTTTAATCATTTTTATGTTACTACAATTTGCATAGACATTGTGCTCTACTCAAAATACTTCCTGGAAAAGTACATAAAGATTATTTATTTAAGCTTTTTTCTGGCAGCCGAACGTGACTGAAATGCTTCATGAACAGGCTTAGCAGGGGACCTGCTAGATTTACCACCATCTCACAGATCTGTGTTCATACCCTCTCACTGTAAAGAACATAAAATTTGGCAAGTGACTGCAGGATTGAAAAACTTGAATAATTTATGTCCTCCGCCAAATGGGATCGCCAAGAAAGACTAGGAAAATATAAAATACCGAACATGCTAACTTTTTTAATCTGATGTGCTTTTGTATTCTGCTTTTTGCAAAGATGTTTTCAAATATTAACTCAATAACCAGGATTATATGCCCAGGCTTTCGTCACAGGGTCCTGTTTTTGCGAAATTGAGAACAGCTTTTTATATTTGTGAAAAATCTAACCATAATTTTGGGACTTTGAAATAATCGTTATATTCAGGTTCTTGTTTATTCGTTTTTAACAAGATCCTTCATATATCTAAAAGCTGGATAAATAGGTTATTGAGTGTTTACTTTAAAAGGATTAAATTTGTGAATACTCCAATTTGGAGATGGAAAAGTTTTGTGAAAGGTTTATTTTAAAGACAAGAAAATTCGTGAAGGGTCCTGTTTTAGGATGGAAAGTTTTGTGAAGAGTCCTGTTTTAAGATGAAAAATTTTGTGAAGGGTCTTTTAAAGGACCCAATTTTTTCCTAAACAGATCATTGCTAACGCATTCGTCACGTTCATCGGAAAGGAATAAAATTTCCCGGTATTTTTATTTATGTTTAAATAATTGAACATGATCTTCCGCTTTCCTTTAAGGAGACAAAATGCTCTTCACTTTGCGAAAAATAACGAAAATATCAGTTTTCCAATGTTTTGCTTAAATTATATATTTAGACATCTCTAGCATACTCTGGTGAAGATACGTAAAGATTTGATGATTGTAAATGTGAAAATGCTTTTTATTGCATTCATGAGGCGAATTTTCGGACTAATAGTCGATTTTTTTAATTTTTGGAACCGAATACCTTAAATTTCAATTTCGAAACAGAATCAACCTTCGCTGTGGAAAATCGACTCGGCGCTCTCAAAAAATCGTCAACGAATTTAAGGGGCAGTTCGCCTTCAACCGGTCAAAAATGCTAGAAAACTGATTCAATTTCCCTACCTTTTCACAAACTAACTAATAAAGCAAATTCAATGAAATTTTTTGGATTGTTAAGTATAGCATTACTTGTTACAATAAACAAAATAGATTGATGAAAAATATTTAAATTAATTAGGAAAACTTAATTAAGTAACCAACTGTTTTTTTTCGTAATTACTATATATCACAGCGCGCATGATATCTCGTGTTCACTTCGCTTAACATAATAAACTAAAATCCTTTAATTATCTTACGAAATTGAGAACAGCTTTTTATATTTTTGATATTTATAATTTATGATATTTATAATTTATGATATTTAAAATTAATAATTAAAATTAAAAAAAGAAAATCTGTAAAATTTCTCGTGTCATTTTTAAAATAAAATTTTTATTATTCAAGATAATTCTATGATTTTAGTTTATTTTATGCAGAAGTATTATAGTATTAATGCACTCAGAAAATTTCAATCCATTATCTTTAACAGTTTTTGAGAAATCATGCGCGCAGTGAGACATAGTAACTACGAAAACAAAACAAAACAAAACAAAACAAAAAAAAACAGTAGGTTACTTAATTAAGTTTTCCTAATTAATTTAAATATTTTTCATCAATCTGTTTTGTTTATTGAAACAAGTAATACTATGCTTAAAAATCCAAAAAATTTCATTGAATTTGCTTTATTAGTTAGTTTGTGAAAAGGTAGAGAAATTGAATCCGTTTTCTAGCATTTTTGACCGGTTGTAGGCGAACTGTCCCCTTAAATTCGTTGACGATTTTTTGACAGCGCCGAGTCGATTTTCACAGCGATGAGTGATTCTGTTCCAAAATTACAATTTAAGGCACTGAGATCCGAAAATTAAAAAAATCCACCATCAGTCCGAAAATTCGCCTCGTGAAAAAAAAAAAAAAAACCCTTATTTTCTATTAACCTAAAATCCCCATAATGCATATTAACAGCGAGATAATCGCATTACTGCGAATACTTATATCACAAATTCCCCTTTCAGATGCAGGGTCGTCATTTCAAGAGCATATTTTTTATTGAGGAGGCGGGGGAGTTTTTATTGAGTTATAGGGTTTGCAATAGCGTGCGGGATTGCGCGAATCGCGTACAAAATAGGAAAATGCCCATAATACAAAATTCTGTGTGCATTTTTCTCCTTTAATTCTTTCACAGGCATGTGATCCATCCGATTTTTTTTTTTTTAAATTTTCGAGGAAACCCGCAATCTTTTGCGGAATGTCACAAAACCAAATCGTGAATTTCTTGAAACGATGGTGGAAAAATATCGTGAATTTCGTGAAATATCTCAGAAACAAATAGCGATTTTCTTCAATTGTTCCCTGAAAAAAATCGCAAATTTCAATAATTATTTGTACCAAAAAATAACTTTTTTCGTTTAAAAATTCCCAAATTTTGTCAATCGTTTTGCGATCACAGATTTCTATAAACGATCAAGGGAAAATGTCCTAAATTTAATAAAAAAATCTAGGTAATAAACAGAATATTTATCAAATTGCCATGGAAAAATATTGTGAATTTTGTCAATCGGTCGCGAGAAAAATCAGTTTCGTCAATCGACCTTAGAAAAAAAGAAAATGCGAATTTCGTCACACGATCATGGGAAAAAAATCGTAAATCTCGTGAAAGGAATCACATCGGGTCAGATAAGTCGATTTTTAGGTGCGTTCGTAATTATATAAAGACGTAGCACCTATAGTCGTCGTCCGGTCCGTCTGTCTGTCTGTCCGTCCGTCCGCATATAACAGAGCAAAAACTACCCAACCGAATGGTCTGAAATTTTAAATATACAATTGTTGCAAAATTTTGTCAAGTCATTTCAAATTTTATGAAAATCGGATGCACAGTTTAATTACAGGGAGAGTCAAAACTTTTCCGTGACATTAAGAGCCAATGGAAAAAAATATTTCAAGTGCATTTTGATGATGTTACAGCCTTTCGAACAGAATGAAATGGATATGCACTTATGAAGTGCACTAAAATATACATTCAGTACAATTTGCGGTGCAAAAAAAAAATATATAACTAGTTATAGTGCGAACGCACCTCATTTGACACGTTTGACGTGCAATTTCCAACTTGTTCCATTTAACTAGATTTTACAGAGGGTCTTTTTTGTTTGAGGGGGGAGGAGTTAAGTACATTTTTGGAATGTTCTAAGAGCGTTTGCAATATTGTTCAGATGAATTTGTTTATAAAACTTATTTTTTAGTATTATTTATGCTGTTTTTTCTTCAATGCCCTTTTTTATGTCTCGCGATTCTCTTTTTCTTTTCCTCCGTGCACTTTGTCTTTCCCGCCGTGCTGCATTTTTCTCTAGAATAAACGCTAAGCTAATCTATCATATATACCAAAATCAGTGACGCTAAAATTGGTTTCTTAAATGTGACGTTGTCTCTCAGACAATGCGTAAAAAGTTAGCAAATTGCCACTAAATATGATGAACAAGTCGTTAATGTTCAAAGAACTACGTTACGTCTTAAAAATAATAATATTCTGGCATATTTTATTTTGTACTTATTTGTTTATTTTTAGAGAGATACATCGACATTTTTAACATATCATCGCATGCAGCGCATAAAACAGGAGCGATGTGGTTTAAAGTAAGTCTAATATATAAAGATGAAAGTTTGTCTGTCTGTAATTCTACACAAATCCACAGTTTGGAAGCCATAATTGTGAACTGTTACATAGATGTGTAAATACGGCCGATGGAACTAACGTAAACCGGAATCGAAATAATTTATAGTTATTTTTTAATTATTAAAAAATAACCAATTTAATAGCAATTTCCTATCAAATTAAATTTTTTTTTACGTTATAGCAGTTGCCAATAATTAAAAATCCACAGTAAAATTTTTACCACAACAATTACTTATAAATTGTAAAATTTCCACGTGAAAAATGAAAATGAAATCAATAGTTTGACGAATAAAAAAAAAAAAGAAGTTTATGTTACGCCATTTATAATATGTGGTGGATATATAACGTCATTTGAGTTTGAAAAAACGTATGGAAACATGATAAAAAAAATTGATTTTGAAATACTGGCATATTTTAATATTTTAAGGTTCTCTGAATTTGTTTTCGCCATTTTAAAAACTATTCCATACACCGGGTGTTCTAAAAAGGACTGATTGATTTAAAAATTCAATAACTTGCAAACGGTGACAGATATTTAATTATTCTTGAAGGAGGGTTATGCAAAAGGTCAACAATTTTTTTTACAGTGATTTTCGATTTCAGTTCGAATTACAAACAATAGATGGCGCTGTAAGCAATAGGAGCTAAATACAGGCTCGATTTTTTGGCCTTTCTATTCTTCCATGCGGAAAAAGGAGACTAAAATGTTTGAGTGGTCCGGAAGTACCAATAAACTCGCTTGAATTTAGCGTCTATTGATCGCAGCGCCATCTATTGTTTGTAATTCGAACTAAAATCGAAAATCACAGTAAAAAAAAAACTTTTGACCTCATGCATAACCCTCCTGCAAGAATTTTTTAAATATCTGTCACCGTTTGCAAGTTATTGAATTTTAACATCCATCAGTCTTTTTTAGGGCACCCGGTATATGCACGTGTGTATATGCGTGTATATTAGAATTTCAACAACGGTTTAGGTCCCTAGAGCTCATTCTTAGTGAAAAATGTGTAACAAGATTTTACTGCCACATACGAACAAACAGAATTGTAAGTTAAAAGAAAGCATGTAAAAATAGCATATTTGCGCAATATTCGTGTACTGAAGGAAAAAAAAATATGTTGACAAGTTTTAGTACCTACGGAGTTTAATTTTGAAATTAATTTTTCTAAACAAACATTCTTAAAATCCCGGACAACGCCGGGTAATTCAGCCAGTATGAATATAAAAATAAAGGTTTATCACAAAATACATTCTGCTGGGGCAAAACATTCCCACTAAAAGGAAATTTATAAAGTTTATTTGGATCAAATAAAGTTTATTTTATTTTAAAATTAAAATTTAATTTACCTTTTTTTGATAAAATTTTAAATATCCTTCATGCATGTAATTTTTTCATCTATCAACTCTTGAAATAATAGAAATAATAATAATAAGCATTTTTTTGCAGCATCAATGTAAAGTTGCAGTAAAATAAATTAGCCCTCTAATATCATGTGCAAAGCTAATAAAGAGAAAGTAGCAGGATTACTACAGCTGCCGATTTATTGCCTTTGCGAGGACACCTTCTTCTGGTTATAATAATAGTTGAAAAATACTTGTATATATGAACACAATTAATCAATCTAAAAATACTATAGGCAATTCAGAAAGAAGATAGTTTCATATTGAGGCTTAAAAAAGGAGTACACATGCCTATATCAATTTATACATGAATACGAAAAAGAGCGGTTTAAAAAAAGAAAAAAAAAAACACGAAGGAAAAAAAAAATATTGAAATAAAAATATAAATCTGGAAAAAATACTGAAAGTTATTCTGCCAAATGTTTGAGATACAATGCCAAATAACATCCTCATGACGAACGAGGGTTCTAAATCGCATATTGCTTTCCCACTGTGCTATGACAAATAAGTTGGAACCCGTTGTCAAAAGTCTGTTACTGAAAGAAGATAATTGATGGGACGAAAACATATCCCCAGTATGGGTCACGTAAAAAAAAAAGAAAGAAAAGAAAAATAAAATAAAACCAGAAATATATGTATGCATAAGTTTCACAAGATACGACAACAGGGAAATGCCATCGAAATAATTGATTCTTGAAAAATGTATTTGAAAAAAAGGCAAACTATCTAACTAAACAGAGATGCAACCATGACATTAAATTTTTTCCTTTTCCTTTTTTCTTGCTTATGATATTTAAAAGGTTTTAAAACGATTTTTCCGTATAAAAATAGCAATTTTTGATTTTTCCATAGCCAATCTTCATATGATGTGAAGTAACTAGTTGCTTTGGTAGAGCACCCTGTGCCTGTTTGCCACATGACTTCATCTTGAGTCAATCGTCGGCAAAGCAGAAGTAAAAAGAAAAAGATCTATCCCTCGTTACATGAATAATTATTCAAATTTTCACTTCCATACATTTAAAAATAAATAAATAATCTCGAAAATTTACCTAATTAAACGTATTGGTAAACAACTTTTATTTTAAAATAAGAAAAGTATTCATCATAAAATTTATAAAGTTTAAAACTAAATGATGAATCAGTGTTGAAGTAAAATCTTTTCTGTCAGTGTGTGTGTGTAATCTAAAAATGGGGGATGGGGGAAGCGCACTGTGGAATTTCACCGAATTTTTCCTTCTGATCTATTAATATAATAGAAAACTCAATCTTCCGGGGGAGGGGGAACTTTTGGTTTATCGTGTTTTGTTGGCTAAACTATGTCAGAATTCTGACAGTAAAAAGCAAAACAATAATAGTTCTATGTTTAGCCAATATGGTTTTTATTAACATTACATAAAAACTGCTTTAAATGTAATGTCAATATCACAAAAATAACGTAGAGTTTAATACAAAAAATTTCAATAATACTGATGTTTCGTTGGCAATATTTCTATTATAACAAATTTTATTCTGTATTGGAAGTATATTAGTAGACCTGTTGGCTAGAAAATATAAATACTGCAATAATGTGCTATATTGCACGAAATCGTCAAATAGTTCTTGAGATAGAGCAGCCACAAGATTTGCGTCACACACAGACTAACAGACATTTAAACGTTTCTCAAAAATAGTCAAATAGCGTTCATTGCATCTCAAAACGTGTAAATTGATTAAAGAAAGGAAAATGGAAAATTTTCGCTAGACCAATACTTTCTTCTTGTGCATATAGAAGAAATATCAAATCAAAGCCGTTGCACCACTAAAATATACAAAATTCACTAAAATATACAAAATATTTACAAAATCTTCATTTTTTCGATCAAATTCGATCAGGCATAAAATGTTCTAAATGTTGAAATTTGTATTAAAGAACCAATAGGAAGAAAAGAAAAGAATGCCCCCCCCCCCCCACCCATATGCCCAACCTTCCCAACCAAATCTTTGTGTGCAGCCTTGCTGTTTACTGAAGTCGAAAGAAACAAAAACAAAAAATCATGCATCATTCATATATTATGAATCACTTTCCTAATAGAATATTATTAAGAAATTTTATATTTTTATGTTAATTAAATGAGATATCTAAATAAACAATTTAAATAAAATGCACGATTTTTCTCCAAAGATCACAATGTAACGAAATTTTTTTTATATGTGCCTGTAAACAAACTATATATGCTGTTGCTGCACACTTCATTTTCTATAAAGAACATTCTGTAGTGAAAATCATTAACATATAAAAATTACAAGTCACTTTGAGTACATCTACATGCCACGGCCAGATGGCCAGATAGATAAACTGAATTCATAAACGCACTTTTCAACTATTTTATAAAGTGTTAATGAAAAATATTTTCCTGTTTAAGAATAATAATATTAAATGAAAAATTTCTTCTACGTTAACACAGAACATATGACAATTTCTTATACGTTTGAAGATGCACAGCTTAATTTCTCTTGCATACTTATATCCGACTATATATAAATTGAAGCTCAGGTATATTAGTTCAAACGTAATCTAAAATAATACATAAAATAAGAATAAAAAATAAGCCAGAACTAGTAACATAAGACAAAGTAGGACCAGAACTAGTAACATAAGACAAAGTAGGAAAGTAGGAAAACACTATTGGGCCAATATTAAATAATTTAGCTATTTCTTGCCCAAAACTGATAATTGGTACAGTGGTAACTTGAACATGAAATATTGCTACAATATTTCATACAAATAGCATTTACAAATTACTAATATTGTAACAATATTGGTTAAAAATATTTCGTCATTTCATTGCCAATATTTCTACTGCAAACCAACGTTTAAGCAATATAGGTATCGCTTTCAAGTATACCCAATAAATGCAATATTGACACAATATTGTACCCAAATGCAACCAATATTTGGGAGTTTCAAGTAGTTACAGAAAAAATTTATCTCAAGTATTTCTAGAAAAATTCGAAGTATGTAAAAATGAATGAACTGAAAGTACTGATTTGTACTGAAAGTACAATTAATTTAAAAAAATAACTTAGAAAATGTTGCTT
Organism: Maratus speciosus; assembly: GCA_963932465.1. Taxonomy (NCBI): domain Eukaryota; kingdom Metazoa; phylum Arthropoda; class Arachnida; order Araneae; family Salticidae; genus Maratus; species Maratus speciosus. The sequence continues at coordinate 517,827,011 of OZ010789.1, read as the reverse complement.
CAAGAAATCATAAATTATTCTCGTTCGACAGAGTAAGGTGAAACTAAGTATGTTGCAGCTTTCACAAAACTTTTTTCTATATCATTCTAATACATAATGTATTAGAATGATATAGAAAAAAACTTTTGTAATATAATTTATATAGCAAAATATTTAATATTTAAATATTAATTTATTTTATATAAAAATATTTAAATAGCAAACTCACACGGAAGCAATTATGAATATGAAATATAATGCCTTGTTTGAATTTAGCACAGAATTACAGTGATCAGTGAATAATAATACTGTAGAGCCCATATTATTAGAGTTAATATGGACCAAGCTCATCTCGGATAAGCAAAAAACTCGGATAAACCGGATTTACACAAATCGTCACCGACTAGGAGATTAAATATAAATTTTCACTTAATTCATTAATTTTTATGGTACTAGTAACATTTCCTTGATGTGCAGTTCCGTTACTTTTAAGAAAAACCGTGAATGAAATTGTTTATTTGAAAAAGCCCTTGATACTTTTTTGTTTGTTGAATGTCAATTTTGCTGCATTTGTTTTTTCTACTGCATAGCTATTAATTTCTAAGATTTTCCTTTACCACTAAAACTTACCAGTAAAATTTGTCTAATTCAATCGCCGAAATCTAACAATTGTCAACGATTAAATATCGCAAAATTTTTATTAAATTTTTGAGGTAACAAAATCGTACAAATTGGAAGCTATATTATTCAAAAAGTGCCATGAAAATTGCACGTGTAGCCTCTTCAATCTGCGCAAAGTAATAAATAGTTTTTTTTTTTCAATCGAACTTATTCCTTTGGAATGGATCATTTTCTTCTGATGGACTGATCGCTTTCATTATTATGAAACAGCCATTATAAATGAAGTGTTAGATGAAGATGAAAGAGCAGCTGTAAAAAGTTAGAACCCTGATTTTCTGTGAGAATGAAAAAAAAAAGAGGGTCATATAGACTCATGGCTTCCTTTATTATGAAACAGCTATTATAAATGAAGTATTTGAAGATAAAAGAGCAGTCGTAAAAAGTTAGAACTCTGATTTTCTTGTCAGAATGTAGAAAGAAAATGGCCATAATTAAAAAAAATATATAATAATATAATGGCTGTTTCATAATAATGGAAGACATCAGTCCACCAGAAGAAAATAATTCGGTTAAAGCGGAAACTTGGTTAAGCGGGACTCGGATAACGGGACTCTACTGTAGTAAAAATTACGCTCGCTAAATTGCATCTATCGGTTGTGTACAAGATTAGGAATCTTTCCCAAAGCACAGGATAAAAGTACCTCCTGATGATTGATGAAAGCCAAAATTGAATCAGCATATATTTATGTCAAGCTCTAACAGAATATATGAAGTTTGACGAAATTTAACGAAGCATGATTTGAAGTTTTGTGATATTCCGTGCGCTAGTTCTTGAAATATAGTTAACCCAGAAATTGTAAAAAATGCAGCATAATAGCTACCTGTGGGCCGATATACAACAAAACCTAATCAGCACCAATTTATGTCAAGGTCTAAATGAATCTGAAGTTAATTCCATAATTAAGCTCGTGAGTTAGAACGCCCACAAAATTTGTGTCACACACAGACAGACTCACGTTCAGTCATTTTCTAAATACAGTCAAATCCTGTTCAAGACTTTCTAAAATGTATAAATCCAGAAGTCGAAAATTTTTGACGACTCGAATCTAATATTTTCTTTTTGCTTATAGAAAAAAGTAACAAATGAGAGGGAAACAACAGCAACACGTGTGCTTTTCAATCTGAAAACGAAGCTTCTATACACGAAATCTTGAAAAAATTGCATTGTAAATATATCATTTTTACTTTAATTTTAGTTTTTGTACATTTTATTTGCAGTTATTTATACGCTCGAAGAAATACAACTGTCTATTGTTTCATTTTATTCCTGATTGCATATAAACTGAAGTTTCAAAACATCACTTCAAGTGCCATCTTAAAAAAATGACTAAAGTAAGGGATGAAAAATGACTAAGACTATTAACGTAAGACAACAGTGGATGTATGAGCGCAGCTTAAAGCATGGTGGGCAGACGTTTCAAGAGTCACCATTGAGAATGACAGGGGACAGCGAAGCAAATAGATCTTTCAACAAATGAAGATAAACAAGCCGGAGACTGCTGTCAAAGTATGCAGGATCCAAAGAGTTATTGATAATGTAGAGTAAATGAAGTATATAATGAATGGAAATATTTTCATGTTTTTCGATCATTTTCTTTCTTGGACATCAATGATAGAGCACAAGTTCAAACAGAGGTATTCAGAGATAGAGTATAGATAACATGGAAATTGTATTGCGGCGATCATTAATATAAAAGTTCGTGTTTGGAGAGACTATGACATTTTTTCAGTGCATTGTTAAGGGATTTTTTCACATCACTTTTGTCGGAAAAATTAGCATAAAAAATTTAAAAGAAAAAACTCTGATTATCTTTAAAAAAAAATGACACGATACAAATTATGTCCTTCATTTTTAAATGTGATAAAATAACTTCTGTGTAGAATATTAAAATGTTGAGTGCTAAAAGATACAATTCAGAATAAAAAAAGTAGATTTTATAGACAGGTATAATAAATTCAATCATCCTCTTTCTGGATATTAACGTTAGAGAACAATGAAAGAGATGAAGCGACGCAGATAATAGATAACATGAAATTTGTAAACTGGATAATTAATATAAAAAGTCATACTAGGAGAGAACATTACATTGTCTCTTTACATTGCTAAGAGATTAACTAGTTTCGTGAGAAAAATTAGCATAAAAAATGTCTTTTTAAAGGTCTTAACTCCATAATGACAAGCTATAAATTAAATCCTCCATTTTTAAATATGACAGAAAAACATTTCTGTATAGAATATCAAAACCGAATTTGAGTGCTGAAAAGTACATTTTGAATGAAATAGATTCTAAAAATAGGAAAAAATCGTAATCCATTTGAATATTAATGCTAAAAAATAAAATTAAGGCGATAAAGAGACATAGCTTATAGATAACATGAAAAATTATCATATATAATTAATATGACAGCTCGTATTCCAAGAAAAAATAACACTGTTTCTATATATTAATAAGAGTATAGTTAAGATAAAAGTTAGTTTAGTGTTATTAATGACCGTAAAAATGATGCGGTATACATTATAAATTTTGTGTAGTATGATATGAAAAAAAAAAAAAAAAATGTTTTGGACATTAAAACTCATTTTTATAAAAGAAGCATTTTAAGATAAATTCTGAAATTTTGTTGATAATTATAAAAATAATAGTTATCAGCATTGATTGAACTGCATTAACTATCTTATATTTTCTTAAGTTTCATTTTATAAAAGATTATTATCACGCGTGAAAGAGTAGAAGCAAATATAAAGTAAAATATTTTCTAGTAAAGTGTTGGAAAAATGAAAATATACGAGGTCTATCTGATAAGTATCCGACCTTTATTTTTTCCGCCCGAATTAGGGATTCTATAGCGGCGCCACTGTGCACATTGAAAGAAGACACCCTAATGTACATGCTTGAATTTTTCCCCGTTCCAGTGACCAGTCGTTGCTTGCTGGCTGCCGAGTGAGGTGCGGCTGGTCGGATTTTGATTTCTCTCAAGATGATTGAACGAGTTGAGCAATGGTAATGCATCAAATTTTATCAAAGCACTAGAAAGGTAGCCCGTCAAAAATGACGGACATTTAGATATAAAGATATATACAACTCATGTGCAAGAATATGAGTTTTCTCGCTTGTTCCACAGTGATAGATGAAAATAACACATTTTAAGAACGAAACACGTTTATAAAAAACTGTGTACAGTAGAAGACCACTAATCTGCACAGTTTGGTTCCAAGTGTTATGCAGATTTGAGGCTTTTTGCGGTCATGTCTATTCAATCTTTGTTTACATTTTTTTTAAATTCATATATTGGACAATTTAGATTGTTGAGCCTTAAAAATAAATAAATAACACACTTGAAGTAAGGTTAAAAACTATTAAATTATCGTATACGATTTCATGAAATGGTATTATATATAGTATTATATGTGTGTGCTTCACGATCTTGGTTACGACGTTAGCGAAATTGGCTGCAACTTGTCATAATCCTAATAGTGTGGACCGCTATAACAAAAAAGTAACCAGTTTTTAGCAAAATTTCTGATATAAAGTAGCTTTCAAAAACTTGTGTAAAATTCCAGGCCGTTCTCGTGTTATGTCAGTCCTAGGAATAATATTTCTAACACTGAAGATTTTCCATGTATATATGGAATTTAGAAAAGCTTCTCCAAAAGAAAGGTCCTGAAATGACATTGTAATTCCTCTAACTTCAAAGTTTAATCGGGCCCTGATGTTGAGTACTGAAATCTAATAAATACAGTTATTTTGAATATTACAACAGAATTAAACAGTTAAACTTATTTAACTTAAACCCGCTGTTACTTCCCGATGTTATTTTTTAGTATTAAGAAAGAAAATTATTTAAAATTTTCAAATCATGCTTTTATGATTTTTTTCCGTCTTTAATAACTAAATAATGAAAAAATAGGCTTTTGTTCTGAGCTCATAAATATGACAATAAAATAATGTAACTAACAGACATTGCAAAATTAAATCTTTGTGATTACAAACCATAAACAAACGATACCGCCACCATTTTACCTACTATGACATCATTAGAATATTGCCCATTGATTGTTGGAGAACTTACTTTGTGAATGATTACCTCAATGATTTAATATTTTTGACCTTTCACGATGAATGAATCACTTGTGTTTGTTTAGGTTTATGGAATGAGATATTAAGCTGTGAAACTAATTTCAATTGAAGTTATCCAAGGATATATGTATTTTTAATCGAGATTAAAAACAATGATTTGATCTCGAAATAAAAAGTTTTAGTTTGTATAATTTGTTATTTCTGTTAATTATTTATTTAAGTACTTTTCCATTATAGCGCATTTTTAAAAAAAGCTTGGCGCGATTCGGGCATCAGAAAGTGAGATATGCTGAGAAAATATATAAATAGCTATGAAAACAAATCTAATGAACTTTTATCTTTGTTTATATATGCACTTATATGCATAAAAAAATCGTTTCTAAATATACATAATTTTTTTATATACAAATTATGGCACAGATTTCAGATATGAACCGGGATACCTAACTGGCGCCAAAATGGTGTTATTTTGCCTGCTATGGTAACCCGGCTATTGTTTTTTATTTATTAATAAATTGTTTATTTACTTTTATTTTCTGTTTTTTAATTATATAAACTGCTTTGTTCTATAGTTATTATTCAAATTTTATTTATTTATAGTTATTTCCTTTTCAAAATGATAGCAAATAATTGAAAAATATAAGTAACTGGTATTCGAAAGCGAGATTTCTGCCAAATTGGCGTCTTAGAAAAATCATGCCAACCCCCATGCGTATATGACATCTGTGCAAAAATTACTTCTGTTTCTTTATAAAAATGGGTAAATAGCTTTTTTATATTAAATTCTCGACACAGATGTCATATACGCCCATATTGGCACGATTTTTTTTTTTTGACGCCCATGTCATATACGCACCGGGTATTTAACTGGCGCCAAAGTGTCGTTATTTTGCTTGTAATGGTAACCCGAATGCTGTTTATGCTGTTGATGTTTTTGCCAAATTGGCGTCGGAAAAAAATCGCGCCAATATGGGGCGTATATGACATCTGTGCCAAATTGTATACATATGGAAAAAAGTGCTTGTGAGTATGAAGCAGTAAATAGGTTGCCAGAAAATACGTTGGCAAACTTCTTTCTCGCCAAGAAACTTTTCTCCGAAGTATTGTACATAAGCAATGATTGCTAGAAATGCATTTTTAATTATGATATGCGCTTTTATGTTTCACTACATTTATGCATACTATACTGTGTGTATAAATGCTACAGTTCATATGCAGGGCTACACAAAAGAATTCGTAAGGGTTACTGAGTATGAGAGTAAATTGCTTAAAGGTGGTTTTTAAAGGAGTTATGCATTTTTACGCTGAACTGCATTTAGTTTCCTAAGAAATGTTTGTAGAATATAGATAAAATGATATACAGGGTCACGCAAAGAATTGGATACATAACCGTCTATGGATGATAATATCTGGAAATGTGATTTCAGTAGTTTTAAGAGTAGTTTAAATTAAATTTTAGCTAAAAAGTGGCATGTAATAACGGTACTATTGGCTATGGACGGTAACTGCTGAAATCAATTTTTAATTTTTTTTATGCGTTTTCTAAAATGTTTACTTTGTTATCTTGGTACTTCTTAGTTATCCCGTCGACCAAATTACTGTCGCCAAATTGTAAGATTAATTGTCAATAATAGTTGCCATTAATTAATTAATTAAATGCCAATAATGGCCAATAAAACCATTAATTCGACGTTTTATTTGTATTTTTATTAATGTTTTACTATTGATTTGGTGATTTATATAACTTGGCGAAATTGGTCGGCGGGATATCTAAGAAGTAACGTTTTCTTATTTACCTTATTTACCTAAATAACGAAGTTTTGTTAAAGCATTTAGGATGTGTTGGAAAGTGTTTCATATTCTATGCTTAACGCATGATTATTCTTTCTTCTTTATTCTTATTTTGCATTTATTTTATTCTTAATTTTTTAGTCTTTTACTGCTTTATAGAAACTGTGGCACAGTTGCCATATACGTTATCATATATTGGCGCGATTTTTTTTCCGACGCCAATTTGGCGAAAACATCAACAGCATAAACAACAACATCCGGATAACATATCAAGCAAAATTACGGCACTTTGACGCCAGTTAAGTACCCGTTGTGTATATGACATTGGCGTCAGAAAAATATCGCGCCAATATGGGCGCGTATATGACATCTGTGCCGAAACTTTGATATTTAATGTTTAAACTCTTCGCTCCACTCCTCTTGCATATAGTACACACTATAACACGTATAGTGCAAAATAATAGACAGTTTGGTACTTTTCCACTGTAGGGGCTTTGGCATATTTTTAAAAAAAGCTTGGTGTAACTTGGGCATCAGAAAGTGAGATTTGGGTACTTTTCCGTTATGCGGACACCACTGTCGCCAAGTGTAATAGTTGGCGCAAAATCGTGAATTGAAGCATTTGAAAAATAAAAGAAAAACCGTTGTCGATACTAAAATGAGCATTTAAAAAATATAACATTTGAAAATTCCAGACTTTTACGAACTATTTCATCAAATCACAAATATATACTTAAAATAAGTGAACAAATAACTGCTATAAAATAAAGCAATAAAATAAAACTCATATTAAACTGCTAGCATAAAATCACAAATATCTTTTAGCATTTTGAAATAATTGGCGCATTAGCATACATTTTGGCATGGTGTCCGTATAACGGAAAAATATCGAGATTTGTTGTCAAATCATATAAACAGCTATGAAAACAAATTTGATGAGCGTTTTTGTTTGTTTTATATGTATATTATTGATGTTTTTATGTACAAATTACATCTGTTTCTGTATAAAATTAGAGAAACGGCTTTTTTATGTTAAATAAATCGTATAAATATCGAAAAAAATGCGTGTATATATAAAAGGAAACAGTGAATAGGTTCCCGGAAAATATGTTACCAAATTTCCTTTTTCGCCAAGGCACCTATACTGGAAAAGTACTTAAAGCATATTAAAATCGCGCAGTTAGGAGCTCACACAGTACACCGTTGTTTATTGGCGGTTATTTTATTAGTAGCATCGGGAGGAAGATGTAAAGATGTACTTTAAATTCTCACCCATAGATTTCGAAAAAATATCTTAAAAGAGTGGAGTTTAAATTAAATTTCGGTGACCTCATTATGAAAGATTAATGGTTTTAAATGGGAATTTCACCAAATTAGCCAGCTATCGCCAGGTTGGCTAACATTTGGCGCTACTGTGGTAACCCTGCATTAATACTTTTCAACAATTACTCATTTCAATGAGGTGGTCCTACCGGAATAGTGAAGGACACACAGAGACTTGGATTTTATATAAATAGATAATGGTTTAAAATGGGAATTTCACCAAATTAGCCAGCTATCGCCAGGTTGGCTAACATTTGGCGCTACTGTGGTAACCCTGCATTAATACTTTTCAACAATTACTCATTTCAATGAGGCGGTCCTACCGGAATAGTGAGGGACACACAGAGACTTTGATTTTATATAAATAGATGGTGATTCTCAAAGCGAAACAATTCGTAAGTTTTATCAGGTGTCGTAAGATTCATACAGGATCCAACTCATTCATCGCATCTGATTCAAACTTTCTTGGCAAAACATGTAACTCCAGTAATTCGCCAACTTCCGTACTCTTCAGACATGGATCATTAAGATTTCTGTTTTTTTCCAAAATTGAAGGTGCCATTGAAATAACTCAGATTAGAGATGAAATATGCAGAATGCGGAGGTGAACACTGTGGAATATTTCACAACTCTCTTGTGCGGGCCTCTTTCGACCAGACGAAAGGCGCCAAGTCACGTGATCTGCTAGATAATTGATATTAAAAACATTTTTTCTTTCTTGTTCTTTAGTTGTAGTAGTAGAATGTGAAATTCAATAGCAGCTTGCACGTTGTAGTTTTATTTCTTGATCTTCCAAAAGTGGAAGAAAATATGTTCCTGATAATAAAAATATTAGCTTGGGTTCCCAGAGAGAAAGAAGTGATTTTCAAGTATTAATCAAATATTTCTTTGTAAATATGATGTATAAATGTAAGTTATGTATATAGACGGAATATCAATAATAATCTACAAAAGGTTCTCTTGCTGGTGATTATTCTTAAATGACAAACACAAAAGTAGAACATTTTGATATTATTTTTCTTCAGAATATAATGCGTGAAAGTAACTGCTTTTAATCTGAAATTATATATGGAATCTTGGCTTCTTAAAATTTGCTCTCCCACTATTTCTTATTAATTGTAATATAACGTGAAAATTCGTGGACGACCTGAATATCTTCATTCACCATTCCAAAAAAAGCCTCCCAGAAGTATTTTCGACAACGGAGGAAACAGTGGGTTAAGTGTGTGGAGGGGATTAGGGTACCAATCCCATCAGGTAGCATATTTTTTTTTCGGCCAAAAGTCGGATACTTTTCAGACAGGCCACGTATATTACAAGCGATTTCGAATCCAAATCAACACATTTCACAAGTAAACAGATAAACAAAGATACGTTCTATCTCTTTCTTTTCTTTTTAACACCAACATAATAATGATTGGCTATGAATTACAAAATCGAAAAGGAAATCTCTCGCAGAAGTTTCGTGTAAAAAAAGGGGGGGAAAATAATCAGCATATTGTAAAAAAAAAAAAAAAAAAAAAAAAAAAAAAAAAAAACGGACTGCTCCATTCTCTTCTGTTTATTTATTTTAACGGCAGAATGATGATATTTCACAATTAAATATAAAATATATTTGTAAATTTACAAATATTTTATTTTTTATTTTAGAATCTGAAAAGTTACATATAAGATAGAAGGTGACTGAAAATTTATAATGTAAAAAAATATAATTTTTCACAGTTATGAAAAAATCCTTTCCCCCGAAAATAATTATTAAAGCATGAGATATTTTCATTTTTAAAATAACATCCCTGTAAAGGTGAAAATTATTTCCAATGAACAATTTTATCTTCGTCGTTATCTTATTAAAGATGAATCGAATCTTCAAATTAGGAATATCTTTTCTCACTTATTTAAAGTAATTTAGTATCTTTTTTTGCGTTTCTGCGAAGGGTTCTTTCTGACTTGCAATTGGCAGTCAATTGCTCCTTTCACACTCATTTAAACAATTTCTGTTTTTTTTTTTTTTTTTTGCGTTCTCTACAAATTTCTCGTTTCAATTTCAATATTTTTACATGTTAATTTTTGCTTAAGATATATAAGGCCGAAGTATAATGTGTGAGTTTTGTATTTCGTTTGGTTTTAGTTTCATTCTGAAGACATTCAATTTTGCAGATGTCCTATGAAAAAATAATTATTTAAAAATATTAAAACGCAAACAAGAGATTTGTAAAGAACACCTTTATTGACTTATCACTAACTTGCGAATATTGTCGTGTGATTGGAGTAAACTCTCTTAACTGAATTCATTTTTAGATGCGTTCGTAATTATATAAATACGTAGCACCTATACTTGTCGTCTGTTCTGTCCGTCTATCCGCATATAGTAGCGAAAAAGTTACCCAACTGAATGGTTTAAAATTTAATGTATATAATCATTGAAGAATTTTGTCCATTCATTTCAAATTTTAAAAAAATCAACTCAAAACTTAAAAAGATATTAATAAAAGTTTTTTTCCTTCTATTAAATCCTATCACACGTAATTTACTCAATGACACCCCATGATAGGCAATGATTCTGGGTTGCCATGGTGATTATGTCCTATTTAAGATGGAATCATATTATTTCCATATTACTGAATGTAATATATACAGGGTGTCCATAATTAAACGACCCTACTTTAAACTTGTCTACAGATGAAACTATTGGTCAGAAAATTGTAAAATTTTGTGACGGACATAATAAAGGAAAAGAAATTTGAGCAAAAAGAAAAAAAATAGTTCAAAATTTCGCCACCAGGGGGCTTTTTTTAACAAATTACACATTTTTAAAATTTTCTACGCTTTATTTTTCTCAGATTAAATAAGAAAAACACGGGGGCGCCCCCTGAAAAAAATAAAGCGTAAAAACTTTTACAAATTATTGGTGTTCGAACTGAACAGATCGTACAAACTCTGAAAAAAAAAATCCGACTGCAACAGCCGCCATTTTTTTCACAAAGCTCAGACCTATTATTCAGTTGGCAGTGGCTAAATATGCAATTTATTAGAAAACGTCCTCTAGTGGCGAAATTTTTAACTAATTTTTTTTTCGCTCAAATATATTCCCATTCTTTCATTATGTCCGAAACAAAATTTCACAACTTTTTGACCAATAGTTTCGTATTTATACAACTTTAAAGTAGGGTCGTTTAATTATATGGACAACCTGTATAATGTAATAAATTTTGTATTCATGCCTTTTTGTACAAGAGTGCAACAGCTATTGCACCAAGATGTGAATATTTGAAATTATTTATCAATCGCTATAATTTGGCTATTCAGTATTTTAAAAGAACAACAACAAAAAAAAATTATAAAAGTAAACAGGAGCAGTACACGTGCTTTTAGAGAGGGCAGCAGACTTTTCAAGGACACTACGAGTATAACAATACATCGGAAGTTAATCTGTCAGCCAGCAATAAGACGCAAGTGGAATTTATCTGGTGGCTAGCAAAAATGATAAAGTCTGGACGCTCTTAGATGACGACAGCCGAAATGAATGTGAGATTCTAAAGAGACACAAGAGAAGAAAATGATACATAGGAAAAACCACAGACACTTTTTTAAACAATGCGTTTCATCAGCTTTGATAGAAGAAAAGATAAGAGTGAAACTAAAATAACGAAAGCAGTAACGTTTGGCAAAGAGATCTGTTAAATCCTTCATTTGTTATTTTCATTTGATGATTCAAGAAAATGCTTTTAAAAAAAATCTTAATTTTGGTAAAACTAGAAACCGACAACGTTTCGTTATTATTATCATTATTATTATCCGGCGATTCAACTCTGATTACCCGGGTTAGTAAACATGTTTCCCGGTGTACTGAGCATGAATAAAAATTGTTTTTATTTGAAAACTCTTACAGATTTCCCACTTTTAATGTATACAGAGTGTCTGCCATTTTATAAGAAATTTGTAATAGATTTTTCCCCCTTAGTTCAACGCTTAAAAATATTTAAAATTCTGCGATCAAATGAGACAATTAAAAATTATGCCATTCAAATATTAACTATAAAATGTCTAAAACTGAAATAGTGGTGCCATACTCCTTGGAAATACTGGAAATACTACTAAGGAGTGTTATGTATATTGTTTTAGATTGCAGACCAACTACATCAAAACGAATTTTCCTTTAAACGTCTTGATTATATATTTAAATAATAAAATTTTGAAGAATTTTAAAAGTTGCACATGTAAATGAAAAAGGCAGAGTTCGTTTACAATATTTTTTCAATATCGTTTACAATTTGCATATAATAGGGGAGACTAGGGAGGGTTGACCCACTTTTTACAAAATGATCTTTTGTTTTTTAAATATTGAACGTGGAATAAAGTTTTATATATCATTTTATTCGTTATACAAACAGTCATTAAAATAAAATTGCTACATAAGTGTAATATATAAGAAATTTGAAAAATGATTGATCTTAATCATGAGAAAATAATGGGTCAAGGCATATATGAGAGGGTTGACCCAAAGCGATATAGGTAAGCGTCTTATCTTAAATGGGAGAGGTAACCGCAAGATTAAAGGCGAGGTCACATCAATCAAGTTCGCACGCCACGTAGCGGACGGAGTGAACAACAGAAAGATGCCTAACTGTTTTCTTCTTTATGGATAATCTATTAATTGCACATCTATGAAATAACTGCGCAAGCGCCAACATCGTGTTTTCATTTGTTTGTAGCATTTATATTCTGACAGTAATAGAATGTTCTATTAATTTTTATTCGTGTTTTTTGACTTATTTATCATAGTTAATTATTTAAATAAACGCAGTTCTTTTTTAGAACTAATATTATTTGTTAAAATGGCAAAATGTTGGCAATCGAATAACTCTAGTTTTCGAAATTGTAAGAAAATTCTTTTTCTTATAGAATTCATATGTCCTTTTCCAAAGAGCAAAACAAGTTAGTTACGTATTTTAACTTTAATTTATTAAAAAAATATATATATATATTATTTGATATATATTATAAAATGTTGTTGATTTAAATACGCTCGATTTTAATTATTTTCTTTTAATAAAATGAAAAATGACGCATAAAAATTAGTAAGTAGTTAATGTGTAAAGATTGAATTTTGTAGTCTTATTTTGTACTCAATTCTTGATGTGCTAAAGTTATAAAAAGTGATATCCACGGTTCTATTCCAGATGAAAATAGAATGTTTATCAAGGTTTAGAATATGTATAGAATTTAATAATAAATAAAATATTCAATTTTAAGTTCTTTTCTTCGTTTATCAAGCGCAGACGATACATCGAAAACTTATTTCAATATTCTTTTGACCGTATTGTATTCATGTTATTTAAATTACAAATAGTTCATTTATTTAATTTAAAATTAATTTTATTTTATATTCAGAATCACTTTAATTTAAAATGCATGCATTAAATGTTGTACTATTAAACGAGCAAGTATTGTTAATTTAGTATTTGTTTAAATATTTTGAGAGTCCAGACAATAACTGCAAAAATTTTCCTAAAATCGCCAGATTAGATTTTTTTCTTTTTTTTTTTTTCTTGAAGCAGACAAAGCCATTTAAAGAATCCCAGTTAAAAATTCTATTACGAATTTCAGATTGTTACTTACTCACAGAAGATGAATCTTGTTTGCCAGATATATTGCAAAATATTTTTGTTACAGCTTGTTTTGATAAAAATATGTGTATTTAAAAAAAAAAGCCGCAATGTCATTATAGTGGCTAAAGGCAGTAATGCTTTCGTAGCATTAGTGCTTTTCTCCCGAAATTAAAATGATATTGCGATTATTTTTTTTTTTAAATGTGCATAATTTTATCAAAACAAACTGTAATAAAAATATTTTGCAATAAAACTGGGAAACAAGATTCATCTTCCATAAGTGAGTAAAGAATCAGAAAATATGCGCAAGAGATGCGCAGATAGTAGATATTCTGTCATATATGACGTGTCATATATGAGAAAAGATTTGTTTTAAACAGGATTTTGTATGAGCAGGTATAATTGTACAGCAGAGAAAATGAAATTTTAACTTTTAAGACAGTATTCCGTTAGACGCAGGTTCCGTTTTCACAGTGTTTCATGTATTATTATGTCCAGATTTAGGAGCTTCTGTCCCGTTTGTTTTGTCTCCTTGTCCTACTTTTTGTGACACTCGACCTGACAACTCTAGTTGTCACATAGTTTGACTTCATCTCATTGTATTCATCGTGGTGAAATTTGTCTATATACCTTTCTAATGTTTTTCGATCAATGCTATGTTCTTTTGCAGCCGCATGAGCACTTAACTTATCATCTTTTAGCATCTTTTAATCATTTCATTGGCAAAGTACTTTTAGTACTAAACTGTTGAAATTAATGATTGCCACCGGAATTTACGAAGAAATTTATTTGGAAATAAGAAAAAGGCTATATTTCACATACATATTTAATGGAAAAGATTTTAGCAATATTCTGGTTCCATTGTGGCGTTTGGGAATTAAAATTAAGTGGTTTCATAAATATACCACTGCCTATGAAAGGGTTAAGACTGCTGCTTTCATACTTTCTAGTCCTTTTTACTCTTTGCCACTGTTTCTATTTACCTACTGGAACTAATATTTAAATGGGAAAAAGTTCCTATCAACTTTCCCATTTATATTTCATTAATTTTTTTCTTGCAATGGATATTTTAACAATTTTTCACATCTTTCTTTAATCAGTTTTAAACATTTTCTTTTCCATCACCCCATTTTACTGTAGCTTTACAAAATAAATTTACAATCTTTTTTATATATAACCATTAACTTTTCATTGTGCTCAGTGCATAATAATAAGATTTCCAAAACAACTTAATAAAGGGAGCATTGAGCATATAGTCTACCCTCCCTCACATTCACTGGGTCAAGCCTCCCCACATAGCTCTTTTCTAAGAATAGCATATTGTTACGTTAAGCCTAACTTACTGTACAATATTTATGCCTGGAATGAAAGCTCGATATTTCTGCATTACTTAAAACCTACTTACTTAAATTTCTATGATATATTTTATCTGGAAAAAGTTTACAAAATATTTCTAAAAAACACCACTTTTAGGTTGAAAACGCTCATAATTGATTTTTTTCACACCTATTTCGATTATCTGTATGAAACAAAGACTGTTGTTTGAGTATTCCAGTAGCTTTGTTTGACACCTATTGATAAAACTCTGAAATTCTTTTAAATATGAAAACTGATGGGTGGGTTAAGCCTCCCCTATGGTCAACCCTCCCTAGTCTCCCCTACAGCATTATTTCAATTTTACGAAAGAAAACATTTTTCTTCTCAAGCTTTGGCAGTCAACTTCCAATTATGGTAGCATTGACATTTCCCCTTAATTTTGGAAAATAAAATCCTGAAATATAATATATATTTTTATTTAACCGGCTTAAAATGATTGCTTAACATATAGTTTTCGAATTAAACAAAAAAGAAAAATCATGCGACCAGCATAGAATATGTAACGCTTTCCAACACATTCATAACACTGTAACAAAACTTTGCAGTTTATGAAGGTGAAAGGTTATGTCTAAATAAACAATTTGCAAAACGTATAACGTATTTTAAAATCCCATTTCTACTATTACCACCAATAGTCGAAAAATATCAGATTTTTTTTTTTGTGCAACTCCGTATATGATCTATAGATTTGTATGTATACTACATAGTATGCTGAAAGTTAGTTCAGTTAAACGAATACAACAGTTGGAAATTTCCGTGAATAAACGGAGATGTATTTAAGAACTTTTGTACAGCCCTGTATAGGATCTAAAAAACTTGTACACACTAAGTAATATTAAAAAAATAGTTAAATTTAAAAACGCGTACCAAAACTTAAAACACACTTCCAGAAATTCTACTTCATAGGCTTTAATAGCTCGATTATTGTTCAATTTCTTCTGCAGCCAAATACTTTTCTGTGTCCCTGTAAATTAAGGATAAATTCTGTGCAGACCATATTATACATTAAGCACATCAGTCACATATATAAATTTCAGTATGCCTAAAATAGTGTAATGTCATTAAAATACACAGCTAATGATTTTTTTCCCATAGAAAGTATTGTAACAAAATTCTTTTCAGTATCTCTGTAAATGAACCATAAATGCTACACACTTCATTTTCAATACAGAGCATGTAATTGTGATACTGAATAACATCTGCGAATTTCATGGCAATCGGACTATATTTACGTGAGTTAGAGCCCGGACAGACGGCAGACAAACAGACAGACAGACAAACCTAATTTACAAACACTTTTCAACTTTATTGGAAAATGTTAAAAAATACACAAAATGAAATTTGAAGAACATTCGTAGCATTATTTCTGAACAATTAACGCCTTTTTAAATTAAACATTTTAATATGCCCCATGAATCCCCTTCTCTTTCATAAGAATTTTATTTCTGGCAAGGGAAAAAAACTAATGTATATTTTTATTTAACCAGCTCAAAAGAGTTTTCCAAAAATATGAAATCGATTTCGAAATACATAAATACAAGAAATGAAATTTGAAGAATTCTCGTAGCATCATTTCCGAACTATTCACGCCTTTTCAAATTCAGCATATTACTTTGCCTATAAATATGTTTCTTCTTGATAGGAACCTTATTGCTGAGGAAATAAAACACTCAATTAGTATAATTTTATTTAACCGGCTTAAAGAATATTTCTTAACAAAAATCGTTTCAAAATAAATAAGTACACAAAGTATAACTTGAAACACCCATAGCGTTGCTTCTGAAATTTTTAAAGTCTTCTCAAATTAAACACTTTACTCTCTCTGTATATCTGTTCTCCTTCTTAGGAATCTTAACGCTGGAAAAATAAATCCGCAATCAATATATATTTATATTTAAAAGGCTTCAAAAAGCCTTCTATACATATGAAATGGTTTTCGAAATAAATAAACACACAAAATGAAATTTGAAGAACGCTCGTAGCATTAATTCTAAACAATTCACGCCTTTTCTAATTAAACCTTTTAGTCTGCCTGTAAATCCATTTCTACTTCATAAGAATTTTATTACTGGGAAAAAAACCCAAACCAACTAATAAACATTTTTATTCAACAGGCTTAAAAAAAATTCTCAACATATGAAATCCTTTTCAAAATAAATAAACACACAAATGAAATTTGAAGAACGCTCTTAGCATTACTTCAGAACTAATCACTCTTCCACAAATTAAACATTTTATTCTGCCTGTAAATACATTTCTACTTTATAAGAATCTTATTACTTAAACAAGAAACCTCCTAACTAATATATACTTTTATTTAACAGGGTCCAAAAATATTTCTGAACATCTGAAATCATTTTCGAAATAAATAAATACACAAAAAGAAATTTTAAGAACGCTCGTTACGTTACTTCTGAACTAGTCATCCCTTTTCAAATTATACCCTTCACTCTGCCTGTAAATCCGTTTCTCCTTCATAGGAATCTTAATACTGGAAAAATAAATCCGCAAATTATATATATATTTGTATTTAAAATTCTTCAAAAAGCTTTCTAAACATATGAAATGGTTTTCGAAATAAATAAATACACAAAGTGAAATTTGGAGAACAAAAGTAGCATTTTTCTGAACTAGACACGCCTTTTCAAATTAAACCCTCCACTCTGCCTCTCAGTCCGTTTCTCCTTCATAAGAATCTTAATACTGGAAAAATAAAATCCGCAAATTATATATTATATTAGTCCAGGCAATTGAGACCGTATAGGGGCTCTACCTAGCAAAATTCATGGTAGTTCTGGAAAAAGGCTTACTATATGTTTTTTGGGTCGCTGAATCCGAATTTTTAACTTCCCACCAAAATTTCCCCCGGCAACCCCCCAAATTTTGGTAAAATGCCCCCCCCCCCCCAAAAAAAAGGTTTTTATTAAAAAATCAATTTTTTTATTGTTTTAGGGAAAAAGCATCTAGAAATTCAGAAAGTAGACAAAATTTGCAACAAATTAAATACATGACATTATAACTTAGGATGAAGGGTTAGGGGGAATCTGCCTCGGAACATGCGCGCGGTACTGCATGAACTAAGTTGCGCAATTCCGCTTAACCACTCACACGTTTACATTCGCCCTCCCATCTCCCTCCGAACTTTCTCTATAAGGTTTACTTTAAGTTTTTTGGGTCGCTGAATCCGAATTTTTAACTTCCCCCAAAAATTTTGACCCCCGAATCCCCCCCCCCCAATAGTTATTTTTAACTTAAATTTCTTATTGTTTTAAGAGAAAATCATTACAAAATTCAGAAACTAAACAAAATTTGCAACAAATAGGATATGTGACATTATGACGTAGGATGAACGGGGAGGGGGAGGGCTGCCTCTGAACATGCACTGCGGCGCTCCGTGCACTAAGTTATGAAGTCCAGGCAATAGGGGATTTAACCTGGCAAAATTAATGCTAGTTCTGGATTTCGACTCACTTTATGTTTTTTGGGTCACTGAATCCGAATTTGTAACTTCCCACCAAAATTTCACCGGCAACCCTCCAAAAAATTGATTTTTTGAAAAAATTTGGTTTTTGAGAAAAGCGCGCGGGAAATCTATTTAAAAGGCTTCAAAAAACTTTCTAAACATATGAAATAGTTTTCGAAATAAATGAACACGCAAAATGAAATTTGGAGAACGCACGTAGCATTCTTCTGAACTAGACACGCCTTTTCAAATTAAACCCTCCACTCTGACTCTAAATCCGTTTCTCCCCCATAAGAATCTTAATACTGGAAAAATAAAATCCGCAAATTATATATATTTGTATTTAAAAGGCTTCAAAAAGCTTTCTAAACATATGAAATAGTTTTCGAAATAAATAAACACGCAAAATGAAATTTTGGAGAACGCATTAGCATTCTTCTGAACTAGATACGCCTTTTCAAATTAAACCCTCCACTCTGCCTCTAAATCCGTTTCTCCTCCATAAGAATCTTAATACTGGAAAAATAAAATTCGAAAATTATACATATTTGTATTTAAAATGCTTGAAAAAGATTTCTAAACATATGAAATGGTTTTCGAAATAAATAAACACACAAAGTGAAATTTGGAGAACGCCTCTTAGTAGCATTCTTCTGAACTAGACGCGCCCTTTCAAATTAAACCTTCCACTCTGCCTCTAAACCCGTTTCTCCTTCATAAAAATCTTAACCCTCTCACTGCGCAACCCGAGATATACTCGGGCATGCATTTTCCTGTTTAATTAATACTATTTGGTTATTCGCACCAGTTATTTTTTAGAGAAAACTTTGTCTGATTTAATCAGGACATTTTCCCCGATTACGATAGTCAAAAATTTCTGCTTTAAAGAACCGGTGATAAAACATTGAAAATTCTGTAAATGACGCTCATCGCGAAGAATTACTTACGCAGCGAGAGGGTTAATACTGGAAAAATAAAATCCGTAAATTATAGTTATTTGTATTTAAAAGGCTTCAAAAAGCTTTCTAAAGACATGAAATGGTTTTCAAAATAAATAAACACACAAAGTGAAATTTGGAGAACGCACGTAGCATTCTTCTGAACTAGACATGCCTTTTCAAATTAAACCATCAACTCTGTCTCTAAATACGTTTCTCCTTCATAAGAATATGAATACGGGAAAAATAAAATCCTCAAATTATATATATTTGTATTTAAAAAGCTTCAAAAAGCTTTCTAAATATATGAAATGGTTTTCAAAATGAATAAACACACAAATGAAATTTGAAGAACGCTAGTAGCATTATTTCTGAACTAGTCAAGCCTTTTCAAATTAAACCCTTTACTCTGCTGTAAATCCGTTTCTCCTTCACAGCAATCTTAATACTGGAAAAATAAAATCCTCAATTAATATACATTTGTATTTATATTAAAAATTGGCCTTAAAAAAGGCCTTCTAAACATATGAAATGGTTTTTGAAATAGATAAACACACCAAATGAAATTTGAAGAACGCTCGTAGCATTACTTCTAAACAATTCACGGCTTTTCAAATTAAATCTTTTAGTCTGCCTGTAAATCCAATTCTCCTTCATAAGAAGTTTATTACTGGGAAAAAACAAACTAATAAACACTTTTATTCAACAGGTTTAAAGGAATTTTCAGCATATGAAATCGTTTCCGAAATAAATAAATACTCAGAATGAAATTTGATGAACGCTCTTAGCATTACTCCCGAACTATTCACGCTTTCACAAATTAAACATTTTATTCTGCCTGTAAATACATTTCTCCTTTATAAGAATCTTATTACTTAGAAAATAAAACCCCCAACTGATATATACTTTTATTAAACCGTGTCTAAAAACATTTACCAACATGTGAAATCGTTTTCGAAATAAATAAATACACAAAGAGAATTTGAAGAACGCTCGTAGCGTTACTTCTGAACTAGTAACGCATTTTCAAATTATACCCTATAAATCCGTTTCTCCTTCATAGTAATCCTAATACTGGGAAAATAAAATCCGCAAATTATATATATTTGTATTTAAAATGCTTTTAAAAGCTTTCTAAAAATATGAAATGGTTTTCGATATAATTAAACACACAAAGAGAAATTTGAAGAACGCTGGTATCGTTACTTCTGAACTAGTCACGCTTTTTCAAATTAAACCCTTCACTCTGCCTGTAAATCCCTTTCTCCTTCATAGGAATCTTAATACTGGAAAAATAAAATCCCCAATTAATAGATACAATAATACCTCGAGGTGCATTTAGATAATCAAAAAAGAATAATTAAAATAAATTCTCCAAAATCTAATGAACACATTCTATTGTACCTAGTGAGCCAAAAGTTCGTTACAACTTTAAAAACTCATAAAAAAAGAAGAAATTAACCCTTTGCACTCCGGCGTCTCTTACGCAATTTTTTTTTCGATTGGCACCCTGTTTAAAACAAAAGTTTACTCCAAGTACACAATTTCAACAATGCTCTAATTAAATAAGGAAAATTTTATTTTCCTTTTTAACTGGTGCCAAAAACAAGGTTTGCAAAGAAAGATGATGTCTCCGCAGCGGCGACAACGGAGTGCAAAGTGTTTGCGAGAAAGGGCTCAGGAGATATTTAGGGATTATATTACATACATTTAACACTAACAAAAAAATATGTTTGCAATACAAGAATTTCGAATAAATCTATAAGTTGTTAACTTACAATTTGTTAAACTAGATTGATATTTACTTAAAGTGATAAAATACTTTTAATAAGGCAAAAAAAAAAAAAAAAAAAACTTTATTCATTCACATTAAGCATGTTTCATTGCTCCGACGGAAACATTCTCAATAATAAATATAATATAGTATTTATTATCATATATATCATATTACAAGTATCATATTCATTATTGAGAATGTTGCCGTCGGAGCAATGAAACATGTCTAATATGAATGAATGAAGTTTTTTTTTTTTTTTTTTTTTTTTTCCCCTTGTTAAAAGTATTTTATCAATTTAAGTAAATATTAATTTAGTTTGATGCATTCAAGTGGTTTGTCATATAGTTTTATTACAATTTATTGTTGTTCTAGCTCCCCCGTGCGAGTATTTGAGGATGTTAAAAAAATCTTGCAATGGAGTTTAAACAAAGAAATTTTTCTTTTTTACTTTTAGAAGCTCTTTGTAACAGCAGAGTGAGTTTTCTAAGCTTTTTCAAGTGACGTTTTTTATCTGTTTGTCACTATCGCTGGACAGTCGCGGGAAAGTTTCCCTTCATGGAACCACAAATCTTCAAAAAAGTTCAAATTGCGTCTTAATTAAGGAATTTTTTTCCAGGCCAGACGACGTAAATGCGGGGTGACGTATGTCGAGGAGACACAAATCGGCGTACTACTGTATTTGTACTTAACCGGCTTCAAAAAGTTAATTAGACTTTTTATCTAATCCCTCACCCAGACCTGCCAACTTTTGAAAATGAGAAATAGTAGCACTCCAAATTCAAATTAATATAGACGTTGGTTGCTGTTTTTTATGCTGCAAATCGGGTTAATTTTGATTGCTTTTGATTCCGACCGAGTTTAGATTCCTGCAGGTTGGGTTCCGGTTAACCCGATTTTTAACACTAGAACGCCCGGAAGGAGTCGATCCGACTGCGACCATATGATTAAATGTCAACTGGAACCAGAAATTCTTTCACAAAATAAGTTACATTTAAACCACGCAGATTTACGTTAAATAAATCAGTTAAAAAAATTTTTAAATAAAAATTTTGGTCACATATTTTTATGAAACTTGAGTAAAATTTCCGGGCGTTCTAGTATTAAAAAATTAATTCTGAATATTCTTTCAAATTAAAAAAATATGTATCATAATAATAAAAATAGATTTTTTTTTGTCTGTGTCCTGAAGAGAGCACAGAGCAGGGATGATTCTGAGTAAAAAAAAATTCACAGGAAATTTTCTGAAAGGTTACAGTAGTGGGGGAAGGGGGGGGGGGATTTCTTCACGGCGCTAATTATGCGTTTTTTCCGCGGCTCTTTCACGAAATTGACGTTTTTCCGCGATGCTTTGGCGAAATTCGCTTTTTTCTGCGATCATTTGACCAAATTCATATTTTTTCCGCGATCCTTTGACCAAATTCGCGTTTTCCCGCGATCTTTTGACGAAATTTTGGTTTTATTTCGAGATTCGTTGAAGGAACTTGGATTTTTTTAACGCGATTCTTTGACGAAATTCGCGTTTTTTGACGATCCTTTGACGAAATTTTCGTTTTCTACGATCCTTTGACAAAATTCACATTTTCTGCGATTTTTTTACGAAATTTGCGTTTTATCGCGATCCTTTAACGAAGTTTATGATTTTTGGCGATCCCTTAACCAAATTTGCATTTTTCGCGATCCCTTGAACAAATTTGTATTTTTTTTTCGCGATTCTTTCATGAAATTCCCGCTTTCGCGATCCTTTGATGAAACTGGAGTTTTTTTCTGTGAACGATTGACGAAATTGATTTCTTTCAGCGTGAGTGTTTTTTGCAGAAAATCGTAGTTTTAGACCGATTTTCGTAGTATCGTAGTTTTTAGCTTAAAATCGTAGAAACTACGATTTTTTCGTAGCAGTTGGCAGGTCTGCCCTCACCTCAAGATATACAAGAAGACAAAGAAATTTCTATGAGGATGATATGCAGTAAAATCCTGCAGCCGTAAACATAATAGACATTACATTTTAGCCAATTATCTCCAGTAATAAAAAATAAAGAACCGTCTCGAACTAATTTATAAAGCCATATACATTACAAAATTTTAAATAATTCTTCAACACTTTTACAAATTTAGGTTTTTTAAAAAGCCTTGAAACGTAGCTTGAATGCAAAGATAATTAACGAACAAATTTGTAATTTTCAGTGAAATGAATATATATATATATTTAGATATACCTTTAAAGTAGCAACAACAGTATCCTTATATCTCGGAAAGAAAAATATAATTCAAGATATAAACAGTGGCCTTGCAAACAGACACAATTCATTGAGTTATTTCTGTATTTTACTCATTATATATAACATTATAAAATTAAGTATTTACATTATATGAGCTAAAATACATTAAAAAACCAAAGAAAAAAAAAGTATGATAAGGGGAACAAATTTATTTTCTTAGAGCAAATCTGAAATCAATAATATAAATAAAGGCATTTACTTTTTAAAAATGAAAATCTATAAAAATGCATTTATTTCAAAAACATAACATTTTACTTAAATTTAAACCCCTTGAACGTTTGAACCCATATATAACATCAGACTTTATTTTCTACCTGTAGTAGAATATTGTAAATTTAAAAAGTAAATTGAATTTTTACCCCCAAGGAAACTAATGTCAACTCAAAATAATATAATCATGAATGCATTCTTTCACTTTTCCTAGTTTTTTTTTTTTTTTTTTTTTTTTTTTTGTAACGCAGTATAACATGCGATCAATTATACACTATTTGTTTTGGAGGTAAATAATCAGACTTTATTATTTTCTCAAATAAATAAATGCGAAATAAAAGAAGCTAGGCAAGCAATTACAGCTTAGCAGGTTGCAATAAATCTATAAATCTAGGCAGTAACTTTTTTCACACACGAAAAACAAATATGTTAAATGAATTTTTCTCTTACCTGTCTTTTGTAGTAAATAATTAACACAGTTCCTCAATTTTTCCTTATTTCTTCACAAACCAAACACCATTTTAATAAAATATCTGCATTTAAATTGATCCCATTTAATATAAAAAAAAAATACTATTATCTAAGGAAATAATGCACAGTCGAGTTTTACGTACATAATGAGTGAGTAGGGTTTAAACAACAGCAACTGGAAAGAGAGGAGAGAAAGAGAGAGACTCACCATGAATGGTTTGTGACACAAATCATTAAGTTTTTGTAGGCTAATTTCTTGTTCTTTGGGGTCAGTTGCTAAGGAAACCAGAGATATCTGTAAAATAAATAAATAAATAAATATATAAACACATAAACAATAAACTATTATTTTAACACAATCAAACTAATTGGTAAAGTTATCATACGAATTGAATATTTCCAACTGAGCGAAAAAATGTCCAGGCTGGGAATCGAACCCAGATCCTTGGCTTACAAGAAAACTGGTTATCTGAGCGAAATATGCTGGCTGGTTGTCGGCCCAGTTCGCTTAAACGGTAAAATCTGGGTCGATTGCTAGCCTGTGCATTTTTTTTTCTCAGCTGGAAATATTCAATTCGTACATAAACAATATATTTAAAAAAAAGATTAAAATACATATTTGAATACATATTTTTTAAAATTTACAAATACAGCATTAATAACGAATGATAGATGGTATCAAAAATATTTTGTGCCTCCATGTCGGATAAATTAATGTTATTGGGGCAACTTAGAATTGAAACATCCTGTGTAGTGTAATAAGTAACTTTTAGTGTTATAATTACATTCCGAATCCACCCAAACATTTTAATAAAAGTTACACAGCAGGCAATCTGATACGCGGATAGTAAAACAACCAAAATGAACTCATTATAAAATTTAACGAAACATGCTTAGATTTACTGCGTTTAAAATCATGTAAATAATAATAATAAAAAAAAAAAGCAACTCAAAAAATAACTGGGCGTGAATGATAATATGTTCAAATTGTCTTGTATGGCCCTGTAAAAGAACTACAGAAATCAATTTCAGAGACCATTCTCAGTGATTTAATAATGCTTACTCTTGCTCTTTCTTTTCCTTTTTTTTGTGCTTGCGAATTCTGAAATAATATTCAAAAATATTCATATTGCTAGGAAAATTTCAGAAACTGCTTCCCTACATAAGCATAACTACGGCTGGAAAAACCAATTTACAGATTCCATATTCAGTAAAGTGTGACATGACACTCGATAAATTGTCCTTGTGTAATATTTATTCCTTTTCCATTTAACTGTATTGCTAAAGCTTCTGTTCAATTTATGCATGTTTCTTGTAAATTGCATTTGTGTTCTCAATGAGCCTAAGATTGTGATAAATAGAAAAGAATAAGGATTTGTACAAATACAGAATGACATGTGACTAATTTTCCAAGCAATCGGAATTAAGAAGAAAGCCACGAATACCTTCTTGGAAACTACAATTACATTGTAAAAAATGTTTTATTGTCAGGCATTAAAACGTACATTGTTCTTACTTATTTTGTAACGTTAAAGTGAAATTATAATTATGTCCGACTCTTCTAATTTCTGCACTTATTGTATGAATTAATATCGTACAAATATTGAATGACATATTACTTATTTTCTAAGCATTGGGAGCAGGTAGGAAATTATGCAGCCTAAACCTTCTTGAAAACTACAGTTTCAAAGTCAAAAAGCATTTTATTGTCAAGCATTAAAATGTACATTTTTCTTAATTATTTTATAATGTTAAAGTGGAATTCTAATTGTGACCAATGCTTGTAATTTCCGTACTTATTGAATATGAATCTTAAAAATATTGAATGACATATGACTTACTATCAAAGCATTTGCGAGTAGGATGGAAATCATGAAGCCTAAATCTCCTTGAAAACTACAATTTCATTTTCAAAAAGCATTTTATTATCAAGCATTAAAATATAAATTTTTCTCACTTTTTTTGCCCTGTTAAAGTGAAATTCTAATTACGCCCAATGCTTCTATATTTTCCGCATTTATTGTATCCATATGAATGGTAAATTAAATAAATCAATGTTAAATTCACACAATCTTTCATTTCTCTATACTTTTAAAATTTAACCTTTTATTTTAATAAAAAGATTGATATGCAATTAAAAAATATTTAGGAATGCTTTATGTCTACAATAAATGAAAAAAACTGACATTGAAAACCACGTTTTTAATAACAGTAAGATTTTGAATCATCTTTAAAAACGTCGTAGCGTTTACGGAATGTTAAAAAGCTATGAAATAATAATATTGATAACAACTTTTAAAAACATAACAATTATCTGTTCTGATACTAGTGCTGATAGGGTCAAAGCAGGTTTCAGAAACATCCTTTACAGAAATAAATTAAATTCAAATTATATATGCATTCATTTTTTCAAAAAAAAAAAAAAAAAAAAACCTCAAACGTGATTCTGCAAGAAAAGTCGAAGAACTAGTTTTTAATTAATCTTGTAATACAAAACAAGTATAAGAGTGATTTTAATTTCTTGCTTGCGATGAAACAAGAACTCCATTAAATTTTCTGATAAACCGAAATCGAATTTAAATTCGCTTTCAAATTATGATACTTATTAATTTAAACTGCTAGAAAGTAGATTTGAAATTCAAAAGCGAAACATTACGGTAAATTGGACATATCTGAGATAATTGGCACTATTAAATAATGCTATTTCGGATAATAAACCCAGATGAGGATTATATCGGTAAGCTATTTTATACAGCGTTTCAATAAATGCAATTATATATCTTTACATACTGTATTATAGAATCTATCTTTCTTCTATATTATGAAGGACAAACTTGTCTGTTCGTAATGCTGACATCATTTTGCGAAAATCAAAGCTAGACGATGAAATTTTGTTTTTTCAATTTTCGCTACTGCAATTTCTTAAACTTCTAAACATCCCACACTTTCAATTTTTACATCGTGCTACAAGGGGGAAAACCTTCTTTCAAATATAATTTTTTTGAAAACTGTATCTTAATTGACTTATTTATTGTGGTTTTTAAAATAATTTTAAAGCATAAATTTTTTTAATCTATCTCTATCGCGTGACGGCTCCTTTATGGAAGAATCTATTATATTAAAAAGTGACTGTCCGTTTGTATTTCACAGCTCCTTCCCCTCGAATACGGAACTTTGGGCGACAGAATTGACACCATGGATCCAAGAATATCAAAAATGATCTCAGAATTTAACAATTTGTATTGGTTTTCGATATATTATTTTTTTTTTTGTAGTTTTTAATAATATTTCTGTAACGGTGACAACTAAATTACTCCATTTGTGTTGAAAGTAAAAGGAAAATAGTCGATCATTATATCGTTTTGTTGCCTCCTCATAACAACTGAAAAGAAAAGAAAATACTTTCTTAAATAAAATACGTGCTATGTCAAGCATATCGTCTGCTATATATATATATATATATATATATATATATATATTTAAAACCACAAACAAAATATCAAAATCCATCACTCACCATAGCTGCATTGAAACTCACATCAAAAATATTATAATAACCAACAAAAACTTAACTCTTAAAATCAAACTGAATAACCAAACTAAAGAAAATATATATAATTGCAAGACATAACAGAATAGAACAGAAGGCGAGCGGTATGGCTAACGACATACACTGCAGGGTTAAGTCAGACTTTACGCATGCTACGTCCCCCTTCACTCGCCAAGACCAAAATTGTATATATATATATATATATATATATATATATATATATACAATTCACCTTTATATATATATATATAAAGGTGAATAATTATCTTTGGTTTTATTTTGTTGTATTAATCGATTCAATGATTTTTAGTTTACTTTCTCTTTTCAAAAATGTACTTTAAAGAATATTTGTGCGCTGTATTTTCTCCACAAACATTAATCAGTATCTAAAAGCTCACAGAGTGCAATTTTATTAATCCGTGTGAAATAACATTTTCCGAATTTTTAAAAATATAAATCAACGATTTCTGGTAGAACATAGAGGTACTATAATCTATATTTAATTTTCAGTATCCATAT
The DNA here is from genome assembly GCA_963932465.1 of Maratus speciosus. Taxonomy (NCBI): domain Eukaryota; kingdom Metazoa; phylum Arthropoda; class Arachnida; order Araneae; family Salticidae; genus Maratus; species Maratus speciosus. Next base: position 517,798,968 of record OZ010789.1, on the reverse strand, counting down.
TAATGTTACAAACAAATGGAGGCATATGAATTATTGGATACCAGATGTGTTTTGCTGACTTTCTTTAATAAAGACATCGTTTTTTGCTGGATTTCTGTATTATTGCGCGGTTACGACGTCATTTGTATACTTTTCTATAGATTTTATTTAATACTGTTCTCAAGGATCCTAAAAGTGCAATTCTTTAGCAGATGAAAATGACGTCGTTTTATAAAAGAAAGCATCTATTTCAATTCTTAAAAGTGAAATATTTTTTTTTTGTAAAAATGCGTCCTTTTTACTTCAGCATGTTTGAAATTCTTCATAGGAGCTCATTTGAAAATAAATGAATTGAAATCGCACACTAATAAATAATACGCAACGTTTTACAAAAATTTAAATTGTCTTTATAGAGGAGCGGTGACATACAGCGTGCACACTCCGATCTGAAGTCTTTGTCCAAAACATAGGAATCGGCATTACAGACCTTGGAGATTTTCGCCCGAATGAATTCGATTCGATGAGTTAGACAAGCAAACAAAGACGAGCTTGGCGATAATTCCAGGCTTACCAAGTTCAAAATAATGGCAGGTTTAGCAAAGTTTTGTCCAAAATTCTCTCGACCAATCAATTTTTATTGATATTCTGTTATAAAGGCATTCTACTGTAATTTTATCAAAATAACATAATAAATTTAAGGGGACTCTTCACTCACTTAAAAACACCCCCTCAGTAATGTTAAATCTATGTGCAGGTTATTTTCAAATTTCCCGTTTAAATTTGAATATTTTGAAACGATTTTTTTTCATACGATAGCTAAGCTCGATCTCTTAATAGGGCCATTTTCTACTTTTTCGATTTTGGTTGCAGATTCTTTTAATAAAGGTACTTTCACTTTCGAAACCGGTTCTGACAGTGAAAGTACCTTTATTAAAAAAATCTCCTATAGCCAATATAACAGTTAGGCTATCCAATATAATATTGATTCATTATTGTAATTATTTTTGTTAATTTTTTATAAATTAAATCAATCAGTTCTTTTAAACATTTTCGTTCGTCGAATTCGACGAGTTTCGACTGGTAAGAAATGACTTAAAGAGAAATATAAAATAAACAACATGCAAAATGTTTTCGTTTAAATCCTAGAAATAGCATAACGTGCGGAAATTACACGAAATAATGTTTTTTCTTGTTTTTTTTTTTCTTTTAGCAGTGCGTTTTAGTTAAGTGTTTAATAAATTAAAAGCGCCTCCCATAAATGCATCATTCTTCGTCGTGGTTGGTTTTAAAGTTCCTTCAATCTTGAATAAGCAATTGTATTAAAATGACATTTGATGTGATTTGAAATCCACCGTAGTGGAGATTGCTTTGAGACTTATAGCAAAAATGGCTGTCGCCTCGAATGATCCATATTTATACACAGAAATTGTAACACAAACAGATATAACAATTTTTATTTCTCTACATTACATATATATATGTATTACTTTTGAAAACACAATCACAATTACATCCATGTCTTACCAGGGCCTCGAACCCGGGCCCTCAGTGTGACAGCAGCCTCCGCTTACTGACCACGCCACTAAAATGACATTAAATATTCATAACATATTGAATATTTTCGTTATTTATACAGCAAAACTGTATTCAAACATGTACTTACTATATTTTTAATAATAAATATATCAATAAATAAAACTATTTATATAATAAAATTCACTCTTAATTAAATGAATATCACGAGTGGGATAAATTATACTCGAACGTTGATACGATGAATACTAGGAAGTAGAAAAAATGATGTTTAAATCAATGTATAATGATACAAACCCAAAAATAATACCCTTAAATGCGTTTTAAAGTTAGTTGTGACTTCAAAAGTTCCACTTAAAACGGTAGACCTAGTTTTACACACATTTGACACCGAATATAAATAAACAGACATTGTGCAATATGTGTATTCTTTTGTGTAAGAATAGCATGTATTAATAGAGATATAGCGATTTATTTAAAAAAAAAAAGTGGCACTCCGGGAGTGCCAATAGAAGTGAAAACTTCAACAATTACGTGTGTGTTTTTTTAATCGTCAGGAAATGTTTTATTGTGCAGGAAATACTTTTAAATGTAGTGTTTTTTTATTCATTATTATAAACTATTACTACCAAAATTATATTACAATTTTCATAGTAATAATTTAACTATAAATTACATATAAATAAACATTAATAATTTGTAATATATATTATTATATTAAATTATATTATTAAATTATACATGTACATATAAATAAACAAATTTTCGTACAAAAATTCTCGTATTGCATTTAAAGATTTATCCGGTGAAATATAAAAGGCAACCATTACAATTCAATACTATCCAAATATTGAAATCCACACTCCAATTCAATACTATCCAAAAGTATTTTTATTAATGAATACAATACCACAATTATATTACGCTTGGCGCGCTAGTGTCTATGTGCCAAAATGCTAGCATCTCGGTTACGTAACAGTGTCTCCAAATCAGTGGTTTTTCTCCATCTCAAAAAAAGCTCAACGCGTCTAAAGAAGTTTTCGAAAACTGATAATGTGTGTGTGTGTGTGTGTTCCTGTGTGAACGCCGGGAGAAAAAGTGAGTTTTAGCTTCGTTCTTCTTTTGCGGATTGAGCTGAAGAGGAAAAATTTCCTGTCATTCACCGCTTGGCGCGCTAGTGTCTATGTGCCAAAATGCTAGCATGTCGGTTACGTAACAGTGTCTCCAAATCAGTGGTTTTTCTCCATCTCAAAAAAAAGCTCAACGAGCCTAAAGAAGTTTTTACTTCAAAAATTAAAAAAAATTTGCAGGTTTTTTTGCTTATAACATGCAGGGTTTTCAACCAAATTTAACGCCGATTTCAGAAAAATTGACAAAATATAGTACAAATAATATAGTGTAATTGGAATATAAATATACTAAATATTTTAGGAAATATGAGCAGTTGTATGAAATAATTTTTATCTGCGCATGCGCAAACGATAACAAGGATTATTTTACATAATTTAATAGTCACTCTATGGAGCAACTTATTAAAAAAAATCTAGTGAAATATCGTAAAAATTCAGAAAGATATCGGCGTTAGAGTGAGCAAATTTTTAGTTGTTCTCTAAAAGCAGCTGAATGATAAGGAATTTTCCACAAATTGTAATTTTTAATTTTTAATTTTTTTTAATTTTTATTTTTTATTGACGTTTTAGTTCTTCTTGGATAACCACCAGAACGAGCCTATACCATGATCAAAAGAAGTATCAGAATCGAAGCATTTTTTCCAAATCTACTCGTTGATACTCACTAAATACTAACTTTTTTCTGAAAGTCAGTTAATAAAAAATGACAATTTGTGTCCTTTGGATTTGAGAAAATCCTTAAAAAATGACAGAGAAATATTTTCACAAATATACTTTTTATTATGCAACTTCAAAAGTTATGATGTTTTTAACCCTCTCTCTTTTTTTTTTTTTTTTTTGCTTTTCTTCTAAACTACTGTAATTTTTTAATGAATCCTCATTTGAATGTTGAAGCGTCTAATAAGCAATCATTAATGTTGCTATTGCGTATTTTCTGTCTTGTGAGCACATCGTAATTTTAAAATATACTGTAAAATTATCCGATAAATATGTATGCAATGTTCTTTAAAGAAATTGTCATTGTTAAAAAAAAAAAAGTCTAATTTTTTTGTAGGAATTGAATTGAGGTGGATCGGGGCTCATTTAATTGATTTTTACACGGACCGGGCCGTGCCTGGCTAGGGCATAACTTTTAATTTTCACACCAGGCCGGGCGCAGGCCTGGAAATTCCGGCCCATGCAGACCTCTATCAACGTTAGAACTATAACAACTAGAACGTTAGAATTGTAACCATTCAGCAAAAAATGGTTCAGCACAGCAAAAACGTTCATTATAATCATAAAACTAGACAAAACATCAGACAGTCGTGTATTTTGCTTTTGTGAATCTTCATCTGCGGTATTAAAAAGAAGCAGCTTGAAATCTGCAGAAATATATTTTGAGTATTTTCAAAATACAAAATACTTGGAAAAATCATTTCAAAATACATTACCAACATACTTTTCTTTAGTCAGTTTAAAATAGAAAATAGAAATGTATTTTGAAAATGTATTTCAAATATATGTATTTTCGATACTGCCCAACTCTGATTGAGGCATAGGCACATGAAGCATTCGCCAAGGGTCTCTAAATTTCGGCACTGTGGTATTTTGTTTAACCTTTAACTGATGTTGCCTGTCTCTCAGACCGCGGATTTTTTCAATATTTATAGTTTAACTTGCAATTTTCAGTTTAATTACAAACACTACTGAGATTTTGTTCCGTTTGGACCTTTAGTACTATCACCAGAAACTTTTGAATAGGTGAATTTTAATTATAACAGTCTTGTGCAAAAAGTTTAGTACAAAAACACCATCATATGAGTTAATCGTGCCTTTTATTCATCTTTCGTTGCAGCGGTCTCACAGACCGCTTCACACTAGTTACGTGACAATTTCTGTGACATCAGTTAAAGGTTAACGTGAAGGAATTTCAAAGTAACAATACAAATTTTTATTTGATATACTATTTAGTAAAAGCAAAAATAATGAAATGAAATTTTGATTTTTACATTAGTTTTTAGATCATATTTGTTGAGCTTTCATATTTACGATTTCTTAGAAAAAGAAAGGTATATTCAAATAGATTTCCGCAATTTTGTTTAAAGTTTGATTAGCAATCAGGTATTTTTGTGGGTTTTTTCCCCCCAATATACGAAAGCTTTGCAAAGAGGTGTGATTCGGATTTTTTAATCTCGTTTCACAAGATTACGATAAACTAGTTGAATCCCTGATGAAAATTTGTAGTTGCCCTTTGAGACGACGGGATGTTTCGATTTCACTCTTGCCCTGTAAATACATAAGAAATGTCTATTTATGAAATCATTATCGTCCAGTATTTATCTGGATTAAAGTCACGTGTAAAACAGCTGACACTGATGTACTTTTTTTCTCGGGAATTACAGTAGAGTCTCGGTTATCAGAGTCCCGCTTAACCGAGTTTCCGCATTAACCGAGTTATTTTCTTTTGGTGGACTGATGTATTCCATTATTATGAATTGTTTTTCGTGTCATTCTATTAATATCACTTTTTAGAGTTCCGTGCTTAAAAAGTAAAAACGGAACCATTATAAGATCACTCTTGTGTCAGTCTGTCACAGCAATTTTACTTGTAAACTATGGAAATCGGTATCGTGCTATGGTATCGTGGAAAGTTCAAATTGGAGGAAGTAATAAAGACTGTTGACCCACATATTTACAGATTATTAAACATTTACAAATATTTTTAGAAAAAATGTGGATGGGCTAATTATGTTACTTGAAAAAATAAATCTTTTATTTGTATATCGTGTGGAAGCTTTGTAACGCTAAACTCAAAAATATATTTATTTTAATTTTAGATATTATATTTTCAGAGATATCGTCGGAAATGTAGTGAAAAACTATGTCCTCCCACCCCCATCTATTTCAGAGTCTACTGAAACTAAAATTATGGAAAAATTAGAGGTAGTAGACGTTAATTTAAACCTTGCAGGAAAATTATAGCGATTACCCTAGGTCACATACTTTTTGAGAAAAGCGCGTTTTTCCGTTACACAAAAATTTCAATTTGCAGGCATTCAGCAAAGGTGATGAGGAGCGCTGGAGGTACCTATCGTAGCAGAAGTATAAAAGCATTGTTGATAATGATTTTTGAAAAAAAAAAATGTTGATAATTAGCTGCGATATTAACTTTGAAACACACGGACGGTTTGGGCATACACAATGCAGGGGCGTCGTACTCTATGTACGATCGGCTTTGAAATCCTAGATAACTAATTTTAATTATACATTTGTGTAATGCAATGTCCAGTAGCAGTATAAAAGCAATAAATGTCAAATCGTTGAAAACAGACTATCTTAATTAGAACTAATCACATAAATACTATGGGATTCGTGACTAGTTTCCATTAAGTAAATTTCCCAATACGCCTCCCGTGTCTTTAAAAGTTAATTAAAAATCTATATGAAAAACGCGGGACGAACCATGCCGGTGTTGCTACTTTGCGACCTCCTTTCGAATTGCGCTTAGCCAAATGCCAAATTTAAACTTTGAACAAGGGTTTTGTTTTAGCTACACTGCAAAAAGAAAAGATTATCACGACGCTGAATGAAATGCCAAATGAAGTTTAAATGTGCACTACTTTTATTGTCAGTGCCCAATTAAGATCATCATAAACAGATTAGGATCAGAATTAAATAAGGGTTATACTGAATAGCAATACTTGATATTATTTAGGCTTCATATCTCTTTGAATTTTTACGGTATGCCAATTCATACTTTTCTAGTATATATACAGCTATACCAAACCCAACGTTGTATAGTTATCTTATTTTTCAGTTAAGTCTTATTTTTCTTTTAGAAACGATTTTTTTAAATAATACAGTTAATAATTCATATATTTATTGTACGGAACCCTCTGAGTGCAAAAAATACTCGCACTTGACTGTTTATTTTCCAACACAATCATTGCGGTTACTATTGTATTTTGAACTTTTGTATAAAAACGTTTTGAAAATTTGATTCATAAAAGGCTTATTTTTCAATTTTAATTTTAAAATCCGCACATATTACTTTTATTTTTAGCCTACATCATTACTTAAAGGAAGAAAAAAAAGAAGACAGAAAATGAGTAAATAACAAATCTGGAATCCACACCCCTTAAAAATGAAATTGTCCCTATGTGGGACGTACTATTAATTTCATGAAACCCATAAGATCTTGTGTGCTTTTTACTTCAAGCTGTTGAAATTCAAAGAAAAAGTACAAATAAACCCAAATTTACCCGAATAAAAATAAATGCCTATTCTTTTTAATGAACTTTATTATACTGCTTGAAAAAGATGCGAACTTGGTTTCTTTTTTGTATTTGTGAAGTCACAGCATGTTAACTCCCCCCCCCCTCTATCTATTTGTCACACTGCGTCACACTCCTGCCTTTTTTGAGGACCTCCCCCCTCCCTCTTGAAGTGTGATGAAATTAATGGATGATCTTCTTTCGAATCACTACCGGGAGCCGCAGATTCTTTCTGCGGCCTTAGATGTAAAGCCTTATTTAAATTGCCTTCATAAATTAAGTCATAAACAGTGAACCGGTCTTTGATTTTATTTGTGTTTTTATCTGATTACTTATCCCAATACTTCTCGATGATTTCATACCTGCCAGCGTGCCGTTTCAGCAACGCATCCTGCCGTCAAATTAAAAACATAAACAAAACAATCTGAGAGAAAGAAACTGAGAACATGTAGGCAATTAAAGTTCGATCGCTTGACAGAAACACTTGGGAGGAGTTCCCTGCCCCATTATTACACGCACAAGAAGAAGAAAAAATAATTAATAACTACGCCAGTTGAAAGGGCTAGTCACGTAGCATTTTAAAAGATCATAGGTATTTGGATGGATATTCTTTTTTCGCCTCGGATTTGATAATAATCCCTTCGTCAGCTTCCGCATATCTAGTTTCGGTATGTTGTTAAACTGTTTTGTTTTATGACGCTTTATATGCGGCGACATGCTAAAAATAAAGTAAATTGTTTAAGATGCATTAATCTGCAAATGTTTTCTGATGCCAATCATCGAATTCAGGACTTCGAAGATGATAATTATTGATTTAACGCTGCTGAAATCTTGGCGCTGGATAGGAAGATTATACTTGTGCATGGTATTTGGCACATTACCTGGCTTATAAATCAAAATACAGTCGCCTCTCTTTATTTCGAACTTGTATAATTAGAAATATTGTTTAATTCGATGTTGCGTTAATTTCCCTTTAAAAGATCGCAGGTATTTTGATGGAGAATTTTTCGCCTCGGATTTAATAACATTTTCTTGGTCAGTTTTTGCATATCTAATTTCGGTATGATGTTAAATTGTTTTGTTTTATGGCGCTCTAACTGAACGACATTCTAAAAGTAAATAAAAAAACAGTTTAAGAGGCGCTAATTTGCAAACCTTTACTGATTCCAATCATCAAATTCATGACCTCGAAGATGGCAATTAATGATTTCACGCTCCTGAGAAATCCTTGCGCTGGATAAGGAAAAATATAATTGTACAGTCGTGGAAAAAAAAAGTAAACACCCCCTACTAACTCCTCAACAAATCATCGTAGACGAAAGTTACTGGTACCGAACGATTGGAAATAAAGTCTACTTTTAAATGATGTATATGAAATTTTCTTAGGGGGTCATCCACATATTAAAACGAATCCAAACTTCATTTTTTTTTCAATAGCGATACCCAATTTTAACGAGATATTTCAAATCTTCAGTTCAAACTATGCCTAGACACCAAATTTCAAGTCATTTGAATGATAAGTTTTTGAATTATAAGCATTCAAAATTTAGTGCTTCTAATGTTAAATTACATTTTCATATTTTTATTTATATCTCCTGAAATTAGGCTCCTAATGCGCTAATTTTTTTTTTGTAGCAATAATACTAATATACCCAAACATAAATATGCTGAATTTGCAATTTTTATAATTTTATGATATGAATTATGAATTATTAAATTAATATTCGAAAAAATTATGAATTGCAACCTACAATTTTTTTTGATGGATTTAGATTTATTAAGTCCTGCTTTATGGAAATCCAAAATTTCACATTTTTCTTCCAAGTAGTAAAAAATGGCAAAATGATGGTTTAAGGGGTCGTCTATGATAGAAGTGACTCAATATTTTGAAATTTCTTCTGCTGTCCTGTAATCTAGCAGACTTCATTGACTGCTTAAGGTGCCTTGATCAAGAAGAGGCTCTCTCGATTAACAATCGAGTACCGAACTTCAATTTGGATACAGTCCTTAAAATACGCTCGTTTTAAAATAATTAATTTCTCGAAAACTTATTGTACGAATTGCATAAAAATTCGTTTTTAGGCTAATTGAAGGGTGTAGAGTTCATTTATGCTATCAGAATTGTGTACTGCCATTGAAAAAAACAAAGTTTAGGTTCGTTTTAATATGTAGATGGCCCCCTAAGCAAATTTTATATACATCATTTAAAATTAGACTTTATTTCCAATCGTTCGGTACCAGTAACTTTCTTCTACAATAATTTGTTGAAGAGTTAGTAGGGGGTGTTTACTTTTTTTTCCACGACTGTACATGATATTTGATGCATTACAACATTAGATGCTTAAAAATCAAAATGTAATCGGCTCTCTTTATTTCGAACTTTTATAATTAGAAATATTGTTTAATTCGATGTTGCGTTAATTTGTTTTTAAAACATCGCAGGTATTTTGATGGAAAACTTTTTAATAATATTTTCGGATTTAATAATATTTTCTTGATCAGCTTTTGCATAAATGGCAGTCATCGAATTCATGACTTCGAAGATGATAATTATTGATTTAACGCTGCTGAAATCTTTGAGCTGGATAGCAAAATGATACTTGTGCATGATATTTGGCGTATTATCTGCCTTTCAAAGCAAAATACAGTCGACTCTATTTTATTTCGAACTTGTATAATGAGAAATGTTGTTTAATTCGATGTTGCGTTAATTTCTTTTTAAAAGATCGCAGGTATTTTGATAGAGAAATTTTCGCCTCAGATTTAATAATATATATATATATATATATATATATATATATATATATATATATATATCTAGTATATATATATATATATATATCTAGTTTCGGTATGTTATTAAACTGTTTCGTTTTATGACAATTTTACTGGACGACATGCTAAAAGTAAAATAAACACTTTAAGAGGCACTAATTTACGAATCTTTACTGGTGCCAATCGTCAGATTCATGACGTCGAAGATGACTGATGAGAAATCCTTGGATAAGAAAAATTATACTTTTACAAGATATTTGATGCATTATATGCTTAAAAATCAAAATACAACTGAATCTCTTTAATTCGAACTTGGATCATTTCAAATGTTGTTTAATTCGAACTGTTCATTTTAAAAGATTGCAGGTATTTCTATGGAGATTCTTCCTTTTTTGACTCAGACTTAACAATACTTTCTCAATCAGCTTTCAGTTTCGCTATGATGTTAAACTGTTTTGTTTTATGACATTCTAACTGGATACTACATGCTAAAAGTAAAATAAACAGTTTAAGATGCAGTAATTTGTAAATATTTTTTGATGCCATTCGTCCGAATTCATAAAAATTGCTAATTAACGCTTTCAAAATCCTTTCTCTATATAGAATATATTTGTTCATGATATTTGATACATTATCTGCTTAAAAATCAAAATATTCCCTTGGTTTGTGATATTTATTTCATATAATTGTTCTATTTTTTAAATACTTTAATTTATTGCTATCATTTAAATATAGGATAGACCGGGGCTAGTTGGTCCAGTCGCAATATTTTTTTAACTTTCCGTTAGATGGCATTGTCAGTCCAACCATGTATGCGTTATTTCGCTTTCCTCCTTCAACATATAATTTTCAAAATTTTGCTAAGGTGAGTAAATTTCCTCTCTTATTAAATAACCGTTTTTTATTTGTTTGTAGATTACATTTTAGATTTTGAAATATAGTATTCAGAAATACAATTGTTCCTAGTTATTGTAGAGCATGTTTGTTTATTGAAATGCTTTCAAAATAATTCCTTACAGTCATGAAAAATAAAAATGGTGATATGGGGTTAGTTGGCCCATTTGGCACGGGACAGGTACTCGGCGGGCCAACATGCCTCATGGGAAGTTTAGCTCAGGCGGATTTTAATTTCGATAGTTTTAATGAATTATTTTAATAAACATTTATTATTATTTTAATTTATTTATTATTAATTAATAGTAAGGAATTATTTTATTAATCGAATTCCTGGTTATTCCAGCCAATCTTTAAAAAAAAAAAAAAATGAAATTATAATGTTGTTTACCTCCTCCCCAGATTAAATCAGCTCCTCTGTTGTACAAAAACATTCATAACTTTCACAATTATAGAAAAATCCCTGTTGACTTGGCCTACAGGCGCAGGTAGATTTCGAAGTTAAGTACTAATTTCACCAACAATTTAACGGATTGAGGGAAGTGTGATTCTTATACAAACCTCTCCCAACTTTTATTTTTGATTTTAATTTCTTTTTGCTGTTATAGTTAGTCCCATCAAAAACTTGTCAATATAAAAGTTGTGGATAATATTAAGAAGATGTATAATAAATTTAAACGGATTTGATGTATTGTGAATTGAGGAAGTTATGAATTTTTTTCTTCTTCAAACCACCTTTTTTTCCTCGAATTAATAATTTTACATTTTTATAATTTTATGGCTTCATTAAGGAATTTTGTATGGTAGAATTTCTTTAGGCTATATTGTGTTTGGATTCGCACGAAATAATAATTAAGATATAATACAATTTTGAGCATTTCTTAAACTTCTACACTGTCAGAACAGTAAAAAGTGACGTGGGCTAACTTACCCCGCAACTGGGGCATGTTGGCCCAAGCGACTTGGTGCCAATTTGAACTTTTAAATTAATACTCATAGTTAATATTTTCAAGTTTTACTATTGTGACTTATTCCTGAAAATACACTGATAGTGGTAACATAAAAATAAATTTAAAATGTTGAATTGTAATTTTCTTTTTAATTATTAGAAGAAAAAGTGGGCCAACTAGCTCCGGTCTAACCCTACGTCATATACACATACTTTTTACATATGAGGAAATTAAAAACAACGTCTCGGTGCGAGTTTGTAAGAAACAGATTCTGTTCCTGTTGATCTAAAAGTTCAATACGAATTTGGCAGAGAAAACAACATAAGTTCATTCTTAATATAATCTTACGTCAAAAATGCCTTACGTTATGCACTAAAAGGAAAAATTAGCATGATAAAGTTAAATATATTTTCTGTATTATTATCCATAACAGCAATAAAGTATAATTTTTTAATTGAATTTTGAGAACATTGTGCATCCTTGCATGACATTGTCTCGTTATTTTTACTTGTTATTACACCATCCAAAACTTGTATTGCGTATCTTACCTTAGCATAAAAACCGAAGGATCACCGATGTTAACAAGAAAACTGATTAAAAGCGGACAAAACATATCAAGTGACATATGTTCTATTAATCATTATATGCTTTGTTATCTAACTTCAAAATTCCATGCATGTAAAAACATATAAAGAGGAGTATGACAGCACGTGTTAATTAATAAATATAACATAGTAGAGTGTCAATTAATAACAAATTCAGCCATTCATAAATTCAGGCTAAAATGATACAAAAGGCATCATTTCAGAACAAAACACAGAAGACAATACAGCTGATATGTGATAAGATAAAGAAAAAAATAATAATCGCCTTCTTATTCTTCGGTTGTCGTAAAATACGAAACAATGAAGTTCGTTAAAGTGTACTAAATTTTGCTCCAAGTAAACTACAGATATATTCTTGTAATAAGTAATTCACTTATCTGCATAATAAATCTATTTGAAATCTAACAATTTATTTGTGTTTCTAAAACGTTTAATTCTTCATATTTGGGAGGGACTGTATCTTTTGAATAACTTAATCAATAATAAAATAATAATAGTCATGGTTAAAATAATATTTAAGTTAAAAATATATTTTTTGAATACGCTTTTGCAAATTGGTAATATTTAATTAACTCTTCGGCGAAATTAAAATCCATGTTTTATAAAATGAAAATTCACGTTCTTTATATTTTGTAACATTTTCACGTAAAAAATCATGTATTAAAATTTCCAAATCAATTGATTTTTATGCATATATCATCATCATCATCATCATCAACCGTTTTCAATCCACTGCTAAATGTAGGTCTCCCCCAGATTTTTCCAATGTTTCCTGTCTAGTGCTTTAGTCATCCAATTTACACCGGCTACTTTTCTGATTTCATCACTCCATCTTACTTGAGGTCGTCTTCTTGGCCGTTTTACATCTCTGGGATACCACTGTAGGGTGTTTGTGCTACATCTATTGTCTTGTCTTCTTGCGATGTGCCCAGCCCATTTCCATTTTAGCCGTTTAATTCTTTCAATGATGTCAATAACTTTCGTCTGACTTCTTATCCAGGTTATTCTTTTCCTGTCTCATATATATAATATATATAATTATATACATATCAAGTTTTACACAGTTTCTTTTAAAGGTAGGACAACAGGAAAAATAAAGCATTTTATAACATGTTACTTTGAATTATTGTAGCAAACAAATATGTAATTGTTAAGTCACGTGGTAATAGGTTTAAAAAATCATACATTAAAATCATTTAAGCTATCTAGTATGTTTAAATTGCTTTCTAAATGTATAATCAAAATTTAATTAAAATTAATATATTCATTAACAATTAAGCTTTGAAAATATAAATATATTGTACTGTCATCTGAAATGCACGACAGTACATAATTTCTAATTTCTTCGACATAGGAATAATGAGTGAAAAATCGATTAGAAAATCTCTTCTTTATACATACATGAAGTAGATTAACTTAAATAAAACTGCGTAAAATTAATCAGACCATTCTTATAGTATTCCTTAGAAATTTTATTTTAAGAATACAAGGTGGTCCAAAATATGCTAGTTGATTTTATAAGATAGTATCATTTATCTAAGTTTATTTTTACTTTCCCTATTATGTTTAGAATATGGACACATGGGAATTTTATCTTGCTGAAGTATACGTTTAAACAAAAAGTTGTAGAGATAGAACTTCTTTCAAAAACCAATACTCAATTGAGCTTGTTAGCTTTCCAGTAGTATAAGTCCCATTTTCTTAAATATTCAAAAAACAAAACCATACTTGAAAAGTTATACCATATTTTAATGCAATTATCCCTTTTAACACGGTCCAACAAAGTTGAAAAGTGTTTATGACTTCGATTTGTCTGGTCGCCTATCAGCGCTCTAACTCTAGTAAATATACTCGGATTGCTCTGAAATTTTTGGATGTTATTGACATTTACCATAGCACGTTTCCTATTTCAAACGAAGCTTGTAGCATATTTAGTTCACTTACAGGGACAGTCAAAAGTATTCCTCTAAGGCCGTTGCATTACGCCCAATGTGAAGAAATCGTTTCAAATGATTTTTAATGATGTTACACGCTTTAAAACATAATAAAATTGATATGCCTTTATGAAGTGCACTAAAATATGCATTATGTAGAATATGCAGTGCAAAAAATAGTTATTTGCTATCTCTATTCAGTTTTGTGAAACCATGACTTATGTGTTTACTATTAATAGCTTCATATGTCTAGATATATACTTTATGCATTAAGTGCCAATTTTCAGAGTTAGTGACCACTATGACTTTAAGGGAAGGGAAGAGGGGGTTTCTCGTATAAAACCAACAAGCTAGTATAGCAAATGCAAATGTGAAATAAAACTAGGTGAGACGTATAGCTATATGGTGAATCATTAAAATTGTATTTACTCTCGTTCTTTTTTTATTATTATTGTTTTTTTAAGCTACAGTGGCTTCTAAAAAAATCTTTGGCAATTTTCCCAGAAATTTCAATAAATTAAAATAATATTATTACAATTATTTTAGCGAAAATGAATACTTTGACACATTTCTATAATTAGTTTAAAAATTTTAGTTCATTTTTTGTTTGTTTTCGAAACACTATTAAAAAGCACGAATGCTCACCAGTCTAATGGTGCTGTAGACTACGTGCTGCTGTAACTATGAATCATTTTCTTGTTCAGAAATTCCTGATCAAATGATTTTGTGGAATCTTTTGTTTAAAGTTTGTCGGATCAAATTGGGATTTCTCTTTGAAAATAAACTGTATATTTTTTAAATCTACAAAAGTGATTTTAATTAAACAGGCATTACATTGGCATTGGCATCCCCTTCCCCCTTATTATTGCGCGCTCAATATTATGTGGTGCAGAATGCGATCTATGTGTGTAAGTCAGCTGTAGATTGTGTTGCCAGGTCTACTGTCACAAAATAGGGACACAGTCCCTTCCAGAGCTGGCGCAACATCTGGCAGGGCTCTGGCAAAGTAGTTGACAGGGCCCAGTACTGGACTAATAAAATAATGTCTACAATACTGGCTGAATGCTGAACTAATAAAATTTATTTTTAAATTGCAGATATCATAAAATAACATATATGGATTTATACCATTAATTTCACATTTATAATGTGCATAATTATTGTATAATATTTATTTTTTGAGTTCACGGTTACTTTTGGGATCGTCGACTCTATACATTCCCTGACAATTATATCATCTTTCCTTGTCAGAAATAAAGCCAGTACTCACTTTTTTCCTACGAAGAAACATTTAAAAACAAATGTTTAGCAAAAAATTATTCTCTTATACAGAGGAGATGTTATTTTGAATTGTATAGAGGGATTCGGGGGGCTCTAACAAGACCCCAATTGGTATGGGACCCTGTGCAGCTGCCCCGTTTACCCGCTAGTTGCGCCGCCCCTGGTCCCTTCTGAATCTGGACATGAAAATATAGTAAATCCTATAGAAGCGAAATCTATCTATAACAGAATTGTGTCTAAAATGTAAAAAACTCCATGGTTCCAACAGTCATGGTACCATACAAATCTACATGATAAGACACAAACCTGTCTAAATCGGATCTTTCTGTGGTCTTTTGGGATTCTATTTTAGTAGGTTTTACTGTATTAAATATTAAAAAAACACAATGATCTCAGACAGTCAAATCTGTGAAAGCGAAATTTTCCATTGACCGAAATAAAATTCCATATCGTTTGAACTTTTCGATTGAGCAGTTATAATAATATTAATTTCATGGAAGCATGATTTTTTTTTTTTACGCTTAAGACAGAATTAAGTTATAGAAAAGCTCTACTTACACTGTATGTAACTGAAAAAAGTACTATAAAACATGTAAAAACAAAATTCGTAAAAACATTCCGTTTTGAGGCAGGTTTCCATCTGAGTAGAGATTCTTTTCTGCGGGATCGTAAAATTTTTTCGGTCTGTAGATAGATTCTGTTTTCACAAGTTTACCGTATAAAGTTCCGATCGATGTACTCTAACAAATAGCATGGTACTACAAGAAATTAAAAAGAATTTCGTACACCATTAAAAATCGCACTGTTAAAAAAAGGACTAAAAAACGGAGATTCTACCTTCAATCGAGACGCCAGTACTATTTTCGTATTTAAACGGAAAATTTCCCCAATAAGTTCCAGTAAAACGGAAAATTTTTCGTAAAAATACGGATTTCTGGAATTTACGGGGGAAAATTTCCATTAAAATACGAAAATAGTACTAGCGTCTCGATTGCCATTAGAATCTCCGTTTTTTAGACCGTTTTTTTTTCTTTTTTACAGTACGGGACTTTTGGCTCCCCGTGTACTTTTTCTACGGGGCGGGTCTTAGAACTCTTGAAAATCGGGACACCTGGCAACACTAGTAACACTACTACCCTTGTTTATGAAATGGGTAGTTAAATTGAGTGCTGTCATCTCTGCACGAGAATTTCTCATGTACAAAAAAGACTCAATATGTTCTTGAAGTCGCAATAATTGAGCATTGTTTTAAAAAGTAATTTTATTTCAACCGTATATCTCTGTATCTTCTTTTAAGTTCTCCCCTCTCAAAATCTGTAAACTGTTATCTAGTTTACTGTCATCTTTCGTCGCGTGTCAGCTCTAGCAACGCTTAAAAAAAGAAATTTCTGCTGCTAACCCTATTTTTTCTTTACTTCAAACAATAGAGCGGCTGCACAAACCATCACTTCATCGAGTTGACGGCTGAAATTCCAGGATTAGTTAAAATTCGATTTGCATATTAAAATGCAACTGGTTATGTCTTGGTGGAAAACACCTGCAAACTCGATTTTAATTGCTGGTAGGTTTATCATTGTGTTTTCCTGCTCCCAGTCCTCCATGTTTTCATACCTTTGGGTGCAGGAAAGCACAAAACTTACCGACCACTAAAATCGGGTCTGTTGGTGGTTTCCAACAAGATATGACTTTGCAGACCACTTGCATTTTTATATGCTAATCGAGCTCTGTCTAATTCTGGAATTTCGAGCGGCTAACTCGATGAGGTGGTGGTCTGTGCAGTCGCCTCTCGGTCTGCAACACATATATCAGAACTCAAAATTGATCAATTTGCCCATAATAGATTAGATAAAAACAATTATCGATAAATTTCAATGTTATGAAGTGCAATTTTTCTTACTTTTCTTATACTTCTATGGGGAAAAGTTACCGTATTTTATGCAAGAAACGCCGCACTCGTCGTAAGCTCCGCACTCCTCAAAATTGGTCTGAATAAGCTATAAAATATCGTAATCGCCGCACCTGTGGGAACGCTACTTTTGTCGACAGTGTTTCATTGACCTAACTTTAATCAAAGTTTTCTGGACAGTGGAAGGTGCCTCATTTTTAATAACCTAAGACTATTTTTTTAAATATTTAAATCAGGTTTTAAATATTTTTATGTAATTTTTAAATATGACAATTTGTATTAAAACCATCCAGAGTGCGGGACGCGGTCCCCTCTCCTTAGGCGCTCAACATTTTTTTAAGTGGTCGGCGCAGCTTAACACGTTTTTTACGTCGCATCTACTTTACAGTGCGTTAAGAAATTATAAGACTACTTTGATTTTGAAAATTATAAAATAAATAAAAGTTCTAATTGCAGTTTAAACACATGAGATACAGTCCTTTTTAGGTGCGTTCGTAATTATATAAATACGTAGCACCTATAGTCGTCGTTCAGTCCGTCTGTCTGTCCGTCCGCATATAGTAGAGCAAAAACTACCCAACCGAATGGTCTGAAATTTTAAATATATGATTGTTGTAAAATTTTTAGGTGCGTTCGTAATTATATAAATACGTAGCACCTATAGTCGTCGTTCAGTCCGTCTGTCTGTCCGTCCGCATATAATAGAGCAAAAACTACCCAACCGAATGGTCTGAAATTTTAAATATATGATTGTGGTAAAATTTTGTCGAGCCATTTCAAATTTTATCAAAAATCGGATGTATAGTTAAATTACAGGGACAGTCAAAAGTTTTTCTTTACATTACGGCCCAATGGGAAAAATTATTGCACGTGCATTTTAATGATGTTAAAGCTTTCCGAATGGTCTCAAATTTTAAACATATAATTATTGCGACATTTTGTCGAGCCATTTCAAATTTTATGAAAATCGGATGTATAGTTTAATTACAGGGACAGTCAAAAGTTTTTCTTTACATTAAAGACAATGGGAAAAATCATTGCAAGTGCATTTTAATGATGTTACAGCTTTCCGAATGGGCTGAAATTTTAAATATATAATTGCTGCAAAATTTTGTCGAGCCATTTCAAATTTCATGAAAATCGGATGTATAGCTTAATTACAGGGACAGTCAAAAGTTTTCCGTTACATTAAGGGGAATGGGAAAAAATTATTGCAAGTGCATTTTAATGATGTTACAGACTATGCACTTATGAATTGCAAATAAATACACATTCAGTACATTATGGGGTGCAAAAAATAATTATAAAACTAGTTATAGTACGAACGCACCTCATTTGCCACGTTTGACGAGCAATTTCCAACTTGTTTAGTTTCTATTCGAAGCCCTCAAAATGTGAATGGAAAAGTTACAAATTTTCTTTGTCCACCTGTATGATTCGGCTACGCTACAGCCCGCACGCTATAATTACTTTTTTCCCCCCAAAGGTCAAGAGTGGGGGAGGTACGGGAAAATACAATTGATGGAGTGTTCGCGTGTTACTTACTACCCCATTTCTTGGCAAAAAGCGGACAATTTTCGCCAAGCGCGAATTAAAACACTTTTTCAAACACTGGTCCGATATATAAATTTAAACGAAGCTGGTAACATATGATTAATTTTCAATGGATACGACTTTACTATAAGCGAAATATAAGACTGTTCTCAAATCCAAAAGGGCACCTAATTTTATGACACGTTTTAATTCATTTTTCTTCGGAAACACATGAAATAAGCAGATATTATTCAAAAACTATGTAATCGAAAGACTTTTTCCGTTTTTTGGTAAACGTAAAAGATCTTTCAGAAAATACAGTCAAAGTTGACATTTTGAACCGAATTTCTGGACGAAAGGCAAAAAAACCCAGAGACAGGAGAAAAATCAGTTGTTACATGATCAAAATTGCTTATAATTCGATAATTTGTTTATCAAAAAACGGAAAACTCATGAAATATATTATATGAACCTTAAAAAGTTTACGGTTTACATAAAAGGTGACTAAAATAATAAGAGAGATGTTACAAGTTAAAAAGTATACATTTTATTTAAAACTTCTTAGTAGTACTTTTTAGCTTTTTCCAAGCTCTTCATCAGAGAATATTTTAATAATATTAACATTGTTATTAAAGTATTCTCTGTTAATAATATTAACATTGTTATTAAAATATTCTCTGTTGAAGAGCTTGGAAAAGCTTGAAAGTATTAAGAAGTTTTAAACAAAATGTATATTTTTTAACTTGTAACATCTCTCTTATTATTTTAGTAAACCGTAAACTTTTTAAGGTTCATATAATATATTGTATGTTTGAATCAAGGTGAAATATTGCGTTTCGTCTTATGATAATATTTACGGAAAACTCATTTCGATTAGAAATTGTTTCCACAGTCAACCCTGACAATTTTTTTTCTTTTACATTTCAAAATGAGTTATTAAATGTGTCAGAAATTTTCGCGCTTATTGAGCAGAGCACTTGAGAACAGATTTGAGTATAAATGTGCCGCAGTTGGCGATGCTAGTTTGACAACATCAATACAAAAATATAACATGTTCAGCGTAGATATCGGCATCGGACAGTTACATTGTGTTTGAGTTGAGTCCAGGCTTAATTTTTTCATCAGACTCGGACTGGGCTTGGATTAGGCTTACAATGTTTTTTCCTGCATAGTTCAGCCGGGCTGTAACTGGACTTAGCTGTTCCTATGATGGTTCAGGCAGGCAATAGGCTTTGTAAAAATAGTAAAAACCATAAAGGAATCATTGGAATTACCTTAAGCTGATTTTCAAATTCCCTGCTCAACAACGGCAAACTTTCTGCCAAATTTTTTGACGCATTTTTAATTATAAAGTCATAAAGTTCAGATGTATGTCATTGAAACAATCCGGAAATGAATACCATTTTCCATTTTTTTAAATAAATAAATTACTTTTTGAGTTATAAGCGATTTTTGTCACTTGACGACAGCTTTTTCTCCTTTCCAGTGCTATCGCATCGGAAAATTAGATTCAAAAGCCAATTTTAGTTGTATCTTCTTAAAGATATTTTGCCTTTATCAAAAAATGGAAAACGTTATTCGATTACACAGTTTCTTAATAAGAGTACCTGCCTATTTTACACATTTCTGAGCAAGAATGAATTAAGAAATTTGTCTGAAAGTTGCTCCTTTGGATTTGAGAAGAGTCTCAATAAATTACAAAGAACTATTTTCAAAAATCAGCTTTTTACTATACAGCTTCAAAAATTGTGATTTTTTTTAATCGCAAAAAATGCAGCATAACAGCGCCTCCTGTTGAGAGATTTATACCAAAATGTATAAAACGTCAGTTGATGTTAAGGACTAATTGAATCTGAAGTTTGATGAAAATCCGTGCATTAGTTCTGGGGATTGAGCTACTGCGGATATCGCAAAAAATGCTGCATAGTAGCGCCACCCGTTGAGCGATTTACACCAAAAAACTAATAAGCACCAATTTATGTCAAGGACTAACTGAATATAAATTTTTATTAAATTCCGTGCATTAGTTTTTGAGATAGAGCGCCCACAAAATTTGTGTCACATACATACAGGCAGACAGACAGAGTCACAGACAGACATTTTGAAAAAAACATGTTTTTCGGGTTCTCTGACCCCTAAAACGTATAAATCCACCGAAAATCGGAATTCGAAAATTTTCCAATACTTTCTTCTTGTAAAGAATTAAGAAAGTAAAAATTTAAGTGTTGATGAATGTCTTGGTTGCACTACAGTAATAGTTGTTACTTTTTAACCTGATGAAATAAATAAAAATTATGCTCTGTTTTTCTAGAATCTAAAAAGGGTCTTTATAAAATATATTCCTGTACATCTGATAAAAATAATATATTTATATAAACTGATACACTGAACAATCAATAATACGGCACATGCAGACATATTAGAGTACAAGTAAAATTTACTGCCGTCTTTCCCCCCCCCCCACCCCCCACACACACACATTTTTTCATTAATCAATATTTTTTTCTAATGGCATAAGACACAGGGCCCGACCTATGCAGAGCATGCGGGGCAATTGCCCCGGGCCTCCCCTTTTTAAGGGACCCCCATAACAGTAACAGGGATTTTTATTAAAAGGTGTCAACTGATTAAAATTAGCCAAAAGTGACCAAAATTCATATATTTTCAAACATTTAGAAAGGGAGTGCCCCCCCCCCCTCCTCCCATCTCCTCTCTGTTTCCAGTGTTCTGTCTTCTACCTATTGAAAAAACAAACTATATCATTATAAGACTGAAAGCCCTCCTCCTGTATTCCTCCTGGAAGAAAAATGCCTGATTTTAACACTAGAAATATTAAAAAAATATTAAAGCACTTAACTTTTTACTTACTCTCGTACTAAATGTGGAAAATAAGTTGATTTTGTAACATATTATGAAACATTAAATGAATAAAGGTAATATTTAAAAACGAAATTGCTAAAAAGTTATTAAAATTTACAAATTATTTGGCATATTCAAATTTTAAGTATAATTTTTTTTATCAGGTGTGCACAAAAGTCTATAAAACTATATGTTACAAAAATCAGAAGTTGAAATTTTTTCTCAAAAACAAAACGAATAAAAAGTTATGTTTTTGAAATAATTTATGTATCTTTTATCTATTATCTTCTCAATAGTAAATGCACACACACACATACGCATGTTATAAATTTGTGATGTATCAAATTTTCAAATCAGAAAACTATAATATTCATTTTAATAAAATCATAATCAATATACTTGTATTTTACTTGTTGCGTACAATTCTAATATCATGTAACCCCAAGTACATGTAAACAATAATATTTTTTAAATGTAGATTATCTTAAATAAAAATTCTTTGGCACTTGTTCTTGCTCATTATATTAATAAAGATGAAATATTTATTTTGTATACGATTTTTTTCTGTTTTTGTGTTCATCCGGATTTTTTTTTTTTTTTTTTTTGTTTTTGTTGTTTTGTACAGTAAATAATATTCATTTAACCAAACGAGTCATAAACTGCTTAATACCCTACTCTTGGGTTGCATTACATAGAGTAAAACTGTCTTTTCACGACAAGCATATCTCAAAAATTAATTTAAAAAAAAAAAAAATTGTCAGAATTTTCTGAATGTTCCTTGCAAACTTAATTAAATTACCTAGATAAATAATTTTAAAAATTTTAATTAGAATATTATACAAACTGATATATTTATATAAACTGAAATATTACACAGTCAATAATATTACGGCACGAACAAACATATAATAGAGTACATGTAAAATTTACTGCCACCTTTTCCATCCCCCGCACTTTTGTTTATTAATCAATATTTTTGTAATGGCTTAAATTAATCAGGTTAAAAAGAAGCGCAATTGCTTTAAATCCAAATTTTTACTAAATGAACACAATTCCTACTTTTAATTTAATTCTTATTGATATTGTTTAAGTGACAATCCTTCCTGCAACCACAGGAGATTTAAAAATACCTCCTGAAGAAAAATGCTTGATATCAATACTGAAAATATTAAAGGATTATTAAAATATCTAAATTATTTAACATACTTAGTTTTTACTTATTCTCGTATTAAATGTGGGGGAAAAAAAAAAGGATCCATATAACAACTTGTAAGAATACTGAGATGAGTTAAAATGAAATTTTTGAAAACAAAATTATTAAAAAAAAATATTAAAATTTTTGAATTATTTAACACATTTTCAGTTTTTATGCATCATTCTCTTATCAATTATACGTAAAAAGCCTATATAATTATATGTTATAAAAATTAGATGTTGAAATTTTTTTCTCAAAAACAAAACTAACAAAACATTATTATGTTTTCTAAATTATTTAAGTCTCTTTTTTACTCACTTATCAATTGCAAATGCATATAGATATATATATTCTAAACTTGAAGTGTATTAAATTATTTAAGTCTCTTTTTTACTCGCTTATCAATTGCAAATGCATATAGATATATATATATTCTAAACTTGAAGTGTATTAAATTTAGAAAACAGAAAACTGTAATATTTAGTTTTAATAACATAATAATCAATAAGTATTTTTACTTATTGCATACATTTCTATATCACGCAACTCCATTTCAGATTACCGCATCTAAACAATAATAATTTTTAACCACAGATTACTTTAAATAAAACTTCTTTAAGACTGTTCTTGCTGAGCAAATTTCTACGTTATTAAAAATGAAATATTTATTAGGAGAGAGAAAGTACAACTTTAAAAATAAACACCTATTTTCTACTCGACGCTTTTTTCGTGTTCAATTGGAGTACCGTGTAGAAACACGGTGCTTATTTTCTAGGTAAATACTAAATTCCTTTAGCCAAAGGAGCGATAAAATTCCTAAAACAGTAACTCACAGAGCAGTAACCCCATCGGAGCTCCGACTTGAGGGGCAAATTACAATGGGGTCCCGTGACCCGTGCTGGGTAAAACTATCCCGTATGATTCGGTATCATCGGAAATGTCACAGTTTTTATCATCGACAAACTCAGAAAGTTTCGCTTTGTTGAGCAGATGACTTGAGTGTAGTCTTGAGGAATTTTTAGTTTATCCCAATCTTACGCGCAAGGGGAAAACAAAAAAAAACAAAAAAAAAAAAACAACAAAAAAAAAAAAAAACCGTAAACGCCCGCACATGGTGTAAACGCTGTGCTTGACAAAAAAATTAACTTTCAAACTCGTAAACGCCGCGGCGTTTCTTCCATAAAATACGGTACTTTATGCAAAACGAAGCTAATTAGTAAAAAATGAAAAATTATGAAATGACATATTTTCTAGAACAGTGTCATTATTTTTTATCTGTAATTCAATCTTTGTTTGTTTGAGGTTTACAATATCGTTAAGATAACTTTTTATAGCAAAATATAGCCTACGGGAAACAGAATAAAGAATTTTTGTAGATATCACCCTCTTTTATCATTTATAAACAAAAATTGTTTCCTAACAAATTGACATGCCTTGGGGCTTTATCCCTCTTTTCTTGTTTACCAAATATAGATATATTCGAATCCCGAATGCTCGAACGCGAATCATTCGTCCAGAGTGCCAGATCTGATATGAGCGATTAGGGAATAGGTCGTAGGTTATCGCCTTTACGCCCCCTGAGAGGCAAACTGGGGATTCAAACTGGATGTGAGAGTTTGAAGTGTTTAATCGGTAAAGTGCTGAATGAAACAACCCAGAAGGTGGTGGAAACACGTAAATTGTTAAAGATTATGCACTAAGTATAGCCAGAAAGTTTAGATGTGGGAATAAACTTTCAAAGTTCCAAACGAATGAGATCTGCCCAATGGCGGATCCAAGGGAGTCATGACTCCCCTTTGAACACCAACAAAAATACTCTAAAGATCATTTTTGAAATGAAATATACAGTAAAGTCCCGATTATCCGAGTCCCGCTTAACCGAGTTTCTGCTTTAACCGAGTTATTTTCTTTTGATGGACTGATGGCTTCCATTATTACGAAACAGCCATTATAAACGAAGTGCTAGGTGAAGATGAAAGAGCAGAAAAAAGTTATGGCCATTTTTTTCTGAGAACCATTCTTAGAACCAGAAAATCTGAGTTCTAACTTTTTACGACTGCTCTTTCATCTTCACCTAACATTTTATTTATAATGGCTATTTCATAATAATGGAAGCCACCAGTCCTTCAGAAGAAAACCAAAGGTATAAGTTCGATTGAAAAAAAAAATTAATACTTTAAGCAGAAAGAAGAGGCTGCACCTGCAATTTTCATGACACTAATAGAATCACATAGCTTCCAATGTGTACGGTTTTGTTACTTCTAAAATTTAATACATATTTTTGATATATTTAATCGTCGACAATTGTTAGACTTTTTAAACTAAATTTCCGGAAGCGACAGTAATTTGTTCCCTTGTGACGACATTTCTGTGGCTGTCAACTCGTAAAACTTGGCTAAAAATGCTAACTTTGACAACATTTTTTGAATGAATATTTACCTTTATAAGAAAATGGGAAACTTTTTAATTTCTTGAAATCTGAACAAAATTGGTAAATTTTATTTTTTTACAAATATTAATGCAACTTTTTTGTATTTACGAATGGAAATGACTTCGCGAAAATATCAGAAAAGTAGTTAGTTTGGATTTGGGAATAGCTTAAAAAAAAAAAAAGTCCTCATAAAGAGATGTGATCCCCCTCCCACCCAAAAAAGGGAAATCCATGAGCCCCCTCTAAATGATGAGCTGGATCCGCCCTTGGTACAGACAGAAAGTTTATATGTTGGAATGAACTTTTGAAGTTCCAAACGAATAAGATCTGCCAAATTCACATACAGTAAAGTCTCAAAAATCCGAGTCTCAGAACTTCGAGGAGTAAAAAATAAAAATACAAATTTTACTGAATAGCTGATTCTTGGGACGAAATTCAATCTACAACATTGAATAAATCGTGGTTGAAATGTTTACCTAAAGTGGTAACATCCACCGAGAATTTTAATGATCACGATGATGAAAACATTGTTTTGAAAGATTTGGTAAAGGAAGTACCTGGTTGTGAAAATTGTAATACAGCTGATGTTAAAAAATAACTAAACAGTGATGAAATGCTGGAAATAACTGAATCGACTATTGTAGTAATAATAGAAGATGAGGAGGAATGTAATGATACAGTAGGAAATGATCTCCTGCGATTTGAAAAATACTCTCTCTTAGTGAAGATTCTGCATCTTTAGAACTGGCTTTAAAATATGTAGAACAGAAAAATGAAGCTACCCCTGCTAATGTTATTCATTTTAAGCGTTGACTAGATATTGCATCTAAAAAGAAAAGTTGATTTTTTTTTTTTTTTTTTTTTTTTTTTTTACAGTACCCTGTATATCATTACAAAAGGAATAAAGGTATGTACATTCGTTGTCATCCTAATTGAGTAAAATTATAATTGGTAAGAATTTTTTACTTTTTCGGAAAATCCGAGTTTTCAGTAATTCGAGGTAGTGCCAGCCTCAATTACCTCGGATTTTCGAGACTCTACTGTACACGTCACTGCAAAAACTAGCTATTCTAGCTATTCATGTGTAAAATATTCTTATGATTGTTAATTTATCATAAAATGAAGAAATCGGGTAACATTATACGGAGTTTAATCCTTGGGTAAAGAAAAAGCTCTTGGATCTTGCCAGGCATAAACACGATAACTGCATTTAGGGGTTTGGGGTAAAGTCAAGGGCCCCAAAATTGACACCCAAGTTAGACTGGATGTCGATAGTGCTAAGATCTCGCCGGGGAGTGAAAATCGAAAATATAACGTAAACGGCCCAAAACATCGAATCAAAAAAAAAAAAAAAAAAAAAAAAAAAATCTGCATTTTCCCCATAGAGATAACGACAGCGATTGTTTAATTTTAATTGAAAAAAAAATCCGTTGTTGTAACCTTCCATCATTCTAAACACATTGTTGCCCGTATCCGTTATGACGTCAGCATTACTGACGCCCACATTTATAAGATAGTTTGACCTTTAGAATTTTCATTTCTAACGTAGTTGGAAACCAAGTAATTATTATTATTACTAGCCGCCTCTGGTGACCAGTTTCGCGCCAGATGTATGCTAAGCATTGTAACATGCTACTTTTATTAATTTAACAGGCTTGCTTAATCTTTCGCCAATTCGGAAGGTTCTGATAGAAAAATCAAAAATTCTTTGCGATCTTGGCTGCATTTCGTATATTTTTTATTTTTGTGTATTTCATCTTTCTTGACAAAAACCACTTAACTCGCTTAGAAATTTATGCTTCTTGTCCGTTCTCTTATCAATTGTAATACGTTTGCTAATGCGGTGATTTTAAACCTATTAAACAATCTTCTGTAATGGGGTCCGCTGCCAACTGGAGTAATAATACTAGTTGAGAAAATTGTTTATATATATATCTAGAAGTGCAGTAGATAAAGTCAAAACTGTTTAACTATCCTGTTACTTAATTTGTGATAATTGTCTGAAATGTAAGGTATACTATTGTCTTTAATGTTTTATCTTCTTTCAATAAACTAAATTGTTTCTGTTAAATGAACTAATTTCCTTGATTTCAGAGTCCTTTTAGTTTCTTCAAATTGTAAGGAATCAAATAGAATTTGCACATGTTTGATAAGAAAAGAAAAAAGAAATTGATAATATTTCCTATGATTTTAAATTGCGTTTATGCTTACTACTACGTGTCTTGGAAAGCTATATGCCTATCTGTGAGATAAAAAGGCGGCAAGAGTGATTCTCTGCATTCTAAAATTGTAGATATTAATTTTAATATAGTTTATCTTAAAAATATTTTTCAGGTAATTTTCACAAAAGAAAGTCTAATAAATATTATTGGGTTTGAATCAGGGTTATTTCAGTACGCGAAAATTACTAATTATTATAATTACTTGTTAAGATATCAAGCAGCTGAAGGTCTTTTATTTATTATTACGCAACGCAATTTTTTTAATGAAATTTTATTTACATTTCGTTATGCGATCAGTGGAACTTCTATGAGCCTTTGATTTTCATAATTATTGCTGGAGGACCCCCACCCTCCTTTTTTTATTTGTATTTCATGTTAAGTTTTTCATGAAATTTATTTGTTTATTTTATTTTCATGTTTTTCTTTCATGTTAAGGTAATTTGTAATCATGGTAAGTTGTTATGTTATGTTCAATCTGTTGCCAAAGGATTTTTATGTCATAAATGTTTGACTTAGACACCCAACCTTCGAAATAGTACATCTTCAAAACGTCATATCAGTAGTTGGGTCAGTAAATTATCCAGATTATCTTAATTGTGTTTGTTGCCTTGAAATCTACTATTAAAAAATGTTATGTTATTGGCTGAAATAATTTTCTATAAATTGGAATTTATTTTCCATTTTTATGTTATTTATTTTCCAGTAAGGGGAGTATTTAACTATTTTAGACTTATGTTGCTGGCTACGTAAGATAATTGGGGTAATTAATGTTTAGATTGTAATCTATAAGTAAAACAAAATAATAAAAAATAAGACCCAACAAAATCATTAGTGTTATGATTCATATACAACACATTACTGTTTTTATTCTCAAGCGAATTTCACTTAAAACTGTAAAATGTCTTCAGAATGAAAAATATTATCTTAAATTGGCCTTTTATAATTTAATAATTTGGGTTAAACCTCGGATGACAAAGTGGGATCATTTTCTGACTCCCATCGCAAGTTCAATCCTAATGTGAATTAATGATAATTTTATTTTTTAAATCCTTTGTTCCAACAATATTGCATTTTCTATTTCTTTCTATGTTATAAATATTATTAAATTAATTTTTACAGATAAGTTTTGGAATTTTTATGATATGGTAAATAAATATGTGTTTTTTAACTATAGTGTCATTGAATGACCTACATGACCTTTCATGATTTAAATTTCCACCTGGTCATCCGAGGGTTAATATTTATCTAAGGGGCATCAGCATATATATATATTTTTTTGCTTTACAAAAAAGTTATTTAAATTCCCCTGGTATCACAACTATAAATTTCTCCTTTTACAATGGCATGTCCCTGGAATTTATAAGTAATTTTCCTTCAAAGAATCTATGAAAATAAAATGCGAATAACAGTGGCAAGGAAAAAATTGAAAAAAAAAACAAAAAAAAAAAAACATGAATAAGACTATCAAATATTTCAATCTCGTGAAGATGGGGATAAACAAGATCTAAATCAAAACTTAATATTCTCTACTTTTAACGTCTACGTGATCTAGATTTAACTCATGGTCTTTAAAGGTAGTGTTTGCTTTTTAATACTCATTATTATCAATTTAAGAGGAGTTTTAAATGCGACGAAAATCAATAACTAGTTGGATGTGCCAATCCCAAAACTTTCTTCTATCTTATACATCTTAATATTTCAAAAACTAGTTACACATGTTAATACTTCAATATTATTAGTTCAATACTGTACCAACTTTGATTTTCATCTTAAATTTCTGCTTCAGTCAATTAAATGGACTAAAAACGAGTTAATGTATATCATGATATTTGTTAAAATTAATAGTTTTTCCTTATTCTGTTGTTATCAGTTGTTTGCGAATAGCCGGCTTAGCAGGAAGGGAGTTCCCACCGCTGCACGAGCCACTGATGAACAATAGAACTACTAAAAATCAAGAAAAGTATACAAAAATGGCTATCACAGAGCCCCTTTACCGTGCAATATTTCCAAATTCAAGGAGGACCTGATGGCCAAAGCCAAAAACATGCACAAAAATCTGGTTCAATTGTATGCATAATTTTATACACTTTTCGACTGCACAATAAAAAAAAAAAAAAAATGGCACAAACATCGCTATTACAGCGCCCCTTCCGGCAGATTATTTTCAAATTCAGGGAGGACTTGCTTGCCATAGACAGAAACATACACAAAAATTTGGTTCAATTCTATGCATAACTTCATACACTTTTCGATGGTACAGTAATGAAAATGGCACAGAGATCGCAATTATAGCGCCCCCTTCTGGCGGAATATTTTCAAGTTCACGAAGGACTTGCTTGCCATAGCCAGAAACATACACAAAAAATTTGGTTCAATTATATGCATAACTTCATACACTTTTCGATGGTACAATAATGAAAATGTTACAGACATCGCAATTATAGCGCCCCCTTTTGGCGGAATATTTTCAAGTTCACGGAGGACATGCTTGCCATAGCCAGAAACATACACAAAAAATTTGGTTCAATTATATGTATAACTTCATACACTTTTCGATGGTACTATAATGAAAATGGTACAGACATCGCAATTATAGCGCCCCCTTCTGGCGGAATTTTTCCAAATTCAGGGAGGTCCTTCGTGCCATGACCAAAAACAAACGCAAAAAATTTGGTTCAATTCTATCCATAACTTCATACTCTTTTCGATTGTACAATATTCAAAATGGCACAAATATCGCTATTACGCGCCCCTACCGGCGAATTTTTTCCAAATTCAGGGATGATCTGCTTGCCATAGCCAAAAACTTAAAATAAAAATTTGGTTCAATTCTAAGCATAACTTCATACACTTTTTGGTGGTACAATATTCAAAATCGCTATTACAGCGCCCCCTACGGGCGAGTTTTTTTTCAAATTCAGCGAGGACTTGCTTGCCATAGCCAAAAACTTAAAATAAAAATTTGGTTCAATTCTGTGCATAACTTCATACACTTTTTGATGGTACAATGGCGACAGACACACGGACAGACGGACGGACGGACGGACAGACAGACAATTTCTCTAAACATGTTTTCGTGATCTCTGACCCCTAAAACGTGCAAATCCGTCGAAAACCGGAAGTCGAAAAAAATTTCGATTACAATACTTTCTTCTATTGAAGATAGAAGAAAGTAAAAACATTCAATGTTTGAATACGTGATACCTTCAAAAACGTTTTACGCATAAACATGAAATTTTCGCTATTGATTAAAGAGATTACACTTTATAACATACTACCATTAGAATCTTACTAGACTTTTACGGAATTTGTGTATTATTAAACTTAAAATAACTTTTTTTTTTACTCCGTAATTCATATATGCACATGATATCTTGAGGACGTATGTATGGATTGTTTTGAAATTTTATACAGAAAATAAGCACATGTGTGTGTTTAAAATGGTCTATTTTTGTGTATTTACAGTGATAAAAATTTTAGTTTTGACTATTTTTATTCCTTAAAAAATATAAATTTTTTATTTTTTTACATTTTTTTTACATGGTTAATAAAATAATTTTGACTTAAAAGTAGATGATTTTCTGTTGACTGAGTGCAGAAAAAGGTTTTACATAAATGCTATTGGTTACATTTAAAAATTAAATACCCATTTCATTTTAAAGTTATTTATTTCATATTATTACAAGTTAGTATCTTTTTAAATATTGTACTTTGTAAAGCACTGTATAATAGGAATGGAACCAAAGAAAGCTGATATTTGGATTCATGTCAAATAAACGTATTTTGAAATAGAAATTTTATTTAATACGAAAAAATACATATATGCCTTACAGAAAATAGCCCCACCAGTGGCCGAACGGTTCTGCTCTCGAAGCTGGTAGACGGGAGGTGCTGGGTTCGAACCCAATCGCGTCCGTAGGCCTAATCGTTCGGAGTTTCCCGTGGTTTTCTTCGAACCATGGATTTCCTTGCGTAAATATGGGTTAGGCTCACTTAGAAAGACCCCCATGGTGGGCACCCCCTCCTTAAAACAACACAACAACACACCTTACAAAAAATAAGCTAAATGATATTAAATAAAATTTCTGATTTGAAACTTGCTTACAAGATTCGAGATAAGTTGATCCATGCGGCGCGGCGGTTCAAATTTTTAAAAATATTGATTTGATATTAAAATAAACTTATTTTTATTACTACTGGCAAAAGAAAAATAACTTAAAAAATTCTTGGAACTTTCAACTTTAGGCAAGTGCTCATTTCTCATATCACTGTTTCTTCATGAATGATAGGGTTGAAAAGCTGAGAATTCTCATGACTACTCACAAGCTCTTAGAATATTTCAAATGAAAATCAAATTTCAAAGTAATTGTTTATGAGGCGCAAAGGCCAACATATTAAAAAAGATTCCATGCCAGGACTCGAACCCGGACCATCAGTATAGCGCACTGACGTTCTACCGACTAAACCACATGGAATGATTCCCAGTCTGGAAAATTTCTCACTATTATATGTTGGAAAGGCTACAAACGCAGCACAAGATGGAATATTTATCGTGAGCCACTGACATAGGGCAAACACGAAACTTAATTAAAATCCAGCTTCGACAGAAACTATATTAATACATGGAAATTATTCCAGAGAGAAACATTTGCCTTGCATACAATATTTCAAATGAAAATCAAATTTCAAAGTAATTGCTTAAGAGGCGCAAAGTAAACCTAGTGAGAAAGATTCCATGCCGGGACTCGAACCCGGGCCATCAGTATAGTACACTGACATTCTACCGACTAAACCACATGGAACGATTCTCTCTGGAATAATTTTCATTTATTAATATAGTTTCTGTTGATGCTGGATTTTAATTAAGTTTTATGTTTACCCTATGTCAGTGGCTTACGATAAATATTCCATCTTGTGCTGCGTTTGTAGCATTGCCAACATATAATAGTGAGAAATTTTCCAGGCTGGGTATTGTTCCATTTGGTTTAGTAGGTAGAACGTCAGTGTTCTATACTTATGGCCCGGGTTCGAGTCCCGGCATGGAATCTTTTTCACTATGTTGGCCCTTTGCGCCTCTTAAGCAATTACTTTTAAATTTGATTTTCATTTGAAATATTGTATGCAAGGCGAATGTTTCTGTCTGGAATAATTTCCATGTGTTAATATTAATAAACTCTTAGAATTTGTTATACTCTATAGAAGTGATTAATGAACGTTCGAGAAAATTTTGTAGAATTCGAAATGGTTTTAATTTTTCAACAGCTTTATCATAATCACTATGATCTACAAATCTAATCGTATGAATACAGAAATGTATCCGTCTTTCGCCGACATGTACGAACACAAAGCACTAAAGCTTTTAAAGCTATTTTAATATGATTGTCAATGACTGCGTTTGAAATAGATTTTGTTCCTTAATAAATTATGATGGACAAGAGAGGCTTAAAGACCAGTTCCTCGTATAATTTTTACTCATCCATCATCGTTTATATGTGTTACAGTTTAATTCATAGTATTTCTTAAATTCTAGTCTTGGTAATCCATCTCCCTAGAGCAACATCTTGACTTGTGTCTCAAAATGTGAACAGGGACGAATATATTTCTTTGTATGATTGCCAGAGTTACTACACGCAGTGGCTCCCATAATTGAGTACACATTACTCACATTCTTCTTTATCGGCCTAAACAAATAGTAACAAATTCTTATTATTTCTTTGTTGTTCTTCTTAACATTTACAGGAGTTTATAAGATGCAATTGAAGAAATTTATTAGGCAAAAATACAAGAGTAAGGAATATAATATTAGGATTAGTCTGTTTTTAGGGTTTCGTTCATCTGACGAAATCCTATTCGTCTCACTCTTCTGTCTGTCTGCCTGTCACAGAGCCCGTTCTCAGAAACTATATATATTGGAGGGTTGAAATTTTGCATACTTATAGCTGAATACCTCACATCAAACGATAAATCATAAAATTTTGAAAAAGTCTCTTATATTTAACTCTCTGGGTTCTAACTTGTGTATTTCAATCTTTTTGTTCTAACTGAGCCCCTAATTAAGTTGAAGACTTGAAATTTTGCATACTTATAGCCGAACACCTCACATCAAACAACAAATCATAAGATTTTGAAAAAGTCTTATATTTAACCCTCTGGGCTCTAACTTGCGTATTGTAATATTTTTGTTCTAACTGAGCCCCTAATTAAGTTGAAGACTTGAAATTTTGCATACTTATAACTGAACACCTCATATCAAACGACAAATCAAAAATTTTTGAAAAAGTCTTATATTTAACCCTCTGGGCTCTAACTTGCATATTGAAATATTTTTGTTCTAACTGAGCCCCTAATTAAGTTGAAGACTTGAAATTTTGCATACTTATAGCTGAACATCTCATATCAAACGACAAATCATAAAATTTTGAAAAAAGTATTATATTTAACCCTCTGTGCTCTAACTTGCGCATTGTAATATTTTTGTTCTAACTGTGCCCCCTAATTAAATTTAAGACTTGAAATTCTGCATACTTATAACTGAACACCTCACACCAAACGAAAAATCATAAAATTTTGAAAAACTCTTATATTTAAACCTCTGGGCTCTGACTTGCGTATTGTAATATTTTTGTTCTAACTGAGCCCCTAATTAAGTTCAAGACTTGAAATTTTGCATACTTATAGCTGAACACCTCACATTAAACGATAAATCATAAAGTTTTGAAAAAGCCATATATTTAATCCTCTGGGTTCTAACTTGTGTATTTCAATCTTTTTGTTCTAACTGAGCCCCTAATTAAGTTGAAGACTTGAAATTTTGCATACTTATAGCCGAACACCTCACATCAAACGACAAATCACAAGATTTTGAAAAAGTCTTATATTTAATCCTCTGGGCTCTAACTTGCGTATTGTAATATTTTTGTTCTAACTGAGCCCCTAATTAAGTTGAAGACTTGAAATTTTGCATGCTTATAGCTGATCACCTCACATCAAACGACAAATCATAAAATTTTGAAAAAGTCTTATATTTAACCTTTTTGACTCTAACTTGCGTATTGTAATATTTTTGTTCTAACTGAGCCCCCTAATTAAATTGAAGACTTGAAATTTTGCATACTTATAGCTGAACACGTCACATCAAACGATAAATCATAAAGTTTTAAGAAAGTCATATATTTAACCCTCTGGGATCTAACTTGTGTATTTCAATCTTTTTGTTCTAACTGAGCAACTAATTAAGTTGAAGACTTGAAATTTTGCATACTTATAGCTGAACACCTCACATCAAATGACAAATCATAAAATTTTGAAAAAATCTTATACTTAACCCTCTGAGCTCTAATTTGGGTATTGTAATATTTTTGTTCTAACTGAGCCCCCTAATTAAATTGAAGACTTGAAATTTTGCATACTTATAGCTGAACACCTCACATCAAACAATAAATTATAAAGTTTTGAGAAAGTCATATATTTAACCCTCTGGGATCTAACTTGTGTGTTTCAAACTTTTTGTTCTAACTGAGCCCCTACTTAAGTTGAAGATTTGAAATTTTGCATACTTATAACTGAACACCTCACATCAAACGACAAATCACAAAATTTTGAAAAAGTCTTATAGTTAATCCTCTGGGGTCTAACTTGCGTATTGTAATATTTTTGTTCTAACTGAGCCCCTAATTAAGTTGAAGACTTTGAATTTAGCTTTCTTATATCTGAACACCTCACATCAAACGATAAATCATAAAGCTTTGAAAAATCATATATTTAACCCTCTGGGCTCTAACTTGAGCATTTTAAGCTTTTTTTTCTAACTAAGCCCATATTTAATTTGAAGGCATGAAATTTTGTATACTTATAGTAGAACACTTGTAATTACACGGAAAATCATAAAATCTTCAAAAAGTCTCATATTATTGACCCCTCCGGGCTCTAACTTGTGTATTTTAAGCACTTTTTACTAACTCAGCCCCTAATTAAGTTGGAGACTTGAAATTTTGTATACTTATAGTAGAACACTTGCGATCACACAAAAAATCCTAAAATTTTCAAAAAGTTTTATATTATTTACCCCTCCAGGGTCTAACTTTTGTATTTTAAGCAATTTTTCTAACCTCCCCTCATTGCACCCGGTGGGTACTTTTCTAACTTTTGCCGACACACCTTTGACCACTCTTTTATATTATGCACATAGCCTTACATATTTTAGTTCAACTTTTTATCGCCAGGTGGCGCCTACCTATCTCGGTTGCTATGGGCCCGATTCTTTCGACTAATACATCTATATATTGGTTGTAAAACGGAATTTCGTTCGAATAGGGGTTTGTGTAGAATAGAGTGCGTCCCCTGGTTGCGAAATGTTGAACTAACAGATTTTGAAAAACGATAAAGTGTTTTGAAAGGAATATTAAACGAAACCCTCTGTGCGATCTGTGATCACACTTACCCACTTGTTTAAATGGAAGCTACTAGTTTTGAGGTAACAAAATCGAGTATGCAACATTTATAATTCGTTAAAAAAGAAGGGGAAAAACATAAATTAACATTTTACTTGATTTTTTTTTTCTATTGTCACAACGGCTCCTCTAATGTGTGGTATTACTTTAAAAAAAAGTTTGTGTTGTTTTGCAATATTATTTTAGCCAATTTTCATTGAGAAATCTTTCTAATCTTTATCTACTATTTATATCATATTTTCGAACAACTTTTGCAATTGAGACCATGATTTTTTACCACACTGATACCTGGATATTGAGGTAAGTGCGAGCAATTGCAGTTTATAACGCATTTATATTATTTTATATTGCATTTGCAGAATAACTATAACTTGAAAGTTTTAACTGTATGTTTGGGGGTCTTTATCTAGTTGAAATATAAATCTCAAATAGAGAGCCCAAAATCTAAATTTTGGGCGTTTCATTTAAGATTATTTTTAAAGATATTCAATTGATTTATTTTATCCATGAATTTATTATAAAGAAAAGTAAATTTTCTCCACAATCTAAATTTTCCAAAAATTTAAATTTTGGTTTTTTTCATTTAAGATTATTTTTAAACATATTCAATTACTTTATTTTATCCATGAATTTATTATAAAAAAAGTAAATTTTCTCCAAAATCTAAATTTTGGGTTCTACATTTAAGATTACTTTTAAATATATTGTATTACTTTATTTTATCCATGAATTGATTATAAAGAAAAGTAAATTCCCCCCCCTCCTTTGGAACAGAAAATTCCTGATATGAAACGTATGACTTTCAAGTTTGACAGTGAGAAAAGAGGTGTGTTTGAGGAAGAAGTTTACTGTTATGTTTCTGCCAACCATAACATTAATATATATTTTTTTAATGGATAATACTTGATTCCAAGTGTTTTGAGACTTTGAAATTTGATTTTTAGCAAAAACTTTTATTTTGGTCCTCGATCTACTTTAGCCATGCATTTGTTCTTCTGGCTATATGGCGATTGTAAATTGTTTTTATTCGAATATTTTTGTGCATAAACACTTCCTTTTATTCCTGGAAATGTTTTATGTAAAAAAAAGGGAAATATATACATATATCAATCATTTTTATATATTTATTGTTCAAATGACCCAGAATTATATTTCTTCCTCTTCCAGTTTTATTTCCGATTCCTCCAATCTGTTATTTCTTTTGAATATTTTTTTGAACGCATCTATTACTGCACTGAATTTTCTAAAATTCAAATAAAAATGCATCTTCTTTGAAAATCTGATTAACAAATTTTGGAGTTTCCACAAATACTTCAATTCTGGAGCTTCTGAGGGATTTAAAAAAAGCTAACTGAAATATTATTGGTGCCTTAGTTTTATTTTTAGAATAATACATTTTCTTAATATGTACTTTATCGTTCCTGAAAATATCAAGCTGAAATAATATTTCAATATCATCATTTTAGACCGTCAAACAAGAGAGTAAGTAGTGTATGCTTAATTTTGGGAGTCACTATATGTAATACAATATAATTAATCCTTTTGCACATGCGGACACATTCACATATGGAAAACAAATTGCACGTTGTGTTTAATGACTTTTGTTAGACTTGCGGAAGCATTAATGGAAAAATCAAAATTACAGTACTGAATGAAGTTTTTGGATGAAGTGAATGAAATACGGTAAAACCTCCCTAAAGCGACCACGTTCCGTTCCAATACAAATTGGTCGCTCCGAGAGGTAGTCTCTTAATGGAAGTCATGTTTAAATCTAGATTATAATTCTTGAATAAAGGTAACAATTAATGTTACTAAAATTTATTTTTCACATTAGGAAAAAATATGAAAATTTAAGTATCAAAACAAAAGTTAGTTACATAAGTTAATTACTCCAGAGTTTAAAAAATGAATACATTGAAGATTGCTTTGATTTTACGGTTTTATCTTTTATAACTTTTATTTCCATGTCCTTTCGAAGTTCAGTAAATAAATGCAATTCTTTCTGGACGGGAACAAATTATGACGATTTCATTAATTTATCTATTTCTTTGAGAGTTTCCTGACAGAATAGGGCAGGAAAGTTTATTGACCGTCATCATTAATTTGTCATTAGAGTTCAATTCATTGCCTAAAAAGGCACAAAGGGGTTTAAACACCTAAAAATTACCGGAATAAATAAAATTTCTGAACCTAGTTTAGAATTTTGATGAATAATGCGCTCGCTCTCCAGAATTATTTCTAATAAAACATTCTTTAAGCGACCAGGAAAAAACGGAATTTGTTTCATTTTTTTCAAAGAAATTGGTCGCTCATGGAGGAAGTTCAACTGGGGTGGTCTCTGAATAGAGGTAAAATTAGTATTCAGCCTATGGGAACAAATTTCGTTCCATCAAAAATGGTCGTTCAGAGAGGTGGTCGCATAGAGAGGTTTCACTGTACACTAGGCTCCTACTTCGCATAATTATAGTATTTTGCTTCAGACTATTTGATATAGCATTTATAGATTGCTGTTCTTTTTAAGATATCTATAAAAAAAAACTAATTTCTCTCTCTAAAACACATTTTTTCTTCTCGGGGAGAATCCCCCCCCCACCCACCTGCATAATTTCCACATTTATACACAAATACAAAGGGAAAATGCATGTGCGCTTCTGAAACTGTTACTAACACCATGAGAGGACTCTTAGTATAGTAGAACCTCGATTATGCGAAGTAATTGGGACCGACCCTCTTTCGGAAAATCGAAATTTTCGGATAATTGAGAATGCTTCAATTTTAAGATTAAGGAGAAATATATGCAATATTTTGTATTATGATAACAATAAATAAAAATAATGCAATAACAAAATAGAAACAAAAATAAATTACCTGAATTTTAATTTTAAAATTAAGTACCTTTTACATATATCACAAGAGTATGAAAAAAAGTTTTGTTTGTCGCAGTTTCGATTGCCTTTGCTTTGAAGCTGTATCACGGAGATTTTTAATATTATTAGTTCACCAGTATCACAGTCTTTCTGCTGCTCCAGTCATGCCAAACCTTTTACAAAACATTCAGCTTCAGACAGCTTCAGAATTACTAATTTGTTCGTTTTCTTCGTTCTACTCCGCAGCTTACGGGAGCTCAAGTTAAATTCAAAGGAACTCTTAAGAAAAAGGGATCGAAAATATTTATATGTACTCGTAGTTCGGAAAGGATCGGTTGCACATAAGGAATACGATAGTTTAAAAAAGA
The DNA here is from genome assembly GCA_963932465.1 of Maratus speciosus. Classification (NCBI taxonomy): domain Eukaryota; kingdom Metazoa; phylum Arthropoda; class Arachnida; order Araneae; family Salticidae; genus Maratus; species Maratus speciosus. The sequence continues at coordinate 517,759,800 of OZ010789.1, read as the reverse complement.
AAGAAAAATTTGAAAATGGATTTTGCACAGAAGGAATGTGATAGTAAAAAAAACAAAAAAAACTTTCAAAATGAATTTTGCACACAAGGAATGTGACAGTAAAAAAAAAAAAAAAAAAGCTTTAAAAATGGATTTCGGTTAATCGAGAGTTTCGGTTAAAAGAGTTTCGGATAAAAGAGGTTCCACTGTAATTTAAATATTTTAATTTTAACCTTGAGTCAAGTTTGCCATTTTGGTTTATTATTATTGTTGTTATTAATTTTTTCATTCAGAAAATCCAAATTGGTACCGGAAATTAGGAAAGCAAAATCGTTACTTAATAAAATTATAAAATATCTGTTATTAAATAAAGACCAAAATTTTATTTGAATTTTCCCGTAAGAATTCGGAATTTCTGAATTTAAAAAAAGGCCAAAATGGAAACCCTGCATGGGTTTGGTTAGTTAAAGTTTAATTATTGTTAAAAATATTATCCAGTTACAATTTATCTTACTTCATAATAAATAAAGTTATATTTATTGGCATTTAAATAAACTATTATTATTATTTTGTTGCGAGTTTCGGCTAATACATCAGTGGCGGTACGGGTAGTAGATCAATACAAATAATTATTGTGGTGTCTGGTCGACATCAAATATATATATATATATATGTGTGTGTGTTTGGGGACACTGTATTGTTGTAAATTTATTCATACTATCACAATTTTTGTTGGTGGTCAGTAATGTTTAATTAATGGTTATATATTACAGTTATAATTTGCTGCTAAATTTATTAAATTAATTATTGTAACAGGATTAGATGATGTTTTGTAATTATATTATGGCTATATAAATATATATATTTAATTTAATTAACTTAATTTTTTTATTTTATATACAATATGTATATATATATTGGGGGGGGGGGGGGTTGCTGATTGAGTATGACTATTCCGAAAATGAATCAAGTATGCATATTAAACAATCTGAAAAAATGTATCAGGTTAATAACTCTTTTACTTTCATTAAAGGAACTGATTCGCATTTTCTAGTATATTAATGAAGGTTGTAATCATTTTATTTGATTACCCGGAAGCTAAAAAGACGTTTTATGAAGTTAGGGCAATTAGGAAGGCAGTTTTATTATATGCATTCAGGTAAATGTGATATGTTTTACGATATCTCCTGTACCAGTGAATTGTTTTTCTCATATAAGGTACGTATAGTTTGTTTTTTTTCCTTGTTTGTTATTTGTCTTAACGAGTAACAAGGACGACAAAAAAGTGGAAATATCTAAATTAGTTGTTGTGAAATGTTCAAAATGAAGGTCGTTGACCGCAATTTTTTTATTTTTCATCATAACTTGTAGAATATCAGCCTCCTTCTTTTTTTACATAAATAAAGTTTATATGCTTTACTTACACATTATTTTTTTCGCTTCGATTTATTTTCAAAGTGCTTAAAACTTTACATGTACAAACATCATAATCCTTACAAATTTCTGAAAAATTTAAAAATGTTTGTAATATTTTCTTATGTGTAAAGTATTATATTACTTACATGACTACAATTAATTAATTTTGGTTCTATAATGAGCATATAAAAAGATGTATGAGAATTGGCAATTATATAAACGGCTGCAGAACAAGTTCTTGTTTCTATTTTTCTTTTTACTAATTAAATATTCTAGAGATAGCTTCAGAAATCGGTGCAAGCCGAGAACATAATAATAGTTGAGATGTTAGATACGCATATCGTACCTCATAAATACACTCTTTCGTTTAACCTGTGTAGGCTACAAGATTTTCCTGACTGAAGAATGATTAATTATTGTATAACTTGAAGTAAGTTATGCAACGTATTAAAGACAATTTAAAGAAAACAAGATCAGTGCATTATTAAACATTCAAATCCAATTACTTGGTGATTAAAGTTGAGATGAAGGAAGCATTGCTTTTGTACAAAAACAATAACGCCTTGCGAAGGTTTTGTAGGCTATTAATCAAAGCCAAATTTATCCCATTTAATTTCGTTTGCATAATCACTTTGCTATAAATTTAATCCGGTTGATAAAAGCTTGTTGTCAATGACTTACGAACTAGTAAAATAAGAAAGATGTGAAATTGATCTTTGTTGTTTAAATAAGTTTAGTGACGGAGTAAATGACAAACAATGATAGATTGTTAAGTCAAAGAATTTCCTGAGAAACTCAATATTTTTCTTTAATCCTTTCGGGTACCGTACTGTGGTCCATCCTATAAAAAAAGGTTTTATTCTTTGTATTGAACAAACAATACAAGATAATTCGGAGTTTTTGCCCCTGAAAAATATTTTAGAAACTACTATAGGGCATTTGAATAGTTTGAGGGTAATTAAAAAAATTTTAGTGGCAACATTGGATGTGTTTGTAAACAACTGTTTTTGTGTGTAGATTTTAACTCCCCAAACTTTCTATAGTGAGACAATCTGAATAAGAGATACAAATAAGATAAGTGTCAAAATATTATCTTTAGTAATCTGTAACCCATGTGTGATCATAGTTTTTTCTTTAACTTTTTATTTTGACAGAAAATGTTTATGTTTTCATAAAGCTAACATGAAAACTAGTTTTTCGGGCTACTTTGTGTCAGGCCTATTTTGGTCCGGAAGTAGCCTCAGTTACTCAGAAATGCTTTTTATACAATCAAATCTCTTAAAAAATGTATTAAGTAACATTTTTTTTTTCAAATGTTGCTTTAGCAAAATGCTGCAGTAATTATTTTTGTTCCAGTTGCTGAGGACAACATGATGAAAACTGTTTCTCGTGGTCTTTAATATTAACATTTGGTTTATTGTGTTTAAATGTAAAAAAAAAACCTATTTGTTTATCAAGTTTACAGTGTTAATTCATTAGCAGATCCTATTGCAATCAATTGCTAATTGGTTTCAATATTCTAACATATGAATTGTACTCATTTTGTATGAAAATAAGTGAATGGGCCAAAGAAGCCCCCAGCAGGGGCTACTTTGTTCCAAAACTTTAAAAATAGTTAAAAAATAAATAAAATAAAAAATTTCTCTTTAAAACCATATAGTTTGCTTCATTGTTTCCTGCTAATTGATTACAATTCAATTTCAACGTTAAAAAATCATATATAATATTTTTTAATAATGGAAATTTTAGTGGAACCAGGAAAAAGTGCCCCAAAGTAGCCCTGGTTGACGGTACCTGGCGCAATAATGATAGAATATGTCTTTACATTTGTTGTTATTTGATATTTACAGTTGATTTTTTTAGTATATGCATGTAATAACGACAGTATATGTCTTTATATTTGCTGCTATCACTTCATTTATGTTTCATCATTCAGTAACAAAAATAATAAAAAAATTCGAGTTACTGCTCTCTAAACCATTATTGAGACATATTCAAGGCTGGAGTAGCACATTTGAAGTTTATTCCAACAGAGCGAAAAATGTCCAGACCAGGAATCGAACCTGGATACTTGGCGTGCCGTGCCAATGCTTTACCTGTTAAGCTATCCGGACGGTACCTCTCTGACACAATTCACTCTTATCTGTTGGACATGGCTGCAAATTGCAGCGCTAGTTTCATTCATCCGAGCTACAGCTATAGCATTTACATGATGAAAGTGTGTTTTAATTAGGAAACTCCTGTATACCATGTAGTTAGGGCATAATGAAGAGAACGAATATTTTTCCCAACTAGATTAAATCATATTCATGGCTGGAGTAGCACAGTTGAAGTTTATTCCAACAGAGCAAAAAACGTCCAGACCAGGAATCGAACATGGATTCTTGCCTGGTACCAGGCTTGGTATTTTTCACTCTGTTACAATAAACTTCAACTGTGCTACTCCAGCCTTGAATATGATTTAATCCAGTTGGAAAAAATATTCGTTCTCTTACTTATGACATTTTTGAGACTTTTATTTCAAACGTGAGTTTCATTACAACTGTACATTTCCAAGTGGGTGAACAAAGTCCGGGCCAGGATTCGAACCAGGGATGTCTTGGCTGAAGCCGCCAATGCTCTACCGACTGAGCCGGACAAATCTGTATTTACCAATTGAATAATTGTGTTAAAAATTAATCTAATATAATTACGCATGCAGCGTTTACTGCAGTTCCAAAAAGAACCTTCGATTTATTCTGTTAAGTGATGCCGTGATTGATAATGGTTTGTTGGATGAATTAGCCCTCCAAATCCGTCCAGGATTTGTTCAGTCGATAGAGCATTGGCGGCTTCAGCCAAGACATCCCTGGTTCGAATCCTGACCCTGACTTTTTTCGCCACTTGGAAATTTACAGTTGTTATGATTTATTTACCAATGAATAATTGTGTTAAAAATTGAATCTCATGTGAGTTCCATTCTTTAAAATTAAAAACACGGGGTAACAGTCTTTGCACCAATCATTCGTGATAAATAATCGGTCAACTGCGAGTTTTACTCGGGTACAAGGGTTCCGTACAATAAATTTATAACTCCAATATTATATTTAAAAAAAAATCTTGCTAAACGAATAATAAGACTTTGTAAAAAACTATACAGCGTAAAGATTGGTGAAAAACGTTGACTATTTATCCCTATGATTCGCCTTACCTAAAACAAAGTCCTTGTACAAAGTTTAAACTTGGCATTGTGCCAAGCGCATTTCGAAAGGATGTCGCAAAGTTGCAACACATCCTTAGTCCAAGCTGTGTCTTTCTAGACAAGATGTTAATTAATATCTCGGCTAATTATCGACATTTTTTTCGAAAATGATTATCAACAATCCTTAGATGATTCCACGTCAATAGGCACTTCGAGCGCTTACAAAGTTTGTGTGCAACGAAAAAATGCTATTTTCTCAACAACTATATCTGACCTCGCACGATCGTTATAGTTCTACTGCAAGCATTAACCTTTAACTGATGTTACCGGTCTCACAGACCGGTGCTTTTTTCAATTTTCATAGTTTAACTTGCAAATTTCAGTTTATCTACAAACACTACAGAAATTTTGTTTCATTTGGAACTTTAGTACTATCATCAGAGACTTTTGAATAGGTGAATTTTAATTATAACTCTCCTGTACAAAAAGTTTAGTACAAAAATAACATCCTATGAGTTAATCGCGGCTTTTATTCATTTTTCGATGGAGCGGTCTCACAGACCGGCTGACACAGTTATGTGACATTTTCTGTGACATCAGTTAAAGGTTAAATAAACTACTACTACCCCTACTTTTTTCAAAATTTTAGTTTCAGTACATTCGGAAATAGACGGGCTGGTGGGGGAGGGGGGGGGGGAGGGGGGCATATTTTCGCAATATATTTTGACGATATCTCTGTAAATATAACACTTAACCCTTTTGCTACTGGCATCCTTGATCAAGGACATACTTCTTAGAATTTTTTAAGAAGTCTAATTTAGTTTAAAAGAATTTTACAAATTTCGCCTGCATTTTTAATCATTTCTCTACCAAAAACAAAAAAATTTAGAAATCAAACCAATAGTTATCAGCACCTAGAAATTTGTGTATGAAGATAGATGGAAACATGAGCTTTCGTCCTGGTGCCTTTTAAGAATCACATTATTTTGATATAATTTAATATCAGCAGTAGTTAAATATATTTGTTATTTTGTACAGAAAACTAGAAACATTTATTTAATCTTATGATAGTTCTAAGAAATTATAATTTTGTTATAGAATTATTTTAAAACATGTGTCCATGATTATGGACAAACGTTTTCAAACAATGTTTATATCAATATATGGGCACTTTATGATACTGATTGCTTTACTTTAGTTTTTATTATGTATAGTTCATTTAGTGTATTCTTTTGTTTGTTTGTTCCTATAAGATTTCCATAAAATATAATATGAATGAAATTTCGACCTCTATAAAATGTTGAATATTTGTTTGAAAACCCCCCTTTTTATGTAACAAATTAATAATAAATTTTCTGTTTAAAATCCTACATGCATGTTTTTCTTATCAAAACTTTTTTTAGGTCTATCGATGGAAAATAAACGTTCCCGATCTGTTCAGGGAAATAAAGATCTACAAAACAAAAATGATCAGGCAGAGGCAGTTGCATTTGTGTAAAAGAATAATCGCCGAAAACACACAGTTATATTTTGATAATTATTTTTCATCTTTTGCTTTGTTGGAGATTTTGAAAAGTCAAAGTTTTATAGCAGCTTGCAGAGCAAGAGCTAATAGATTTGGAAATCCATTCCGGAGAAAATGTGGTTTTATAGAAGAACTATATTTTAAGGACAAAGATGTAGTACTTTTAAGATGCTATGATGATAAAAGTGTGTATATTGCAAGTAACTTTTGGGGTAAAGGAAACACTGGTGTTGCTAAACGATGAAACAAAAATTTTGAACAATACGTGGATGTGAGGCGATCAAAAATAATGAAGACATATAATGAATCAATGGGAGGTGTCGATAAGATGGATTTTGTAATTGGCTTGTACAGAATTTTTATTTAATTCAGGTTGCTTATACACTCATGTCCAAAATTAAGGTCATAAACATAAAATCTGTGAAAACTGATGAACTATTCACTGTGTTGCCACGAGATTTGGCACAGAGGTATGTCACAATGAGAGAAATAATATAGCAACATAACAATACGGAAAAGATTTTAATTGTGAATTAAGATACCGGGTATATGAAAAAGTGATAAACCATGAATCAGAAATAAAGCATTTATCTCGGGGAAAATCTGTCTAATATGGAGTGTGACCACCGTGCACTGCTATACAAGCCTCACAACGAGCTCTCATACTGTTTATGAGGATGTCAATAAGTCTTTGTGCCAACAAAGCCCATTCTTCCAAAAGGCTTTTAACTCCTGGCGGGTCCTGGGAGGGGTGTTACGCTGTGTAATGGCTCTTCCTAAACCATCCCAACATGTTCAATAGGATTGAGGTCCAGAGATTACGAGGGCCAATTCTTACGGCGAATATCCTCTTCGTTAAGAAAACACTCAACAATGTGAGCTCTGTTTGGCTTCGCATTACCGTCCATAAACATGAAGTACGGACCTACGGCAACCCGGAAAAACCTCACATGGGCTTCAAGGACCTCATCCCTACAGAGATGTGTGTTGACAGTACCCGCATCGAAGACGTGCAGCGGTATACGACTGTCCAACATTATGCCACCCCAGACAAGGATTCCTTCGCCACCAAATCTGTCGATTTCTTTTCAATAGGAGGGATGATAGCGAGCTTTACGTTCTCTCCAGATGAAGATTCGGCGAGAATCACTCTGCGTGGTGAATCTCGACCCATCACTGGAAAGAACATGGCCCCATTCTTGTTGTGTCCAAGACCGATGTCTTCGGCTCCACAACAACCGGCTACTTCTGTTGGATGCAGTTAAAGCGGGTTTTTTGATTTTTTAAATTTAATTAAAATTATTAAGTTCGGTGTTACGAGATCTTTCGAGCGATATCCCACACGATATTAAAAATACTTTTTTTTTCAAGTAACTTAATTATCCCCCTAAATTTTTCCTGAAAATATGTGTGAATGGCTGATAATCTGTAAAAATGTGTGGGTCAATAGCTTTTATAACTCTGTCAAGTTTGAACTTTTCACGTACCATGGTTTTCGGGGAAAAAAACCGCAGACGGACAGATACGGGTGATGTTGGTTTCTCTTTTACTTTTTAAGTACTTAAAAAAAAAAAAAAAATAAATACTGGATAGTTGTGTGGTTTTAATTCTGCTGTAATATGACATTTTCCAAACGTCTTCGAAAATTCTTAAAAAAATAATAATAGCTTTATTAACATGATGAGTGAAGCTGGCTTGACGGCACGGCTTGACGCGAAAAACTCATGACGAGTGTGACTCGTCTTTTATCGCTAGAGCTTAAGGAAATTTTTAAAAAAGTACGGTGGATCAAATTTCCACTTCGTGGGAAACATCAAATTTTTATTTATTTAAAGTTCTGGAGCCAAGACTCGAGAAAATTTTGTATCAGATGGCAACTAATATAGAGTGAGATATGGATCAACGTTCCTAAAAATCAAATTTCATTCAATAACGATTAAAATTAGTTTCTTAAAAACACTTTAAACGATTATACTCTATGTTTAATTGTATGAAAAAAAAACCTTTCGATTAATAAGACCATTTTTGGATGCAGAGTATAAAAATATCCGTATAATCTAAGTAGAAGCCAGAATATATGAAAATTTATTAAATTAAACTTATTTTGGTACTTACTTCTATATCCCGTCGACCACTTTTCATTTAAAAAAGTAAAAAAGTTTGCATGATCGTGTCGTCAGATGCGTTACATGTGTGCATTTGTTATGTTATCAAGTTATTTTGAATTCGACGTTTATCTGTATTTTCAATGATGTTTTGCTCATTTATTAGTTATTTTGTTAATTATAATAACAATTAAGTTCTAAAATGACGACGACATGATATTAAAAGAGAAAAAATTGAAAAAAATGTTGCGATGCATATTGCATAGTTACGTACACTAGATCAGTTTCAACTGACGAGACGCCACAAACATTCACCAGCCGAGAGAGTAAAGAAAAACAATGAAAATAAACCAAATATCCAATATTTTTTTCTGTTTTCATTAATACAGTGAAACCTCCTACAACGGTCACTCTGAACAACGATAACCTCCGAATACCGGTCATGTTTTAGTGTTACCTAATCTCTTCCATAGAAATAACATTACACTAAACCTCTGAATAACGAATTCCGAACAACGGCCACTCCACAGCATTTTTTTTTTGTTGTTTTTGTTTTTGTTATGTTTTAACTACAACTACGATTGCGAAAAAGGTGGAGGTGGATTTTCTTATTTGCATCTGATAATATTTCTTGTCTATTTGTAGCACGTGTTTTGCACTAAAATAATGAGTGCACAGCGAAAATTTTTAATTTTAAGTGATAAGTTGAAAGTTATCCAGGACAGCAAAAAAGGTGTAAGTGCACGAAAATTAGTTGAAATGTACAATTGCGGAAGAGCCCAAATAGATGACATTCTGAAAAAAAAGTGACTTTTATTTAGAAAAGACATTTCAAGGTGTAAATTTGGATTCTAAAACTAAGCCTGGAAGAACTGGTTATGATGCGATTTATAGGTTGCTTTTGGAATGGCTTTCGAACTGTCGTGAGATAAATCTCTCGGTTTCTGGACCAATGTTGCAGGAAAGTGCTCCAGAAGTTGCAGAGAAACTGGGAAATTAAAAATTTTGCGCTCACTCAAAATGATAATGAATTGTACAACAAATCTGTAGAATTAATTATGCATTTAAAGAAAGAGATATGCTTAAAAAAAAATAATAACTGCAAATAAGTGATTTTTTTAGTGTAAAATAATAGTATGCATTTTCGAACTGTAAAAATAAAATAATTTTGGTCAGTTATTTTGATTTTAATGTAATGTAATTTTGAGCTTTTAAACTGAGGAACCTCTGAATAACGACAACCTCCGAAGTACAGTCACTTTATCGTGCTCCCAGTAGTGGTCGCTATTCAGAGGTTTTACTGTATATTGTAAAAGTTATTGTTTAAAGTTATTGATAGTTGACACTTTAGTGAATGGAATTTTTCAGAATTTCTCGTATGTTTTGAGATTCCAATGTCCGTTCCTTTCTTCCATTTGTTTATTGGTGGTTAGAGTCTGGCGATAGTATTTTTTTTTTAATGGAAAGTCGATGGGTTAATGGAGAAGTACCCTTATTTTTAACGTTTTAAACAAACTTTGAACAAACTCTAAGTAAAAACATGATAATTTGCGATACTTTTATTACATCTATTCGATATTTAAATGTCTTTCTTCAATAATCATAATTAAAAGAAAAATTTTCTTTGACAATTTATTTACAATGTTGCAAAAGAGATAAATATTTGAAATTTTCGAATTTTCATTTGTACTCTTAAGAAATAAAGTAGACTCAGACAATTCTTTTCAATTTACATAGATTCATAACATATAAACCCGTAAAACAAAGCCTTTAAGTTCTAAACAAACAATGAGATGCATATGTGTATAAGCTTTTTTTAGTTTATCTAATAATGCATTTTCCCCCATATTTAGGTTAAAATTAAGAAAATAACTGCATTAGAGAAGTTACATATAGCCCAGTGGTTAGGGGATTAAATTCGGAATTAATTATGGAAAAGATGGAAATTATTTTAATCCCTTCAGTTTAAGTCTAGAATGAATATGCTATGTTTTGCCCCTCATACTAGGTGAGCGTTAGGAAATATGTATAGATTTATAATAAAAAAACACATTTTTTTTTTTTTTTTTTAAATACCATAACAATATCTCAAAACGACTAACTCTATAAAAAACATTGTCAGTACAAATGTTGTAGAGCTTAAAATTCTGAATAAAATGAGTACCCACATTAATATTTTTGTTCAACATTAAGGTCGCAATTCTATTTCAAAATTTTACCTTAATTGCTAATCAAGAGTTTGAAGCCAGGAGAGTCCACGTCACCTTAGCAATATATCAAAACAGCTAACTCTTTCAAATAAATTGTCAGTACAACTGTTGTAGAGCTTCAAATTCTTAATAAAATCAGTGTCCACATTAATACTATTATTCATAATTAAGGTCTCAATTCTATTTCAAAATTTTGCCTTATTCGCTAATCAAGAGCTTGAAGCCAAGAGAGACCAAAAGTTAACAATATCTCAAATAGCTAACGCTATCAAAAACATTGTCAATACAAATGTTATAAAGCCTAAAATTCTGAATAAAATGAGTACCCACTTTAATATTTTTGTTCAATGTTAAAGCCTCATTTCAATTTCAAAACTTTGCCTTAATCGCTAATCAACAGTTTGAAGCCAGGAGAAACCAAGTTATCAGTCCACCCTGCTTCCAGTTTTACATACATGTATCTTTTATTATTATTGAAGCATTTACGATGTTTTTGTAATTATTTTGGATATTTTGAGAGTTACGGTTTAACCTCTTGATTACGGGCCGCTTGTTACCCCATCCCCACACACATACCTCCTACAATCCTCGCACTTTATTTTCAACATGCTTAATTTTCATACACACTATGACTCACTCTTTCTACGTCATATTAAATACTGCCCATATTTCAAATACAATATCGGAAATAATAAACAATATTTCCTATCATTTACGAACCATTTTTGAAATAACCTAAAAATCATGAAAAAATGCACTTTTTAAATTATTGATTTGTTCGTAGCGCCAAAAGCTTACGTAGCAGGAGGGGGAAACTTAGTACGTCAATTTCTGACCTATGTCGAAGAGATTAAAGCAATTTCTAGCTTTCCCCAAATTAATTTCGTATTCGGCCTTTTTTTTCATCCCCTACCACTGAGCCCGTAATCAAGATTTTAAACCGTAATTCTCAAATTTTCCAAAATATGACCTAAAATAATTACACAAACATCGTAAATGCCTCAATAATAATAATAATAAATACATGTATACAAAAATTAGAAGCAGGGTGAACTGATAACTGGGTCTGTTCTGGCTTCAACCTCTTGTTTAGTGATTCAGGCTAAACTTTGAAGTAGAATTGTGAGCTTAATGTTCAACAAAAATATAAAGTGTAGGTATTCATTTTATTCAGAATTTTAAGCTCTACAAAATTTGTGTTGACAATGTTTTTGATAGAGTTGCTTTTTTTTTTTTTTTTTTTTTTTTTTTTGAGATATTGTTATGGTAATTAAGAAAACCTGTTTTTCCACTATAAATTTGTACGCATTTGCTAACGCTCACCAACTACGAGGGGGGGAAACTTAGTATATTCATTCTAGACCTAAACTAATGGATTAAAACAATTTCCAGCTTTCCCCTAATTAATTCTGAATTCGGCCTTTTTTTTCTCCCCAACCATTGGGCTAAGAGTAATATATAAAATGTTATTTATTTTCGATAAATGGAAAAATAAAACGTTTAATTATTAAAAAAAGTTATTAGTAAAAGTTTTATTATTAAATGATACATTTAAAACTTTCATGTAAAATTTGAAGAAGTTATCTTAACCTTTAACTGATGTCACAGAAAATGTCACATAACTAGTGTCAGCCGGTCTTTGAGACCGCTCCATCGAAAGATGAATAAAAGCCGCGATTAACTCGTAGAATGTTATTTTTGTACTAAACATTTTGTACAGCAGTGTTATAACTAAAATTCACCTATTCAAAAGTCTCTGATGATAGTACTAAAGTTCCAAATGAAACAAAATTTCTGTAGTGTTTGTAGATAAACTGAAATTTGCAAGTTAAACTATGAAAATTGAAAAAAAGCACCGGTCTGTGAGACCGGTAACATCAGTTAAATGTTAAGTACTTTATAGAAAATCGTGCCTAACTAACCAAACTAAAAAATGTAAACACTAAATACTCATACTAAATAAAATTATGTTTGTAGTATCTCTTTTTGTTTTTATTATCTATAAACTAAAATTCTTCCTTTTTATAGAGTAAGAAATTTTATGTTTTGTAAAAAAAATAGATTATAAACTAAAGATCTAACTCTACTTCTTTCATATTTTTGAGATGTCATATGTGTCCTTAGATATTTTTTCACTCGTCTTATTTGAAGTGCTTTCAGCTGGTTCCATGATAATGGCTACAAAGTCTTACCGAATACAATAACTTAATTATCAGTTACATCGAGAATTCCAAGATCGAATTCAACAAATAAAACGTGCGTTTAGAAAAAAAAAAGTAGAGAACAGGAATTCTGCTTTTTCAGAATTTTGTGTACCCCCCCCCCCCCCGGCATTTCCATTACTTCATTTTCTTCTGATGGACTGGTGGCTTCTATTATTATGAAACAGTCATTATAAATGAAGCGTTAGGTGAAGATGAAAGAGCAGCCGTAAAAAGTTAGAAATCTGATTTTCTGGTCAGAATGGGGAAAAAAATGGCCATAATTTTTTTTCACCTTCACCTAACGCTTCATTTATAATGGCTGTTCCATAATAATAGAAGCCACTACTCCATCAGAAGAAAATAACTCGGTTAAACGGGACTCTACTGCAGTACAAAACACATTTCAATTTTAAGACTTAAAGCACACGTTTTATTTTATGTAAAATGACGTCATTCGCATCCGTTTAAGAATTCTACATTTACGATCTACTCTTAAACTTCTACAGTAAAGCATGCATAGCACATCACTATCGCGAAATAATGTACAAATGCAGCAAAAAGATGCCGTCGTTCAAGAAAATCGACATAAAAAAAGGCTATCTAATGATTCATAGATACTTAAAATTAAATATGTTATAATCTCCATTGTTTTAACAGAAATCCTTCGTTTGTATATTTTGTTCAAAAAGCACGTATTTTAACTATATTTTCTTTCGGTTGTTATGAGAAAATGGCAACAAAAATATATAATTAATATTTTCCAACTATTTTTCCTTTACTTTCTACAGAAATGGAGTACTTCCGTTGCCAATATTAAGCAAATGGCTCTAAAAACTACAAAAAAATTAATATTTCAAAAATAAATGGAGATATAGTTTTCAAACAAAATGCATTTATAAGAACTTTTTTTTTTTTTTTCGAATACGACGGTATAAAAATCGAACATGTGCTATAAGTTTAAAAAATTGCTATAGTGTATTTAATCGTACTGCTTTGTTTTACGGCTAGCTTCTGTAAGGTAACTTATTTTTTGGAATGCACAAAATAAGCTGGGAGAAAGAAATAGCATACCGCACCGGGGGCTAAAAAAAAAAAAGCCGGGGGGTGCACGTGAGATAAATGTATCAATTATAGCCCACGAATCTTTTTCTATTCAAATTGCTATTTTATTTATGTGATTAGATAGTTTTAGAGTAAACAATTACTTAAAAGATCAAAGATTATTAGCTGTCAAAATAAATTAACAGATATAATTAACTTTAAAAAAAACAAAAAAAACAAACAAGTTACAGCCTCTTCATGCTTTTTATTTATAACAGCAAAGTCACAAACTAAAACTGTAATTAGAGTTCTTCAAAACGGCAATGTATTTCGTGTTTGAGCAATTTTTATAAATGAGACAGATGAATGAGTAATTTTTAGAACTATAAATGAATAAAGGATTTTTACAATTTCAATTAAAATATTAATGGAAATGTCTTGCGTTCCGATATTATTTATCTATTATAGGTATGAAGTCCATACTTTTAACTTCGTTCCATATAAGTAACTAAATTAATAGTTTAAAAGCAAAAAAGAAATGTTCTGAAACACTCTGCACTTTCTCTCTTTTAGGGTTTTGTTCATATGACGAAACACTAATCGTCTCATTCCTCTGTCTGTCACAGAGTTCGTTCACTATATAACTTACAGGCTTGAAAGTTTGCATACTTATAGCTAAATACATCCGATCAGACGAAAAATCAGAAAATTTTGAATGTATTATTTGAATTTATATGAATTAATTTAATGACATCCGATCATTTCTGCGATTTTGATTTTAAAGCAAAACCTTAATTTCAATCTTTTTTGCGTGTGCTAGAGGACACCGTGGCAACCTCTTTACCTGCTTTTCAAAAGGTTCCTTGTTCAAAGCTTGGCATCGGAGTTTGATGTATCCCCCCCCCCCCCCCCCACTACCACCACCACCGTCCCGGAATAGATTTTATTATGTAAATAGATTGAATTTTACAGAAATTTTGTAATTCATTTTTTTTTTTCCATTTTGAAGACAAAAGTTGTTGAAAAATATTTAGCAATTATTTTTTAATTCAAAAATTCTTTTTTTTGAGAAGTTGTGAAATTTTTAATTTTGTTTAATCTTCCGCTAACTTCTTGAAAAATTTCAGCGTTTAAAATTTCATTAATTTTTTTTTTTAGAAATTTTAAACTTTATTTAAACGTCTGCTAAATTTTGAAATTTTGGAATTTTGAATTTTATTTAAATAATTTGACTTGAGTATTTTTAAATTGATTAAAAAAAGTTCCCTTTGTAATAATTTTAAATTTAAATTTAATGGTGCTGCAAACTATGTCAGGATTTAATAGTTATAATTTAATAATTTGGGTTTATTAATTAAAGGATGAAGTGTTTTGAAAAGAATATCAAATGAAACCCTTTGAGCAATCTTCGATCACACTTACCCACTTGTTTCTCCTTCCTTTTCTGGAGTTCTTTATATTAATTTCTTTTTGTCTGAACCAAACGCTACGCTATTTTAACAATCGCTTTTAAATTTTAAAAGGATTTTAATTACATTTTTTTTTAAATTTCTGCTACTTTTAAAATGTACTTAAAATACTTTTCTTTTCAGATTATGACCACATTATTTTATGTACAGTGTGTCCCTTCTTACAGTTGACCAACAGTTATTTGACAAAACTTTAGTTTGAGATACATAGTTTGAATAGCAAAGATTTTGAAGAAATGTTGTTCTCCATCATTTATGTCAAAATAGTTAATTTTAAAAAGTTATGAAATCTAAAAATTTATATGGCCTTTGGATCCTATAAGTTACAGTTAGAAAAACTTTCTAAATGCTTTATCGAGTAAAATAATAATAATTCCATTCTTCTACAAACAAAACTTACCGAATTATGATGCTATGAATTTTATAAATTTTTTTGGTTTTCTGGCACTTGTTTTTTCTGATATATATAAATATAACATAAATGTTGGCCTAATGTTGTAGATGGAGAAGGATTGATTACATCAAATCATTCGGGAATTTCAGTAGCAGATAGCTAACAAAGATTACATTTCTGTAAGAATAACAGAAAACAAAGGTATAGTGTACTGTGTTGTAAAGTATGTAGATGGGAACTGTAGTAAAGGAAGTCGGGCAGAAAATATGCAGTCAGAATTGTTAGAGTCGGTATCTCTATTTCTGCAATTTCATTTCAATGGTGAAAATTATCACAAACATTCTAGGAAAAATTTGGCCAAAGAAGTGAAAAAAAATTAAGCAATACTAAAAAGTAAAAAATTGTAGATTTTTCACCACAGAAATACTCTTTATGCTAAAAATTTTCTAGGGCTTCGGAACTACTGAAAAATGCAAGTGCAACGCCCACCACGTTTTCGTGAGAAATGCATATTATAGTTTTTGTACAAAATTATAATAATAATAAATAAAATTTTACAAAAGCATTCTAAAGAGCTTCTATTTTGTAAAATTATTTAGGTGATTGTTTGTTTTATAAATTGTTTAAAAATTATATATATGCTACTGATATGCTGAAATTTATAATGAATAAATAATAAAGCATATCTTCTAGAAATGCCTTTGTAATTTTACAAAAAGAATCTACAAAAAGAATCTTTTAATTTCAAGTTTAGTTTCTGAAATTATTGAATGGAGAATTTATTTAGCTTTACAAAACAGTTTTGTTTTTATATGTACAGTCGTGGAAAAAAAAGTAAACACCCCCTACTAACTTCTCAACAAATTATCATAGAAGAAAGTTACTGGTACCGAACGATTAGAAATAAAGTCTACTTTTAAATGATGTATATAAAATTTGTTTAAGGGCCATCTACATAATAAAACGAACCATAACTTTGTTTTTTTCAATAGCAGTACACAATTCTGACAGCATAAATGAACTCTACACCTTTCAATTAGCCTATAAACAAATTTTTATGCAATTCGTGCCATAAGCTTCCGAGAAATTAATTATTTTAATAGGAGCGTATTTTAAGGGCTGTATCCAAATTGAAGTTCCGAACTCGATTGTTAACCGAGAGCGTTTAAGCGTCAATGAACCTGTTTGATTACAGGATAGCAGAATAAATTTCAAAAATTTACTCACTTCTATCATAGACGGCCCCTTAAACCATCATTTTGCCGTTTTTTAAAGCCGCTATCAGATTCACCAACTTTTCGAGCAATTTTTGAGCCAACTCTTGATTTCCTCCAACTTTTCGCGAAATGTTGTCTCGACACCCAGTGTGATAGCAAACAGCAATATCCCCAACTTTTTATCCGCATCTCAAAAAAGTCTGTCCTAGCCGCAACTTTTCCTCCCACCTTTCAACATTTCAGCGAATCAGAGATAAGCGATTGATACGAAAATGCGATAAATATTGACGGCTGGTACTAGTAGTACTGGTTTTCTCGGGTTTTCCTCCAACTTTAGCAAAGACAATTGTAACCTTTTTCTCCCTTTCAGCTGGAAAAAGTTGGGGTTAAAATCGGCTGTAAAGTTGGTTGCTCGAAAAGTCGGTGAATCTGATAGCGGCTTAAGCATCATTTGAAAACTACTTGGAAGAAAAATGTGAAATTTTGGATTTCCATAAAGCAGGACTTAATAAATCTAAATCCATCAAAAAAATTGTAGGTTGCAATTCATAAGTTTTTCGAATATTAATTTCATAATTCATATAATAAAATTATAAAAATTGCAAATTCAACGTATTTATGTTTGGGTATATTAGTATTATTGCTACACAAAAAATTAGCTCATTAGGAGCATAATTTCAGGAGATATAAATAAAAATATGAAAATGTAATTTAACATTAGAAGTACTCAATTTTGAATGTCTATAATTCAAAAACGTATCATTCGAATGACTTGAAATTTGGTTTCTAGGCATATTTTGAACCGAAGATTTGAAATATCTCGTTAAATTTGGGTACTGCCATTGAAAAAAAATGAAGTTTGGATTCGTTTTAATATATAGATGCCCCCCTAAGAAAATTTTATACACACCATTTAAAAGAAGACTTTATTTCCAATCGTCCGGTACCAGTAACTTTCGTCTACGATAATTTGTTGAGGAGTTAGTAGGGGGTGTTTACTTTTTTTTTTTTTCCACGACTGTACGTCAATTAGCAGTCAAGCATATTTGCCTTGGAAATTCTTTATCTCAGTTGTTGTACTGTAATATCTTCTACAGTTTTTCTACAAATTTTATGAAAATTCTCGTAACGATATAATATTTATCAGCATGTTTTATTCGCGAATTTAAAAGCTTTTACTTAAAAAGTAATAATTAAATTAAAAACAACTACTTTTGAAAACATTTTCCTTTAAAAATCTGCAAAAGAATAAAAGTTTTTTTTTTTTTTTTTTTTTTTTTAAGATTAATACGTTTAGCTACTGTTCTAGCTATCATCACATTCCTTATTGCTTGTCTTTTGAATCATATAATAACAGAATCTTTACTGTTAGTATGATGCTATTTGTTTGTGCAAAGTCAAAACTCACGCTTAAATTTTCTTAAAAAGAAACCTCCTTAAATCAGCTTTTTCGTAAAGTAATATCCCTTTAAAAACCTTTCTACAAATAAATCATAATAAATAATAATAATAATAATAAAACAGAAGAAATAATAGGTAGATAAATTTAAAGATTAATTTGCAAGATAAATATAAGATAATATATAAGGATATATTATCGTATATTTATATACCATTTTGTATAAAAGATAAATTTATTTATCTACCGATCTGCCCGTCACATTTTTAAATTTTTTAGTCTATCCCATCACTTTTTTAATATTCATGTTTTGAGCCTCCCCCCATCCCCAACCACCATTTTGCCACTAAAATGCAAAATCTCATGTTGAGGAAATAAAACGGACATTTGAAAAAAAAAAAAAAAAAAAATCTGACACAGTTTTATTTCATATCTCAATGAATCTATTTTCTAAAGCACATATATACAGTACATTTTTGTAAATTCACAGTTTTGTTCATCCCATCGAGAGAAAGACAATAAATCGGGGCTGTATTGTAATATCTCAAATTGGCCTTACAGTTTACAGTGTCTATTTGTCCAAAGTCTAAGCTTACGGTAAATAAACTTTCTTAAAAAGCTTCTCTTTAAAAGAGCTATTTCGTAAAGCACACCCTTTTTTAAAACGTGCAAAGAAATTAATAAAAAGAAAAGATAAATATGTTTAGCTACTGATCTGCCCGTCACATTTTTCATTTCCTTACTCCATCCCGTCGCATTTCTAATATTTATGTTTTGAGCCCCCACTTGCCCCAGAGTGCAAAGACCCATGTTAAGGAAATAGAAAGGAATCCCATTAAATTTACCAGGATTAATTCTCTAAACCTGTTTTCGGGACTCTTGTTCCTGTCACTCAATGCGAGTTAAACAAATATGTTTTGGATGGTCCGGGCCAAAAGAATAACATGACTTGCTATCAATCTTTCTCTCATGCAAATAGATAGAAAATAGATACTTGTCCACAACATGAGTGACACCACGTCATCCTTCGCAACCCACTTGAATGCAAATGCGGTGTCAAAGAGGTTTGATAAGGAATCTCCGAGACTTGTCGAAACGGGAATCGATCCGTGTTTGAATTATCGATTAATGATGGTAGAATCATCGGACATTTATTTGGATGAATTCATGACAGGAATTGTGTGTAACTTCGGGTTTAATTTCAGACAATGCGTGTTAATCCTTTTGATTGTATGAAAGTGACGTGAAAAGAAGGGTTTGTGACACATTCAGTAAAAGGATTATTCGCTATATTGCTTTGTTTTAAAACTTTTTTTTATGTCCCTTCTTGTTTTTAATAGGATTAAATTTCATAATATTGTGATGCCATTTAAATTTTTTTTACTGTGAAATACAAAGAAAAAAATTATGCAAAGAAAAAAACCTTATTCTGTGATGTAATGTCATTTTGTTCGACAGTGAGTTGCCAGCGTTGCTATGATTCATTGTTTCACGACCCAAGTTTCGTAAATTTTCACGTTCTTTTTTAAAAAATATTTTCAAGCATGTTTTTACATTGTTGTCTGAAATAAAGCAAATTTTATTGAAAAAAAAAATAGTTTTCTAATGACGCAACATCAACGCTATATATAGAAATACTTTCAGTGTTGCCGTTTGACGTCAGTCGTGCCGTTTTGCTTGGAAACCGACTCCAAACAAATGGTTGCTATGTTTAATTTTATATCATATCATATATATTATAAAGCAGTAAGCTCTAAAACTTCCGCCCGAGTGTTTTCAAAAACTACCCGGTGGATTTCTTTCCAAATTGTATCATTCGATAGGAAATATTCCCGGGGTGGTTTATGAGAAAATATACAGGGATAGCTATGATTCTTGATTATAAAGTTCGTATTTTACTGCTATTTTGAACGAAAAGGTTGCCAGCGATTATCTTTTGGCGAAAGGTTTGTTGATTAGAGAATTGAAATGGCTATATCCGTTAGAAAATAATACAAATACCTCGCAAATCCTTCTATATATAAAAAAAAGTTTTGATTTGGAAATGGACCAATGCAAATCTGCGTAGATATTTCGGGTAGATCCACATCCAATTTGAATGCTTAAGCATGGCCTTTCATCGTTAATATTAAAAAAAACTGTTGCATACAAAAATATGAAAATCGGTGGTATTATACGCTGATGCAGACAGTTTTCAAATCGAAGAATTATTTTAAGAGATATTTAATGCTAAAGTTGGACAAAATCGTTCCATTAAAAAAGTTTTATTGGAACAAAAAATTATACATGAGAATTTAATCATTTTTAGATCATTTTATACGTTATAAGTTCCCGGTGTGCAGATTGTATTTATTTTTCTTATTTGACTCATTTTTTGAGGTTTTATTTCAATTTTAAATTCAAATTTTCAGCATTTCGAGAGATATTTTTTACAAATTTTAGAAAATGTTATTAATTTAAACTGTTGCCAGTTGTATAAACAGCGCAAACAATAATGTTTACTTCAAATTAAAAATTTATTTTACACGTGACTATTATAAACAGAAAATATAAAATGCAGGAACTCATTGAAAATTACGTCATAAAAATTATAATTACACGTGAATTTTAAAAAGAGACAGAATATTGTAAAATAATAAATTCATAAACATGCGTTAGAAGTCTTAAATAGGAGAATTTACGTCACATTATACTTATTATATAAAATGAACAAAAAATAATATTGCAAAACAGTTTAAATTTAAAAATTGCTCGAGACATTTATTTGATATTTTAAGATGATCATAATATTTCATTTCTAACAAAAGTTTTTTACTTGAATATTAAAAAGAAAAAGAAAAGTTTGGTGAAAATTACGTCAGATTATAATTCTCAGATTCAAATTATAATTCAATCTTCCGAAATCTTTTTAAAGCCGATCAAATTATCGTGCTTTAGAGTCTGCGGTGTCTGAACTAGAGAAACTCCAACTTGGTAAGAGAAGCGTCATGAGAGCAAGTACGCATGCTCTGTGGAAGAAACTGTCCGAGGGAAGAAAAAATCATGCAAACCTCATTTTCCACGCTTGGCGCGTTCTCGCTCTTTGGTTACTTTTATTATTATTATTTTAATGAATTTTATTTCTTGCGAAACGGAACATGGTAAAAAAAAAATAATTTTTCTCCTTTTTAGGACGAATTAAAATATTGCAAAAATTGAGGGTTCTAAGTGAAATTTCTCTATTCATAAACACATTTAATATTGATTTTAAATTGATTATTTAGAATATGACAATAAATATTTATTTATTGACTTTCTCATTAGATTTTTATAAAAAGTATGGTTAATCAAATAACTCAACTGATCGAATTGAATAACTGAAATTACACATTTCAGTACTATTTTACAATACATTTTTAAAGGAATAAAAAACTATCCATGCCCTTATGCAAATTTTTAATCAATGACATTTTTCTAACATTTCTTCGCTTGCGGGAAGGGGGGGGGGGGGGAGGGTTATGGTTTATCGTTAATTTTCTAAACCTTTTTAATTTAACAACCATCTAACTTTTGTGTGTGTGTGTGAATCTATTTATTTGGGCCGAAAAATACAGAATCTTAACCCCATTCAGCATTGCATTAACAACAATTATTTTCTACATTTCTATATATACAGTAAACTCTGTCTAAGGCGGAATCGATCGGAACTCAGAAAATTTTCCGTGGTAGACAATATTCCGGCTTATGCAAAAAAGATCCCCCCCCCCCTACAAAAAAAAAAAATCCTCGAATTCGATGATTTTTTATTGATTTTCCTGACTCGAAAATCGGTTGGAAACGGAAATTCGGAAATATCTTTTGTCTTTATAG
This sequence comes from Maratus speciosus, assembly GCA_963932465.1. Classification (NCBI taxonomy): domain Eukaryota; kingdom Metazoa; phylum Arthropoda; class Arachnida; order Araneae; family Salticidae; genus Maratus; species Maratus speciosus. The sequence continues at coordinate 517,737,811 of OZ010789.1, read as the reverse complement.
ATGAATGAGAAACGCTATTCAATTTCTTAGTACTGCTGTAATACATGCGAATTGGAAATTTACACACACACACACACAAAAAAAAACTAACCCCCCCCCCCTCCTCCCCAATAAACTTTGAGAATGAGACAGAACGCTATAACTTTGAATTTGAGTACATTCTTAAATTATAATATATTGCACTTTCGAAAATATATATTTTGATAAATGCTCATTCTACTAGAAATATTAAGTTTTAAATGTAATTTTGCATATAAAAAAATGGCACAAGCATAAATTCCTTAAAATTTAAACGGTTCCTGTCCTTTTGAATTAACTTTTTCAAAGTGTTAGGAAATTTAACTAACATGTTCGACATTGAATATTTGACTTATCCGTTTTAAAGTTTAATAAACAAAATAGCTCTCATTTTTAAAATATCCTTTTTTCCGCCTTATGCAAAATTTTGGTTTCGGTGGGACCTTAAAATCCTTTCCGTTTCCGCGTTAGACAGATTCCGCCTTATGCAGCAAGAATTAATGTTATTTTCTATGGGTTCGCCGGGACTTGAAAAATTTTCCGCGGTAGACAGATTTCCGGCTTGCACAGAGTCCGCCTTAGACAGAATTTACTGTAGTATATATTTTAAAAGCACTTAAAAATTTAATATCTCCATTTAATTGTATCCATCCCTATAATTTGTATTAAACAAAAATATATTAAAAGAAGTAGAATCACTAAGTGATCTTACAAAAACAGAATTCTATAATCAGTAACCATTTTTTAATATTCCTCGAACTTCGGGATTTTGATAACGAATTTTTAGCACTTAATAAATTTAGCACCCTTCAACTAAAATAGATATTTTATGAAAATTCAAATTTAGAACAGATCTCGTATATATTGTCCAAAATATATAATAAAAAAAACTATGAACATATGCCATTTAACAATGTATTAAAGTATTAAAGATGGTCTCTTTTTTATTTTTTTATTTTATTTATTTATTTATTTTTGGTATTATGCTCTCCCAAAAATGGCAATTTCTTTGGCTCATTCACGAAATCTTTTTTTACACGGAAATGCATGAAATTTTTAGCTATTACTATTCAAGTGCCAAACAATGGCACTACGTTTTCCGTTTTCCTAAAACTTTGACATACCTTCAATTGCAATCAATTAGTCGACTATGACGAACTTTGCATGACTGTAGTGCCTTACAAATTGACAGAATGTGCAATTCTTACTACCATTTTAGGAGACGACTTTTCTATTTATCGGAAAACGGGAAAAGCTATTCGGAATATTTAGAATATTTGCAATTTAGAATTATAGAATATTTGCAAATTCGTGTGCATTTGCGGATAAAAATAGCCTCGTGAATATGGTAGAAAGTAATTAGTTTGAATTTGAAAACAACGTTCAAATTTCTGAGGGAAAAAAATTGTAAAATACTTTGGAAAAAAAAAATACTTGTATTCTACTTATATTGGTTGTCTCCATCCTTAATTTACTTAAGCCGATTCTCCAAAGAAGAATCCCCCCCCCCCCCCATTGAACAACGCGAAACTTTCTGAATCATTTTTAAACATAAAAGCACGATTCTTCAGGTACGATTATTAAAGGGATTTTCAATGTAACAGTTTTTTTTATTTTTCTGATAAATGAATTACATCTTGAATTATAAATTATTGCTGTCTCAGAAGGCAACGTTTCCCTTTTCTGCGGTGTTGCGTCTGGAAATTCGGTCCAATGGTTTAATATACCTTGCGCTTAGATAAAATGTATTCATATATTTATGTATTTTAATATTATTTTACATATGTTTAAAAAAAAAATATTTCTATATTTTCCAGGAAATTTTTAGGGTTAATTTTTAAAACTATGGGAATTTAACGGTCATAAATATTTATATTTTTTCTTGTGTGGGGGGGGGGGGGATTTTGAAGTTAAGGTTTAGAACTTAGCTCATACATATATTTGGAGCAAAATGTAAACATTTACTTCATCCGACATTACATAAAAAACTTTATTTGTTACACTCCTGAAATGCATAGGAAACAAAATGAAAAAAAAAAAAAAAAAATGTATAATCCCCCTCTAAAATGTATATTGCTTATCTCCATGCATAATTTATTCAAAGGATGCCAAGAAAATTAATAAATAATTATATAAATAAATATATTTCAGGAAGTCACACATTCAGGATCTCATTGTGTATCTTAAAATGCATGAAATTTGCAGGTAGTCATGCATGAAATTTTATATTCCAGTTCTTTAGAATCGAATATCGTTTTTAGTTTTCCCATAAATACAATGATTACATTTTTTAATTATATTCGATCGTTCCACAATAACGACTGATAGCAGAGATTTATTTGTCGAATGGAGAGGGCAACTTCATTTAATTTTTTTAATTCTTTTTTTTTCTTTCTTTATTTGGTATTGTACAGTAAGAACAAAAAATGATCTAAATTAACACTTCACAAAATTTCCACCTTTAATCTCCTTTGACATGCCTCCTCAATCATATAAAATTAAGTTTTTTAAAATTTCCAACTTAATACATACGTACGCATCCTCGCAAAATTGTTTTGAATTTATATGCGTAGTTGATGTATGAAGCATTATTCTTAATTTAATAAAAATGAATATTGTATTAAATTATTTGTAGTAATTAGATATTTTTATGTTATTGAAATTACGACATAAAAATATTTTAAATTTAATTTTATTCGATGTTGTTGCATTAAAATATGTTTCTTTTTGATTATTAAAATATAGCCCTTGGGTGATATTAAATATTAAAACTTAGTTTCATTAAGAAGAATCGATCTAAAAAATTATAATATTTTATTAACTGGTAATAAATTATTAAAAATAAATATTAAATAATAAATAAAATATTAGTGTTATTGACAAGAATCGATTTAAAAAAAAAAAAAATCAGAGTAACTGGAAGCAAACCAATAAAGAAAAAAACAAAATTTTAAAAGCCAAAGCCAAGTGGATCAAACCCGCCACCTTCGATTTACTACGCATGTACTCGGACCATTGCACCATATCGTCTCGGAGAATTTTACTAAACGACTCTATTTCTCCCGAGATAAGTTCATAGGAGGATTTCGCACTTGGCGATTTTTCATTCTTCGCCAACACCTATTTTGATTACTGATGACAGAAAACAGAAAAAAAGAATACTTTTGATTCGTTTCCACTGAAACAAAGCAAGGATATATACACATTTTAGTCATGGAAATAAAAATAATCCAAATTGTATATATATATATATATATATTAAAATATAACCAGGAAAAGAAAGAATACTGCTCGTGCTGACAGAATGAAAACAAAACTTAAGGAAGGAAAAAAATATTTTTTCAAGAAAATTGCGAAATTCTTAGACAAAATTGTGTTTATATCCATAATATAAACATTTCTGAGCCTGAAAATTGATGTTAAAAATCTAAATAAGCATGAAAATATTATGAATTACATAAATTTAAAAACTCTCTATTTTCGTCCTGTATAATGTCTATGGTAGCGCTACAGTCGATCGCCCGCGGCGGTTGAAAACAGCTTTATACCAATCAGAATTTATTGCCATCATGTCATTTCTCTTATCCATTGTGGGTTCTCTAGTCTGAACGGGGGTTGACGAGCGTAGCTCGTAGGGGACAGAGTCCCCTAGTAAATGAAAAAAAAAATACTGATATTTAATTAAAAAAGACAAAAAAGTTTTAATGAGACACAATATTATAAAACGAAAGTATTTAATTTAAACATGAAATAAATATTTTTAATGCTCTAAATATAATTTATTGTGAAATTTTACAATTGATACAATATTTGGCGAATTATCGCCTGCGTTACGTTAAAAAAATGAATCTGAAAATTTGGTTAGACTAATTTTGAATTACATTTTTTTTTCTTTTTCTTTTTTTTTTTAAATCTAACTCCACATCATGTGATTTACAGTATAAACAAACAGATGTAGTAAAAGTTACTATAATTGTGAATTACATATTCTTCCTTTACGGCTTCTAATTTGCATTTGTCGCCGAACAATGTTTAGCCATTTTTTTAAAGCCAAAAATGCATAAGCGTGACATTAGCTTGAGGATTTCCGCAATAATGGTATTTTTTTCAATTGACCGAGATCATTTTTGGAGTACATTTATGTATATTAGATGTAAATTTCCAACTGGGCGAAAAATGTCCGGACCAGGAATCGAACACTTAATTCAATTATAAGTTATATAGATATCAGTTAATATTTTAAAAATAGAATCAAATATCAGAATTTTAGTGTAAATTTCTGACACACATACATATTGTAAAATAATTCCATATTTCTTAAAAAGTTTTTCGCCATAATTACGGAAGCATATGATTTTTATTCATTTCAACTCAGATCAACGAATATTATACCTTTTTTCTTTTCTTTTTTTAGAAAATATTATTGTTTATTTCTTTGATAACGCCAGTTTCACGTATAGGAAAATTCTTCACTGCTTGGTTATCCCATCGACCAAAAATCTATCGCCAAACTATAAGATTAAATGCCAATAATGGTTGATCGTAAATGTCACATTCACTTGACTCTAAGCAAGTTATACGTGTTTACGTCATCAAGTGATTTTTATTTCGACGTTTTATTTGTATTTTTATTTATGTTATACCAGTTTATTTGTTCTTTTATTATTTAAAATAAAAATTACGTCAATTTGTATAACATGGCGAGTGGTTTGGCGATTTATATAATTTGGTGAAATTGGACAACGGGATAACTAAGTAGTACCGGAAATTCACAATTTCAAAATTTAGGAACTGAAAATTATTCTTAAGGAAATTTATGCAATCATGTGTTATTACTATAAGAAAATTCAACATTTTGAAATAATAATTGCTGGCTGAAAGAAAAGTACAAATATTTTTTAATTTGTTATTTCTTCATATTTTCCCCTCTGTTAGGTAATATTTTAACAAGTATTGGACTAATCTTAGATACGTAAAAGCAAATAAATTAACGTCTGAATTTCAATTTTATATTAGTATTATTTAAGTATTGCGCGGCAGCGCAATACTTATTTATTTCCAGTGTCACTTCTCAATGTTAATTTAACATGGAAAAGCCTATGGAGATGATAACTTTTTCATTTTTTCTTCCCACCTTTTTGTTCCTGATGCCACTCATTTTTTATTCTTTACTAATTCTAATGATATTATAAATTTAAAGTGTAAAAACGTTTGCCTAACATCAGGGTCAATACGAATGGTAAAATGTCTTTGCATATGGATGAATTATAACACAGAGAGAAACATGGGCCAATTTTTTTTTTATATTATTCAAATACTTTTCTTAATAATTCCAATTTTCGCTTTTTTCATTGAAAATCAACGGACATTTTTCATAGAAAATGTAAAATTTTTTCTTCATTGTTGCAAAAATTTCAAAAGCCGTAATAATAATTTATTTCTTTTTAGTTGAAAGATTTTCACGTGAAATATTAAATTGACCTAGTTTTTTTTTTTTTTTTTTTTTTTTTTTTTTTTTTTTTTTTAATTAAAAAGGTGAATATGGCGTCATAGTTGGAAATAAAAAGGATATTTTCAGAATATTTTAGTTTATATTTTTGTCAGTTTATATTTTAGTAAAAAGTTTCTAGTGGATAGCTATTTTTACGCAGGTAGCGAACTTAGTGGGGAATTACGTAACTTAAATTTCAAAACGTATTTTTTTTTCCGAGATGAGAACGATTTATACCCCAAGTTAAACTTAGGTAATAATTTTCGGATGTGTTTAGATCACCCTTTGGGAGAGAATAAGGTTTAAAAATTTAAGTAAAACTTTTATTTTTTATTTTTTACTGTATCACAGCTATAATATTGTTAAATATTAGCAGTAAGGATTCAACACAATTTATATTTACAATCATAGCGTTCCTGAGTGAGAAATAGGGTATCTAAATTTAAATGAAATTAATTTTTTATGTTTTGATTATAGATTTTTTACTTTCAGATTAGAAGTTCTTGTCGAAACTACCGCAACCTGCATTACTACAGTGGTGAAACATTTTGAATTACACATTGGTAAACTGCATCCCACATTGTGATGCAATACCGCATACATCAAAGTCTGATGATGATACTCTCTATTAATTTTGGAATGCGTTCGTCTGAGTTCATTAGTTATTAAAAAACTTGACATATTAAACAAAAACATAATTTGAAGAACAAATTAAAAAAACAAAATTTATTTCCTACATTGTTTAAGCCCGAGAAGGGACAGATATTCAGTTATTTCATTCAATTAGTTCTATATTTAATGTTAAATTTTTGTAACAAATTAGTTAAGCCAATTGAAGGTTAAAAATAAAAATAAAATTCATACGATATGATACTTAAAACAGTCCTAAAAAATTAGCTTCTGTTCAAATGAAATCGAAATAAATCTTAGACTTTTTTTTTAAGTTTTGTATTTTGCATGCATCTTATTATTTTATGCACAATTTTCATAAACATAATACTAAATCTGCAATACAAATATTTTCAATTAAAAATGGAAGAAGTCTAAGATTTATTTCGATTTCATTTGAACGTAATCTAATTTTTTAGGGTGTTTTAAGAATCATATTGTATGAATTTTATTTTTATTTTTTAATCTTCAATTGGCTTAACTAATTTCTTACAAAAATTTAACGTTAAATGTAGAACTAATTGAATGAAATAACTGAATATCTGTCCCTTCTCGGGCTTAAACAATGTAGGAAATAAATTTTGTTTTTTTAATTTGTTCTTCAAATTATGTTTTTGTTTAATTATTTATTAACTGTTATTATTTTTATTATTATTGTTTAATTTATAATCTTTGATAATCAAGTCACCGCCAAATGACATATTTACTATACTATTGGAAGTTTTGTTGGCACAGATGTCATATACGCTACATGGTACCTAATGGGCTCCAAAATGGCGTTATTTTGCCTGACATGGTAATCCGGCTATTGTTGTTTATTTATTAATAAATTGTTTATTTACTTTTATTTTCTTTTTTACAATTATATAAATTGTTTTGTTCTATAGTTATTAATTACACTTATTTTTATTTATTGTTTTTTCCTTTTAAAATAATAGAAAATAATTTAAACATATATATGTAACTGGTATTCGAAAACAATGTTTTCGCCAAATTGGCGTGAAAAAAAGCGCGCCAAACCGGTATGTATATGGTGTCTGTGCCTAACAGTTATTTACATCATTGTGATTACTTAGTATCAGACAACAGATTGAAAAGTATTTGGTATATTTTTATTACATGGGCTTTGGCGAGATAGAGAAAATGGCCTTAGCGAGTGAAGGGATTTTTTTGTATATTTACTGGCAACCTATTTACTTTTCATATACATGTAAGCATTATTTTCAATATTTATGATATTTATTTAATATAAAGAAGATCTATGTATCTACATTTAAATTCGAACAGAAATAATTTGTGGTACTACTTGATTACGCCGTCGACCTAAAAAGTATCGCCAAATTGTAAAATTAAATGCCAATAATGGGTAATCGTAAATGTCAAACTTACTTGACATTAAACACTTTACACGAGTTTGTTACGTCATCAAATGATTTTTAATTCGACGTTTTATTTTTATTAATGTTTTACTAATTTATTTTTTCTTTCGTTATTTAAAATAAATATTATGTCATTTCCATAATTTGGCTAATAGTTTGGCGAAATTGGTCGACGGGATAATCAAGTAGTACCCAATTTCTTTATAATAATAACAATAATAATATGTAAAAGAAATGTTTTATATATATGTGTGTGTGTGTGCCTTACAAGAGAAACTGGCAGCAGTAATTGTAAAAATGGATATACTTGTGAGTTGTATTCTATTCGTTTATTACCTTGGTCACCAAACAATGTGATTTTAAGCCAAAAAGGCAGACGAGTGACATAGGCCCGAACAACGCTCACAATAATAGTGTTTGTGTATGAGCACATTTGGAAGTAAAGTTTTATATTCAAATGTAAATTATATAAAAAGCAGTTAGCATTATGATTGTTAAGTAAAATATTTAAATTTTAGGCTAAATGTGTGCCCCCTCCCCCCCCCCCACCCCACCGCCTCTTGCACATATGATTAAATCATTTAGATTCAGACATTTAAAATATTTTTCAATGTGCAATTGTAAAAACGCGTCGGTTTGTTGTCCAATTCTTTTGTTGTCCTATGTTTTCGATTCTATTTAATCTGCTGGAATAGACAGATGGAAAACTGTAGCAGACCTGCCAGAAGAGGACGTTTATTAAAAAATGTAATGCAACATGTAATGAGATTGAATTTAAGTTACCAGAACCTCACATAGCGCAAGTTGAGAGGCCGGGAGTTCAACAACAAACGAAAATGAACGGTCCGAATGTTCTTAAAGTTCAATAATCAATCTCTGCTATCATTCTAATGCTCTCTAATTAATACTGTTATGACTAGAGAAAGTTTAATTCCTGTTGTCATAACTGTATCATTTCAGTACCAAACTCTACTTTAAATGATCAGCTAAAAGAGTTGTTTCTTAATTGCCCAAATTTTGTCCAAGGCATAGGAGAGTATAATATCCCAATGGCATTCGCATTGCTTTCAACAATGCGGAAGGACATTCCAGGTGATGGTCTTTACTGCTTTAAAATAGAAGGTTAAATTCACAATTTCGTTTGATTCAAGGAATCTTCATTTTTGGAATCCTTTTTCCATTTAGTTATTCTCACGTCTATACATTCCAGTTAAGACACTGGGCCCCAATGGTCCCGTAAGGTCCGAGGGCCAGGTACAGGGCCCTTGAACTTTTTGTGCGCCATGCATATTGCACCAACTAATTTTCTCACCTTTCAGTGCATAATTTTAAAGTTGAGTCTTGGACTCTTCTTCCAGGACCAACACACTCATCTTTTTATTGGGGCCTTTGAGCCTTTTTAAAAAGAATTTATTCAATTTTTATTACGCATTTAATTAAAATATTATTCTAACGAAAAATTAATACCGTATGCTTAATTTTGACTATCTATAGATCTAAAGTGTTAAGTACTGAGACATTTTAACATGTTTCATGTTAGGGCCCTGCTTTTAACGATAGTTGGCCCCTTTTTGGTCCCTCTATTATAGCCACCTTAAAAATGCTCCGATTCCCAGGCTTTTTTTTCCTAACTTCTTAGGTCCTCCAACTACTACATGAACGACAAAGAATTTTCAGTCTTCAGCTACCACCAATTTTGAATATTAATCGCCTTCTTGGGCCCCTGGTGCAGCTTCTTTAAAAATGAACCGAATTGCTTGCAATTTTCTTTAACATAGTTTTAGCGTCTTCTGATTACTTTAAAAACTACTCAAAAGTATCTTTTTACCAAAGTATATGCCACTTAAGTCACTGACACCTTGGGGACCAAACACCTTGGGGACCGGTACAGGGCCCCTTGAAGATTTTTCAGTATAAATTGTCAATAAATTGCCCCTCTTAACCTTCATTTTTGGCTGCTTCATTTTTCCATTTAGTTATTCTCCCGTTTCTATATTCCAGTTAAAATCTTAGGGCAACCCAGAGTCCCGTTTGGCCCGATCCGGGGTCTCTTGAACTTTTTTTGTGTCAAGTATTTTTCACCCCCTAATTTTATCACCTACTCATTGCATAATGTTAACATTGAGTCTCGAACTCTTCTCCCTAGACCAACACCCGCATATATTTATTGGGCCCCTAGGGCCCTTTTTAAGCATTTACCCCGTTTTTTGCGCATTTCCTTAAAATATTATTCTAATTATGTCTTTCTTTATGCCTCAGCTACCACATTTTTCGAACATTAGTCTCCTTTTTCAGCATCAATTTACGTCTACTCACCACAGCCGTAAATTAAAAATCGCGTTACTTTAAAGGTAACTTTAGGAAAGGGATTTCATCCGTTTAATTAAATTTCATGTTAATGTTAAGAGTAATTCATGAAATTTACAAGGGGTGGTGGCATCTTTCACCGCTTGGGGACGCATTCTTTACTCGGGTTCTAAGGAGACAATTTCAACGGGATTTGGTTCATTCAACTTAAATTACAATTCAGCTACTTTCTGTATTATGAAATTTTATCCTTAGACTTCAGTTACCAACATTTTCTAACATTAATGATTAATGGTGCATTATTTTTTTTTATTCTATTGGCTTGATTACTACGAGGTTTCGCTCACTCAACTTGGTTTTCGACTGTCTCCGGCACGGGCGGAACACTTCCTGTAAATGCTGCCATAAGTAGCGGTGACCCAGGTTGCAGATTCGTTGGGAAAGAAGTTTGTTTGGAACACACTAGACGCTGCAGAAGGCAATGGGGTCTCCAAAATTAGGTTCATTTAAAAGAATTTCAAAAGATATAAAATCATAACTTGAGTTCTGTTTAAGGTTATTATTTACAAATTCTGGTCAACGCCGGGCGGGTCTTCTAGTTACATATAAATCGTAGAAAATATTGCCACTGCATATAAAGTATTAAAACACTTAGATATAAGATATAGCTCTAATATACAAACAAAATAGAAAATACAACATAGCAATCGTAAATGGTCGCTATGTTTAATTTTTTGTTACATATAAATCGTAGAAAATATGACCACTGCATATAAAGTATTAAAACACTTAGCTGTGAGATATAGCTAAAAGATATAGCTGTAATACACAAACAAAATAGAAAATACCATATAGCAAACGTTTGTTTGGAGTCAGTTTCCAACCAAAACGTCATGACTGACGACTCAAATAAAAGCGTCAATGGTAGATTTAATGTAGCAGCATATTACAGCCAAGTTACATTGGCTTTTGCCGTCTGACTAAATAAGTTCCACGATTTACTAAGCTTAACCTTCCTGCTGCAAGGAATTCTTTAATTTAGTCATTTGCTAACAGCATAGAATATAGTTGAATGCAAGTATGGTGTTTAAGAGGTTTTATTTAGGAAACTACTACACTTAAAGACGGGAATCGATCCGTGATTAATTTACTGATTTATGATAGTAGAATCATTGGACATTTATTTGGATGAATTCAGGATGAATTGTGTGTAACTTTGGATTTTATTTCTAACAATGCGTGTTAATATTTTTGATTGTATGGAGGTAACGTGAAAAGAAGTGTTAGCAATGAGTATATCAAAGTATAATTCCTCATTATTCTTTGCCTTTAAACGTTTTAATCGAGCCTAATTATTATCATTATTATTATTTTACAGAATAAATTTTGTAATAATGAGTTGTCATTTTGGATTTTCCTATGAAATCGAAGAAAGATTTTTAATACAAAAAAGAAACTTTAATATTTAATATATAAGAAGGGTTTGTGCTGAGTATATCAAAGGATTATTCTCCGTTATTCTTTGATTTTAAACGTTTTAATACAACCTAATTATTATTATTATTTTACAGGATTAAATATTGTGATAATGAGTTGTCATTTCGGATTTTCGTATTAAATCGAAGAATTTTTAATACAAAGAAAAACTTTAATATTTCATACATAAGAAGGGTTTAGATAAGTGTATCAAAGGATTATTCTTCATTATTCTTTGCCTTTAAACTTTTTAATACAGCCTAATTATTATTATTATTATTTTACAGAATAAATATTGTAATAATGAGTTGTCATTTCGTATTTTCCTATGAAATTGAACAAGGATTTTTAATGCAAACAATAAACTTTAATCTTTAATACATAAGAAAAATTTGTGATGAGTGTATCAAAGGATTATACTTCATTATTCTTTGCTTTAAACATTTTAATACAGCCTAATTATTATTATTATTTTACAGGATTAAATATTGTGATAATTAGTTGTCATTTCGGATTTTCCTATGAAATAAGGAAGAATTTTTAATACAAAAAAGAAACTCTATAAAAATAATCTTTTATATAAGAAGGGTTTGGGATTAGTATATCAAAGGACTATTCTTCATTATTCTTTGCCTTTAAACGTTAATTATTATTATTATTATTTTACAGGATTAAATATTATGTTAATGCATTGTCATTTCGGATTTTCCTGTGAAATCGAAGAAGGATTTTTAATACAACGAAAAAATTTTAATCTTTAACATATTGGCAATTTATTCCACAATAGTTGATATAATTTCATAATTCCATCTACATAAAATTTCAAGTCTTTTTCAGGAAAATAATTTTTCAAGGTTTTTTTTTTTTTTTTTTTTTTTTTTTTTTTTTTTTAATTTATTGTTGCCTGAGGTACAGAATTTCTAAAGCAAATATTTATTGAAAGAGCAAAACAAAGAACTGTCCGATGGTAGAAAGTCATGGTTATAGGGTAAGTGTTAACAGCATATTCTAGTCAAGTTCTGGTAATTATTGTGGATTGAACAAAACAAGCAAATACTTATTGAAAGAGCGGAACAAAGAACTGTCCGATGGTAGAAAGTCATGGTTATAGGGTAAGTGTTAACAGCATATTCTAGTCAAGTTCTGGTGTATTGTATTGTATTTAATATAATTTAATTTAATTATTTGTTGATTGTATTTGATTGAATTATTGTGGATTGAACAAAACAGGCAAATATTTATTGAAAGAGCAAAACAAATAACAGTCCGATGGTGGAAAGTCACGGTTATAGGGTAAGTGTTAACAGCATATTCTAATCAAATTCTGGTAATTATTGTGGATTGAACAAAACAGGCAGATATTTATTGAAAGAGCAAAACAAATAACAGTCTGATGGTAGTAAGTCATGATTATAGCTTATAGGGTAGATGTCAAGTTCTAGTAATTATTGTCGATTGAACAAAACAGGCAAATACTTATTGAAAGAGCGGAGCAAAGAACTGTTCGATGGTAGAAAGTCATGGTTGTAGGGTAGGTGTTAACAGCATATTCTAGTCAAGTTCTGGTAATTATTGTCGATTGAACAAAACAGGTAAATATCTATGGAAAGAGCAAAACAAATAACTGTCCGATGGTAAAAATTCATGGTTATAGGACAGGTGTTAACAGCATATTCTAGTCAAGTTCTAGTAATTATTGTCGATTGAATAAAACAGGCAAATACTTATTGAAAAAGCGGAACAAAGAACTGTCCGATGGTAGGAAGTCATGGTTATAGGATAGGTGTTAACAGCATATTCTATTCAAGTTCTGGTAATTATTGTCGATTGAACAAAACAGGCAAATATTTATTGAAAGAACAAAACAAACAACTTCCCGATGGTAGAAAGTCATGGTTATGGATAGGTGTTAACAGAATATTCTAGTCAAGTTCGAGTAGTTATTGTCGATTGAACAAAACAGCACGAGACATTGTGTCATTGGGATGAAATACAGCGATTAAATACAACATACGATTTACTAACTTTGGACTTTTTGCTGCAAGGAATTATTTAATTTGATTAATTAGTGACAGCATATAATACAGTTGAATGTTTTGTTATGCCGCCGTAGTATCTCTAAGTAACCTTGAATGCAAATGTGGTGTTAAAGAAATATTTATATAAATAGAAATCAGTCGATTGAATAACCGATTTATTATTGTAGAATCATCCAGACAATTATTTGAATAAATTCAGGACAGGAATTATGTGTAAATTCAGATTTTAAAATTTGACAATCCATGTTAATCCTTTTGATTGCATGGAGGTGGCGTGAAAAGAAGAATTTATGATGCGTTAACCTCTAAATTTTTACAAAGTTGAATAAGATTAGGTGCAATTTGTTTGAAAACTGTATCGTAGGAAAAAACTGTAACAAAAAACTGCAAAAAAAGTAAGACAAAACAAGTGTTGCCAAATTTAACTCTCAAAAATGTTAATTATTTTAAATATTAAGAAGAAGTTAAAAAATTATATTTTCTAAAAAAAAATTGTATTTCAAGTTCATTCGACAGCTTTACAGAATTACTTCCGGCTGTTTTAATGATTACTTCCGTTTCGTGAAGCTCTTCAATATCTTGATTGCTAATAGACCAACATACAAAACAAAGCTGTTTTGAAAAGCTAAATAAATGCTCCATTCAACAAATCCAAAAACTAAAAATGACATTTTTACGAAAGTTTCTATTTCAAGATATTAAGATTTGAGATATATAATATTCGATATATCTTAAAATGTTCTATTTTGAAAAATTATAAAGACTTTTTTAACTGACAATAATTTATTATTATATGTTTATAAAAATTTTAGCATAATAGTAATATGATATATAATTTATAAATTATAAAACAAAAAATCACTTAAGTAGTTTTATAAAGTACAAAGTTCTTCCTCATGTTCCTCTTCCTCTTTATTTTATTTTATTTTATTTATTATTATTATTATTTTGTACAAAAACAATAATATGTATTCTTAACGAAAACGTGGCAGGAGATGCACCTGGATTTTTCAATGATTGCGAAATCCTGGAAAACTTTTAACGTAAAAGGCATTTTCGTGATGAAAAAATCCGCAGTTTTTACTTTCTTCTATCTATATAACAGATGGATTTACGAATTTCAATGGATTTAAGCGCAGTAGGGGATCAGAGGTCCCTAAAAATACGTTTTTACAAAATGTCTGTCGGTCCGTGTCCCCTCATTGTATCATCGAAAAATGCATGAAGTTATTTTATACAAAAACAATACTATATATTTCTAACGAAAACGTGGGGGGGAGAGGCACCTGAAATTTTCAGTAATTGTGAAATCCTGGAAATTTTTTAACATAAGGCCATTTCCGTGATGAAAAAATCCACAGTTTTTACTTTCTTCTATCTATAATAAATGAAAGTATTGTAATCGAAATTTTTTTCGATGAATTTACGCGTATTTGGGGTCAGAGATCCCAAAAAAACACGATTGTACAAAATGTATGTCCATTTGTCTGTGTGTCCGTATTGTATAATCGAAAAATGTGTTCTAGACTATGTCCAGCAGATCCCACACTGCAAATTCTCAAACACAAAAATAAACACATTTTACAACACTTTTTGTCACCAAATTAACAATACATTAATGTGTTTTGAATTTTAAAACTTCATATAGGGGAGAGTTGTACAAAACCGGGTAGGCGGGTAAAATCGGGTAGTGCAGTTTCCTCCTTGATTTAAACTTTTATCTATCGGCCAACACGAGGAATTGCTTGTCGAACATCATTACGCCATTTGTAGTTGAACGAAACACTATTGTGCGCGGTTATTTTAGGTAGATTTCGTAAGAAATACTACCTATTGCAATCGTTACCAGGATGCGACTTTTGAAAAATTCCTTCATAACTTTTCATTATAGAACCCCAGGAACCCAAAACCACCCCCACCTAAAAAGTTTATATATATATATATATATATGTGTGTGTGTGTGTGTATGTATGTATGTACTAAATTTTGTCCGCACGATAAAAGTCGCAATTATGCACGAATCATCTTCAAACTCGCCAACAACTTTGAGATGGCTAATATCTCGGCGGGGATTGAAAATGGGCGAAATCGGCCCAAGAGGGTGGAAATGGGGAGGATTCAAAATTTTGAATACTGTCTTAACATGATTCTGATAAAACCAGCTCTTACACAACAATGGCAGGAAAAAAAATAAAAGTTTTTCGTTATAGCAGTTGCCAACAATTAAAAAAAAAAAATAAATAAATAAAATTCTCACCACAACAATTACTTTTCTTTTGCAAAATTTTCACGTGTAAAATTAAATAGTTTGACAAATTGAAAACAAATTGAATATTACGTCATAAGTTTCCTAGAGCAAGATTTCAGCATGAAAACTCAAAATAAATAGTTTGACGAACTAAAAAAATATGTATATTGCGTCATATTGGAAATATAATGGACCTCAGCAGGTGAATATGTAACGCCATGTAAGTTTGAAGAAATGTATTAAAACATGATAAAAACCCGACTATGGAAATATTAACATATTTTAACACTTTAAGGTTCTCTGAATTTTTTGTAGCCATTTTTTAAACCTATTCCATATATATGTGTGTGTGTATTCGTGTATATTACAATTTTCACAAAAAGTTTAGCTCCCTACAGCTCGCTCTTTGTGAAGAAACTGGGTTTTATCTCTAATCTTGATTTAAGTTTTGTTGGAGAATTTAGTACTTAACATCGAAATCTACCTCCGCCTGTAGGCCCGAGCCGGCAGGGATTTTTTTGTGTGAAAAATTTCGTTTGAATTTATCTTAAAAATTGTTTTGTTTGATTCTAGGTTTTACTTATATATTAACTGTTTGCCATCACATTAAATATTGATAAGAATTATATCTATTTTTTTGCATTTTCTGCTGGTAATTTAACAGTAATAATATTCTTTTACTATAGGATTGAGAATAGTAACTCCATGTTTTTAAATCTGTGCCACTTTGGGGTAAAACCGGGTACTTAAGAGTGGGTCAAAACCGTATACCCGGTTTTATCCTACACTCATGGGATGATTTTTGAAAGATAGTTAATAATTTACCATGGAGCTTTAAATTACAATTTAATGATGTTAAGTACTGTTAAACTATTGATGTGTCATTCATAGCACCTCTAAACTCATACTGCAAACAAGAAGTGAGAAGGTGGTTGATTTACAATCTCAGAAAATCTGCAACAATATACGAAATTGGAAAATTATTCAAAGCTGCATTTTTGAGATCAGCAGTTGAAAATACTCCAATCAGACGGTTTTAGAAAACAGGGATATTCCCCTACAACAACGATGGTTTTCCAGACCAACTTTTTCTCCTTCGGAAATGATAGAAAAACCCATAAAAGTCAGTGATAGCACACCTAGGTCTACGCAGCCATATATTGGCATAGCTGCAGCAATAAATATTTCTGAAACATCACAGGATAATGAAACTCCTCCTTCCACATCTAAAAGAGTTGACATCATACACACACCAGTTGACAACATCCAACCTCTTCCATCGACATATCAGATTGTGTATCCCAACAATCTGCATTTCCAGTTTCGCCTAAAATGTTATTACCCCTCCCCAGAAATGCTTTAGGATTGAGAAAAGAGCTGGCAAAAGGAGGTAAAAACTGTTATTTTGACTTCTTCTCCCTTTAAATTAGAGCTGGTAACAGATATTAAGGAGAAAGAAGCCAAACAGCCTGGAAAATGAAAAACGAAGATTCTTAAAAAGAAAAAAGAAATTAAGAATCAATAGAAAAACAAACCAAAAAAGATTGAGGCAGAAAATGAAGAAGACAATGAAGCCTGCATGATTTGAAATGAATTTTTCTCCAATTATGATTTCAAAGAAGGTTGGTTACAATGTTTGAAATACCAAAGACGGGCACACGAAGTTTGTAGCATGAAGAAGAATGTGAAAACAAATTCATTTGTGATTTCTTCAGCTAAAATAATTCTCAGACTTCCAGTGTAAAATAAATAGACATATACAATGTAGAATATTTGTCGCAGATTTATTTTTAACATATGGAAGCACACATGCGGCATTTCGTTTTGTTAAAATTACCAAAAATGTATTTTTTTTACTACATTCAACAAGAATTTTTTGAGCCAAACTGAATTTTCAGGAGTTTTAAATGGATACCCAGTTTTACCCAACCAGTGCAGTAAAACCGGATCTTTGCATATGTCTAAAAAAAGCTATTTTTTAAAATAATAAATTATATTTTTTATCAAAAAGAATGTGTTTTATTATAGCCAAAGATTAATTTATTATTAAAAACGGTATTCCGAGTTTGTTTTTTCATTTGATTGCATTTGCGAACAACAAACATTTATGGTACGCGATTTTGCCCCACCTTTCCCTAAAAAATATTTTTTGTGTTGTGATTGTGTTCTTAATATGTTGCAAAAGTGTTGCTATCTAAAAATGTGTTCTTAATATGTTGCAAAAGTGTTGCTATCTAAAAATGTGTTCTAAAAATAGTGTTGTTAATTGTGTTGAAATTGTGTTGTATAAATAGTGTTGATGAAAATATTTTCTTACAATAGTGTTGTGCTGCACAGCACTTTGTCACCCAATTAATAAAACCTTGTAAGCACCGCACAATTTAGAACACTATAAAACAACACACGTAAAACACTTTCTACATGGTGCCTTTAAAATTACACGATTTTAAAAATGAATGCTTTGAAAATACATTTTCTCCTGTTGTAATTTTTAACAAAACTTTTTGCACAATCTTTTTATTTAGCACAATACATTCGCAACACATTCACAACACAATCGAAAATGATTTTAGTTAGAAGTGTTAATTATTATTAAAATAAATAATCATTGTTTAACGTCTGATATACGATTTAAAAATAAAAAAATATATTACTATTTACCAGACATACAAGTAAAAATTACATAAATATATTTTAATACAATTAAAAAGCAAACGTTTCGAGCTAAATTTTCCTCATCAGTGCAATAAATAACAGAGCCTCATCAGTGCAATAAATAACATTCAAATGACAGAAAACTATATATCATGTTTACAGTTAAAAATTACTAGCAGTTAAAATTAAATAAAGTATAAAAATTTCAAAACAATGCTGAGTATTCAGGAGGAATTCACGATTCATTTATCGGCGACGTTTGCTTACGAGTGAACACACCTTTCAGAAAAACTCTACTTTTAATATTATTGCAACCGGATCTGATAACTTTCATATTTTCGAAAACTGGGATATGGTCGGTATCTAAAGAATGCTGCACAATTTTAGACTGTAGGCTTCCAGATTTGTAAGCACGTTTATGTTCGGCAAGGCGAGTGGCGCAAGTACGACCAGTTTCGCCGATATATACCGAGTCGCAATCTTTACATGGGATACTGTAAATTGAACCGATTCTTAGTAAGGGGGAATTTTATGTTTAGATTTACAAAGTAAATTTTTCAAAACATTTTGTGGCTTGAATGATGTACAGATTTTATGAGATTTCAAAAGTTGTAATAGCAATATTTGTGCAATTTTCTCGATTTTTTGCAGTTTAAGTAAAGAATTTTATTAAATATATTAGAACATATCATAACATATTAGAACATCAAATTTCTTTTATTGATCTTCGATAACCAATGCCCGCCATTTTGTTTCCCATGCAAAACTAAAATTAATTAATTAAAATTTAATTAATTAATTAATATTTGAAAAAACTGTATTATGAAAAAACGAAATTTTATATTTAGATGTAATGCCATAGAATGCCATAATTCATGAAAATTGGCGGTGTTTAGCGACAGAATAGGGTCCCCCCTATGGTAACGCCCCTTATAGATGTGAAGATGCATTAAATGCTTCAATAACCAATGGCCGCCATTTTGTCTCCATGCAAAACTAAAATTAATTAATTAAAATTTAATTAATTAATTAATATTTGAAAAAAAACTGTATTAACATCAATTGTCATCCAGTACAAGTTTAAAAAATTTATTTCAACTTGATAGGATGAATAATGAGTATTTTATTAACGATTGAAAATTTGAACAAGATAAATATATAAATAAATATAGGGAGAGTGTGAGCTAATAGTAGGAGTATTTATGTAGGCACGTTTGTGTTCAGCAAGGCGAATGGCGCAAGTACGACCAGTTTCGCCGATATATACCGAGTCGCAATCTTTACATGGGATACTGTAAATTGAACCGATTCTTAGTAAGGGGAATTTTAGGTTTAGATTTACAAAGTAAATTTTTCAAAACATTTTGTGGCTTGAATGATGTACAGATATTATGAGACTTCAAAAGGCTAGAAATTTTTTCAGAAAGATATTTGTTGTATGGTTGTTAATTATTATGTTCAGTTAGTGTTGCAAAAGGGTTTCACGAATTTGCAGTGCAGTTGAAATTGGGGATATTCCGCCAGAAGGGGGGGAGGGGCGCTGTAAAGCGATTTGTGTGTCATTTTTCTTATTGTATCATCGGAAAATGTACGAAATTATGGATAAAATTGAACCAACCTTCATATAAATATTTTTGACTATGGACGTGGTTCCAGCTGAAAATGCGGATCCCCCCCCCCCGGTGTGGGGGGGGGGCGTTGTGATAGCAATTTTTGTGCAATTTTCTCGATTTTTTGCAGTTTAAGTAAAGAATTTATGAATATTATTTTTTGACGAAATTTTATATTTAGATGTAATGCCATAGACCGAAGTTTTTTTCATATAAAGCTTTGGAGAAAATCGGCCTGAAGGCTATTTAGGTGCGACTTTTCATTTACATCATCGGAAAGTGTATAAAGTTATGGATAGAATTGAACCAATTTTCATATAATATGTTTTTGACTATGGACATCAGGTCCCAGATGAAAATAGAGGGGTGCTATATAAAATTTTGAAGAAAATCGGCCTAAAGGCAGAGCTGTGGCAGAGAATTTGGTTTGATTTTTGGGGCGAGCACAGTAGCTGTTGAAAAATAATCATATGCTGAATCTACCAATTGTCCAATCTAGGTTAAATTTGCATTTTTCTAATAAGCAAAAATTTTTCACATTTTGCGATATATTATCTGTTGATATTACTTCATTATGAAATCCACCCTCCCCACCACATGGTTTTCAAAAATTCATTGACAAACGACTTGAAGATTAATTAAAAAAATAATAATAATAACAGATCTGTTAACTACTAATGTTTTGTTTCTAAAGTGAATAACTAAAAAAAATGAAAGTTTAACACGTTTTGAAGTAATAACATGTATGATGTAAAAGAAAGTTTTAGGATTGGCACATCCGACTAGTTTACTTTTTAGTATTTCTTATAATTCTTTTTTTTTTCGCTTTTTTGCTCTAATTGTTCCTAGAATGTTTTTGACAGTTTTCACCATTGATTGAAATGGCTGAAACAGAGGTACAGACTCTATAACGATTTTGACTCCATATTATCTACTTGACTGCAGTTCCCATCTACATACTTTACAACGCAGTATACCTACCTCTCTGTTTTTCGTTATTGTGTAAATGTAGATGTGTATTGTGTAAATGTGAGAAATGTAATGTCTGTTAGCTACCTGTTTTCGAAATGCCCGCATTATTTACTGTGTGCAATTTTTTTCCAATCACAGCGTTAAGGCAGCACTTATATTATATTTACGTCAGTCAAATCTTTAAAAAAAATAATAAATAAATAAATAAACAATGCAATATTTTACATATACCAGTTTTATTTAACAATTTTTGTATTTATTTTGTTTGACTTGTTATTGCAGTGCGAAATGGATGGTAAAATTCATCCCTGAACATCTAGAATTTGTTCTTATCGATCACGTCAAATGAAGCACAGAGGATTCCTGAAATTTCGTAGAAAAAAAATCGCATTACTGAGTGCTTATACTGTCATCGTAATAAAAAGTTACTAAATAAAAATATATGTACATTTTCACTTTTAGTTTAAATATTTTTTGAACTTTCATGGGTTTCTCCTGCTCCCAAATATATATATATATATGTGTGTGTTATGAATTGTAGCTAATTTATTAATTTAATTTTAGTAATTGGAAATCGATGATGATGTATAATTATATAATGGTTATATATATATATATATATTGTAAGATAAATTTTTACTCAAAGGTATTTTATATATATATATAGAGAGAGAGAAAGAGAATGCTTGTTTTTTTTTTTCTTCCCTGAATTATGAAAATCTACTTGATTGCAATTAGTATAAATCTCGTTACAAGTTGGAAATTTATTTTTAAAAATTTCTAATGCTGAAATAAATTTTAATTATATGATTTGTGTTTTTTACACACATGCTTTACATTGTTTAATTTCATGTTTGGGTATAGAATAAGTAAAAAAAAGTGAATGAGATTCTCCTCCCTTTAGCACCTATAATTAGAAGATTCTCTTAAAAAATAAATACTGAGCACATAGTTGGCAGTATTTCAGAGCATTCTTTAGTATAAAAAAAATAGAGAGAGAACACTCCCATTGGTAACAGCAACCACTAGATTAAACACGCTATGACTCCTCGCTTCATTACCTTCACATTTATACTGGAAAGAATACTGTGTTTTGAATTTCTGTAGAATGTTTTACGACATAAATTTGAGAGATGGGCAAGGGCTTTTATCACTTGTTTTGCTCTAGATACATTTTGTATTTCGAGGCGGCATGTAAGACTCAGACGCAAAGTTATATTTGTATGCTACTCCTTATCTCTTTTATTTCTTTTGAGACTGTGTGTGTGTTTGGTGGGGAGGGGGGGGGGCGTTATCTATTCATTTATACGATTAATAATTTCTGGTTTTAAGCAATTTAACTCTTAGTTACACATAAATTTGTCTGTTCACTTATCAGTTTTACGAGGATGGAATATATAATTCAGATAGCTTTAAAATTAGAAGATTTAATCTTTCAAAGAAGACAAAATGATTTTAGCTAAAACAAAATTTTGAGAAGATACTTATTGCTGTTAGTTAGCAAGAGCGCTGTCAATTTTGAAGCACTTCAAAACAAGATTTGCTAATTATACCGGCAGCATATATAATTATGGAATTACATTACCATATAATTATATTAATAATATTACATCATTATTCAGGTTTCAATCGGGTGCTTCACAATTTTGGTTTTTAACATAAGGGAAAACTTGGTATTCCCACTCATATTTGTCAGCATGCCAGCGAATTTAATTGAAAAATTTCATATGCACGCTCACATTCGGATTCAGTATCTACCCCAACGTTAAGGCTCCTGTCCCTGCCGGGGAAGACACTCACGAGCTAATCCTATGGGGAGGGTTTTTTCTAATATCTCGTTTGCTTTTCGACATTTTTAATTTTTTTTTTCTTTTTTTTTTTTTTTTGCATTGGATAGCCGGGGTTTGTCTCTATATCGCATCTTTTTTACTTTTTCGATTTTGGTCTCAGATATTTTTTTATAAAGTTACTTTCACTTTCAAAACCGGTTCTGAAAATGAAAGTGTCATTCTAAAAAATATCTAGAACCAAAATCGAAAAAGTAAAAAAGGTGCGATGTAGAGACGGATCTCAATTATCCAATGCAAAAAAAATTATTTAAAAATGTCGAAATGCAAACGAGATATTAGAAAAATCCCTTTCCATAGGATTAACATTAGCTCGTGAGTGTCTTCGCCGGCAGGGACAGGAGCCTTAAACACTCGGTTTGGTCGAACGCTCAAGCGGAATTCAACAGCAGCGTTCGGGTCCAACCACGTTCATGGTGAATATCATTTGAGTGTTTGACCGAGGTTTTCATGCTCAAAAGACAGTTGAAGTAGTTGGTGAATACGAGTTTATACTTTGTAATATCCCAGAAACTAAAACCGAACCCGATCTTTCTGGTTACGAATCCCTGAAATTGCCTTATTTTACGCATGTTCAAATACAATATTCTAATAGATCACTCTCTAGTGGTTTGTTCCGGTTATTGTTTGAATATTTCTTACACTATCCGAAATTGTATTCTGTGTTGCATATATAATACAGCATAAATAGAACTTTGGGGATATGGGTTCCAATCTCTGTGGTAAGGCATTATTTTAAATAAAATAAACTCGATTTTATTTTAAAAGTTCATTTTCATTGTATTAAACAGCATCGTTATACTAATAAAGCTAGAGAAAGAAAGAAAACAAAATCGATGCAAATTATTGAAGCCAAATGAAGGTGGTATGCATTATGCAAATCTTTATTGTATGCTCCGAAATGGCTCCAGAAAAAAATAATTACCATGACCCTTAGATTAATTTCGTTACATTGTGACTAGCTAATGTATAGGATGATTTATATATGTCTGATCAATTCGCTTCTTTCCATTTACATTTTACTCCCTGCAATACATTTCTTGATCATTCCTTTTAATAAATCCAATTTGGCTACAGTGACCGAGGTAAAGAGTCCGCCGGTGAAACACCTTTACCTAATTTAATCGTATGTATGAGATCAATAATTCATATCGAGTAAGTTCCCCCAGAGAAAATTTTCTTCAAAATAAATTGTTATCTGATAACTGTTGCGGATTTAATTTACATCAGAGGCTAGATGTTTCTGCCTTTTATATCTGCGGCCCATTTGAAGGTAGGTACTGGCTGTTTTGTTTCCTTTTAATATAATGATGGATCACTCCTTTCTGTTATTTTACATGTCCCAAGTCAAATTATCGAAGTAACATGTATATTCTATTCTGTAACAAGTTTCCGGGATGCATAATTGTCATAAATGCTACTGTTTCTTGTTTTCTTCTTGGCCTTTTGATCCGGACTTGTTACAGAAATGAGATCTTCTTTTGAACAGTCAACGAAATTTTGCGTATTTTGAATTGAGAACTTCGATTTTTGCCTTTTCTGAGTATAATTTTTTGTCAACAAGGGAAGAACAGGCTATCTATATTATAAAGGACAACCGTGTCTGTGCGTAACGCTGAAGTAATTTTGATTTTGTCAAGGGCAGACGATTCAATTTCGCTTTTTCTGTAATTTTTTTAACTTCTAAACATTGCTCATTTTCAATTTTATATAAAAATATTATACGTCTGGTGAAAATTACAAAAAACTGTATAAAGTTCAAAATTAATTGCAGTGAAATTTAAAGCATAATTTTTTTTTTCTTTAATAGGCCATTGAGTTTGACGTAAAAAGACAATACGTTTGACTACTATCGTAAAGATAAAATTGTAATAAATACTAAAATATCAGTTACAGTATTTTTCTCTATGTATAACTTGTATAAATTAACATTAAACTTTTACGTATTATCCAAGCATTTCATTGGCTGTTCGGGAAAAGGCTTTTCCAGCGTACGATTTCCAAGAAATCTGACGACCCATTTTAAATGAAATTGCATTCTTAAACTTCTAAACATCCCACAATATTACTTTTTACACCGCCGTATAGAGAAAAAAATGTACTTTTAAATGCAATTTGTTTGAAAGCTGTATCTCAATTTGTTTCTGAGTTATTAATTTTTTTTTGTTGTAGTTTTTATTACTTTTTTGTCATACTGGCCAAAAGTATCCATCTCTGCTGAAAGTAAAGGTTAGTGTGTAGACCAATCAGAAAACGAATAAAATGCGGATTAAACCAATAAAACGCTTTAGATATGCTTTTGATTTCCTACCCTGACGAGGACAATAACCATTTTTCCAAATGGTTAAAACAAAAATAGTACAAATGATAAAAAAGATTTTCTTGTCAAATAAAATATTATTTATTTAAAAAAAATTAATGTTTTTCTGATTTTAAAACTTAAAATGTAGAGCTATATAAAGTGCAATTTACAAATGATATTCTTGGCATATAACATAAAAAACTTTATTTTCTTTCAAATTATTTTTGTTGATTTTGTATTCTTCTCTTAGATTAACTTTACTTTTAAAAAAAATCTTTTTGCAATTTCTATGTTTTGTTCAATAAACTTATAATTCATATTTTTCCTAATTAATTTGTACCGGCTAAGTTTTTATAAAGTAATTTTTTTTTGTCTATGAGAGGAGCGGGGGGGGGGGGGG
Organism: Maratus speciosus; assembly: GCA_963932465.1. Classification (NCBI taxonomy): domain Eukaryota; kingdom Metazoa; phylum Arthropoda; class Arachnida; order Araneae; family Salticidae; genus Maratus; species Maratus speciosus. The sequence continues at coordinate 517,712,398 of OZ010789.1, read as the reverse complement.
ATATAGGGCGGCGCCAACTGAAATTCTGCACGCAAGCGAGCCGCTGTTTCACAGGAAAGAAAAATCATGTTTAATACATTTTTACCTCCAATAAATTACTTATACTTGAACTAACCTTTTACAGAACGAAATAAGTTCCAGGTCTATTTTAAATTATTATTATTATTTATATATTGCGCCTTCTAATGCTTTAGATTAAAGATATCAATCATTGAAATAGGGATAATTTTTTTCAATGGGTGATTTTTGTGGTTCCCGATTGGCGACATTTACTGCTTCTAATTTTTCCTCTCTGGACTGTATTAAAATGTGGAATATTGCGATAATTAGACGGGTAAGAAAGCTAAATGTAATACTTTTAGATGCGTACGTAATTATATAAATACGTAGCACCTATAGTCGTCGTATGGTCCGTCCGTCTGTCTGCATATAACAGCACAAAATCTACTCAACCGAATGGTTTGAAATTTAATACATATAACCGCTGCAGAATTTTGTTATTTCAAATTCTATGAAAATCAAATCAAAACTTAAAAAGTTTTCTTCATTCTATTAAATTCTATCATACGTAATTAATAAAGTGATATCCCATGATAGTTAATGATTCTTGGTTACCATGGTGATTACGCCCTATTTCAGATGGAGTCATATTATTTTCGTATTACTGATTTAATATACATAATCGTAATACATTTTGTATTCATGCATTTCTGCATAAGAGTGCAACAACTATTTCACCAAGATCAGAATATTTATAAAACTAGTTATAGTACGGACGCACCTCACTTGCCACGTTTGACTACAATTTCCGACTTGTTTGTTTTGTTTTTGTTTTAAACATTGCAATCTAATCTTCCTCTTATCGGTTTATGTTCCCAATTCAGAGTATGAGAGTCTAATGAATTACAGCAAGAATATTTCTTATTTACTATGTTCTTATGTATGTATAATACAGTGAATCATTTTAAGCGTATATACCGAATTATGGAATCATTAGATAATATTTGAAATTTATATAATTTTTTTTTAAATTCTGCACTGAGAAAAATGCAAAAGGGTTGTTTGTTTATATTTTCGGTACGTTTTTCCTAATTTCAAACACAATTTCTGTCTAAAAAATAATCAAGCTATTTTCCAGTTATAACTGCTTAATGTTTTTCAAGCCAATAGGACAGAAATTTAATTTTTAAATGATTTTGGAATTTAGTATTATTAATTTGAAACATTAACCTATATAAGGTTAACTCGTATACTAACGTTTAGTGCTAAATAAACTAATTTTACCCTATATTGTCATTATTATACAGTAAAACCTGTGTAAGTTGACCACTTGCGGTGCCGCACTTCAGTGGTCAACTTAGAAGAGTGGTCAACTGATAAAGGGTGATGATAAATTTACTTTTTTTTTTTTTTACGTAATATTCATACCATGTCATTTTTTTCCCACAAAAATTTTATTGACAGGCTTTAAAATAATATTGTATTACCATGCATATTTCTAACATCTTTTAAAAGAAAAAGATTAACTACAAGAATGAATTAATAGTTTTGTATCAATTTTAAAATCAATTTGTATTACTACTATTTATTTTAAAAAAAAAAAAAAAAAAAAAAAAAAAAAAAAAGTCAATCAATATACAGCCAATTAGTGATTCTTCAAACTATACTAGTTATTACACATAATTTATAAAAAACATAAAAAAAAAATATTTCTGCTTACCAAGTAGCACCTGTGGTTATTGAAAGAACGGAAGGAATGATAAGAGAATGGGAAATAGAAGAAAGAAATCTAGAATCAAAGAATGGAGGGGGAGGGTTGAAAAGCCAAATCCACAAGAGCAACAATGTAAGAAAAATTCTAGTTAAAAAGAAAAACAACAACAACAACAACAAAAAAAACAACCCAGAAAATTCCGTGGAGAGTTACTTTTTTTTTTAATTCATGATTTGTTAGCTTTTTGGATGGTCAAGTTATAAAGGGTTTTGATGGGCATTTTATAATAGTTCTAGTCAAATTTGTATAATTTCAGTGGTCAAGATACAAGATAGACAGGTGGTCAAGTTACAAAGGGTTTGTCTTATAGTTTTGTATAGGATAAATTTGGTTCCTGACAACAGAGGTCAATATAGACAGGTGGTCAACTTACAAGGGTGGTCAATTTTACAGGTTTTACTGTATTTGTAAATTACTGGTACAGTTTTTGGAGGTATTTCCGCTTTAAAAAATCTTAAACTTTTAAATCCAATCACCAATTACAACTATCTAGTTTTCACAGAAAAGAGCTTTCAAAGAATAAATACGAAAAAAATATTATCCGGGAAATATTTATTGCTATTTTCAAGAACAATATGCATTAAAAGAATTGATTTGATGGCCCAAACTCTGCTGTTAAAATTCTAGTTCCTCAAGTTTTGTTTTTATAATATTTTCCCCCAATTTCAAGGCCTTCTACCTTCTTGTTTAAATAAACCTTTAAGCCATCAAAATCCTTTTCACGGGCTGTTTGCTTTGAATAAAAAAATGAATAAAACAAGTAAAAATGCCTGATTTCTATAACATATTTTCGAAAGGATATTTTTTTCCTCACAATTTCAATGCGATTGCTACACTGAAGATTTCTGTTTTTCTTCGGCCCTTTCAGCCGATGACAGAGGAAAATGTGAATAATAGACACGTTTGTGGTTTTTTATTTACAGAAAATAATATGTTTCGTAGACAATGCGAACTTTCTCAGCTACGCGCTGTCAATCAGGTTCTAGTATGACGCTTCTGTAACATGCTCCCTTTCTACATTTAGTTGTTCTTGTCTTTTAGATCGTGAATGATGATGAATTGGAGTTCATTACCGCTTATTTATAGGTTCGGTTTTAATGCTTTGCTAACCATGTGCGTTTTATATTTATAGTAAACGATTTTTCAATGTCATTTATCAAAATAGAAATTTCAAAATTATTTTTGTTCAAATTTATAGTATATCAGTGATTCCGAACGTGGGGGGGGGGGGGGGGGGGTATACACCGCAACGGTGTCAATTTGACTTTTTAGGGGGGGGGGGGGGGGAGGGATTCTAAATTTGTTATTCAACCATTTTCTATCAGTTTTTTTTTTATTTATGGAAAAGTAATGTTACAGGCTAAAAATAAATGGAATACAAGTAAAAATTACAAAATCAGTTTTTTTTAAAATAAAATTTTCAAAATGTTTTCCTAATCAAAGCTTAATAGAATCTACACCAAAAAAATTATGAGAATAATCTTTTAAAATATTTTGAGAATTTTTCTAGTATTAAATATTTTTATAATTTTTCTGGTTATTAATGTATTTTGCAATTTTTTGCAATGTTTTCAATTATTTGTTCAATTATCTATTCGGTCTGCTATATGTTCACTCTAAGATTCTTTGACACGTGAAACTGCATAAAATAATGTATAAATCTGACTGTCTTGAACATATTTAACCTAAAAAATATATCTAAAAGAGATTACTACCAACTTTAAAAAAAAAATTATAAATCTTACATAGTATTAGAAAAGGCAATGCGTAGTCAGATTGAAAATATCTATGGCTTTAATGCAGGTATCCTACACAGTAAATAAATTTCATAATGACATATACATTTTACCTAGATACAATTTACCTTAAAGATTTAAAAATCGGATAATACATGCAAGACAATTAAATATATTGGGAAAGGGAAAACAGAGAAATGTGTTGTGATGGGGAATAATGGCTACTTAAAATTGATAAAGATGAAAATCTTGAAATGCTTCTTGTGTTAAAGGGACGGTGGACGTTAAAAAAAAAAAAATAATAATTTTCCTAATAGAGATTTGAAATTTTGTGCAAATATACATTTCATCATAAGTATATAAAACACTTGAAAAGAAATTTCCAATCTTATTATAATTTTAAGATCTTATAATATTTTTTTTAATTAAAAACGAAATTTTAAAATGCACCTTGCGTCTTAATTTTTTAGATATTTCCTCGATTTTGGATTTTAATCACGTAAAGCTTTATTACAAACAAATCTGTGTATCGATTTTATAATCCCTTTAATATTTAATTTTTTTTTTTTTTAATTCTGAATTCCATATCGATTTTCACTAAAATTCGGCCTTATAATAAGTTAAAAATCAAATTTAATTGTCTTAATGAAGTCGAATTTTAAAATGCATGCACAGATTCTTTTACCAATATCAGGATTATTCCTTAACAGTTTCGTAAATTTTGATCAAAAATTAAACAGCAAGGAGCATTTCGAAAATTAAAAAAAAAAACCTGAAAAATCAGTATTGAGAAAAACAGATTTGAAGAACATTAAAACGCCAAAAAATTATTTGTGAACAAAATTAAAACACTTGTAATTTTGCGTAAAATAATCGCCTCTGCATGCTGTTTTCCACGAATGTCGTAGTACAAACTGAAAAATAATAATACACACAAAAAGAAATGTCGATTTGGGGTCGATTTTTGCTCAAATAAAGGTCCACGGTCCCTGAGAAAAAAATTCAGTGTCCAAAGCTTTTTCATCAACATTTAAAAATTTACGAAAATGAATTATAAAATGTGTGAAAAATGCTAAATGTAAGGCTAAATATAAGTCTCTCTTCATGATATTTTGTGAAGATAAAAATGTAGATTGTATAACACTTTACTTTAACAATGAGGTAAGTTAGAAAACAACGACAAAACTCTGTTTGGCACAAAGGCCAAGATGTATAGCCTCATTGCGTTTATAGAATTATCTTAAAAACACATTTCTGATAGAAGATTCACCTCTTTAATAAGTTAAAATATGTGAAATGAATAATTATTGTTAAGGCTCTATTAAGCTTCCACCCTGCTAATAGAATTCACTTTTTAAATAATAAGAGAAATAATTTACAGAGTGAGAGGGGGGGGGCATAGTTTGTTTACAGATTGTTGGGGCATGGCACCACTATAGTATACATTTACAAGTAATCACAATATCGGTTAAAAGGACACAATATCAAATAAATGTCCAAAATGTTAAAATTTAATTAATTAATTAATTATTAGTGGCTTAAATTGCAGCTATATATTTATTACATACGTAGAAAAAATGAAAACTGTATATCTTAGAAAATATTAAGGGGGGAGTTTACCTCAAAATTGGTCAAAAAATCGAATTTCTGTTTTAAGTATTAAATGAAAGCTTGTTTAATTGTGAATATTTTGTCACCTCATGTTTACCCATACCGCAATTATATCGCGCGATATTGTAAATTTTGTTAATACATCCGGCGCAATTACCCACTCAAATTAAAACTTTAAATGGCTTTTTCTCCATGTTCATATTTTCGTCACTTTCCTGTTTTAAAAATGCTAAGGCCTTTTTTTGTATTTGAGTTAAACTTCTTTGTGTATGTTCTTTATTATACATGTTATAAATCTGCGTATGGGATTAGCCTTCAGGTTTTTGTTATTAAAAAAAAAAAAAAAAAAGAAAAAAAAAAGAAAAAAAAAGAGTATATGAAGATGTGTTAGATTTAACCTTTTTCCTCTATATATATATCAGTAAAAAAAATAAAATATTAAATATGTAATATTAGATATGTCTAAAAAAGCATGCGGAGACTTGTGTAATACACATTTGAAAATCTTAAAAAAAAAAAAAAAAAAAAATGGACAAAAATATCAATAATTTAAAAAAGTAGCAGAGATTTTAAAAAAATGCAATTTTTCAAAACTTGTTAAAAATTTTAATTAAAACTTTTAACTAATTTTTAACTATTTTTGAAACTATTTTTAAACTGTCTCCTTAACCCTTAAATGCATGCATTATTCTTTTAGAATTGTGTTTTTTTATTTTTATATTAAGGATTAGACACCAGAAATCTTAAGATAGATTTTTAACTTTATTTAGTAGCATAATTTTGTAATTTTTAGAGGAGTAATATTTCTATATAAATATAGTGATTGTAAGAAAATTTTAAAATAGTTAAAAGTATAGCGTGATTTTTACTATCGCACAATTGGAAAACTTTCATTTTTTGTAAACATAAAAAAAATGAAGAGAATTTTTTTTCGATCATTTGTTAAATTTTTTTTCTTCCAAAATTTATTGTTAGTTGAACATTGAAATGTAGTGAGTTCACATCTGAACTATATTTTCAAAAATAAACAAAATTGTTGAAAAGGTAAACTGTCGCCTTAACCCTTAAATGCATGAATTATTCTTTTAGAATTGTGTTTTTTATTTTTATATTAAGGATTAGACACCAGAAATCTTAAGATAGATTTTTAACTTTATTTAGTAGCATAATTTTGTAATTTTTAGAGGAGTAATATTTCTATATAAATATAGTGGTTGTAAGAACTTAATTTATGTATTAAAAATTAAATAAAAAGGTGATGGAAATTTACATCACTATGCATTTAAGGGATAAGTTTTTGATGTAGATGGTAGATATTTTAAGGCTTCCTATCGACCGTTTAAAAGTGAACAGCGTGATTTTTACTATCGCACAATTGGAAAACTTTCATTTTTTGTAAACATAAAAAAACTGAAGAGAATTTTTTGTCGATCAACGGCTTCGTTTTTTAAGACTTTAAAAACTTTTATACATATATTAAAAATAAATTACCCCCCCTCCCCCCATACAACAAGATTATTTAAAATTTTATTGCTTTTCTATCTGTGTAATATTCTTAAATTATAGCAAACAAATAATATCTCGAATATCCAAAAGCAAATGCTCAAATTTGTCCAACAGTAAATGCCTAGACAAAAATTTGAAGGAAAATATAAATACATAAAAAGTAAAAAAAAAAATATAAATATTTAAAATTGCAAAAAAAAAAAAAAAAAAAAAAAAAAAAAAAAAAAGAAAGAAAGAAAGAAAGAAAAGAAAAAAGATATTTAAAGAAAAGGGAATATTTTAATAAGCATACATTAGAAACAAAAATCTTAAAAACTTAAATCTCTTTTTAACAATTATATATTTTAATACAGCATAGTTGTAAATTTTATCACAAAATAAAAATGTAAAAGTTTTAACACTGGGATGGAAAAGGTAATGCTTCCCTTTAAGTAGACTAAATTTATTCATAGAATACATTCACTTAATTCAAAATACAGAGTAATTTCCAGTAAAGTACGATCTGATCTTAGCTATGGCTTCTTGGGAGTACTCTAAATTCATATAGATGACTGCATAATATGTATCATCAAATGATAGAGGGCAGCACTATCTCTATTCTAATATAGTACTGTATTTATTCTATTTCAACATTATTGCGCTGTTTTTCCTAACTCTATGGTTGAATTAATAGTATTATACTTATAATATTTCTAGAAACAAGTGCAAATTATTGCTAAGCATTTTTTAAAATTGCTGTGTCATTGATGCATTTATTGATACGTCAATTGGTGGCTTTCTTTAATCCATTTTATTTATTTTATTTTATTTTTATATTTGTATCTGTTGCTATTTTTGGCTTCTTTTTTCTGAATTTATTGTGCACGGTAGCCAAAATTTTGCATTTTAAAGCTTGTTATGACTAATGCAAGATGCAAGGATGAAACCGTACATGTTATTTGTGGAACCTAAGGTAATTTGTGCATGAATAGTCCGCCTTAGTTCCACAAATATTTTCATTTTTGCAATGTTTAAAGAATTTTCATTTCCTTGTTTCCCTTGAATTGATGATATGTTATTTATTTATTTGTTTTGTAAAGTATAAAACTTCAATTTTAATTTGCAAGAACTACATTTATAATTTATATATTCACCTTTATAGTTGATCATTTGTATTGGTTTATAATGGTTTAAGATTACTATTTAGTACTTTTTTTTTTGCCATTATTTTAACTATATATATATTTTTTTTTACTTTTTATGTATTTATATTTTTTTAATGAACAGATATTACAACAGGATAATGATAATAAAACTTTTTGAAATTAATATGATCATTAAATCACAAGATAAAATCGACACTATAGAAATTAATCAATTATTAGAATATGTTGGAAAATAACACCAGTCCAATATAGCTGAATGCACTGATTAATAAAAGAAAGAAGAAAAAAAAATCTAAAGACAGATAGAAGGAACAATGCAATAAGAAAATGGAAACTTATATTCTGAAACAAGTTATCAAGGGCAGTATTCCACAATATAAGGAAGTCGCAAATGATTTCGGTTTGAATATAGAAAGCAGTTAAGCAGAAATGAAATTAACCAATTATTAGAATATGTTGGAAAATAAAACCAGTCCAATGTAGCTAAATTAACTAATTAATAAAAGAAAGAAGAAAAAAATCTAAAGACAGATAGAAGGAACGATGCAATAAGAAAATGGAAACTAATATTGTAAAACAAGTTATCAAGGGCAGTCCCACTAAAAATAATCTTAAGATTATCTGAAGAAATCTCCACTTTCTCCAGAAATTATACAGAAAACTGTAGAAATTTTGAAGATTTAGATTTACCTTTTAAATATCTGCAGAATTTTTTAAAGATATTCTTTAAAATATCTGCAGAAATGGGCCAATTACCTACAGATTTTTGGGGCAATTACCTACAGATTTTCTACAGATTTTTTACGTCATACTGCTTCTCCATCTATCTCTTTCCTCTATGAACTCTTTTAAAATGCGTAAGTATCGTCTGCGTAAATGATTTCTCGTAATAAGAATAAATTGTGTATTGGAATTTTTTACACTGAAAAATACTTTTATAACTGAATGTAAATAATTGAATTTTCACAAATTTTAATTCATTAAAAATCGCTTCGCTCCTCCTAATAACCACCATTATCACTTGTCGCAGTAAAATAAACTAAATGCAATACTCATTAAATCAGTGACCAATAATTATACAAATAATTATGCAAAATTTCAAGTATTATTATTATTATTATTTTTTTAATATGTCATCCTAATTATGTAAGATATACGGATACATAAAGCCAAACAACATCACATAGCCTCTATAATTAGCATATATCCACCCAAACCAGCTTTTTAAATTTAATAATAATATAATATGCATAATGTTGATTTAATAAGATATCTGGAGTACCCATAATTTATAGCTTATTTATAAACATACCTAAAATCTTGAACGTTATATTTATTTAAACAAAGACGTGTCTATGGGCAAAGTTAAGTAAAATATAACCATAGACAGATTTATGCAAAGATGGATTACAATGTGTGAATAATTTTGCTTTAAAACGGAATTCATTATCCTTACCAAAAATGTTAAATGCAAGATTGTTTTGTTTATTTATAGTTTATTTAAACGAAGGAAATTAATTGCATTATCTACAATTTCATTTTCACTTAATTATAGATTTTTATGATAACGTACAGGTAATAATTAAGACGATTTACGTTTCATGTAAAACATAATAATGTCATCAACGTACCTGTAATAAAAAGAACCAGTTACTAAATTGCTGCTTTCATAATATTATAAATATAAAACAGTCAAAATACTAGACGCGTTTCTCCCTAGTTGCAAACATGTACATAGTTTAAAAATACTGCAATCAAATATTATTTAACTATGTTGTGGAACGAATATAGTAAAAGTTTTGAAATAAGAAAATAAAATATGATGGTTTAATTTGAGAATATTCTTATTTTCTTTGAATATCAGAATAATAATTCTGAATAAATCTCTTATATGAATATTATTAAATAAATGATTAAAATCAAAAGTTTTAGTGTAATATATGTTATTAACAGTTTTCATATTATTCTCTAGTTGCAAACTGTTTTTTATTAAATTTTTGTTATCATGTGGTATAGTAATCTCATACAAATTAGTGAGTATAGTAACTTTCTGTAATATAGTACATAAGATATATACAATTTTATATTATAGAAATATTTTTATTTATTTTGATCGATTTTTCACGTGTTTAAATGGTTAGTATTTACAAAAAATTTTATTATATGCATACATATGTATTTACAGCGGAAGCTCTGAAATGCCACAAACATTGCAAAGTACCAAACCTAGAACGTACTATTTTATGTCAGATTGTAAAATTGATCGGAAGTTCCAACATGCACATGCTAATATACATTAACGTGTATTTAATAATTTAGAAAACATTTTATGAATAATTTTGGACTAGTTTCACAGAATTAATATCTTATGAAGTCTTATACTACAGCTAGGAATAAAATGCTCGTCCCCCTTTTACCTTTATCATATGGAAATGATAAATATTAATATCTGTAATATATCACAAATATTTACTAATTCTTTTAAAAATTCTTTATATATATACATATATTTCGATCTCTCCAACTCCTCTCTTTAATTTCGATTGATTGGGTGAGGTATATAATTATTAATAACATAGCGTATATAGAAAAATATCGAAAACTTTGGAATCTGTGACGCAATAGCGCCGGCTAGCAAGAACAGCATTGGCAGATCCGCGAGGAGAACTAAGGGAGCTGAAGCTCCTCCCAGACACCGAGTCTAGACAAGATATTTAATTCTTTCAAAAATTATGAAAGAATATTATTATTATTTTTAATACATACTCAAAAAATCGGAATTTTCTTTTTTATAAATTTATTATGAAATTCAAAATATTGGCATGTTTAAAATTTACTAATTAAAAATTTAAGACCCCATTCAACCTCTGGATCTCTTTAACATTAATAATATTTTGATAATTTAATAATGAAATTTTAAAATGTTTGATTGCAAACACATTTTAATATTATCGAAATGCAGAAACACACCAAAATATCGCAAAAACTAAGATACATTTTAGTACAGTATGTCATTTTTTAACGTCTTAAAAGAATTCAGAACTACCGCCTACCACCACCACCACCAAAACTGTCCAGAGCTTTCTCTGGCTGGTTACAACTCTACTCAAGTCAGCAGAAAAAATGTTAGTCAGGTTTTTTAAACGACACACCCCCTCGAATCAAATGAAAGAAAAATTAGACAGATCCCGGCAGTGGGCCGGGCCAGATCTGGACACATGTAGACCTCTAAAATATACTAGCCCCCTCCAAAGTGTAATACAGGATGAGCCACGGAAGAGCAGTGAAGAGCCATTCGCTGCCGTCTCCCATGGATTTTGTACTTTTAAACAGAATTGATGATTCTTTGAAAAAGAATTGACGCTTTTCCTTGATGATTTTAAAATAAATAGTAAAAGTTATTTTCCTCAGGTGACATAAAATAATTAATCACTCAGAAGCAAAAGTTAGTACAGGGTACAAGTACTTTTATTTATGACAATAATATCCCAATTTATCACTAATCTCCTCCAAAACAATTGTACACTTCTTGAATATCGCTCTTTAGGCGCGTGACTTAAAGTGATATAGCGAAAGCAAACTTTTATTGAATTACACTGATTTTCTTTTTTTAGACACGGAGAGAAATCATTTACTCAAGCAAGACATTAATCATCTTTCCCAGTTCCGCAAACTTTCCATCATTCTTCCAGCCTGGACGGCAACTTCCCTTGCAACGTAATTAAGGAAGCCTTATCACAACACCCACAGAAATAAACCTTAAATGAATTTTTTCCGTCTGTCTCTTCCGCGAAACAAACGCATAAATCAGGTGCTCTTCGGATGCGAGAGGAACCGCGGGAAAAGGGATGCTAAACTGCAGGAATCTCTGGAAAAGCTAATAATAATAATAAAAATAAAAAGCGAAAGGACAAGATGGGCGCGTGAGTGAAAACAACGGGTCCAAGCCGTGGAGAGATTGATGGAGATCTGCAGGAGATCGGACCGAAAATACCACCAAACAAGTGACATGAGACATTTTTCACCCACGTTGGCGCCGTACAACGAGCTGTATTTTTCATCCTGGACTTCTCCACCCTCTCCGTTGTTCTGACATAACTCACACGACACTGACATACTTATAACCTGCTCTTAGTAGGGATGCTCTTTTTAAAAAAATGCTATGAATAAATGCATAGATAAGTTTCAATTTGCTGAAGAAACACGATTTTTAATTTCTCATCCCATGCATCACTCTACAGTAGATTCATTAAGGTGATCGTTGAAGAGACGTGAAGAATCAGAAGCAACATGCAGCGATGTCATATCGATAGCTTCGAAACATTGAATATTAATTTAATCGGTGATGTCGTGTAGCTGTTATCAGTTGCCAAAAACAGTTTCAGTGTAAGAAAATATAAAATACAGTTTTTTAATCAAATATTAGCCGTACTGTTTTCATAAATTTTTTTAAATCAATTTTTTTTCTTTATATATATATATATATAATTAAAAAAAAAAAAAAAAAAAAAAAAAAAAAGAGAGAGAGAGAGATTTTTTTTTTGAAGAACTTAATTCAAATTTTCTAATTAAATGATTATATTTACGAAAATTTAGCATGCATTTCTTTTAAATTCGAACTGTTCCTATGATGTCCAACAGTATATTTTTAGCAAATAAAGGCAAGTCTGAAGCACTTTAGTTTATTTCCATTTATTCACAGTTTAAGATATTGTAATTTCAAAAGTTCAACTTCATATTTTAACGAATTTTCATTGTAATAGATCTTTGAACAAGAATGCTATAACACAATGTTATGACAGTAATAAGTTTGGGGCCATATAAATACAGTCGAACCCGGTTAAGACGCGTTTCAAGGGAGTGGACAAAAGTCGCGTATCAAGCGGGATCGCGTATTAAACGTGATTTGTATAACGTTGCAGAATTAGGCTTATTTACGCATTTAATTCCTTAAAATAACTTTAGAGCTTCTATTTATGTGTTTACGGTCGAAAATTGTGTCTTTGGTGTAAATTTAGATTAAAATTTAATTGTAATCTAATTTAACTCATTGTTTCGCTTTATAGGACCGACTGGAATAATAACGGAAAGTGCACATGGATTCCAATATGGCTTTATTGTCGATTAATACGTTGAAACCTTAAATAAAACAATAAAAATATTTTTTCTACTAGAAATTTTTTTTTAAACAGAAATAAAAAAACATTAAATCTTTGAAACCCAACCCAGTTTTAAAATCATATTTAATACTTGTAATAATGAGTATCATTACAATCTCCTCTTCTTTCCAATATAAGAAAAAACTATCTTTATTAAACTTTGTGTAAAATCCTTATTAATCTTTGCGTATTGTTAGCGTAGCAAAAAGTAAAGAAAACATAAAAGAATTATCCAACCGCAGTCGTATTTGTTTCATCTTTACGAGTTTCATTTTCTGTTGCCTATAATATGCATTCATGGTGCTATAACATACATTTAAAACCTCACTAAAAATGGGTATGATCATCTCTAACCATAATAATTTTTATGACGCGTTTGAGTTTCCTGAATTCGTCTATTTCTCTCTATTATAGAAAAAACATACACGAAGCGAGAAACAAAGAATGTTAGGAGGCGGTATCAAAGAAGAATTGCAATTTTGCTAATTTAGCGGGGTATTGTTTTATTCATATATCTGCCACTATTCCCGATTAGTAATTTTCGTCTTTAATAATATTCGGAAACAGTGTTTTTTATCTGAATAAAAACAATCTGCTAAAATGGCAGTACTCGTGAAGAGAGAAGGAATTCGCACCCTAATCAATGAATTCGCGTCTTAAACGTGATTATTCCCTAAATGGACAGAAAATTTATCGCGTATTAAGCGGGATTGCGTAATAACCGTTCGCGTATTAAACGTGATATTTTTGCATTAGCCTTATGGACGATGTTCAAGGGATCAGGAAAAATCCGCGTATTTAGCGGGACTGGTCACTCAGCTTCGGAATTCTCCTCTGTAATGTTAAGTCTATGGACTTTTGATGCATTCGTATATTTAAAATATCTTCTCGGGAAATTCCTATTTTTAATGTATTTTTTCAGTGTACTCTTCTTAAAGGATGTCTCTTTTTTTCTTAGTTTTCAAAATATTTCTAAAATCTATGCTGGATTTAATATTTTAAGTGTTAAAAGCGGGTGAACTGCGAGTAAGATTTTAACACTTCATATAAAATTAAGTCTATACTTTAGAAATACTTTGAGAACTGAGAAGAAAAGAGACATCTACTTTTTGTGTACAGTTCCTAAAAGAAGTTTAAAATATTAATTTCCCGATGAGATATTTTAAATATATGAATGCATCAAATGCCCATAGTCTTTACATTAGTGAGGGGAAATCGGAAGCTGGGTGACCAGTTAATGAAATATTTTTAAAAAGGGGGGGGAAATATCAAAATATTAATTTTGGAATTTCTCTTTGAAATATGTCGTTTTTTTTTTTTTTTAACTAATAAGAAAATCACGTTAATAGTTGTTAAAAGTTTAATGATATCTAAATATCAATGGATGAAACATATATCAGAACTACGTCTTAAATTAACATAATTATAATTTAAAATCGCTTTCATTATTAAAAGCTTTATTGCTAACATAAAAGCAATAAGAAAAAATAAAAACATACAAAGCAACAATGTTTTTGATGTTGCTTATGAGACTAGTTTTGCACTGGAAGAAATCTGAATCCCTTGACGACAGATACCCGAACATTGGAGAGCTAATATTGATCTGGCTTTGAACATTGAATGTAACTTTAATAGGACATTATTTTGTTATATCACAATAAATTCTTGTCATTCATATTCCATAAATACTTACCGAATAAAATGTATCGATATTCAAAATCATAGCTTAATTATTCAATGGAACAGTTTCTCAGTATAAACGATAGCGAAAATTTAATTAAAAATGTTTACTTCAGCTCAATTATGTGTATAAGAAATAAACAAATAGTACTAAATCAATTTAAAACTAGAGCGCAAATCATTAGTTGTTTAATTCAGTCGGCGATGTAATTAATTTCTTTAATAAATAGAAGGATTTCCGATTCGAGCTTTCCGGCTACAGAATATATGTGAAAACCACATTTTTTATATATATATTTTAGATTTTTCACTAACAATATCAACAATCATTTTTATATGAAGAATAGCAATTATCTATTGAAATAATATTTTGAAATTTATTAAAAGCGATACTTTCATATTGGTGTCGTGCCATGATTTAACTCTCGAAGAAATTGCCAAAGATCTGTAGCCTTTTTTAATCTGATAATTTCACTGGTTTTGGCGTAGTTCGATTACATGTCTTGAATTTGTGTTTTATTTTTATTTTGTTATTTTATTTTTAGATTAATAAAGTGTTAATTTCGTTAAGGAATTGCTGGACAGATAATTACACCTGTTTATTTTCTATTTAATTTACATCCAAAATTGTTAATTGGTCCAAATCATCCAAGCAACCTCATAGTAAATTGGTATATAATTTTATATACCTTAGATAAATTCAAATAACATAAGTGATCGTAATTACATAATTCTAGTAGAAGAGCAACGCGAAGCATTAATAAAATTAAATTATAACTCGCGTCAAAATGTAATTATTAAATTTAAATAATTACGAATAAAATTAAGAGTTTGCGTTGTGAATTATTTAGACGAACTCTTCCACTTATGAATTAAACTAAAATTTAAGCTGTAAAAATAAATTGACACACCTTAAACATTATCAATTAAATAATTACAGAAACTTTTTAAAACTTGATTAAATATTTTATTTACATTGAACACAACTATATACAGAAATACATAATATTAATTTAAAAAAAAGAAAGCAATACTTTTGTTTGCTTCTCATTATTTTATGTATATTTAATCTTTAAAAAAAGACAATATTTTCATTTACTCTAATTATTATATATTTTTCTTTTTGCTAAAAGAATAATTCTCTTTCATTTTTAAATTACCTTAATTTTATTTAATTATTGGTTTTGTCGGATCTCAGATTACTCTCTACCATAAAATATCAGAAAAGTATATTTATGATTTTTCATATGATCTTAAGTGGTAAAAGAAAAAGTTTAAAGTAGTACCTTTTTTTAACATACGGGATGGTGGCCTTTATTCATCAAATTCAGAGTTGTCGCGTTGCTTAGGATCATATTCATATGTCATCAGGAATTCGCTTCGTATCAGAGCGGCAACATCGGGATGGCAGGATGCATAGCTACGGACCTCTGAAGAACAATCCACTTTATTTTAACATCAGGAAGACATCCTCAATTAGGCTTGCTTAGGCTCACTCCGATATGTACATCAGGAAGACATCCTCAATTAGGCTTGATTTGGCTCACTCCGATATGTACATCAGGAAGACATCCTCAATTAGGCTTGATTAGGCTCGCTCCGATATGTCCATCTCGCCTGGGCATTACAAGGCTTTCAGGATTCATTGCACGGGCTTTCAGGAGAGCTCCTGCGTCCTCTACATCTTTTTTCAGACTCTCTTTTTCAAACCTTATTCTTCTTGCACACCAACTCCTGCAGTGGGTGGAACTATTTTTGTCTAGTCCACTGTTATTGGATGTGAGAAGATTTTTTATTATTCTTCGATAGGCCTATTAGCTAACAGTCTGCAAATGGCCCCTTACATATACTTTAATATTATTATCTGCCTTAAAGTTTGGGTGGTCTGAAAAGCCATAAATTTATCCCAACACTTTTATTGAGGCCATAAATTTATTTCAACGTTTTTATTATTTTACGATTTCTAATTATCCACCACTTTCCATTGGCTTGTCATAAAACGACACCATGGCGTCTGGCTATTGTTGTTGTCTGAGATCCGAACTCTATTCAACATTATACATTCATTTTACAATACAACAATTTTTTAAAAATATATATTTAATATTTAAAATCAACTTAATAATTTTTGTATGAACTTACACTCCTATTTTACTTAAATATATAAACATTATAATTTTACACTCATAATTATATTTTATAAAAAATATTTATACAAACAGAAATAACAAATTACGCAATTTTACTTTGATTTAACCAACATGGTGCGGGAACATATCATAGTTATATGTTGCCCAGCATCTCTCCCGGTGGTTAGAAAAAAAAATAAAAACTGATTGCTGGTTTTATTTTTTTTTTGTAAAGCATAAAAGAATGTACGTGTCCATATGACTGTATATCTACACAGTTTTTGAACTAAGTCTGTAAAGTTCAATTATCAATGGTTCTGGTATATTTTATAAGAAGTTCTTCTATTTTTCATAACAGAAAGTTCAACACATGATAGCATAGTTGTCTGTTGACATTCACATTTATAGAAGACCTCTGTACTGAAAATCTGACGTCTTTCTCGAAGCCTTTTTTCTTTACCACACACATGTTTAATAATTTTGTAACTTTACAGTTTTAAATGCCCAAAATACATTCAAAGCTATAATTTTGTATGAAACTAATATGCCGAAATAAACCTAATTACAAGAAAAATAATGGCATACACATTTGACATATTATTTCATCACATACAACCTTATGACACAGTGTTTTATCTAAAACACATTTTATACTGAATAAAAGTAAATACAATGCTTGTAATATGACATGTTATATTTTCACATAATTAATCTGATGTATTCAAATTATAATCAGAAAAATATTGTATACAAACTGGTTACATTATTTTATTTATTTATTTGTTACTTCTAACATGTATGATACGTCAACATATACAAGCTATCTCATCTCCTTTAATATATCATTACGTAATGCTTTCCAACTTTACCCGATACGAGAAAAAAAAAAGAAGAAGGAGAGGAGAATAAAACCAGTTTTTGACCGTCCCCGATCCTTTCGAAACGAGGGGTTGGTCAAGCTACTAATCACTTTCTGCGAGGTGATTTGTGCTGTGACGAAATTTTACGACTTCCCAAAGTATGTATTTAAAACCATTTCATGCTTGTAATTACCTTATTAATTAGTATAATTTCTTGATATACTTTCGTCTTAACTAACTGTGCATGCCTGTATGTAATTTTAAACATAATCTATGCATAAACAGTGTATGTATTCGTATCATATCTAATGTAAACCTTCTGCTTTTTTTATTATTTTGTAGGGGAAAATGGCGATTCTAGCATTTGAATTCTCCTGCCTCATACTGCGACTGAAGCGAGCGTGGCTTTTTATGCTGTCAGGTTCAAATCTAAACCAAATTGCCTTTCAGGATTTAAGAAAAAAATGCCTATAATTTTCTTTAACTGATTACATTGTATATTTTTAGACCTTTCTAACAAACAGAAATTTTGATTCATGATATTGTTTACTATTAAAATGTAAACAACACGGAAATATGACTTCTACAGCCTCTCAAAATGCAAAATATGCATTACGCTGACCTTAAAAATGCACCTTCATTTAATACTATTAAATAGTGTTGTCAGAAAATACCATTGACGAAGAAGAGAACAATTTTTTTTTTGTCTTTAATTATTATTTATTTAGCCAACAATTCTATCTTAAAAGATTGTTAATTTTTGATATTTATTTATTTTTTTTACTGAATGAAATAAAAATTTATTTATTCAAAAATTAATTTATCATTAACATTCCGTATGTGAATTCTACTGTCTAAAATTTAATGATATGTTTAAAAATAAAAGATAATAAATTATTATTATTAATCAAACATTAATAATTATTATTTAATTATAAAAAAAAATGTACTTAATACACTTGTATAATTTAAAAAAAAAAAGCAAATGATAATTACTACGTAAAATCGTATGCAGCCCTCTATGAGTACCCGACCGGACCAAAGAACTTCTGCCAGCAGAAAAAATCTTTGTATACTCACAAACAACCACATCCAATTTTTTTTATAGATCAAGTTTTTAAAATAATTACTGTACGTACTATAAAAAAAATTAAGTAAATAAATTTATTAAGCCATACTACGTATTTTAATAAAAATAAGGCCAATATATATAAATATATTTATTTATTTGTTTTGTTTTCTTATGTTAAATTGGCCAAATTATATAAAAAAAATTTTATGAACTCACACACTCAAATTTATCAATACTATGTATATTTATATGTGTTAAATTTAGAATTGCATTTAATTCTAAGGGAAAGTAAAGAGAAAAAAAAAATGCTTAAATTCTAAAATAACATAAATTTATAAAATATTTCATTTAAAAAAAAAATCTAATTTCTAGCTGATTTCAGCAAGATGTCATTTAATATTTATATTAAATAATTTTGCTAATACATTTTATTAATTATTAAATTTGCATATTTTTATATATACAATAAAAATATAATAGTCTTACATAAAATTTTACACTACAACAATGTTATTAATTAATTTAACTTGAATTTAAGCCTACTTTAATTCTAATTGAATACCGTTAATAAAAGTAAATTAGCTTATCAAGTTAAATATAATATAAACTATGTTTGTCTAATGTTAATTTTGCTGAAAATTCCATAAATTTTAACTGTAAATGCTAATTGCTATACCTTTTGTTATTTATTTTGAAAACAACACCAACTTATATTTTTATTTATTATTTTCTTTATTAAATCTAGGAACTATACACTGAGCTAGACACTCCATAAATGTGTAAAACCTAAAAATCAAAAGTTTTCCTAAATAAAACTCAAAATGCTGCTTTTTACAATATAATATTACTAATTTTATTGTTTCTGAGCATAACATCTAGTAATTATACCATACTTAATTTTTTCTTCGATTCCTTTTTCAGCCAAGAATCCTGAAGTTAATGCCTAAGTGATGACCTTGATTTACCTTGATGAATTGATAAATTTTCTACAAAAATTTTGTTGGTGTTGGTGCATACCCAGCCGTAGGCCAAAATTGCACCCTATACAGAAAGCCTTTGGTGAGAAAATTTTAATTTTACTTCAATTATTTATTTGTGTAATTTTTTTTACAATAATTTTGTGTACAATCATATTGAAATAACTTGCCTTGTCCATTGTTATACATATATATGTTTTTTTAAAAACCAATGTGCTACACCAAAATCCTTTTTTTAAATTTTTTATAACACTTTTGTTCATAAAACTTATCCCTGCTGTCTAAATTCTAGACTTTAGCATATAAGTTGTAATTGAACTACCGGAATAAATCTTAGCGCTTTTTGTATATTTTATTATATTTAGGCTTATAGCTGACCGCTATCCTAATATAGAGTGCACTAATAATTTATTCCTTGTCAACCATATATTTATATAAGAAGAAAAAAAAATAAATATGAGTATGTTATAAAGCTGTTCTAACTACCCTGAACCTAATAGCTTACCCCTACTCATTTTAAAGAGTAATTCTGAAATTCTGTCATCTAAATTGTAAGGTTATTAGCAAAGGCTACCCTTATAGAAGACAGAAAAATTCTCTTTTGAAAATTACTCCAACATTATTCACTATTAAATTAATTAAGTTTTAATGTTATTTGGCTTTGTTAAGATTTTATATTTTCTAATTCATATTCGAAAAGAAAAAAATATATATAACTTTTGCCTGGAGAGAAATATTTCACTGCTCCATTGAAGTTTTGTGAAGCACATTTCATAATTTTATAAGTATGTTTTCGGGTGCGCCCTGCACATTTGCTCAATATTGTAACCCTGAGACAAATTGGCGTTCCCATGTTCCTATCCTTTCTTATTATTATTTTGAATTTTAAAAAGGCAAGTTATTAATTTTGTTTCAAATTTTTTTACCTAAAAGAGAAAAACTTATTTTAAATTTTGAAAATTTTGAAATTTTGAAATTCGATTAATTATGTATTTTGTTTTATTTTTAATACCAATTCATATCCCATGGATAATATTGGGGAGGGGGGAAAGGGTAATGATCTTGTATAACATCCCCGTATAAGTTTGTATATGGTGTATAACCATATAACGACATATTTTTATCATAATAATCTATTTGATACTTTAAATATGGGTCTACATTCTCAGAATATTTATTATTTTTTTATAATACTTTTTAGTAAGTTTGTCACCCTTTTGACTCGTATTTTTGTTCAATTTGAACCAACAATTTTCAGTTAAGTGCGATTTTCTCCGACAAATGCCACATTTATTTTTGTAATTTTTATCACCCTTAATTTTTTTCTGAGACCCTTGTAAATTCGTAATTTCCGCCTCTGTATGACCTGTTGCATATTTCGGAGCGTACAGCTGATCCATATGTCGTTTGATCGGCTCTATTGATTTATCTGGAACATATTGTAATAAATAATTAAAGTTTCTAAACTTTTTAGTAACTTCGTAGGGTCCTTGAAATTTTGGCTCTAATGCGCCTGGTTTTCCAATACATTTTAAATATACTGTTTGACCCAAATTTAAATCCTTTACTTTTTCGTATGCCTCTTCATCAGCGGCGGCCGGTCCATTGGGGCCACTGGGGCACGGCCCCACCAGTATTTTCTCTTCATAAAAAATATATATATTCATATTTTTTATTTAAATATTAATAAAAGAACTGTTTACTGAAAATATATTGCAAACAAACTGCTTCTTATATCGTATCGCTCCCACTCATCGTTATCGGCTCTCAGCATCTATGCTTTTCTCAGAGGCAATAAATCACTTTACTGACCACTACTTCCTCCCGACACCAAGGTTACTTTATCTGGGCACGAGACATTTGTGCCCATATGGCGCGTTAATTCGAGTATTTCCCTCCCTCACGTATCATTCAATTTTGGCGATGTATTGCTCTTTTAGAGCTAAATCTTCCGTATTTTTTTGCAATTTGGGGCACTCGGCGCGTTTGCCCTTGATGCAAAGTAAGGAAAGGTGAATGTGTTTTTGTTAGAATACGGGGATTCTCAAAAATATTTGGCGACATTTGTATTACTATTGCTGGTTATTCGTCAAATTACTCGATCTTTGAGTACTCTCTTTAAACGGAGACGCATGTTATTGTTAAGTTCTTGAAAGAAAAAAAAGAAATGAATTCTGTAGGCGATTTATTACGAAAGCCCTTTTCAACAATGAATTTGGAAGAAAAGCTTGAAATTAAACACCTGGGACCTTATCAACCGAAGAATTTTGAAATGCAACAAAAAGATGGGAAAAAACTGCGCTATTTCTCTACACAGTGCTTTGACAAATTTCCGTGGATTTCAGCGAGTGAAGAAAAAAAAGCATTGTTCTGTTTTTATTGTTTATTGTTTGGAGGGGAAAAATTATGGAGTATGGCTGGCTGTACCGATTTGAAGCATCTTTCTGAAAGAGTAAAAAAACATGAAATGGCTCATTTAAATAATGCTATCAACTATAAAACCTTCGGAACTGTCAATATTGTAGCGCAGTTGGATGAAGGTTACAGGATTTCATTACAAAAACATAATGAAGTGGTTGAGAAGAACAGGTATGTGCTAAATCGTGTGATCAATTGTTTGAAATTCTGTGGATTTCATGAAATAGCTTTAAGGGGTCATGATGAACGTAAAGATTCTTTAAACCGAGGTATATTTTTAGATTTGGTCACATACACCTCAAAACTGGACACTATATTGGAAGACCATTTAAACAATGTTACAGTATCTAAAAATACTTCAAAAACTATACAGAATGAGCTGTTGGATTGTATATATGAAACGTATATGCATGAAGTTAAAAATGAGATTTCTGCTTCTAATTTTGTAGCATTACAAGCTGACAAAACTACTGATGTAAGCTGCACTTCGCAATTTGTTATCATTTTACGATATATAAAAAACAACAAACTCGTGGAAAGGTTTGTTCAATTCATTGATGTCCATGACAGAACAGCAGAGGGACTTACTAAAATCTTAACTGAAAATTTAGAACAATTTAATTTAAAAGATAAGCTCGTTGCGCAAGCATATGACGGTGCACCTGTTATGAGCGGGTGCCATACTGGGGTTCAAGAGCGAATGAGAGACAATTTTCCTCATGCAAAGTACATCCATTGCTATGCCCACCAAATGAATTTAGTGCTGAAGAAAGCTTGCACTAATATTAAATCTATCAGATTATTTTTTGCAAATGTAAATTCATTTTCTACCTTTCTTTCGGCATCACCTAAGCGTAGTGATTTATTTCGTGAAATATGTGCTAAAAGAATTCCCGTACCGTCAGAAACCAGGTGGAACTTTCATTCACGTATCATCAGTTTCATAGAAGAAAATAAGTCCGAACTATCAGAGTGTTCTGATAGAATTCAGAACGAAGTGCAGTGGGATGACAGAACAATCAGTGAATCGCATGGTTTACACAGAATTTTAGAAGATGATGATTTTCTCTTTCTCCTTTCTTTTTTCAATTCGATATTTCAACATGTAAATATTTTATATAATGTTGTTCAGATGACAAATACCACTTCATTAAATGCATTGCAAGCTTTCAACAGTTTTACAGATGCTGTTAATGAAATCAGAGGGAAAATCGATGTTCATCAAACTGCTGAAAATTATGAAAATACTTGCAAAAGGAATCGCATAAAATTCAGTGGCTATAACACAATAAAAATAAATGCCAAAGAAGCGTGCGACATTATAATATCCGAAATGAAAAACAGGTTTGAAGAGCAAGAGACTCTTAATGCGTTTGCAGTACTGGATCAAAAAAAAATTCAGTTTATTTAAGGATAATTTCCCTGAAAAAAAACATTTCTATTATCGCAGAAAACTACAATATGATTGATAAAGGAAAATTAATAAATGAACTTCGTGTAATATATCATAATTCCACTTTTGAAAACATTCAAACAGTTTCGAGCCTGTTAACATTTATGAAAACCAATAATCTTTCCGAAGAATTTTCTGAACTTTCAAAGGCACTTGAAATTGTCCTGGTGACACCAGTATCGACAGCAGAAGCAGAAAGGTGCTTCAGCACACTTAAAAGAATTAAAACATTTTTGAGAAACTCCATGGGACAGGAACGATTAAATGCCCTTGCTGTTCTTTCAGTCCACAAAGATTTTATTAGTACAATATCAGAATTTAATGTAAAAGTAATTGAAAGATTTGCTCGTCGAAAAAATCGACGTGCAGAATTTCTATTTAAATGATGCATTAAATTTTAATTTGTGAATGGATTAAATCTCTGCAAGAAAAGTATGTATTTTTTCTATTAAATTATGAGATAATTATTTTTTCTTTGATTTTTTCTTTTTTTTTTTAATTTAATAATGTTTGATGTAAATAATGGTAATTAAATTTAATGTAAGTGAAAGATTTGCGCAGCTAAAAACATACCGAATTTTTATTTAAATAATGTACTAAATTTTAATTTCTGAATAGTTTCAATGTCTGCAAGTAAAAAGTTTATATTTTTTTCGGTAACGTTGTGAGATTATTATTATTATTATTATTATTATTATTATTATTATTATTATGCATGATTTGTACATTTGTATTTCAATTAAATAACGATTGATTAGAGTATGTTCAATGCTAATAACGGCAATTAATAGTATGTTAAAAATTATAATTAATTTGATAAATTTGAAATTAACGTTGATTACTTGAAAAAATAATTAATACTTTATCTCCAGAAGTAAGATTATTTTTTCATTTTATTCTTAAATAATTTGTTTTCATGTTTAAACAAGAAACATTAATACATAAAAATTTACAATATGTTATGAGGACCGGGCCCCACCATTGAAGATTGGCACGAGCCGCCACTGCTCTTCATCTATATATTCTTGCATTATTTTCTCTATATTGCAACATATGTATGAAAATATTCTAAATTGCATAAATACATAAAAACAACAGCACTAAAATTTAAAAAAAAATTTCTTAGGAGATGAAGTTGTTTTGTAGATTATTCTTTTACACACATAAATACCTCTAAAATATTTATAATACACGTATATATAAAAAACAACATAATTTCATTTAACAGAAAAATATCTGTCTTTTTCTACAGAAACAACAATCTTATTTTATTTATTTTTTTTTTTTATATGTAAATAATGTACTACTACTTCGTAGTACGACTCATAAATTTTCTTTTGTATCAAGGTGATACAATTTCAAAAATCATGATCTATTGACATTTCAATCATTTTTATACCAGACATATTATCAAATTTTACTTATTATTCTTATTATTATTATTTATACAGTATATATAAAAAAATTATTTTTACAAATGTGTCATCTGTGATGTGAATGCCATTATTTCTCAATGGTAACTGAGATCCAACCAAAAGAGAAAAGAGAGAGAAAAAAAAAATTATAATTCCTAAATTTACCTATTATAAATCCCAGAATTATTTTTTTCATTTCCTTTTTTTTTTTGCTAACATATATTATTCATTTTATTTATATAAAATTATTATATGTGTGTCATTATTGTTACAATAATAAAATTAATTTTAATAAAATTTTAATCAATTAAACTTACATACCTACAATATCTTTAAAATTGTGACATTAAAATAATACTTAAATTTATTTTCCTTTATTATTATTATTATTATTATTATTATTATTATTTCTAATGACCTCAGATGAACGTTCCTGAGTCATAGCACCATTTTACTATGAAGGGGGGGGGATGCTGGACAGATAATTACACCTGTTTATTTTCTATTTAATTTACATCCAAAATTGTTAATTGGTCCAAATCATCCAAGCAACCTCATAGTAAATTGGTATATAATTTTATATACCTTAGATAAATTCAAATAACATAAGTGATCGTAATTACATAATTCTAGTAGAAGAGCAACGCGAAGCATTAATAAAATTAAATTATAACTCGCGTCAAAATGTAATTATTAAATTTAAATAATTACGAATAAAATTAAGAGTTTGCGTTGTGAATTATTTAGATGAACTCTTCCACTTATGAATTAAACTAAAATTTAAGCTGTAAAAATAAATTGACACACCTTAAACATTATCAATTAAATAATTACAGAAACTTTTTAAAACTTGATTAAATATTTTATTTACATTGAACACAACTATATACAGAAATACATAATATTAATTCAAAAAAAAGAAAGCAATACTTTTGTTTGCTTCTCATTATTTTATGTATATTTAATCTTTAAAAAAAAAGACAATATTTTCATTTACTCTAATTATTATATTTTTTTCTTTTTGCTAAAAGAATAATTCTCTTTCATTTTTAAATTACCTTAATTTTATTTAATTATTGGTTTTGTCGGATCTCAGATTACTCTCTACCATAAAATATCAGAAAAGTATATTTATGATTTTTCATATGATCTTAAGTGGTAAAAGAAAAAGTTTAAAGTAGTACCTTTTTTTAACATACGGGATGGTGGCCTTTATTCATCAAATTCAGAGTTGTCGCGTTGCTTAGGATCATATTCATATGTCATCAGGAATTCGCTTCGTATCAGAGCGGCAACATCGGGATGGCAGGATGCATAGCTACGGACCTCTGAAGAACAATCCACTTTATTTTAACATCAGGAAGACATCCTCAATTAGGCTTGCTTAGGCTCACTCCGATATGTACATCAGGAAGACATCCTCAATTAGGCTTGATTTGGCTCACTCCGATATGTACATCAGGAAGACATCCTCAATTAGGCTTGATTAGGCTCGCTCCGATATGTCCATCTCGCCTGGGCATTACAAGGCTTTCAGGATTCATTGCACGGGCTTTCAGGAGAGCTCCTGCGTCCTCTACATCTTTTTTCAGACTCTCTTTTTCAAACCTTATTCTTCTTGCACACCAACTCCTGCAGTGGGTGGAACTATTTTTGTCTAGTCCACTGTTATTGGATGTGAGAAGATTTTTTATTATTCTTCGATAGGCCTATTAGCTAACAGTCTGCAAATGGCCCCTTACATATACTTTAATATTATTATCTGCCTTAAAGTTTGGGTGGTCTGAAAAGCCATAAATTTATCCCAACACTTTTATTGAGGCCATAAATTTATTTCAACGTTTTTATTATTTTACGATTTCTAATTATCCACCACTTTCCATTGGCTTGTCATAAAACGACACCATGGCGTCTGGCTATTGTTGTTGTCTGAGATCCGAACTCTATTCAACATTATACATTCATTTTACAATACAACAATTTTTTAAAAATATATATTTAATATTTAAAATCAACTTAATAATTTTTGTATGAACTTACACTCCTATTTTACTTAAATATATAAACATTATAATTTTACACTCATAATTATATTTTATAAAAAATATTTATACAAACAGAAATAACAAATTACGCAATTTTACTTTGATTTAACCAACATGGTGCGGGAACATATCATAGTTATATGTTGCCCAGCATCTCTCCCGGTGGTTAGAAAAAAAAATAAAAACTGATTGCTGGTTTTATTTTTTTTTTGTAAAGCATAAAAGAATGTACGTGTCCATATGACTGTATATCTACACAGTTTTTGAACTAAGTCTGTAAAGTTCAATTATCAATGGTTCTGGTATATTTTATAAGAAGTTCTTCTATTTTTCATAACAGAAAGTTCAACACATGATAGCATAGTTGTCTGTTGACATTCACATTTATAGAAGACCTCTGTACTGAAAATCTGACGTCTTTCTCGAAGCCTTTTTTCTTTACCACACACATGTTTAATAATTTTGTAACTTTACAGTTTTAAATGCCCAAAATACATTCAAAGCTATAATTTTGTATGAAACTAATATGCCGAAATAAACCTAATTACAAGAAAAATAATGGCATACACATTTGACATATTATTTCATCACATACAACCTTATGACACAGTGTTTTATCTAAAACACATTTTATACTGAATAAAAGTAAATACAATGCTTGTAATATGACATGTTATATTTTCACATAATTAATCTGATGTATTCAAATTATAATCAGAAAAATATTGTATACAAACTGGTTACATTATTTTATTTATTTATTTGTTACTTCTAACATGTATGATACGTCAACATATACAAGCTATCTCATCTCCTTTAATATATCATTACGTAATGCTTTCCAACTTTACCCGATACGAGAAAAAAAAAAGAAGAAGGAGAGGAGAATAAAACCAGTTTTTGACCGTCCCCGATCCTTTCGAAACGAGGGGTTGGTCAAGCTACTAATCACTTTCTGCGAGGTGATTTGTGCTGTGACGAAATTTTACGACTTCCCAAAGTATGTATTTAAAACCATTTCATGCTTGTAATTACCTTATTAATTAGTATAATTTCTTGATATACTTTCGTCTTAACTAACTGTGCATGCCTGTATGTAATTTTAAACATAATCTATGCATAAACAGTGTATGTATTCGTATCATATCTAATGTAAACCTTCTGCTTTTTTTATTATTTTGTAGGGGAAAATGGCGATTCTAGCATTTGAATTCTCCTGCCTCATACTGCGACTGAAGCGAGCGTGGCTTTTTATGCTGTCAGGTTCAAATCTAAACCAAATTGCCTTTCAGGATTTAAGAAAAAAATGCCTATAATTTTCTTTAACTGATTACATTGTATATTTTTAGACCTTTCTAACAAACAGAAATTTTGATTCATGATATTGTTTACTATTAAAATGTAAACAACACGGAAATATGACTTCTACAGCCTCTCAAAATGCAAAATATGCATTACGCTGACCTTAAAAATGCACCTTCATTTAATACTATTAAATAGTGTTGTCAGAAAATACCATTGACGAAGAAGAGAACAATTTTTTTTTTGTCTTTAATTATTATTTATTTAGCCAACAATTCTATCTTAAAAGATTGTTAATTTTTGATATTTATTTATTTTTTTTACTGAATGAAATAAAAATTTATTTATTCAAAAATTAATTTATCATTAACATTCCGTATGTGAATTCTACTGTCTAAAATTTAATGATATGTTTAAAAATAAAAGATAATAAATTATTATTATTAATCAAACATTAATAATTATTATTTAATTATAAAAAAAATGTACTTAATACACTTGTATAATTTAAAAAAAAAAGCAAATGATAATTACTACGTAAAATCGTATGCAGCCCTCTATGAGTACCCGACCGGACCAAAGAACTTCTGCCAGCAGAAAAAATCTTTGTATACTCACAAACAACCACATCCAATTTTTTTTATAGATCAAGTTTTTAAAATAATTACTGTACGTACTATAAAAAAAATTAAGTAAATAAATTTATTAAGCCATACTACGTATTTTAATAAAAATAAGGCCAATATATATAAATATATTTATTTATTTGTTTTGTTTTCTTATGTTAAATTGGCCAAATTATATAAAAAAAATTTTATGAACTCACACACTCAAATTTATCAATACTATGTATATTTATATGTGTTAAATTTAGAATTGCATTTAATTCTAAGGGAAAGTAAAGAGAAAAAAAAAATGCTTAAATTCTAAAATAACATAAATTTATAAAATATTTCATTTAAAAAAAAAATCTAATTTCTAGCTGATTTCAGCAAGATGTCATTTAATATTTATATTAAATAATTTTGCTAATACATTTTATTAATTATTAAATTTGCATATTTTTATATATACAATAAAAATATAATAGTCTTACATAAAATTTTACACTACAACAATGTTATTAATTAATTTAACTTGAATTTAAGCCTACTTTAATTCTAATTGAATACCGTTAATAAAAGTAAATTAGCTTATCAAGTTAAATATAATATAAACTATGTTTGTCTAATGTTAATTTTGCTGAAAATTCCATAAATTTTAACTGTAAATGCTAATTGCTATACCTTTTGTTATTTATTTTGAAAACAACACCAACTTATATTTTTATTTATTATTTTCTTTATTAAATCTAGGAACTATACACTGAGCTAGACACTCCATAAATGTGTAAAACCTAAAAATCAAAAGTTTTCCTAAATAAAACTCAAAATGCTGCTTTTTACAATATAATATTACTAATTTTATTGTTTCTGAGCATAACATCTAGTAATTATACCATACTTAATTTTTTCTTCGATTCCTTTTTCAGCCAAGAATCCTGAAGTTAATGCCTAAGTGATGACCTTGATTTACCTTGATGAATTGATAAATTTTCTACAAAAATTTTGTTGGTGTTGGTGCATACCCAGCCGTAGGCCAAAATTGCACCCTATACAGAAAGCCTTTGGTGAGAAAATTTTAATTTTACTTCAATTATTTATTTGTGTAATTTTTTTTACAATAATTTTGTGTACAATCATATTGAAATAACTTGCCTTGTCCATTGTTATACATATATATGTTTTTTTAAAAACCAATGTGCTACACCAAAATCCTTTTTTTAAATTTTTTATAACACTTTTGTTCATAAAACTTATCCCTGCTGTCTAAATTCTAGACTTTAGCATATAAGTTGTAATTGAACTACCGGAATAAATCTTAGCGCTTTTTGTATATTTTATTATATTTAGGCTTATAGCTGACCGCTATCCTAATATAGAGTGCACTAATAATTTATTCCTTGTCAACCATATATTTATATAAGAAGAAAAAAAAATAAATATGAGTATGTTATAAAGCTGTTCTAACTACCCTGAACCTAATAGCTTACCCCTACTCATTTTAAAGAGTAATTCTGAAATTCTGTCATCTAAATTGTAAGGTTATTAGCAAAGGCTACCCTTATAGAAGACAGAAAAATTCTCTTTTGAAAATTACTCCAACATTATTCACTATTAAATTAATTAAGTTTTAATGTTATTTGGCTTTGTTAAGATTTTATATTTTCTAATTCATATTCGAAAAGAAAAAAATATATATAACTTTTGCCTGGAGAGAAATATTTCACTGCTCCATTGAAGTTTTGTGAAGCACATTTCATAATTTTATAAGTATGTTTTCGGGTGCGCCCTGCACATTTGCTCAATATTGTAACCCTGAGACAAATTGGCGTTCCCATGTTCCTATCCTTTCTTATTATTATTTTGAATTTTAAAAAGGCAAGTTATTAATTTTGTTTCAAATTTTTTTACCTAAAAGAGAAAAACTTATTTTAAATTTTGAAAATTTTGAAATTTTGAAATTCGATTAATTATGTATTTTGTTTTATTTTTAATACCAATTCATATCCCATGGATAATATTGGGGAGGGGGGAAAGGGTAATGATCTTGTATAACATCCCCGTATAAGTTTGTATATGGTGTATAACCATATAACGACATATTTTTATCATAATAATCTATTTGATACTTTAAATATGGGTCTACATTCTCAGAATATTTATTATTTTTTTTATAATACTTTTTAGTAAGTTTGTCACCCTTTTGACTCGTATTTTTGTTCAATTTGAACCAACAATTTTCAGTTAAGTGCGATTTTCTCCGACAAATGCCACATTTATTTTTGTAATTTTTATCACCCTTAATTTTTTTCTGAGACCCTTGTAAATTCGTAATTTCCGCCTCTGTATGACCTGTTGCATATTTCGGAGCGTACAGCTGATCCATATGTCGTTTGATCGGCTCTATTGATTTATCTGGAACATATTGTAATAAATAATTAAAGTTTCTAAACTTTTTAGTAACTTCGTAGGGTCCTTGAAATTTTGGCTCTAATGCGCCTGGTTTTCCAATACATTTTAAATATACTGTTTGACCCAAATTTAAATCCTTTACTTTTTCGTATGCCTCTTCATCAGCGGCGGCCGGTCCATTGGGGCCACTGGGGCACGGCCCCACCAGTATTTTCTCTTCATAAAAAAATATATATATTCATATTTTTTATTTAAATATTAATAAAAGAACTGTTTACTGAAAATATATTGCAAACAAACTGCTTCTTATATCGTATCGCTCCCACTCATCGTTATCGGCTCTCAGCATCTATGCTTTTCTCAGAGGCAATAAATCACTTTACTGACCACTACTTCCTCCCGACACCAAGGTTACTTTATCTGGGCACGAGACATTTGTGCCCATATGGCGCGTTAATTCGAGTATTTCCCTCCCTCACGTATCATTCAATTTTGGCGATGTATTGCTCTTTTAGAGCTAAATCTTCCGTATTTTTTTGCAATTTGGGGCACTCGGCGCGTTTGCCCTTGATGCAAAGTAAGGAAAGGTGAATGTGTTTTTGTTAGAATACGGGGATTCTCAAAAATATTTGGCGACATTTGTATTACTATTGCTGGTTATTCGTCAAATTACTCGATCTTTGAGTACTCTCTTTAAACGGAGACGCATGTTATTGTTAAGTTCTTGAAAGAAAAAAAAGAAATGAATTCTGTAGGCGATTTATTACGAAAGCCCTTTTCAACAATGAATTTGGAAGAAAAGCTTGAAATTAAACACCTGGGACCTTATCAACCGAAGAATTTTGAAATGCAACAAAAAGATGGGAAAAAACTGCGCTATTTCTCTACACAGTGCTTTGACAAATTTCCGTGGATTTCAGCGAGTGAAGAAAAAAAAGCATTGTTCTGTTTTTATTGTTTATTGTTTGGAGGGGAAAAATTATGGAGTATGGCTGGCTGTACCGATTTGAAGCATCTTTCTGAAAGAGTAAAAAAACATGAAATGGCTCATTTAAATAATGCTATCAACTATAAAACCTTCGGAACTGTCAATATTGTAGCGCAGTTGGATGAAGGTTACAGGATTTCATTACAAAAACATAATGAAGTGGTTGAGAAGAACAGGTATGTGCTAAATCGTGTGATCAATTGTTTGAAATTCTGTGGATTTCATGAAATAGCTTTAAGGGGTCATGATGAACGTAAAGATTCTTTAAACCGAGGTATATTTTTAGATTTGGTCACATACACCTCAAAACTGGACACTATATTGGAAGACCATTTAAACAATGTTACAGTATCTAAAAATACTTCAAAAACTATACAGAATGAGCTGTTGGATTGTATATATGAAACGTATATGCATGAAGTTAAAAATGAGATTTCTGCTTCTAATTTTGTAGCATTACAAGCTGACAAAACTACTGATGTAAGCTGCACTTCGCAATTTGTTATCATTTTACGATATATAAAAAACAACAAACTCGTGGAAAGGTTTGTTCAATTCATTGATGTCCATGACAGAACAGCAGAGGGACTTACTAAAATCTTAACTGAAAATTTAGAACAATTTAATTTAAAAGATAAGCTCGTTGCGCAAGCATATGACGGTGCACCTGTTATGAGCGGGTGCCATACTGGGGTTCAAGAGCGAATGAGAGACAATTTTCCTCATGCAAAGTACATCCATTGCTATGCCCACCAAATGAATTTAGTGCTGAAGAAAGCTTGCACTAATATTAAATCTATCAGATTATTTTTTGCAAATGTAAATTCATTTTCTACCTTTCTTTCGGCATCACCTAAGCGTAGTGATTTATTTCGTGAAATATGTGCTAAAAGAATTCCCGTACCGTCAGAAACCAGGTGGAACTTTCATTCACGTATCATCAGTTTCATAGAAGAAAATAAGTCCGAACTATCAGAGTGTTCTGATAGAATTCAGAACGAAGTGCAGTGGGATGACAGAACAATCAGTGAATCGCATGGTTTACACAGAATTTTAGAAGATGATGATTTTCTCTTTCTCCTTTCTTTTTTCAATTCGATATTTCAACATGTAAATATTTTATATAATGTTGTTCAGATGACAAATACCACTTCATTAAATGCATTGCAAGCTTTCAACAGTTTTACAGATGCTGTTAATGAAATCAGAGGGAAAATCGATGTTCATCAAACTGCTGAAAATTATGAAAATACTTGCAAAAGGAATCGCATAAAATTCAGTGGCTATAACACAATAAAAATAAATGCCAAAGAAGCGTGCGACATTATAATATCCGAAATGAAAAACAGGTTTGAAGAGCAAGAGACTCTTAATGCGTTTGCAGTACTGGATCAAAAAAAAATTCAGTTTATTTAAGGATAATTTCCCTGAAAAAAAACATTTCTATTATCGCAGAAAACTACAATATGATTGATAAAGGAAAATTAATAAATGAACTTCGTGTAATATATCATAATTCCACTTTTGAAAACATTCAAACAGTTTCGAGCCTGTTAACATTTATGAAAACCAATAATCTTTCCGAAGAATTTTCTGAGCTTTCAAAGGCACTTGAAATTGTACTGGTGACACCAGTATCGACAGCAGAAGCAGAAAGGTGCTTCAGCACACTTAAAAGAATTAAAACATTTTTGAGAAACTCCATGGGACAGGAACGATTAAATGCCCTTGCTGTTCTTTCAGTCCACAAAGATTTTATTAGTACAATATCAGAATTTAATGTAAAAGTAATTGAAAGATTTGCTCGTCGAAAAAATCGACGTGCAGAATTTCTATTTAAATGATGCATTAAATTTTAATTTGTGAATGGATTAAATCTCTGCAAGAAAAGTATGTATTTTTTCTATTAAATTATGAGATAATTATTTTTTCTTTGATTTTTTCTTTTTTTTTTAATTTAATAATGTTTGATGTAAATAATGGTAATTAAATTTAATGTAAGTGAAAGATTTGCGCAGCTAAAAACATACCGAATTTTTATTTAAATAATGTACTAAATTTTAATTTCTGAATAGTTTCAATGTCTGCAAGTAAAAAGTTTATATTTTTTTCGGTAACGTTGTGAGATTATTATTATTATTATTATTATTATTATTATTATTATGCATGATTTGTACATTTGTATTTCAATTAAATAACGATTGATTAGAGTATGTTCAATGCTAATAACGGCAATTAATAGTATGTTAAAAATTATAATTAATTTGATAAATTTGAAATTAACGTTGATTACTTGAAAAAATAATTAATACTTTATCTCCAGAAGTAAGATTATTTTTTCATTTTATTCTTAAATAATTTGTTTTCATGTTTAAACAAGAAACATTAATACATAAAAATTTACAATATGTTATGAGGACCGGGCCCCACCATTGAAGATTGGCACGAGCCGCCACTGCTCTTCATCTATATATTCTTGCATTATTTTCTCTATATTGCAACATATGTATGAAAATATTCTAAATTGCATAAATACATAAAAACAACAGCACTAAAATTTAAAAAAAAATTTCTTAGGAGATGAAGTTGTTTTGTAGATTATTCTTTTACACACATAAATACCTCTAAAATATTTATAATACACGTATATATAAAAAACAACATAATTTCATTTAACAGAAAAATATCTGTCTTTTTCTACAGAAACAACAATCTTATTTTATTTATTTTTTTTTTTTATATGTAAATAATGTACTACTACTTCGTAGTACGACTCATAAATTTTCTTTTGTATCAAGGTGATACAATTTCAAAAATCATGATCTATTGACATTTCAATCATTTTTATACCAGACATATTATCAAATTTTACTTATTATTCTTATTATTATTATTTATACAGTATATATAAAAAAATTATTTTTACAAATGTGTCATCTGTGATGTGAATGCCATTATTTCTCAATGGTAACTGAGATCCAACCAAAAGAGAAAAGAGAGAGAAAAAAAAAATTACAATTCCTAAATTTACCTATTATAAATCCCAGAATTATTTTTTTCATTTCCTTTTTTTTTTTGCTAACATATATTATTCATTTTATTTATATAAAATTATTATATGTGTGTCATTATTGTTACAATAATAAAATTAATTTTAATAAAATTTTAATCAATTAAACTTACATACCTACAATATCTTTAAAATTGTGACATTAAAATAATACTTAAATTTATTTTCCTTTATTATTATTATTATTATTATTATTATTTCTAATGACCTCAGATGAACGTTCCTGAGTCATAGCACCATTTTACTATGAAGGGGGGGGGGGGGATGCTGGACAGATAATTACACCTGTTTATTTTCTATTTAATTTACATCCAAAATTGTTAATTGGTCCAAATCATCCAAGCAACCTCATAGTAAATTGGTATATAATTTTATATACCTTAGATAAATTCAAATAACATAAGTGATCGTAATTACATAATTCTAGTAGAAGAGCAACGCGAAGCATTAATAAAATTAAATTATAACTCGCGTCAAAATGTAATTATTAAATTTAAATAATTACGAATAAAATTAAGAGTTTGCGTTGTGAATTATTTAGACGAACTCTTCCACTTATGAATTAAACTAAAATTTAAGCTGTAAAAATAAATTGACACACCTTAAACATTATCAATTAAATAATTACAGAAACTTTTTAAAACTTGATTAAATATTTTATTTACATTGAACACAACTATATACAGAAATACATAATATTAATTCAAAAAAAAGAAAGCAATACTTTTGTTTGCTTCTCATTATTTTATGTATATTTAATCTTTAAAAAAAAAGACAATATTTTCATTTACTCTAATTATTATATTTTTTTCTTTTTGCTAAAAGAATAATTCTCTTTCATTTTTAAATTACCTTAATTTTATTTAATTATTGGTTTTGTCGGATCTCAGATTACTCTCTACCATAAAATATCAGAAAAGTATATTTATGATTTTTCATATGATCTTAAGTGGTAAAAGAAAAAGTTTAAAGTAGTACCTTTTTTTAACATACGGGATGGTGGCCTTTATTCATCAAATTCAGAGTTGTCGCGTTGCTTAGGATCATATTCATATGTCATCAGGAATTCGCTTCGTATCAGAGCGGCAACATCGGGATGGCAGGATGCATAGCTACGGACCTCTGAAGAACAATCCACTTTATTTTAACATCAGGAAGACATCCTCAATTAGGCTTGCTTAGGCTCACTCCGATATGTACATCAGGAAGACATCCTCAATTAGGCTTGATTTGGCTCACTCCGATATGTACATCAGGAAGACATCCTCAATTAGGCTTGATTAGGCTCGCTCCGATATGTCCATCTCGCCTGGGCATTACTAGGGCTTTCAGGATTCATTGCACGGGCTTTCAGGAGAGCTCCTGCGTCCTCTACATCTTTTTTCAGACTCTCTTTTTCAAACCTTATTCTTCTTGCACACCAACTCCTGCAGTGGGTGGAACTATTTTTGTCTAGTCCACTGTTATTGGATGTGAGAAGATTTTTTATTATTCTTCGATAGGCCTATTAGCTAACAGTCTGCAAATGGCCCCTTACATATACTTTAATATTATTATCTGCCTTAAAGTTTGGGTAGTCTGAAAAGCCATAAATTTATCCCAACACTTTTATTGAGGCCATAAATTTATTCCAACGTTTTTATTATTTTACGATTTCTAATTATCCACCACTTTCCACTGACTTGTCATAAAACGACACCATGGCGTCTGGCTATTGTTGTTGTCTGAGATCCGAACTCTATTCAACATTATACATTCATTTTACAATACAACAATTTTTTAAAAATATATATTTAATATTTAAAATCAACTTAATAATTTTTGTATGAACTTACACTCCTATTTTACTTAAATATATAAACATTATAATTTTACACTCATAATTATATTTTATAAAAAATATTTATACAAACAGAAATAACAAATTACGCAATTTTACTTTGATTTAACCAACATGGTGCGGGAACATATCATAGTTATATGTTGCCCAGCAGGAATATAAGCCGGAAACAAATGCTTAACTATTTTAGTTATATTAATTTAAGTGCAAACAGATATCTTTTGAAATCGGCAGTCTGCAAGTGACAGAAACTGATTTAAAAAAAAAAAAAAAAAAAAAAAAAAAAAAAAAAAAAATCATGCTTGAAAAGTATTTTAAAAACAGTAAAAAAATGAGTAAATTGCGAGACAGTTGTCAAACAAATTGCATTTGAAAGTACATTTTTTTCTGTATTCGATGGTGTAAAAATTGAAAAAGTGCGGTATTTAGAAATTAAGAAAATTGTAGTGAATGTTAATAAAGTGGAATTTAATCGTCTGCTGTTGCCACCGTTAAAATGACGTCAGCGTTACGCACAGACACATTTGTCCTTTATAATATAAATATTCCCAAATAATTTGTTATGAACTTTTTAACGCTTGCTGAAGAAATTTGTGCAGCCAGTACTTTGACCTAATAAATAGAGCAACTAATTTCAACTAATGGCTGAGTAGATTCACGCCGTTTAAACTGGATTGATGTATGGCGTTCAAAATGGACACCTAATACTCTTCAAAGGCTCACAAATGTCAGAAATATTGGGCATTCTCAAAACTACACCCCCTCGAGTTGAGTCTTCCGCTACTGCCTTCAGAATCAATTTGCCAAAATCGGAAGTCTAGTCTCTCCACTTCAAGGATGTCAAATAGGTCTCCCAGAAAGTGGAAGAAAGTCCTCTTCCTCCCAAACTATCTTCTTCGCATCCCAAACCTACTGTAGGAGATCATGTTTTCGGTCGGTATAAGATTACAGAGAGAAATGCGGGAAAAATGATTGCTGCTCTTTTTTTTCCCCTCGACCGTTATCTTCCCCTGGTTTTAAGAGGGAGGAGGTCTTGGAGGTGACAAACCATGAGACATTATGTGATGGTTCCGGTAAACAAATTTCCGGAGGTGGTCAGGCCAAAAAAAGCTATACGTCTCAGGATGGAACTACTTCTTAATATTTTGCTTACACGAAACCAACTTTTCGGAATTAGTTTTTATATCATCTGAATAAGATATTATGATAGTGAGGTACGGAACTAGGTGGCGTTTTTTAAAATGAACAATATAAACGTGAAATAAGCAACACTAAGAATTTTTATGGAAAAACAAAAAAAAAAAAAAAAAAGAAAGGGAAAAAATGTAATTTAACAAATTACAACGACCATTTGGAAAATGATTTTTTCAAAGACTAAAATTTAACACATAAAAAATCGCATGGAGTTGATCATACATTACGTATGCCATGGATTACATTTTCGGTACTGTAAATTTTTGAACTTCTACGGAGCTGGTCATTCATTACGTGCGCCATGGATTAAACATTAATATTTCTGGACCAATTTTAAATGAAATTTCATTCTTAAACTTCGAAACATCCCACAATATTACTTTTTACACCGTCGTATAGAGAAAACAAAGTACTTTTAAATGCAATTTGTTTGAAAGCTGTATCTCAATTTGTTTCTGAGTTAATAGTTTTTTTTTTGTAATTTTTATTACTTTTTTGTCATACAGTCGTCCTCGTTTAAACAAATATTGACGGATCCAGAAATAATATTCGATTAAGCGGGGTATTTGATTAAACGGGGATTCATAACTGTAATATTTAATGCGTAATAAAAAGGCAAAATAACCATCCTCTACGGTGCATGTAATTAACAGCATAATAAATCGTTAATAGAATAACATAAACTAAAATAAATACAAATGCTAATATAAAGCAAATACGTATTAATTTAATGTCAGTATATACATTTATATAGTTTATATCACACTTAATGCAGCTCATTTGAATTTGGTCAAAACTTTGCTACTTCTAATTTACTTTACTTATACTGCTTTAAAAATCGTTTAAAGTGGTTTGTTTAAGTGGAATTTTAAAGAAGTAAATATCGAGTTATTTTTCGAATGAGTGCAAAATATCACAACTACCATCTTGAGTCTCAAAGTGACGGCGCATTGCCATTAAAGCCTGGTTAACAGCAAGAAGTGATGGTGGAGAAATAATTTGACCTGTCCATTATACACCTGCTGGCCGAAATTATTGCAGGAAGAACTGAAAATTTGTTTTCAGCGTAAAGGAACCGAAAATGACAAAAGGTGGAAGGAAATTCCGGCTGAAACGTGCTTTCCGCGCCTATTTTCAAACATCGGTCGCACAATTGTTATTCGATTAAGCGGGGACGTTAGTGAAAAATATTTGGTTTAAGCGGGGAAAAATAACATGGAACCAATAGGAATAAATTCGGTTCCAGAGGATTCTATTCGAATAAACGGAGTATTCGATTATCCGTGACCCGATTAAGTGGGGAGGACTGTAGTAGCAACAGAAGTATCCATCTCTGTTGAAAGTAATGGGAAATACTGTATAGACCAATCAGAAATCGAATAAAATGCGGATTCAACCAATAAAACGCTTCAGATATGTTTTTGATTTCCTACCCTGACAGACGACAATAACCATTTTTTCCAAATGGCTAAAAAGAAATAAACAAAGGGATAGAGATCTTAGTAATCTAAATAGGTGAGTTTTTTAATGGTAAATAAAATATTTAAATTTTTGAAACCAAAATCGAAGATACATAATTTTAACATGTGACCAGAGATCTTAAACTACAAGGAAAGGAAGAGTACACTGCGTTTAAGAATAGATAAATACTATATGAAAATTCTTACAGTGAAAAATAATGACATAACTTTCCCTTACCTGAATTAAAAATGCTCCAAAGCTGAAATACGTAAAATAAACAAACAAGTAGAATCCCAATTAAATGATATTTGTTCACTTTGAAATAATCTTGGATTATAAATATATGTTTTTACTCTTTGGCTAAATTATTATTTCTAAGAATCTTCTTTTTTATATCAAATATTGTAGAGATAAAGATATATTTTTTCATATAAAGAAATTTGTTTATATTTGTAAATATGACTTATATATATAAAGGCGCGTACACCGTACAAATACGAGATAAAACCATAAGACAAAACTAAAGACACAATTGGCCAACCATTATTTTTACTAAAAATATAAATATATCAATTGAAAATACTTGAAGAACGAAAGAGAGAAAGGGATGGAGGAGGGGTAAGTGCACTTACTTAAATATAGAAGTAAGTAAATTCATTTTTTGCACATTTTTTTTAATGAATTGTACAACATTTCTGATCATTTTTTGTATAAAATTTTACATTACATCGTAACAAGAATTTTTTTTTTTTTTTTTTTTTTTTTTTTTTTAAACCAAAAACGACGTGCAAGACGATTTTTATACTTATCAATGTAAAGACCAATACAGAAATGAAATAAATAAGAACTAATAAAAAAATACAAATGTAAATTTCTACCGTTTTATTTTTAAAAGATGGACGATTGAAACAGTTTTCTTTTCTTTCTTTTTTTTTTTTTTTTTTTTTTTTTTCCAGAGGAACTCTGATCCCTGGATTCTCCGCTTAAGAATTTTTTTAGAACATAAACGTAAAAGAAAACCGAACTTGCTTTTTCGGGAGATTCAATGAGGAACCGCCTCCCCCCTAAGGAAAATCCTTAGTTGGTTTAGGCTCTTAGTGTTTGATAATTTTAAGCCATTTGGAAAAAAATAAATTTTACTTAAAAAAAAAAATCCTTAGCGAAAAAGAATAGTTAATTAAATTCCTAAATTATCCCATTTTATTTAAATAATATTGTTTAAATCAATAAATATATATATATATATATATTTAATATAGAAAATGATGAATTTTCTCTCAATTTTGCAGAATATTTAACCCCTTGGGGACGAGCGACCGGTATTCGTGCCGCGTAAGTTGCTCAGAATCAGGGATTATTCTCATCAGTAAGTTTTTGTTGTAAATTTGCCTTATTTAATCCGAGCAGTTTCCCGATTCAATTAGGCAAAAATTTTTGTTTTAAAAAACTGCTGATTAAAAATAAAAAATTCTGTAAAAGACGCTCGTCCCGAAGGGTTTATTGAAAAAAAAGCTCAAAAACTTGAAAATTGGCCAGATGTTTATAAATAAAAACATCCCCGATAAATCTATATCATCCGCATTCTCCTACTATTTTTCTTTATTTTTGTTATTATTATTATTATTATTCATTCATTTATTTTTTGACGACAAAAATCGTTATTCGTCCGCATTTTTTATTGAATTTACTTTTCCAACAGGAATATTGTCTATACGTTTTAATTACATAAAATAACAAAACATCCGGGAAAAATTTAAAACATAGTCTTTAGTTATCTCTTGAAACTATAGGAGTTTGTCTAACTGTGTGATCCATTGAATCTTTTGAGAAAAATTTCGAATGTAACCGGCTAAATTTGAAAAGAAAAATATTAACTTGCAACGAGTATTATTTTAACAAACGTTTTCTGCTGGCATTCAACCAGCATATTGGAGGAATTTAAGTAGAATTTTTTTTTTAGCTTTCAATTTTTTTTTTTTTATGAAATAATAACAATACCAACAAATGGTTAAGGGTGTTCTCAAATCCAAAAGGGCAACTTTCTGACATAAGTTTTAATTTATTTTTGTTCGAAAATGCATGAAACTAGCTGGTGTTGTTGTTTAGAAACTATGTAATTGAGCTGTTTTTTTTATTTTTTTGCAAACGCAATAGATCTTTCAGAAAATAGTGTCAAAGTGGGCGTTTTGTACCGAATTTCCGCGCGAAGGAAGAAAGAGCACTCAAGAGCGGGCGAAAAACGTGTTTGTCACGTGATCAAGGTCGCTTATAACTCAATAGGTAATTGGTTGATCAAAAAATGTAAAAAACAGTTCAATTCCAAATCGCTTTCATGGCCAGGCTTTCCCATTCTATACATTTCCGTTAAAAAATGAATTTTTAAATGTGTCAAAACGTTTGGCATTTGTTGAGCAAAGCAGTTCAGAACAGCCTTAACATACTTTTAGAAAATCAATTCATAATTTTTTCAATTAAATATATTAACGACAACTGTGAGATGAAAATGTTAATTGTATTTAGATAAATCCAAAATTTACGTCTAAAAATTCGCGATTTCATTTTTTTCAAACTTATAAGTCGTAAACATTTAAAAACTCTTTAGAGAAAGACGTGGAATTTCATTTTGTAAATAGTATTTGAAGATATAAAACAAATTTATCCTTACCTTTTCACAGGTTGATCTACAAGATCCGTTCGCAAATCCACAGCATCGTATTGCTGCAAGGGGGGAAAAAATGTTTTATTCACATACGACGCAAAACAGAACAAAGCATAATTATAAAACAAAATTATTAATAACTCTTTATTTATTTATGAATAATACAAAATGGAAATTAAACTGTAAAAGTGATTTAAACCCTAGTAAATCAGTAGCTGGTTGTTTTTACTACAGGTATATTGATGACATTATTATGTTTTATATGAAACGTAAATCGTCTTATTTATTAAACGTTACGTTATCATAAAAATCTACAATTAAGTGAAAATGAAATTGTAGATAATGCAATTAAAATTCTTTGTTTAAATAAACTATAAACAATCGAAACAAACTTACATTTGACATTTGGGATAAGGAAATAAGCTATAAATTATGGATACCCCACATATACTATTAAATCAGTATTATGCATATTGCATTATTATTAAATTCAAAAGCTGGTTTAGTGAATATATGTTAATTATAGAGGTTGGGTGTTGTTGTTTGGTTTTATATATCCGTTTATTTTACATAATTGGGATAACATATTCCAAAAAAGATAATAATACATGGGATTTTGTGTAATTGTTTGCATAACAATTGGTCATTGATTTAATGAGTATTATATTAATGTATTTTTTTGCGACAAGTGGTAATTATGGATATGTAATATTTATAAACATTTTCCATACATACTATTTCTTAAAATTACTCTGCATTTTTTTTACATTAATACGTTATTAGTTTTAATTTTAAAATTTATAATTTAACTTGTCCTACATACATTTAAATTATTTATAGCGTCTATTTTTCATTTCTTTATAATTTGTTCTTTACATTTAAATATATTTCTTCAAATCTTTCCTTGAATGGAAGCTATAAAGAATGGAATGTACCACTAACTACGGATTACCCGAAAGAAACCATCTGAAACATTGTAATGTCTTATCCATATCCACCTAGGTTCAAACAAACCTTTCAAATCGAAGCTTTTCGCTTCGTCTTTGGGAATCAGCATTATATTTTGGTATGAAATTAGGATGTTATTAGTAGGAATTTAAAAGCTTGGATGAATTTAGAGTTTTGGAGGTACTCTTTAAGCATTTTATAAACATAGCATATCACACTACGAGGGAAAATAAAAAAATAAGCTACACTAACCGGCCGCGAGAGCGCGCTGTGTGTCGTGACCTTGGACATTGTGGAGAAAGGGACAGTAACTGCTGAGACGTCCGATAGGAAGGTTGGTGTGGTTTGCCGTCGGCGAAATTCTAAAATGGAGGGCCAAAATCACAGTCAGGTGAAATCCGAGCTCCTCATTGGTCATTGAGTCGCGTCCTTTTCAGAGAGCAATCTCTAGCGCTAGGGGAAACGTCGATTACTCCCTTTTCCGAGAAAAAATCATGTATTGAAACGAATTTTTTCTGTTTCATTTAAAATGAGCCATCGAAATTAACTCAAGATATTTTGATGACTTTTTATAAAATGTGAATGAAAGATTTCGATTTTAAGCACTAAAAAATTTCAAATAATATGGAAGTACTTTTTTTTGTTAAGGAAAATTAAAAAAGAAACTTGCATTTTTTTCCCCCTTATGTTGCTTTTAAAATCCAAAATAAAACAAATATTCGCACTTTTCAATAGGAAAATTTAATAACTAACTTAGAATACTAAAAACTTTCAAAAATTTTTGCCTAATGGAAAATAATTTTAAAAAATGATGTCAGTTTTTAAACCGATTTTAATCATTCAGAATAAACAGAACAAAAAATATTACATGAACAATTTTGTAATAGTATGTACAATAAGTTATTTTGTTTCCTGGTTCATATATTTAAATCTGGAATTTTTTAATCGATTTTTCCCTCACTTCCTGGTAAGCTAAGGTTATAAAAATTATGAAACCAGGTTTGTTTTCGATGACAATATAACATTTTAATATTTTGAGAATTTAATTATAAATTAATAACATGTTTCCCTAAGGAGGGTCCAAGTGATAAATTGCTAAATATTGTTTATGGTTATAATTGTATAAGAGTTACAAGAAGAATGAAATTAATTA
The DNA here is from genome assembly GCA_963932465.1 of Maratus speciosus. Taxonomy (NCBI): domain Eukaryota; kingdom Metazoa; phylum Arthropoda; class Arachnida; order Araneae; family Salticidae; genus Maratus; species Maratus speciosus. The sequence continues at coordinate 517,667,789 of OZ010789.1, read as the reverse complement.
TGTGCCAAATCATGCACGCTAAAATATGCCAATTAGCTGTAAAACTGCAACAATGAAATATTTTAAATATTAAAATGTAAAAAATTGTGATTTTTAAAATAAATGCACTTGCACAAGTTCATGCTTTTCTAATCGTAAATTAAATGAAGGAAATTTCCATAATCGAGGTCCACGCCAAATTAACATATTGTAGTGGACTTGAATTGAATAGCAGTCGTGAAACTAGGCTTGATTTTTAAGATAAACATTGAATATCTATAAAAGAATGTTTACCTTTTATGTCCCAAATTATGAATTTATGAAAATTTCATCTCTAAAGCATATTTTGTGAATTTTTGAAACTACATTAGAAGATTTACACAATCATTTAATAAATTTTAGAAGGATTTTGCCCAAATTAATTAATTAAATTGAATTTATAGGGATTTTGTGCAATATTTGTAACTCCCCTCAAATCTTTTATTTAATTTTTTTTTTTTAGTATTTTGTAGCATTACAAAATATACAAACATAACTTCTTACAATAGCAATATTTCCGAACAGAAACTTTCGGTTCCCCCCCCCCCCCCCCAATCTGACAACGTCAAGGAAACCGAAAAAGATGCAAAAGCAAAAGAAATTATTGTTTTTTTTTTCTTTTAATTTTCTTTTGTGCAGTCAATAATGTTTTTTGGAACAAGATAAAGTAAAATATCTATAATTCATTCCAAACAGTATAACTACTAATCGATGTATTAAATTAGTTTTATAACAAGTTATTTTAATGGCACTTTAATATACCGTCGGACATAAAAGGTTAATAACAGAATTTTTTTTTTTTTATTTCCATATTTATTTTATGGACAGAGGGCCTGGAGTGACTTAAAAAAAAGTTTTTGGAATTATTTTTAAGGTTTTTTTTTTTTTCATTTAATGCTAAAACATTAAATTCTGTATTTTTAAAATTATTTGTGCAATTTTTTTTGTATAATTTTGTTAATTTAAAGTTTCCATTTAAAAATCTAGAAAAAGGTTTTTTTTTTTTTTTTTTTTAATATATATATATATAGTTGTTGACTTCTTCTAGAATAATATTAATTTTTTGTTATTTTATGGATTTAAATGGCGGGGTGGGGGTAGAGGAGAAAATTTATTGAGATTTTTACCATACGTAATTTATAGATAATTTTTAAATGATATTAAAAGTATTTTTTCAATAAAAACTAAATTTTTATTAAAGCATATTTGTGATATCATATAATTTAAAAATTGTTGCAACTTATAATCTAAATTATTAACTCTCGTTGCATAAAATGTTATCAAAATATCTTAATTGAGTTATTTCTATTGTTTATTATAAATAAAAGCGAACAAAATAATAAGGTAAGTAATGCATGACTGTAAATGAGGTAACAATGGCTTCAAAATTACTTTTCCCCTCACTCCTTTCAAAATTCAAATGGAGAAACAACTTTGTGATCCTCACCCTTATCTCTCTTAAAACCACGCGACCACACGACCAATGAGGTGGCTGTATTTCACCTGACTGTGATTTTGGCCCTCCATTTTAGAATTTCGCTTGCCGTCGTGTTGTGTGCGCAGAGCGGGCTAGAATCAATGGCGCATCAACTGGATGTTCTGTTCACTCCAAATTGGAGGCGCGTGCAACGATCAGATTTCTATGGCCTAAGTGGTTTAATTGCACGGACATTTCATCGTAAAATCACTGCTGTATATGGTGAGCGTGCAATTTCTAGGCCAGGTATTGTAAAGTGGTGTCAGCAATTTGATGCCGGACGCAGGTTTGAAACACCTTCCTTCTTTGTTTCGATCGCTTTTTTCTCCCGTGTCGCACTTCATTTTGTTACTGTCGTCTTAGGCGCATCCCACACTGAGACGACAAGCGACATGAAGCCGCAACATGTAGCGCAAATACCGGTCCAAACAAAGAATGAAGTTGTTTCAAACCTGTTTTAAACCAGTTTTTCCAGCGAATTCAAGCGACATGTCTTATGCGTCGCCTTAGTGTGGGACTTGCCTTAATGTGCGATGTGCCTAAGGCGCATCCCACACTAAGGCGACACATAAGACATGTCGCTTGAATTCGCTAAAAAAACTGGTTTAAAACAGGTTTGAAACAACTTCGTTCTTTGTTTCGACCGGTTTTTGCGCTACATTTTGACGGCTATATGTCGCTTGTCGTCTCAGTGTGGGATGCGCCTAAGGGGCATCCCACACTAAGGCGACACATAAGACATGTCGCTTGAATTCGCTGGAAAAACTAGTTTAAAACAGGTTCGAAACAACTTCGTCCTTTGTTTCGACCGGTTTTTGTGCTACATGTCGCTTGTCGTCTGAGTGTGGGATGTGCCTAACACTTTAGGAAATTTCAAGCATGCTGAGCATTTCGTTCGGCAATCTGTTCTCTATTGTTCACGAGCACCTTGGATTTCGCTGTCTCTGGGTGGTTGCATAGCGCTGGAGGAGATTTCTACGCAGCCGGAATCAAAAAGTTGGTTGACCGTTCCGAGAAATGTTTATAGTCTCTTGCGGACAATGCGGAAAACTGAACTTACATTGTATGTTGTCATAGCCTTGTTGCCTATGTATATGTTGTTTAAAAAGTAGCCATAACTTGGAAGTGTAACTTATTTTTCTATTTGCCTTCGTATATTTATCTGTGTATTTATTTGCTAACGAAGCAGAGAAGTAATGTTTTTCCCCATCTCCATTCCCTAAAAGTTATGTATATATTGATTTTTACCGTTATTTTCATTTTATTTTTTTTTATTTTTTTTCACGTATGACATACGACATATTTTTATGATCTAAATTGGCATTCGTGGCCTTATTGCGAAAGATAACTCATAGATAAATGGGAGAAAAGTAGTTTTTTAAACTGTTTCTCAAGGTCTAAACTATTTAGTTGAAAACATGGCTAAATTTGTTAGTTTCTATTAAGGGCAAATAGAACATCCCGACAAGGAAAATGAAGCAGTTTTTGCGAAATATCTAACACCATGTATTTTACTTTAAAATAGAGAAAAAAATAATTTTTTTTGCAATAAATATATATATTATAGCTCATATATAAATCAAAAGAAATTAATTTCATGCATAAATTAGTTTTCAAGAACTAATTAACTTTTTACATATCTCTATGAAATTTTTTGAACAATATATATTCAGTACACTTTTCTAAAAAACAGTCTATCACCTTAAAATTTGTTATGGTGTCAGACAACATACTATTTGAGAATAATAAAAAGCAATTTTGATTTTGGCTCAAAAGAAATAAAATTAAAAATATTTTATTAAAAAACTTTGAAAATCCTAAAAATTTTAAGAACATATTTTTCATTATTTTTTTTTTTTTTTACTCAGACCTATAATGTTACACATTTTTAAAGAAACAAGTTAGTTGCACAATTTTGGACAGTTTCAATTGTTTACCTGAAATAGAGTTTTAGAGAAATGTACCAAAGCATAAAAAAAAACCACATTTCGAGAAAAAGGCAAAAAACTATATACACACCCAGAGTGTATTAAATATATTATTTAAAAACCTTTTAGCACCATAATCTTTTAGCTCTATTTTTTAGAAAATTTTGTGTACCAGGTGCCCTTTAAAATCTGACAGTTTTTTTTTTAAACTGAACTTTTTACTTGGTCGATTTCAGATTTCAGGTGGGGAAGAAAAAAGTGGGATCCCATGTTTTCCTATGAGAAAATATACTTATCCCTTCTTGTTCATTCAAATTTGGAAATTTCAAAAATATTTTTTTTCAGCACGTAGATAAGAACGTTATTTATCCCTCTATAAGCTCCAATTTTTTTATATCTTTCTCTAGTCATAAGTTACAAACAAGTAAAGAATACTTTTTATACTTTTCGGAATTTTTTGAAACATTAACACAAATTTTAAAATACTGATAATTATCTTTAAAATATTTTAAGCTTACAGAATGATAAAAAACCTTCTTATCTAAATGCTGAAAAAAAATATTGTTGAAATTTCCAAATTTGAATGAACAAGAAGTATAAGTATTTTTTCTCATGGGATTCCACTTTTTTTCTTCCAAACCAGATAAGTCCCCTTAAGAGGCAACTTCAGTCAAGCGAAAAGACCCATTCGCTAATGCTAATCCTATGGAAGAAATTTATAAAGATATTTCGGTTGCATTTCAATATTTTTAAATGATTTTTTTTTCGCATTGGATAGCTGAGATAGATCTGTACAAAGGCCGTTTTTTACTTTTTCGATTTTGCTTACAGATATTTTTTATGAAGACACTTTCGTTTTTCAGAACCGGTTTCGAAAGTGAAAGCATCCTATTTAAAAAAATATGCAATCAAAATCGAAAAAGTAAAAAACGGCCTTTGTGCAGATCGATCTCAGTTATCCAATGCAAAAAAATAAAATAAAATAAAATAAAATACAACCGAGATATCGTTATAAATTTCTTCCATAGGATTAGCATTAGCGAACGAGTCTTTTCGCTTGACTGAAGTAGCCTCTTAACAGTCACCTGCATTTTTCGCGTCAAAATGTTTTGTTTTTAAATTCTAGCAAAAACATTTAAATATATTCACGTCACTAGCCTAACCATTACCCTATAATAGTTACGCGAGCATGCCACTCGCTTTCTGGAAGAAAAAAAAATCATTACTAAAAGGAGAGGATGAAACATATCAAAATTTTAGTTTATTTTACTTTGCTGAGAAATTTCGAGAGCATACCAAACATTTCTGCTATCAACCAGTGATCTGGTATCACTTTTGAAAACCAATAAATCCTTATCACCCATTTTTCAGCAACTGATGGCTATAAGCATTTGCCAAAATATACGACTGCCAATTTAACATTCACTGCCGGTCATAATGTCTATCACTCAAAACTCTTCATCGCCTTCTCTTCTTTTCTTTATCATTTTTTTTTTCTATCTATCTCTAAGCTCTTCGCTTTCTCGGGATGAATATCTATATTTACACTTGCGCAGATCTTTTTTCCAGATGGTGCGAGAGGACGCGGACATGTCTTTCATCGAACGACTAATGAGATGAAACGAACCGACATCGAAAATGAGTTTAATTTTTGCTCCTAAAATCTTCCGTATGCATCTAACTAAGGTCTTAAATTGTACTCCAACAAAAACATCCGCTCAATAGAAAAAGGGCCACGACCTGCTTATTGTAAAAATATCGCAAAGTGAGGGGAAATTAATCTTAATGGGATTATAACTTTCCACGTTTTGATTTTTTTAAATTTCAGAATACAGGCCTTATAAAACTGTAATGTTTTATTGTAAAATAGTCAAAAAAAGGCAACAAATTGGCCTGAAATAGAAGCCTTGCAAATATTAAAATGATCCCGAAACATAAACTAGTCGTTGGGGTCCACCGTAATACTTACCCATCATGGATATAGATAATATAAAATATGAAAATAAAACATGTGATATTTGCTAAGCATTGTACCACGTTACTTTTATTCATAATTTAATTTATTTGGACTTCCTTAAATATAATTAATATAACCCCTTAAGCTAATATTACTTTTGTTGCATTAAAATATCTCAGTTTGTTGATTTTCTGTAAGCAAGTAAACGCTATTGGTTTACAATGGAAATCTATGGGAATTTGGCGAAATATTAGAGATACCACCAATTTGGCGTCACATTTGGCGACTCACTTTGGCCGCCAAATTTTTCGATATACCGCCAAGTTGGCGACAAACTTGGCGGTATTTGGTGACAGAACAGGGTCCCCCCTATGGTAAACCCCTTTATAAATATGGAGAGGCATTAAATGCTTGGCATTTACGATAATCTATTATTGGCATTTAATCTTATAGTTTGGCGATAGTTTTTTGGACGGCGGGATAATCTAGTAGTACCGAATTGCGTAAAATAAACATCCTTATAACTCAAAAAATTATAATCCTATTAACTAACAGTTTACTGCATCGGATTAAGCGTCTCATTTCCAATTAAAATATATCTTTGAATTGAAATTTGAATGAAATACAGGGTCATGAAAAATCGAAGAGTGTGAAAAATAGAATTACAAATATCTCGGCAACTAATTATCCGATCGAGTTCATTCATGATGCAAAATTTATGCTTTTTTATTGTCTTTTATATTCACTCCTTCAAATAAACAATATCGAAAATTTTTGTATACCTTTTATCAGAACGTATATTTCAAGAGTCCGAAAAAAATAGTTCCGGTTAATAGAGGTTGCTGATATTTAATAGGCCTCTTCCAATTATTACTCCCTAAGTACACACCGAATTTTAAGTCTCTATCTCATTTTTTTCGGGAGGTAGAGCGTTTACAGACACACACACATACAGACGGACGGACAATTTTTTTCCTAAAAATATGTGAATCTCCAGTGTCTGAAACGTGTAAATCCGTCAAAAAAATTGTTCGATTTTTAAAACGATTAGAAGACTTACCCTATACTACGTATGATGGGTAAGTAAAAAAGAAATAAAATATAAAAATCTGTACAATATATATATATATATATATATATATATATATCCTCAAATATACAAAATGTAATTTTATCATCCATATAGTCAATAAAATAGTCAACGCTTGTTATGCAAGATAGAATTTAATTAACTTAATTTTATGTACGCTCTGATTTTAATTTCCCACAGAGTTCAATATCGTATATTTATATTTTTTATTAGAAATAAATTAGTATAATGAACGCGGAATATGAACAAACGCTGCAAAATGGCATGAAACTTGTTCAGTTAATGAGATGAAACGAACCAACATCAAAAGTGAGTTTAATTTTTCTTTTAAAATTTTCAGCATATGTCTCTAAGGTCCCTAAACCGTACTCCAACAACAAAAAATATCCGCCAAATAAAGGTTACGACCTGTTCTTTGTAAAAAATATTGTAACTTGTTAACGGAAATTCAGCTTTAACGTGGGCATTATACCTTCTATTATATATATAAAATCCAAACGGAAATTTCGTTCCGAACGCCGAGATTTCGAGTTCTACCGCATGGATTTTTACGGAACTTATACCGTTAGATAGGTATCGTTCCAGGGAAGGTTTTAAGCTATAGCACATCATTCTACCTAGATTATTTATAGAATTATTACGGAAAATTCTATTAATTTGGACTTTGTTACTTCATATTTCCTTAAATATCTGGTCTCCTATTGGTCGTAGAGCTTAGATCTCGCGCCGAAAGTAGCTCCGAAGCACCCAAGCAAACTTTTCCCCGCGATTATTTTGCCGTCTTCCGATTTCCTCTAACTCTATTAGGGGCTCGCGTAGGGCCCCTTTGAAATATTTTTCGTAGTAATTTCAGCAATTATCTTAAATTATTGGTTAAGACCGCCACCCTCTCGATTCATGTATCTACGGAAAGTTTGCATGAAGGAGTTTCGTTCAGATACGCTTTCGTTAAGAATAGAGTGCGCTCCCTGGTGGTGGAATGTGGAACTAACATAACGCGATAATGTTAAAATTAGGAAATCTAACAATGCGATCTGTTTTAAACTTTGAGATAGTTCATAACACATAATCTATTATCTATTCTATTATATATATATATAAACTCTATTATCTATTCTATTATCTATTATATATATAAAATCCAAACGGAAATTTCGTTCCGAACGCCTAGATTTCGAGTTCTACTGCATGGATGTTTACGGAACCTATACCGTTAGATAGGTATTGTTTCAGGGAAGGTTTTAAGCTATAACACATTATTCTACCTATATTAGTTTTAGAATTATGACGGAAAATTCTGTTATTTTGGGCGATAAGGTTACCATTTTATTTCTTGGCGAAATTCATCGTTGATAAAAAAAAATTGAAACGACTATTAAACCTCAAAAAATAAAAGAAAAACTGTTACTAATTTTATTTAAATGAAAAAAAAAAAAAAAAAAGAAAAAAAGAAGAAGAAAATCCGTTTTAATGAGTGATAATATTAAAAAAACGGAAACATTTAATCAAAACCTGAAAGAAATATTTGTAATGCTTAAAAATTAATTTAATAAGAAATATTACACTTGATACGCAATATTTGGCTCTTTATCGCTTGCGTTAGATATGGAAACGAATCTGAAAATTTGATTAGATGAAATTTTAACGACATTTTCTTTCTGTTCTGTTCTTTTCTTTTTTTATATATCTAATTGTCCCATCACGTGACTTATAGAAGAAACAAGCAGATGTAATTGTGAGTCACATGTGTAATTACTATTTGTTTCTTTACAATTTTTTATTTTTCTTTTGTCGCCAAACAATGTGATTTTAAGCCAAAAATGCATAAGCGTGACATTAGCTTGAGGATGTTCTCACAAATGGTGTTTTTTTAGGTGAAAGAGATAATTTTTTGAGTACATTTTCATATTCAATTGTAACTTATATAGATATCAGTTAATATTTTAAAAATGGAATCGAATACTTAAATTTCAGTGTGAATTTCTGCAACACATACATATTGTAAAATAATTTCATACTTTTTACAATGTTTTTCGCCGTAATTCCGAAAGCATGTGATATTTATAAACTCGAACTCAGATCAACGAATATTACCCATTTTATTTAAGCAAATATTATCTATTTTCTCAAGTCATATCGCCAATTTCATTTCTAGGAAAATTCACAGATTCGAAATCTAGGAAATAAAGATAATTTTTAAGGAAATTTATGTTTTAATACGTTATTACTATGGAAAAATTCAACATTTTGAAAAAAAAAATATTACAAGTCTTTTGTAATTCGTCATTTCTTCTTCGTCTTTCTTCATACTTTCTCCTCTGTTATGTAATATTTCAAATGATATTGGACTAATTTTCGATCATCGATTCACCGCAAAATCGCATATCTAATATAGTATATAAAATAAAGTCTGGATTAGGGAACTAATTAACGCACAGCGCAAACTACTGAACCTAAAATCTTGAAAATCGTGGTAAAAATACTTCTTATGACATAAACTTCTGCTAAGAAAGGATTTTCTAAAGTGTCACCCCTAATGGTTTTTGCACGGGGAGGGGAAAAAATCGAATATCAAAATTATGCGTCAAATGATAGCATATTTTAATGTAGTTTTGTATGCTGAATCGAATGCTACCAAATAAATTTTTATAAGTCCAACAGTTCATGCCACATTTCATATTTTTCTAATTTGGCGGTGTCTTTGGCATCTAAACCTCAAAATATCTATCATTACATCCGTTACTCTAGCAACGGAAAAAATTCAAATCAACCCTTTTGGCTAAAAAATAAAAACGGCTCTATGAGTTTGAAATAAAAATGCAAGCATCTTAATTTAAAAAAAAAAAAATAGTGATTTTATGTAAAATAAAAGGGAAAAAATTACTGAGAATTTAGCGTTATAAAACAAAAATGGAAAAGGTACTACTTAGATATTCCGTCGACCAAAAATCTATCGTCAAACTATAAGATTAAATGCCAATAATGGTTGATCGTAAATATCAAATTCACTTGAATTTAAACAAACTACACGTGTTTACGTCATCAAGTGATTTTAATTTCGACGTTTTATTTGTATTTTTATTAATGTTATACTAATTTATTTGTTATTTCGTTATTTAAAATAAAGATTATGTCAATTTATATAATTTGGCGAATGGTTTGGCAATTTATATAATTTGGCGAAATTGGTCGACGGGATAACAAGTAGTACCAATGAAAATATTTAAGTATGAAAGCAATGTTTGTAACGACTTAAAAATTATTTTCATATATATAAACTCGGTTTATGGCGTCAGATGCCGTCATCCGAAGAATCTACAAGAGTCTTTTTCCATTATTTCCGGTCATAGGTTCCTCAATGAAAGAAATTGGAATTGGAATAATATTGTGCGATTTATAAATTGCTCATCGATAAGAAGAAAAAATAGGTACATTTATAACAACCGTGCGCACATCTCGCTGATAGCATTTTTTAAATTCCCAGTAGCATTAGTTACATTTTGCGTATGCAAATTAAAAATATTTTTTTGCTTTTAATTATGGCATTATTTCCTGTTATTGTTTATCTTTTCAGTTTTTTAAATGAAATTAGTATAAGGCATGCATTTTAAATGAAATGAGTGAAAGGTTTGTGTTTTAAATGAAAATAATAAAATAAGAATATGCTATGAAAACAATCTTTATTGATTTATTACCTGCGCCCGGCTGACATAAAAATATCACAGAAGCCATATATTCACCTTTCTTTGAGTAGTTGCTCATGAGAATTCAAGTTAACCTTCCGTAATCGGATACTTCACATATTGGTGTATTAGCTTTAATGCTGAAAGCATCGTTTTTGTTTGAAGCGAAAACTTTACTATGAATTCTATTACACAAAATCGCATCATCATCATCTACTATATACTTACAACGGAAATTTGTATTTCATTCCGATTGTTTATAATACTTTCGTAGGATATACCACAATTAGTTAGGTAATAATTTTGGAAAGGTTTTAGTGTATACATTGTTCAAGGGTACTTAGTTATAGAGCAACAGTAAAAGTTCAAAAATTAAGTGAACCTGATTATGAAAGTTTAGCCTTTTTAAAAAAATCTACAGAACATATTTTGTTACAAGTGGCCCTGTTGCATGAGTTTTAGGAATAATGTTAGTATATACGATTTCATTATATGTTGATTAGTTACAGAGGTATTAATTCCTGTTGTCATAACGGTCTCATTACCCGACCATAAGTGCGCTGTTTGTAATCAACTAAAACAATTACTTCTTAATTGCTAAATTTTGTCCAACGCTTAAGATAACATTATATCGCAATGGCGTTCGCATCGTTTTCAGTAATGTGGAAGGTCAAGCTGAAGATCCATATTGTTTAAAATACAAGTTCAAATTCACCATTTAGTTTAATCCAAGGTTCATTTGGAAATATTGACCAGCGCAGCGGGCATAGCCTGCTAGTCTTTAAATAAAACAATTTAAAAACAGTTTACTTTCTCCAAATGAAACAATTTAAAAGCAGTTTTTAAACCTAACGTATTTATTGATACAAAACGACAAGAAATGGACTTTTAGCAACAAGTAATGGGTTAGAAAAAATTAGAAATACAAGAGTAAGAAAAATTATGGAGATGAAAAAAAAGAGAGTAAAAATCAAACACAGCATATTTGGCAGCAGTGCAACTTAGGGTCGTCATAGGTGAAGGATTTGAAAACATTGGTGATAAAAGTTATAAAGAAAAGAGAGAACAAATTTTTTATTTTACATTTGTATGAAAGTAGTTTTCTTTAGGGAGAACAAAAATCGGGGTATACAAAACACAAACTGCTAGAATAGTTGTTACGCGCAGTTGCTCGAAAGATTTTTAAAAGGAACCTCTTTAGTGGAAAATGAAAAAAGAGAGCGAGTAAGAAATTCATCATGTTGATTAAGGAGCTTAAACTAGTTTAATATCCTTGATATTGGTGCATTTATCTTCCTTCGAGTCCCTCGTAAAGTTAAAACTAGAAAACAGGAATTCTGCTTTTTCAGAATTTACTGTTGCCCCGATGAAAAAAAAAATATATGTATATATATAAATAGTGCAAAACATATTTCAATTTTAAGACTTAAAGCACACACTTTTATTTTATGTAAAATGACGTCGTTCGCATCCGCTTAAGAATTCCACATTTACGATCCACTCTTGAACATCTACAGTAAAGCATGCATAGGATATCACTATCACAAAATAATACACAAATGCAGCAAAAAGATGCCGTCATTAAAGAAACTCGACAAAAAAAAAACGGCTATCTAATGATTCATAGGCAGTATAGTTTATAATAGCTCCATGTTTTAACAGAAATTTTTCGTTTATATTTTTTCAAAATAGCACGTATTTTAATTACATTTTCTTTCGGTTGTTATGAGAAAATGGCAGCAAAAATATATAACTGCTATTTTTCAACTATTTTCGCTTTACTTTCTGCATAAGTGGAGTACTTGAGTTGACAAAATTAGACAAATGGTGCTGAAAACTACAAAAAAATTAATATTTCAAAAATAAATGGAGATACAGTTTTCAAACAAATTGCATTTAAAAGTACTTTTTTTTTTCCAATACGACGGCATAAAAATTGAAAATGTGCGATGCTTAGCAATTTAGAAAATTGCTATAGAGTATTGAATAATAGTACTGCTTTGTTTTACGACAGGTTTCTGTAAGGTGACGTTATTTTTTGAAGACGACACAAAATAAGCTGGGAGAAAGAAATAGCATAGCGTACCAAGGGCTAAAAAGGCGGGGAAAAACCCCGGAAATTCGGGGGGGAAAACTTGGAATTTGGGAGATTTTTGAGACGAATAAAGCAATCCAAGAAATCTCAAGTAACAAAGTATTGTTTACACAATATAAAAAGTTTTAAGGTTTTCCAGATATTGATCTATAGCTTATAAACTTGCATTGTTGGATTAATTACTTTTTCCATGTGACAATTAGCGCCAAAACATTGGATTTTCATAATATGAAAACAAACTAAAAAACGCGTATGTGGAAAATAAACTTTTTCTGTAGTAAAATAATTATTTTCTAATATAATATCGTTCATAACTTGATTTCAGGTATTTTGAAGACGATTAGATTAGGTAAAATCTTTAACATCCTTGTGTTGATTTTTCACTTGTCTATAAGCATTATATAGAAAATAAATCGCTTGTATAACTTTTTTATTTCAGAGTTTTATTCAGAAATATTTTCATCGTATACTTATTGATATTAAACAGCTTTTTAAATGATAATGTTTATGATAACAGAATAAATATCACTTGTTAATAAAAAATTACTAGATTCTTGTCATTTTGATTATTCCAAATTTTCAGAATTCGCAATTTCGTTTAAATTTCTTGGATTTTTTTTTTTTTTTTCCCCAGGAAATAAACTAAGCTTTCTGAAAACTTCGCACTCAAGTCTAAGGCCACGTGAAAATGTATAGAAATGACGTCGTAAAATATCCATCCAATCTACAAAATTACAATTAATAAGTACAGTTCCTTCAAACTTCAAATTACTATCTTCATATAAAAAGTGTTTTCTTGATGCCTATATAAAAAATATTATCCATTAAACCATGTCCAGATGTGTTGGTTTGTGAATTTTAATTTGACACCGCTATAAGTATCACCGTTGTTACCCCCCCCCCCCCCCCTTCCTTTTATATCTCTATTTAAAGAGAAAAAAATCCCATTTCTGTAAGTGCTTATAATACACTCTTTATACATTTTTTATTCTCGTTAGAAATAATAAACTTCAAACTAATTTTTCCGCAACAAAGGATAAACAAGCGAATTAAAAAAAGAAAAAAAGGGAAGAAAGAAAAGTAACCAAAACCCCCGTCTGGGGTAGCAAAGCATGTCAACGGCAGGTCTGATTCGAGTCGACATTGAGAAGATAAGCTTGACACTTATCTGTGCCCCTGTGGAAGGGGAGATAAATTCCAACTATTAGATAAGATTTTATGCGCTTTTATCTTCGTTGCCAGTCAACGAGAATTGAGAAATGGCAGCTACTGCAAGTGCGGAAAATTAGTCGATCTGTGGCACTTATTAAGAATTCCTGATGCTCCTAAGCTTGAATGATTTTTTAATAGCGAGATACCAGATTGTTATGTCACTTCCAGCGTTGTTAATTTCATTGTTTAGACACTCTTTAACTATTTAAGCAAGCGGCAGGCAGATTAGTTAGTTCTTTATCTTTGGTGCTTATCTTTAATATCAAGCTAGGAGTCCTTTTGTAGGTTTTGGAAGGCACACAGAATTATCATTATGAGTACTGGGTATGGGATAACTCGTTTCCATTGTAATTTTAAGAAAATGCAATCACTAAAAAAAATAGTGGTATTTAGCCCTTGAGGGGCACCGGTATATATTATATACCACTTACGATTAATGAAGTTTTACACCAGAATTTTTTTTTTTTAATTTTACTTTTCTAACTTTGGTGGAAAAAAGCCGTAAAATTGCTTTTACTTATTTTGAAATAGAATTTTTCAAAGATTCTGGTGTGAGTTCAACATTACAGGAACACAATCACTTGCCCCTCAAAGGGTTAATGCCCATCCGATTGCTTCAATGCTTTAAAAAATGAATATCACTACAAAATTATAACGTTTTCATTAATTCCTCTATTGAAATATACTAAATCTCGTGCAGCATTTGAAGTTAAAGCATAAAATAACATGTTATTTCTTGCTTTTGGTCTTCAGTTACGAAAGTAAGATCAAATAAATATTGAAACAAGCTTAATTTTAGTTTTGTTACTTTGTAAACATGGGGTTGAAAAGATTATAAGATTTCTCTTATCAAGTTAACTACCATACAATACGCCGGGTGTCATTATTTCTGAATGAAAGCGTCATACAAAGCTTAGCGTATTGTAATCCACTTTTTCCAAAATTACTATCAGAAATTTTTAACAGTAGTATTTTCTATATTTAGCGGCAGACATTCCATGAATTTATGAACAGAAAATTTCTGTCCGAAGTTTCTGCTACATACTTTGAATAAAATACGCGCTAATCCAGATCATATTTCGGCCTCCAGGTTTACAAGGAATCCATGTCGTGTTAATGTTACAGAAAAAAACAAAGAATCATGAAAAATCGAGAGAAAGTCAAAGAAATATTAAATGTAAAAAACAATTAAGTATTATTAAAGGGATACGGGGAGAAGAATTGTGTTTTATTCGATTTTTGAATTAACCTAAGATAAAGGATTAACGCTTGATATTATATAGCAAATTTTAACCGGAAGTAATAACGATAATATTATGTATGAGCAAACGTAAACTATTCGTGTGAAACTCCTTTCTTATATGTTATATAAAAATGTAAAATATGCATGTACATGGATTATATTATATATGGATTGCATGGATTATTAATATCTTTCAACCTTACAGATTATATTAAGTCATTTATATTTTTTTATTATTATTGATTGCATTGATAGATTATATCAAGTCATTTTATTATTATTATTATTGATTGCATTGGTAGATTGATACAAACTAATTAAAGTAATTATATACAGAGGAAACCGCTTATGCCGAAGCTGGAAAGAGTGTGAAAATTATTCGCTTTACGTCAGCTTCGTCATAAACGGTTGGTTGTTAAATGGTTTAGTGGCACAAAATCCCATAGAGGATATGCTGCGCCAAAAAAAGAAACAAAAGTTTACAAGAAAATAAACGTCATAAACGATTCCCTCACAATATCAATAATTTTATAAAGATATTTAAGTACGCCTGTTTACTTTCTTTTATCTTTACAAGAAGAAAGTACTGGATTCATGAAAATTTTCGACTTCCGGTTTTCGACGGATTTACACGTTTTAGGGGTCAGAGCTACCGAAAAATATGTTTTTACAAAATGTCTGTCTGTGAGTCTGTGGTTCTGTCTGTATGTGACACAAATTTTGTGGTCGCTCTATCTCAAGAACTAATGCACGGAATTTAATAAAAATCTATATTCTGGTAGTCCCTAATATAAATTGGTGCTGATTAGTTTTTGGTGTAAATCGCAAAACAGGTGGAGCTGCTATGCTGCATTTTTTGCGATTTCTGCAATAGCTCTATCTCAAGAACTAATGCACAGATTTTCACCAAACTTCAGTTTCAGTTATTCCTTGATATGAGTTGCTGCTGGTAACGTTTTGATGTAAATCGCCCAACAGACGGCGCTGCTATGCTGCATTTTGCAGGATTTACACAATTTTCGCAATAGCGAATCTCAAGAAATAATGCACGGATTTTCATCAAATTTCAGATTCAGTTAGTCCTTGACATGAACTGACGTTTTGTACATTTTGGTGTAAATCGCTCAACAGGTGGCACTGTTATGCTGAATTTTTTTGCGATTTACGCAATCTATCTCGAGATCTATTTCAAAAACTAATGCTTGGGTTTTCAACAAATTTCAGATTCAGATATACGTAGATATGAATTAGTGCTGTTTATGTTTTGGAGTAAATCGCTCAACAAGTGGACGTGCTATGCTACATTTTTCAGAATTTCCACAATAGCTCTATCTCAAGAACTAATGCACAAATTTTCATCAAACTTCAAATTCAAATATACTTTGATATGAATTGGTGCTAAATTGATGTAATTTCTTGTACTATTTAAATGATTTAATTGACGTGATTTTTATAGAAGAAAGTTTTGTGATGGCCACAACATACTACTTTCATTAGATGCTATTCGTGCATACAATAGTTAGAGTAATGTACAATAACAAAAACAATGATTAACTAACGTTCAGAATAATTTTTAAACTTTTAATTCGATTTCTTTAACACTTTTAGTTACATTACTTAATGTTAATTATTTACAAACCATTGATTTTGAAAGCATGAAGAGTTAATTTTGTGGAAAAAAATTAGTTAAAGCTAACCAATTCACAATATCTTTTAAAAACGGTACGGTTCTATAAATGTGTTACCAGTCATTTATTTAGTCAACGATAAAAATAATAGAAATAATAATAAAAATAATTATAACTTTTGGTTATAAAGACATGTAAAAAGAAAATTTCTAAAAGCAAGTAATTCAGTTATGGGATAATTAGTAAGTATATAAAAAAAAGAGATTTTAATCATACGCTCGTTTTACATGTGAAATAAAGGACGTTATTAGTTACAGAATTTATTTTGAATTACATAATTGAGTCATAATTTTCTGATCATCTAAGAAAGACCTCAATCAATAGTACAAGCATGTCTAAAAAGAGACAATAAAAGCTTGTTGTTAAAAATATATTCCATTAATTTCGAAAAGTATCGCATGCCAACATCGAGTTGAATGATGAATTTTCTGGCTAGATCATAATTGGCCATCCATTTATAACTCGGTAAATTTCTACTGATCTGATATTATCAAAGACATAATTAGCTAATCAATCATAATCTATCTCCAAATCTGAAAATCATAGTCAGGTAAAAGGTTAATTTCAGTGAATAATTTTATATTCAAAGGAATGACTTGAATATTGCTTACTGGCTATTGAAATGTCTAAACAAATTACTTAACATGGGTAAAACATGTTGCAATCAAGAGTACGGTACATTTATTATACTAGAGAGATCTGCCACCTACGAACTACGCTCGCTAACCTCCGTTCAGACTTTGCAGCCTTTAAAAACATGGCAATGTGCCCGTTTTAAAAATATTACCAGGTTACGAAAGATGAATGATATTATCAAGAATGGTGAATATCTTCTGTAATTGGGTTGCTATGTTTTTCCGTTTCAATGGGGACAGTTTTCGGTTACCATGGCCTCATCCACCGTTGTCGTAACAGCTGACGGCTGTTTTTGGGATTGATAGGTAAGATCAATTACACATTTGAAAATCCGTTTGCATAGGATGGTTAGGTTAGATATGTCCGTTGTCCCTCGAAATTTTACAACGGTACTATGTACAATATTCTTCCTTTGGGTTCGAAATTAATAAACTCCGTCTGCTTGGGAATAACATTCAGAACCGCGGTATTGAAGAGAACTCTGTTTTGAAATTTTACGCTTATATTTTATGTTTTGATTGAGTTTTTAATATTTTCAGGAACTGGTAATAGCTTATGCGTGAATTATTTTCTCTATCATGCATATTTTCATGTTACTTTTAAAATGTAACTTGTTTATTTTAATTAATAAATATATACGCATTTTCTAATATGTATTTATCAAATAGTAATTCATACAAAATAAATCGAAAATATTTTTCTCATGCATTTACCTGTATTTATGCTGCATCAAGTGATGAAAGATATAAACAAATTTGCTAGCCGCGCCACTTTTCACCATGTAATTCACAATGTGAAGCCCCATGAATATTGTTCATAAAAAATTGTTTTAATTGTATAGTTTTAATATATTACGTAATTCTCACCAGTAAATGCGTCGCGCATGTAATAGTTTAATTATTTAACATTTTTTCTTATTTTTTAAGATTCGCATGTAAATATATTATTAATTTTAAAAGTGTTTGGGAATATTATTATTTGAGCTTTTTAAATATGACCTAATTTTCACCCTTAAAAGTTTTTCACGCGTATTTAATTTAATTATTTTAGTCATTTTACACATGAGGATATTTAATATTTGGACATTTTATATATGACATAATTGTCCCCATGAAATGCGTTTCGCGTGTAATAATTTAATTATTTTAAGATTTTCTTACTTTTTTAATATTCACGTGTAAATACAATTTTTAGGGCGTAATTTCCCCTATTTCCTGTTTTAACACGTGGCCATTTAATTATTATTTAAAATTTCCACTCTGTTTTTAATAGTCACGTGTAAATAATTTTTTTATTCGAGAGGAAGTATAATTATTTGTGCAGTTTTACAAATTGGCATCAGTATAAACAAGAAAAAAAATCATGCGTCAAGCATGGATTATGAAGCACTTTCCAACACATTTAGAATAATGTAACAAAACTGCACCATTTAAAAAATTAAATGGAATTTTGGGAATAAATTGTGAATTTAAATTTTCGTTGTTCGTTTCTGATTTCAATATATATAGGGTAACGATAGGATAGATGGCCATAGTTTTTAAAGATTGAAATAAAAATTCTTAGAATGCAAGGAATACAAGGAATGCTTATGCGTATTTAAAATTCTTATACATATACTCATAATATTGTATGCAAAAAATAATTAAATATTGAAAACAGAAAACGTTAAACAAAATTGAAATTAAAATGGCAGATGGCCATCTCTCCTTAAAGCCGAGGAGAGATGGCCATCCAATACAAGAAAGACTAGTATGTTGTGGCCATCACAAAACTTTCTTCTATCTCATACATGTCAATACTTCAAAATTCACCATCTCAGTGCCAAATTAAATGGCAATCTGTGTTCATCATGAGAATTCTAAAAATATGAAATTCCGCGCATTAATTCTCGAGGTATGACTGTCGTCGCTGAAATCGTGTAAATCCAGCAAAATGCAGCATAGCAGCACCACCTATTTGGTTATTTACACCAGAACATAATTATCACCAACTTTTGTCAACGTCTAACTGAATATGAAGTTTGAGGAAAATTCGTGCATTAGTTCTTGAGATAGAGATATAGCGCAAATCATGACAAATGCTACATAGCAGCGCCACCTGCTGGGCGATTTACACCAAAAACTAATCAGCACCAATCTATATCAGGGACTACCTGAATATAAATTTTTATTAAATTACGTGCATTAGTTCTTGAGATAGAGCGCCCACAAAATTTGTGTCACATACAGACAGGCAGACAGACAGACGGACAGACAGACTCACAGACAGACATTTTGTAAAAACATGTTTTTTGGAATCTCTGACCTATAAAACGTGTAAATCCGTCGAAAACTGGAATTCGAAAATTTTCATGAAACCAATACTTTCTTCTTGTAAAGATAGAAGAAAGTAAAAAAGTGAAGTTAAATTGCAAAAAAATAACACATTTCATATAGTTAATCATGAAAAACATATAGCAATTTGTAAAGATACAGTTATATGATGAAAAATGAGTGCATAAAATTCAAACAAAATTTGAAGTATAATTTCAATACTTCACTTTTCGTAAAATCTTACCACATGTTTGGAAAAAGTGTTGATAATTTGTACACGTTTCATGGAACCACTTCAGGTACCTTATGCATTGTATCCAGACATCCTTTTTGAATGTGATATTATATTGTTTGCACAACCAACACAGTGATCCTAATCCAATTCTATTTACTCGGAATCTGTAAAATCTGATAATTTTAAATGTATTTCGTTTTCCTTGCTACTGGAAGTGCCGTGTTTTTTTTTTTTTTTCCTCGCGTTAATTTTAGGTGTATTACGCTGATTTAGTTTATTTATCAACTTTATCAGTTTCTGTTATGAAAGTTTCCGACGTTTTTCAATATTTTCTGTAACAAATAAATCGCCAGGTCTTATATTATTATTATTATTATTATTAAAATATTTATATAAGTTAAAATTTAAACAATTATATCAGTTAATATATTTATAAACATAAACGTTATATATATTTTTTAAATTTAATAATATTTAGTTAAAATCACCACTCCGTAAAATTTTGAAATATTGATTGAAGGTGGCCATCTCTCCTCGATTTCATGTGGCCATCTCTCCTGAAATTGAAGGACTGACGGTCGCCCAATTTAAAGCATCAATAGCCATTGTACGTCTTTCTTTTAGGCTTAGAATTAAAGATTAGATTATATACGTGCCTTAAAAGTCCATATAGTAAAAAATATATATAACGTACGTACTGCAACACATTCAGATACCTAAGTCAAAAAAAAAAAAAAAAAAAAATTAACCACTAAATTAAATAATCATTAAAATTACACTTACTTTTTACAATCGAAAAACACAATACGTCACAACACTACGCGTCACAATAAATAATCTCGTTGAACTATTTATACAAACAAAGTTTATGTTGCAATCTATGATCAAGTTTTGAAAATATTTAGAGTGGCCATCTCTCCTCTATGGCCATTTATCCTAGAATTACCCTATATATAGGAAAGGAGAGTGGCGGATAAAATCGGAAGTTTACTATACTTCCATTTATTTCTTATCATTTATATGTCGTTACTCCAAAGTTTGTCCACGTTTAATTAAAAAAAGAGACTACTAATTAAAAAAAAAAAAAAAAAAAAAAAAAAAAAACATATTTCTCTTGTTCATTGATGTAAAGAGAAAAACTTAAAGAAAAATAAAAACGAATAAAATAATTGTGCTTTGATAAAATGTAAATTGGGGCAGGGTCTTCAACATTAAAATACGCATTTAATATTTAATGAAACAGATAATTACTTTAATAAATCACAAACTGATTTTTTTTTCTCGTAGTAGTAGTAAACGTAGCAGCATTTAAATCCTCCAGGCAAAATACAGTATTTTAAAAATTATATAAGGATAAAGAATGTGTTTTTATATGGCAGACAATTATTCCAAAGTAGTTCTGATAATACTTAATGTATTATGATAAGTGCCTCATTAATATAAAGCCATTTTTATAAAAACATGCATGAGTATGAATAAATTTTGATTGATATTGTGTCACTTTACATGTTTGAATATTTAATGAATTAACATTTTATTTCACATACCGGAAAAAAATAGAAAAAAAAATATCAAGTTTGCTTCGCCTACGATTTGAACAGAAAATATAG
Source organism: Maratus speciosus (assembly GCA_963932465.1). Classification (NCBI taxonomy): domain Eukaryota; kingdom Metazoa; phylum Arthropoda; class Arachnida; order Araneae; family Salticidae; genus Maratus; species Maratus speciosus. Next base: position 517,646,605 of record OZ010789.1, on the reverse strand, counting down.
TACATTTTTTTTTTTTTTTTTTTTTTTTTTTGTAATAATATATTAAAACGTTGGTAATCTGATCATTTTTATCACAGAAAGAGAATTAGCAAAAATTATACAAGGATGAATCAATTATTCTTTGGGTCTATTCAAGTCCGTCATCAGAAAAAAATCTATTTAAATCTATTAATTTTAGTTATTATTTATTCGAAGAATAACTAGACCGTTTATCTACTATGTTTTCGAAGTGCAAAATTTCAAAATAATTGTTAATATTTATGTTTTTTGTGGTAACATACGATACAAAATTAGAACCAGACATTGGAGTTACGATGTTGTTCCAAAGGTATGAAATAGCCTTGAAGTAATTAAGTGCAAATAAAACAAGAAAGAAAAATCATGCGTCAAGCATAGATTATGAAACACTTTCCAACACATCCAGAATACTTAAAAAAAAACCTGTCCGTTTAATAAGATAAAAAGATTTTTTAAATGCAAAATACATTTGAAAACCAGATTTCAGTAATTACCGTCCATAATTGGTAAAGTATTCCAATTCTTTAGTGCAATCTTGGATTTTATCTACAGATTTGTACGTATCCTACATAGCTGCTAAAATTTAGGTTAATAATAAAGCGCATAATAGTTTCAAAATTTACCTTCAGCAATTTATACCAATATACAGAAACATACTTGAATTCTTTTGTACAGCTCTGCATATTACAACAATTTTTTATACACGCCGCATATTAAGTTAAAACAATTAACGCTGAAACACGCTTAATACTGCTGAAATCGCACATCCAGAATCTAATGTCTTTAGATGGCCATGTATCCAGTTCTTTATGTAGTCCTATATATTGTTTTATTTATATTATAAAAACTTCTCTTAGTATACTAAGTATAATTAAGCTTGAAAATGCATAATTTAATTAAAAATCATATTTAGGCAGTTTACGCTCATGTTCAGTACTGCTTACGAACTTCAATTTCAACTATGTTGGAAAGTGTTAAAAAAAGAAAAATGAATTTAAAAATTTTGCAAATACAGTAGAACCTCGATTATCCGTTGTAATTGGGACCGACCCTCTTTCGAAAAATCGAATTTTTCGGATAATCGAGAATGCTTCAATTTCAAGATTAAGGAGAAATACATGCAATATTTCGTATTATGGTAACAAGTGCTTAATAAAAATAAAGCAATAGCAAAATAGAAACAAGAATAAATTACCTGAATTTTAATTTTGAAATTAAGTACTTTTTAGATATATCACAAGGGTTTGAAAAAATGTTTTGTTTGTCGCAGTTTCGATTGCCTTTGCTTTGAAGATCTATCACGGAGTTTTTAAATATTATTAGTTCACCAGTATCACAGTCTTCCTGCTGCTCCAGCCATGCCAAACCTTTTGCAAGACTTTCAAAAGCTTCAGAATTCCTAATTTGTTCGTTTTCTTCGTTCCACTCCGCAGCGTACGGGAGCTCAAGTTAAATTCAAAGGAGCTCTAAGAAAGGGGATCGAAAATATTTATAAGTACTCGTAGTTCGGAAAGGACCGCTTGCACACAAGGAATATGATAGTTTAAAAAAAAAAAGCTTTCAAAATGGATTTTGCACGCAAGAAATGTGATAGTAAAAAAAGAAGAAGAAGAAGCTCTAAAAATGGATTTCGGTTAACCGAGAGTTTCGGATAAAAGAGGTTCTACTGTACTGTTATATTTAGTTAAAATGTTTTGTCGTATCAACTCGAAAAGTACCGTGCCCGAGTAGTAGTTAGAATGTTCGGTTTATTTCTGGATGGTTTAGATTTAAAAGACACGCAGTCCTTTTACTTCATTTCTCCATTTTTTTTTTTTTTCATTTCCTTATTTTTATTTATTTAATAATAACCACTTGCTGCTTTATATTTTCACGATAAATAGAATGCTCTGGATAAATCATATTTCGTTATTAATGATATTTATAAGATGCATTTTTATTATTAAAATACCGTACTATTTAAATACGATATTCTAAGATCTTTAAATTCTATTAAAATTTTATATTACAGTATCTAATATTTAATGTTTCATTTAAATACTCTACTATGAAGTATATTTAATTTTTGTAGCAGATAAAAAATAAGGATTGTACGAAAACATCCGTTTGTGCAGAACATAATTTCTCCAGATTTTATTATTATTATTATTATTATTATTATTATTATTATTATTATTATTATTATTATTATTACTTGCAAAAGCCATCTTTTGTTTGGATTCGCGAAACATTATTTAATAAGATAACTATTTGAAAGTAACAATATTTTTTAATATTATTTGTGCATCTTTATTAAGAAAAAACGTAATTTTATGTTTTGGCGCATTTTAATTTTAGACATGTAAATTCAGCCAAATAACTAAGAATTTCCTCGGAATTTTTTATTTATGACATAAGACTGGTATAAATAAAAATATTTTCGAAGCAAAATTTTACAAAATATTTTTAAATTTTCAACCCAAAGCTCTTTAAACATTTTATTAATTACAAAAATTAATTTTATTTGTTTACAATTCTTTTGTTGCCACTTAAGAAAAAATCATAACGCGTAAGTATAATTATTTATAATGTAATTCTTTTAAAATGCATAAAGTAACTAATTAAAATTTCTTTTAACGATGTTTTTACATTTTATTAATTACAAGAATTAATTTTCTTTGTTTACAATTCTTTTGTTGTCACTTTACAAAAATCATAATATAATTCTTTTAGAATGCGTAAGTATCGTCTGCGTAAATGATTTCACATAATAAGAATAAATTGTGTATTTGAATTCTTCACACTGAAAAATATTTTTATAATTGAATGTAAATAATTTGAATTTTCACAAACTTTAATTCATTAAAAATATGCTATAATTTTCATAAAAAAGGTATTATAAAAATTTCATAAAAGAAATCATGAAACTATTATATGATTAAAAGGATTGAGCACTAAAATATGCGCAATTTCCAACCAATCTTAATAAAATCTTCCATTAAAATGTATATTTTCCTCTCAAATTACATACATTTTTAATATAAGAAAGTTTACTGTTCTTTTTTTACGGTTTGAAGTATAAATTCTGCAGGTTTTTTTTTTCAATATTTAAAATATATCGTCTTTGCAAAATGCAAATATACAGGTTCCTTTCTTTATTTAAATATATATATATTTTTTTTAATGAGAAATTTTGATGCAACGATAATATTTCACGTATTTAATCATTCATGACTTTATTTATTTTTACTGACTCAATGATTTTTATTTACTGCAAGAAATACGCAAGTTTCATTATCGTTTACAAAAATAAATCTGTATAATGGAAAAATATATTAAACAAAATAATAAAAAAAAAATTTTGTTAAATCATTCGATAAGAAAATAATATTGTCAGAATCCACAGATCATATTTTATTTCTATCAAGTCCAAAAATATTTCTTTCCTTAATTAAATAAATAAAAAAAAAACCCAGTTTTTGAGATATTTTGGCGGAATAATGAAAATATATTTTATTTATTTAATTAATCATGATTCTATCTATAATTACTAACTCCATGATTTTCCTTCTGAAAATATACGTGTTTCATTTTTTATTTTCAAAAATGCGTCCGTAATGAAAAAACATGTAAAATAAATTAATTAAAACAATAATTTTTTTAAGGTTATTCTGTAAAAAAAAATAATATTGTGCAAATCTACAGATCATAATTTATTTTTATGATTAATTTCAAGTCAAAATACTGAAGTTTTTTTTTTTTTTTTTTTTTTTTTTTTTTTTGTAAAGTGTACGGCAAAATGTAATTTATGTGGCCTAGTAGAGGATTCGCTTCGTTCATCCTAATTATTATTAAATGGAGTATTTCACCATTTAATTATCGTGAGGAATGCAAAGTATGTGATGTAAAAAGTTAATGTGAAAGATAATAACAGAATATAAGGAAAACATATTTTTTTTAAAAAACTGTAATAAATTTCAAATAGTTGTGTACAGAATATAAGTCAAAACCATTTTTTAAAATTGAAAACTGTAATAGATTTTTTTACATTTAATATATTTTTTCAAATCGCGGTGTACAGAATATAAGGGAAAACCATTCTTTTAAAATTGAAATCTTGTAATAGGTATTTTCATTTAATATATATATTTTTTCAAATTACGGTGTACAGAATATAATCGGAAACTATTTTTTTTTTTTTTATTGAAAACTGTAATGTGTTTTTTACGTTTAATATATTTTTCAAACTACGGTGTACATAATATAAGGCGAAACCTTTTTTTTTAAATTGAAAACTGTAATAGATTTTTTACATTTATTTTTTCGAATTGCGGTGTACAGAATATAAATGGAAACCATTTTTTTTTTTTTTTTATTGAAAACTGTAATATGTTTTTTATGTTTAATATATTTTTTTGAAACTACGGTGTACAGAATATAAGGGGAAACCATTTTTTTTTTTAATTGAAAACTATAATAGATTTTTTACTTTTATATATATATTTTCAAATTGTCCACTAAAACCGCCTAAAAACATTTTTATGTGAAAAATAGCAATTATCTATTCAAATAAACTTTTGAAATTTATTAAAAACGATACTATTATACTAGCCGTATACCAGAGGTTAACAACCGAAGAAATTGCTAAAGATTTTGCTATTCCGATTATTTCAGTGTTTAAGCACGTAGTAGTTCGATTTCAAGTTTGTTAAATGTATGTTTTATAAGATTTATTTTATTTATTTATTGATGAAGTTTTAATTTCGTTATGGAATATTAGCCAAAAAGGAACGCTTAACTATTTATATTGTTTTAAGTGCAAACGGGTTAATCTTCTGTAATCGAACTGTACGAGATAGAGGTAGATTTTTAAAAAGTTCATTCTTGAAAATTATTTGAAAAAAGTTTCAGTTTTCAAACTAATTGCATTTGAAAGTACATTTTATTTCTCTTTTCGACGGTGTAAAAATTAAAATTATGCGATCTGTAGAAGCAATTCAATCTTCGAAAAAAGGGAAATGGATTGCTTGCATTGTGTTGTCAACGTCTATATGACGTCAGCGTAACTTACGGACACATTTTTACTTTATAATATAGATTTAATGATTGCAGAAATCTTGTAATATATTTTTAAGAATTCAGGAAAAATTATTTAAAAGGTGATATTTTCACTAATTCATAATTTAGGGTTAATGATAACAAACAGGTGCAAATGTGGCTGCAACCATTCCCGATAATCAATATTAGGATGTTTATGTGTTTCTAATTAAAAAGTTATTCTCTTTTTTTAACCTCAACCATATAAAAAGCATTTGTGACTCTTCACCTCATTATCAATGTAAAAATGCAGCAAGGTGATACGACATGGCTTCAGGGGTATGCCAATTAAGTGAATATGATTGGTATGAATGTCCTTACGTTGTGTGGGAATAAATATTTTAGTTATTCGAATACTTTAATAAAGTAACAATAAATTAATTTATGGAAGATTCGTTTGATACACTATGAATTTCGTTGTGCCTCGAGTTTTCAGAGAGCAGTGGTCTTAAAAAAACAACAACAACAAAAAAAAGTTAATGAAAAACTCTATTTTGTTCTGCTTGTGCATAAGATAAATGCATTTTAGATGACTTTATTTACATTTTTGAAGATAATAGATAACGGTATTTAAGATTTTAATGGTAGCAGATTAAATCCCTATTGAGGCTCTTGTAATTGGTAGAACATATATATATATACATACATACATACATATATATATATATATATATATACATATATATATATATATATATATATATATATATATATATATATATATATATATATATTAATAAAGAGGAAATGAAAAAAAAATATTACAAAGACACATTTATGATTTAAAAATTACTCGAGAAAAACGCATTTTTGGAATGGCTAAGATAAAATCAATAATTTTATTTTAAACGATATATTTTGCGCTCTAGTGAATGAATAAAATAATGGTGGAAATCGATTTTTAATGCATATAGAAAAAGAGAGAGAGACCGATTCTTCGTAAAAGATTCCAAAATTAAAATATGTCTGAAAGAATTTGAAAATTGTCGGTCGTTGAAAAAGAACGAAGTTTTATAGTAGTTTTTTTTTTTTCAATATTTTAATACAAAATTTTAAATTAGATGATATTTCGAATTTCTTCCACATTTAATCTTTTTTCTAACACTTTCCAACATAGTTGAAAAGTGTTTATGAATTCGGTTTGTCTGTCTGTCTGTCTGCCGTTTGTCCGTGCTCACTCACGTAAATCTCGTCGGATCACCATGAAATTAATATATATGATTTATACTGACCAGGGCATGATCAGTATTGAAAATGAAGCATGTATCAATTGTATGCCCGCAGGGTCTGTATGTATGTACGTCTGTATGTATGTACGTCTGTATGTATGTACGTATGTATGTACGTACGTAACGCGATAACTCTTGATAGAAATATCCGATTTACATAAAAAAAATTTCTAAGTTCATTCTGATAAGACGCTTACCTGATTAGTTTTGAAGGTTCATTGGTTAAGTATAAAGGGGGTGGGACGGGGGGATACCCCCTTAACATAGATAAATAGTTTTTCATGCAGAATTATCAGATTCGCTTCAAATTTGGTATACCGGTTAATTCTGATAAGGCGCTTCCCTGATATTTAGAGGCTCATTGGTTAAGTATAAAGGGGGGAATGGGGGGGGGGGTTCTAATACACCCTTAAATTAGATAAATGGGTTTTTCTATTCGATTTGATTCAAATTCGGTGTACCAGTTTATTCTGACAAGGAGCTTCCCTGATGAGATTTGGAGGCTCATTGGTTAAATATAAAGATGGGAGGGGGGGGGTAATCCCCCACCTTAATTTATTTTTCTCGATAGTTTATTCTTTGAAATAAGAGCATAATATGCAATTATTGTGAATATAGCCTGTGAGCTGAATGCCATCAGTTTAACACGGCTCTTTTCTTTTTATTAATGCTGTTTCACACTTTCAAACACATTGAAATTTTATATATATCTCTGAAGTGCACTATAAGATGCTTACTGTAGATTGTGATATGGATACCATTCATCGTTCCTTTACAGGGACACTCAAAAGCATTCCGTTATATTACGATTCATGGAGATAAAACATTTGCGGTGTATTTTATTTATGTTACATTATTTCAAACATATTGAAATTGATATATATATATATCTGAGGTGTACTGCAAGATACTTACTATAGAATATCGAGTGTATGGTATTCATCGTTCATATACAGGGACGCACAAAATAATTCGGTTACAGTAAGTACTCTTTATGAACAATAACTTCTAGAAGTGCGTTTGCCGTTGTAGTACGCGTTTTTAGCTCACAGGCTATCAAAGCCTGAGAGCTAATATGCCCGCCGGTTCTGTATGTGTGTATGTACGTAACGCGATAACTCTTGATAGAAATATCCGATTTGCTTCAATTTTTTTTCTAGGTTCGTTCTGATAAAGCACTTCCCTGATTAGTTTTCGGGGTTCATTGGTTAAGTATAAAGAGGGGAACGGGGTGCTTACCCTCCCCCCCCCCCTTTAACTTAGATAAAAGGGGGTTTTCATGCAGAATTATCAGATCTGCTATTCTTCTAATTTTGTATACCGGTTAATTCAGATAAGGCGCTTCCCTGATTAGATTTGAAGGTTCATTGTTTAAGTCTAAAGAGGGGAACGGGGGCCTAATATCTCCTTAGTTTAGATAAATGGGGTTTTATATCCGATTCGCTGCAAATTTAGCTTACCGGTTTATTCTGATAAGACGCTTCCCTGATTAGATTTGGAAGTTCATTGGTTAAATATAAAGAGGGGAACGAGGAGCTAATACCCCCTGAATTCAGATAAATGGGTTTTTCTATCCGATTTGCTTCAAATTTGATATACCGGTTTATCTCGATAAGGAGCTTCCCTGATGAGATTTGGAGGCTCATTGGTTAAGTATAAAGAGGGAAAAGGGGGAGGGCTAATCCCCCCTTAATTTATTTTTCGAGGGGCATTATTCTTTGAAATAAGAGTATAATATGCAATTAGTGTGAATAGCCTATGAGCTCAATGTCATCAGTTTAAATGGACGCTTTTCTTTGTTATTAATTAATCATTTTGCATACTACTTAGTGTTTATAATTTTTATAGATTATATAAAGGGCTGCACATTTCCGTTCATCGATGGAAATTGCTGAAGGGTAATTTTCATTCGTGCTAAACGTTTCCTAATTGAACAAAATTTTAGGATACGGTGTTTTATTCTATAAATCTATAGTTCATGTACAGGGGTGGACTAAGAATTCAATTTTTTTTCGACGTTTGATGGGAATTGCTGAAATTGTGTTTTCAAATGTGTTGTGCATTTTACAAGTTGTTTATTTAGACATCTTTTTTCACCTTATTAAACTGTGAAATTTAATTATAGTATTCTGAATGTGTTGGAAAGTGTTTCATAATCTATGCGTGATGCATGATTTTACGTTTTTCTATAATTATTTATTCATTTTAACTAAATTTTATTCTTGAAAAATTACATTTAATCACAATTTAAAAATACATGTTCTATAAATTGAATTTTATATACTTAACTTCAAAATAATATACCTTCATAAGCGCCATTTAATAATAATCTTACAAATTTCTGTCTTCTCTCGATCGAAACATTTTTATATTAATAATGAACTCGATACATGAATCCAAGATACATTAGAGATGAGACGGCCTCAGCCCAAGTCCGAGCGCAAACTCGAAAAGGAGTCGAGCTTTTTTTTTATACGTCTTCAAACTCGGGTTCAAAGTGAAAATTTTATTTATTAATAAATTGAAGAAAGGTGAAAAAATCCTTGCCAGGTGTTATTTGAGAGACAAGAATGTAGTCAAAGTTTCTTTAAGCACTGTATACTGTATAATCGTCTAAAAATCAGTTTGAAAGGGAATTGGGTTGTTATTGATGAGAATTAAAGAGGAATATTCTACTTGATTTTGAAACCTTGGCAAGGCCAGTGTTAGTAACGTAAAGAAATCGTTTTATATCCCTTATCTATCCTCTCTTTCTCTTTGAAGTCTTTTTTCAGAATTATTGGAAAACATAACTCGTATCTTTCTGGCGTTTGCCATAGTTGTTCAGTGACATTTTTAAAGAATAAGAATTATGATTTTTGTAGATTTCTTATAATGGTTGGGTAACCGAACCGTAATAATAACCCGTGACAAAGATATTATGGTTCGAAGCCCAGATAAAGTGTATAAAATGTTAAAGATATATATAATATAAATATTATACAGACATACAAACAATAAATACAATAAACCCAACTGGAGTGAAAAATTAGACAGAGCCAGGAATCGAACCCGGGGACCACAGTATACAAGACTACTGCTCTAACCACTGAGCTACTCCGGCCGATACCTAGGTCTGTAATTTCTCACTAATAAACCATGTTGGGGAAGTCACCAGCCATCTATACGACAGCCTTGGATACTCTTGTATACTGTGGTCCCGGGTTCGATTCCTGTCTCTGGCTAATTTTTCACTCCAGTTGGGTTTATTGTATTTATTGTTTGTATGTCTGTATAATATTTATATATACCCTTAACTGTTCAATGCAGGCTTTATTTATGTGTGCATGTGTGTTTTAATATGTATTGTAGTATGAGTGTTTTATTGTATAAAATGTTTTTATATTTGAATGAAAAATAACAGATTTGCTGGTGGAGAATATATATGTCTCCAAAATAACATTAATATCCTCATAAAGAAGATCCCCTTTAAAAATATTATGATATTAAGTTGAGTAATCTATCTCATTCATGAAATATAATACTATACACAGCAATTTATCTCGTCCCTAAACGACAGGACCCCCCAGGAAATGTTACATGTAAGACCTAGTAGGATAGATTTATTTCACGGTGAGCGCACGAAAGCATAGCAATTTAGCAGCAATTTTTCTGAAGTAATTAAACACGCATATACATCCACTTTATCAATATAAAACCCTTAGCTAAAACATGTAATGATTTTTGATTATTTTTTCTAAAGCGTTATATTGAGGTTTTTAGAGCACGGACATTAACGAAATTTAAATAGGTTGCTTGTTGTTACTTGCAGCGTGTTTGTAAATAGTGGAAGTGATTTATATTACGTAGATGATATACTTATATAGAAGGTATATTTAAAAATATAGTTTTTTTTTTTTTTTTTTTTTTTTTTTTTTTACAGAATCATACAAAAGATTTTGGATATGTTACCACATATGGACGGTAGAGGCCTGCACAGGCCGGAATTTCCAGGCCCGGGCCCGGCCGGAACAATAGCTATCTTGGCCCGGCCCGGTGTTAAAATAAAATTAAAAGTTTGGCCCGAGCTCGGCCCGTTTAGATTTTCACAGTTCATGGCCCGGCCTGTACAAAAAACATTGAAAACAGGCCCGGCCCGACTCAATTTCTACAAAAAATTACGTTTTTTTTTTTTTTTTCCAAGACATACAATTAAAATTCTTTTAATGAATACTACATACGTATTTATGGGTACATTTTACAGTATATTTTAGATTACTATGTGCTCACAAAATAGAAAACACGCAATAGTAACATTAGTGATTTCTTACAGCCTTAGACGTTTCAAAATTCAAATAAGGATTCATTAAAAAAATAATGTAGTTTAGAATATAGAGTTAAAAACATGATAACTTTTGAAGCTATATAATAAAAAGTAGATTTTTTGAAAATATTTCTGTTTCATTTTTTAAGGCTTTTCTCAAATCCAAAGGAGCTACATTCTGACACATTTCTGAATTCATTTCTTTTCGGTAATGTGTAAGGTATTCTTATTCAGAAACTATGTAAATGGCTGAGAATTTGAGAAAATGCTGCCAAAGTTAGCGTTTTTAATCGAATTTCCGGAAGCAATTGCACGGAAAGGAGAAAAATCTACAGTCACGTGAAAAGAATATCTTTTAACTCTGTAAGTAATTTATCAAAAATGGAAAACGCTATTCGATTCCAAATCCCTACAATAGTCAGGCCTTTCAATTTTATGCCTTTACAGTTAAAAATGAGTCGGGAAGTTTTGCATTGTTGAGCAGTGAATTTGAGAACCACCTTAGAGTATATTTCCAAAGAGACTTAACAGAAGTTCATGATCGCTATTAATACTTTTATAAAACATATTTCCTGCCCTACACATCCTGAGAACGACTAAGACCAGTTCTGTGCCGGCACGATTATGTAGAATATATTTCTGTATACTGATGTTGTCAAACTCGCATCGGCTCGTGACGCACATTTATACTTCTTCTCGCGAAAGTCATATTCATTGAAAATGGCTCATATTTTTTCGGCTTTGTACAATTTTTATATCGGGCCGGTAGGCCCGCTTAATTTTTTTTTATCGGCCCGGCCCTGCAGGCTCTTTCATTTTTTTGCCGGCCAGGCCCGTTTATTTTGTTTGTCGACCCGGCCCGTTGAAAAAATTGTCCTAATTCTGCTGGCCCGGCTCGACCCGTTTGAAAGTTTGCCCTCATTTCGCCGGGCCGGGTACGAGCCAAGCCCGAACCCGTGCAGACCTGGTACTTGTTTGGAATACCGTTATATTCCGTCGTATAACGATTTCTTTTGATAGAAGAATATTGGTCAAATTTTTACAGGTGATATAAAGATGAAAGTTTAAGAATTAAACACAAGAATTGAACATTAAGCATAAGACCTAAGATTTCTGTATTAATGAACAAAAGGCGAAGACTTAATTATTTGAATGGAAGAGATCACAATTCCAAACGCCTTATGAAGATTCAGGTATACGTTTGGCATTATGTGTGTCCTCACTTTTCATTTGCTTATTTTCTTTGTCTTTGTATTAGTTACTACTTTTCAATACTCTTTATTGTACTTACATGATATAGATGTCATCTTTGTAAAGAAAAGGGGATGCGTGTAATACGGCGGATATACCTAAAAATACCCTCAATCCGTAGGTGTGCGTTATGCGCCGGAGCGTGTTATACGCCGGAATTTACGTTACATTTAACAATTTCAAAATCAAAGAAATCTATGAACGTTCTTGGGGTACACTAGGCGACATGATCTCTACTGAAGATTTTTTTCGTACTAATTTTGGAATAGCATATACAATATTCCTTCGATAATCTAGATATTTTATTTATTTGAAAATCCAAATACGAAAAACACACAGAGTGGAGTTAGTCATGTGAATTCCGTTAAATATTATATCGTTATCGCATATTATTTTTCACTCCCTACTTTTGTTAAAATTTTTTGAAAAGAAAAATGTAATTTTCGTATGAAAAATATGAAACAATCTGGATCCAGGAGTTTATATTAATTTAACCAAATGTAAACTATGGATTTACAATTTACAAATTGTTTTGTAGTAAAATTTGAATTTGTCCGAAGGAACAAATTAGATACTTGTTCCCTCGTGTGCCTTAAAAATGTATGCAGATGGCAATGTAACAGTGTTTTAATCGGTGTTTTCTTCTGCAGCTTTACCAATCTAAGTTAGATGGGCTTGCATTTACTTAGATTATGTATGATTTGAACCTTAAATTTGTTCAAGTTTTAATTCGTGAAATCGGCATTTTTAAGAGAACACATTTTAGATTATAGTGGAAAATCTCCATCTGTCATTTTTCATGTATTCTAAATACAGCACATGAATGGAATTCCTTAACACGTTGAGCGCCACGATGACTGACACTGAAGCGCTGAAAATTAACAATGTTTAAAGTAACTTTTCAGAAATTATAATCCTGTAATAAATAAAAGGTAGGTAAATTTTAAATATTTGTTCAATATTTATTTAAAATAATGTATATATTTTCAGTTTTGTATCATATTTTAGACGTCAGCCATCGGTGAATGACGCGTTTTAAACGGAAAGTTCGCTGTCAGCCACCGGTGGCTGACGTGGCGCTTAACGTGTTAAGATGTATCGTGACTCCAGTTAACAAATAAATATTTGTATCCTTATTTTATAACTTTAGTCGTAGCATCAAAATGCGTCATTTTCTTCAATATGTGTTTTTTCAATATTGACACAGTCCTCGAACTTTTATTAGAAACTTTTATTTAGAATATTTTTCAAGAAATGAAAAATTCCATTTAGGAAAAATGGGGCATGACAAATCGAGATTTAAAGAAAAAAAATAGGGTTTTGTATTGAGATATTTCACATAAAAATTAATATCTATGTCATTCCTGAAAAAATGTAACTATAATGGGAGTAAAGAAAATCATAAACAAGGAACTTTGATGCAAGGATCATTATCCTGAGACTAAAATCGCTAGTGAGAACTTAAATAATCCACATGCTAATAAAAGATGCGCAGAAAGCCTTTTTAAACAGCCAGGTTCAATACTAAAGTCTGTTTTCTTAGCGGCTAAATCGGCGTAGCGAATAGAGTTCAGAATAATGCCTAGAAACGCGCATGTGTACTTACGTCAACGTGGTGTTTTTCTCAAAGGAGTGTTTTTCAGTGAGAAATGACCCATCAAGGCACTGCTGTACCAACTGTTTATACTCACCAAATTGTTTCCAACATACCGCAGACTCAAGATGTTGTCCAGTTTATCAAATACATCCCCGGTAGCAGAAAGTACGCGACGCGCGTCGTAGATTTATTTTGGATCTTGCAGATAAATTTGCCAACTTTTAAAAAAAAAAGTATTTCCTTAAAGCAAAAAAGAAAAAATCGCGAATTCGACAAATGGTCGCCGAAAAATATCAATTTCGACAATCGTTCGCATAAAAAATCGAAAATTTATTGCCAAAGGGTCGTTATAAAACGCGAATTTCGTCAAAATAGCCCGAAAAAAAACATGAGTTTTGTCCCAGGGTTGTGCAAAAAATGCAAATTTCTGTCACAGGATCGTGGAAAAAACACAAATTGCGCCAAAGGATCACGGAAAGAATGCGAATTTAGTAAAAGGATCGCGGAAAGAATACGAATTTAGTAAAAGGATCGCGGAAAGAACGCGAATTTTGTCAAACGATTGTGGGAAAAACGCAAATTTAATCAAACGATCGCGAAAAAACGCAAATTTATGTCAAAGGATTGCGGAAAGAACGCGGAATTTCGTCAAAAGATCTCGAAAAACGTACATTTCTGCCAAAAGATCGCTGTACAAACTTGAATTTTATCCAAAAATCCCGAAAAAAAAAAAAACGTGAATTTCGTTCCAGGGACGCGAGGAAAACGCAAATTTCTGTCACAAAATCGCGGAAGAAACTTGAATTTCATAAAGGATCGAGGAAAAAACACGAATTTAGTCAGACAATCGCGTAAAAAATGCACATTTCTGTAAAACGATCGCGAAAAAAAGCAAATTTCTGTCAAAGGATCGCGAAAAACGCTCATTACTGCCAAAGGATCACGAAAAAAAGAAAATTTATGTCAAAAAATCGGAATTAAATTTGCGGAATTTCGTCAAAAGTCCGCGAAAAACGCAAATTTCTGCCAAAGGATCGCTGTAAAAACGCGAATTTCGTCAAAAAATCCCGGGAAAAACGTGAATTTCGTCCCAGGGGCGTCGAAAAAAACGCAAATTTCTGTCACAGAATCACGGAAAAAACGCGACGTTCGTCAAAGAATCGACGAAAAAACGCGAATTTTGTAAAGGATCTTAAAAAATATGAAAGATTTCCTCATAAGATCGCGAGAAAACGGCAAATTTCGTCAAAAGATCGCGAAAAAACGCAAATTTCATCAAAAGCACGCGAAGAAAAACACATAATTAGTGCCAGTAGTGGATTTCCGCTCCCTGCCACCCCCTCTCCACTGTTAAAACCTTTCGGAAAATTTGCTGTGAATTTCAGATTTTTTTTTTTTTTTTTTTTTTTTTTTTTTTTTTTTTTATTTACTCAGAATCACCCCTGGTATTAATCAGTAAGAACGCTGTTTATTTTAGCACTCATAATGTTTGTACATAAGAAAATGTAACACGCTACTCCCGCAGACAATTTTCATCCCACTAAATTGCTGTCGCAGACACAACCATAACTTTCTGCTACTGGGAATACATCTAAAAAACAGGAACCTTCCAAGAATGTTTTAACAAAATGTTTATATTCAGATTATAAATTTGTGAACAGTACTTAAATGTTATGTTTGTCATGTGTAGTTCGTCTGTAAAGCGCTCAGCTCGTCTACTTCACTATTGTTAGCTATACTTATTTCATTATCTCAATTACTTTTTATTACCTACCATTATTTTATTACTTTATAATTGTTTTGGATTTTTTTTCTTTCTAATAAGCATTGCTGGGTGGGGCTAGTTGAGCTGCTCAAACCAATTGGTAGGCCTCCCCACCTGGCTGAATCTGAATCTGAAGTTTGTTTTTTCAACATGAAATCGTCCAAAAAAGGTGAGAAGACTGCGAGATCGCAAGAAGTGTAGTGAACACTGAACAGTATGCGCTATCCGACTCAACAATTAATCAAACGATGCGACGATTTTGTGTTTTGTCATTCAATAACCTAGCATGTTGAAACGAGTCTCTGTGAACATGATTAAGATTGTTCTCAAACCCAAACTAGTTACTTTCTGACACATTTCTTATTTCATTTTTGTTCGCAAGGGTATTAAATTGCACTTATGAAGAAACTAAGTAATTGAACTGTTTTCCCGCTTTTAGGTAAATACAGAAGATTTTTCAAGAAATGCTGTCAAAGTTGGCGTTTTGAAAAAATTTTCCGAACGCGACATCATAGAAAAGGGAAAAAACTGCCGTCCTGAGATACTAATCATAACTCAAGGTGTAATTCGCTTATCAAAAAAATAAAAATAAAAAAAGACTTCGATTTCAATAAACATGCCTGCATGCATTTAGGTTTAAAAAGGATTCAGAAAACGTGTCAGAAAGTTTTGTGTATACACTATAAAATATTTATGCAACGTTACTCCATAAAATTGGTGGCAGCCTAGCTACCTCCATTTTATTGAGTAATTTAATCGATATAAACTGGTGTTACGTTACAATAATGTGTAATATTGCACCAGTTATATCAGTTTAAATTATACCATTATACTATAGGTTGAAGTGCTCCATAAAATTGGATGCAGCATGTTGCCACCAATTTTATAAAGTAACGTTACATACATTTTTTACAGCGTATTTCAGTGGGGAAAAATATTTTTTTAACAGCCTTAAGGTTGTTAATCAGTGAGATCAATGATGCTAAGGTTAAACCTATGGACGTGGAATGCATTCTTATTTTTTAAAAAATTCATCGGAAAATTAATATGTTAAACTTCTTTTTTCCGTGTATTCTTCTTAAAGCATGTCTCTTGCTTTGTTAGCTGACAAAATATTTCTCAAATATTTGCTTAATTTAATATTTTATTTGTTAAAATCTTAGAAAAGCGGACGGTAGGCTGACGTGAGATTTTAACACTTCAAATAAATTAAGTACACATTTTAGAAATACTCTGTCCTCTAAAACAGAAAGAGATATCATTTAAGAAGAGTACACAGAAAAATGAAGTTAAAAATAATAATTCTTTTGTGAGATATTTTAAAAATAAAAATGCTTAGCGAGGGCAATTAGAGACCTGACCAACATCCTGAAGTATTCATATGCGTAATCTAGATTTTGGAGGAGGGAAATTTGAACAACTATTGTAGTTTAGAACAAAGAAATGTGTTTTTAAATTTCTTTGTAATTTTTTTAAAAATTTCACTTTTATCAGCATGGCGCTGAAAAAGTATATATTACTATTATAAACGTGAAAGTATTTTCTGTGACTATAGGTCTGATCAGTGTCTGGGCCTTTTTTCCTTTTCCAGGTAGATAGGAAGGTTTCTGAGAACTGATAAAGATATCACTTCGAAGAATCGAGAGAACAGTGTAATGAGTCAAATACTTGTACTTTTATCTAGGAAATACGTGATAAACTTTATTGTCAAATATATGGAAATCGGTGCATTTACATGGAACTTATCTCGAAAACAGAGATCGAAGTCTTCAGGAATTGGAATGATCTATATATATAAGTTTTAGATATAAAAAAAATAATGTTACATGTAAACTTTTCGATTTTCAAGAAATTAATTAGATCCGTCCACAATTAATCTCAGTCAGGAAAGAGATATTATCTGCAAATGGATTGAAAAGCATTCTTCTTATAAGTCAACGCGAATGCTTATAGTCGCAACAGGGATAGCCCTTATCAAAAATATAAGAGCGAAAATTTATTTATTTAGAAAATTTAGTTATTATCCCAAAAAATAGAAATCCTAATAATTTTATAAATGAAAGCATCAAATACGAGAAAATACTTGATTGATTTTTATCAACACGGCTTATTATTTCTTTTTAGGGTTTCCTTCATCCGACGAAACCCTATTCGTCTCACTCCTCTGTCTGTCTGTCACAGAGCCCGTTCGCAGAAACTATATATGTTGGAGACTTGACATTTTGGATTCTTATAACTGAACACCTCACATCAAACGACAAATCATAAAATTTTGAAACAGTCTGAAACTCGTCTCGGCTGTAACTTGTGTATTTTAAGCTTTTTTTCCTAACTGAGCCCCTAATTAAGTTAAAAACTTGAAATTTTGGATACTTATAACTGAACACCTCACATCAAATGGCAAATCATAAAATTTTGAAAAAGTCTTAGTTACCCGTCTGGGATCTAACTTGCGTATTTTAAGTTTTTTTTTTTTTTTTTTTTTTTTTTTTTTTTCTAAATGAGCCCCTAATTAACTTGGAGACTTGAAATTTTGGATACTTACAGCTGAACACTTCACATCAAACGAAAAATCATAAAATTTTGAAAAAGTCTTATATTACCCCTCTGGGCTCTAACTTATGTATTTTAAGCAATTTTTCTAACTCGGCTCTTAATTAAATTGGAGGTGTGAAATTTTGCATACTTATAGCAGAACACTTGCGATCACACGAAAAATTATAGAATTTTCGAAAAGTCTCATATTATTTACCCCTCCGGGCTCTAACTTCTGTATTTTTAGCAATTTTTCTAACCTCCACCCTTTTCACCCGGAGTGAACTTTTCTAACTTTTGCAGACACTCCTTTGACCACTCTTTCGCATTATGCACCATAGCCGTACATATTTTAGTTCCAATTTTTACCGCCAATGACGCCTACCTATCTCGGGTGCTATGGGCCAGATCCTCTCGACTAATATATCTACGGATAGTTTGTAAAAAGTAATTTCGTTCGGATAGAGGTTTGTTTAGAATAGAGTGCACCTCCTCGTTGCGAAATGTGGAACTAACAGATTTTGCAAAAGGATAAAGTGTTTTGAAAGGAACATTAAACGAAACCCTCTGTGCGATCTGTGATCGCACTTACCCACATGTTAGGATTTCGTCATTCTGACGAAACTCTATTCGTCTCACTCCTCTGTCTGTCTGTCTCAAAGCCCGTTCTCAGAAACTATATATGTTGGAGACTTGAAATTTTGGATTCTTATAGCTGAAAACCTCACATAAAACGGCAAATTCTAAAATTTTGAAAAAGTCCTGTATTTACCCCTCTGGGCTTACTTATGTATTTTAAGCTTTTTTTTTTTTTTTTCTAACTGAGCCCCTAATTAGGCTGAAGACTTGAAATTTTAGATACTTATAGCTGAATATCTCTCATCAAACGACAAATCATAAAATTTTGAAAAAGTGTTATATATATTCCTCTGGGTTCTAACTTGTGTATTTTAAGCAATTTTTCTAACCTCCAATCTTTTCACCCGGGTTATATTTTTCTAACTTTTGCCGACACTCCTTTGACCACTCTTTCGTATTATGCACCATAGCCGTGCATATTTTTGTTCCAATTTTTACCGCCAGGGGGCAACTACCTATCTCGGGTGCGATGGGCCCGATCCCCTCGACTAATATATCTACAGATAGTTTGTAAAACGGAGTTTCGTTCGGATAGAGGTTTAGAATAGAGTGGTTGCGAAACGTGGAATTAACAGATTTTGCAAAAGGATAAAGTGTTTTGAAAGGAATATTAAACGAAACCCTCTATGCGATCTGTGATCACACTTACCCACTTGTTTAGGTATAGTCGTGGTGGGAAAAAAGGATATCCTTACAGCAATTCGGCAAAAAATAATCGTATAAAAATTTTACTGGTACTAGCCGGCTGGTAATGGCAATCTACATTAAATACTGTGCACAAATAAGAGTTTGTAAGCAGCCTACATATTAAAAATTTCAGCAATTTTGTTGTATCGAATGGCAACATTCACTTTTGAGACCATGTTTGAGTTCCTTGAATCAAGGCAGCTCGGAAAAGATGCAGTTTATACACCTTTTCTTTAATCTTCACAACAGCGTTAAAAAAGGTCACATTTTCAAGATGATAATGTTAAATACGAGTGACAATCTTTAATCTATATCTTCCCAAAAACTCGTCCGATTGAAAGGTCTAATTTTTTAATGTGATACAATGAATAGACCGAAATATATTTTAGCAATTTTTTCGATTCAAGCATATATTTTTATCATGAGAATTCTTAATGCATTCATACAAAAATATGAACTGTGACCTACATTAATTTTCTGCTTAAAGAAGCATCAATCTTTAAAGAAAGGGATGTGTGAGTTTCTAACGCATTTCAATAATTATTTTTCGAGATATAGACAACTTTTAGTTCTCGACACTGTAATGGAACCCTCTTCTATTACCATTGGCATGCACAGGAAAGAAAATCTTGAACATTCACCGAAAACAAATTATTGATTTTTCTTTCTATATAAAATGAATGTAATATTCTGTATAACTCGCTTAATACGATCGCAACTAACACTAATGGGAACACGGGTTAAATGAACAATTTGCACGTAGTTCATCATTTAAACTACATTAAGTGTTTCACACTTTTTTACAAGTTACACAAAAGCAGGATAACTGCTAATGCAAGCAAAACATCTCTACATTTTGAATGTAGTTTTCAGCGAAAAGTAGTGTAGAATTTGGAAATATATTCTCTTTTTTATCGAACACTGTTCTCGATAATATTTCTAAAATTTAGTATGTCAAAACATAGTAATTTATCAGTTTACCAGTCAGAATTTTAACCTTCAGCGCCCCTCCCGCCAACCACACACACACAAGAAGTTGCAAATGAATCTCCTGCGATCTCGAAAGAAATAAGGGAAAGTTAAGAATAAGGGAAAGAAATAAGGATGTTTCAAATAACGCCTTTTATAAGATTTGCAACTGAGCCACGGAAAAGAAGGAGCATAAAATCAAATCTTTATTTATTTCTTGCTCTAAATCCAGACTCTGGGCCATATTAAACAGGAATTTTATGTCTCTTATTGCATTGCTAAAATGTAAAGTATATGTGAAATGAATAGTTCGAAATTTGCAAGTGTCTATTGTAATGATAGCTGAGTTTTTCAAAGAAAAAAAGCTTTTATTTATTTATTATAAATATTACAGAATATATACGGATATATATTTGCAATATAGTAAAATAAAATAAAAGTAAAAAAGTAATAAAAAGGCTTAAGGCAATTTTGTTTCCTTCAGTGGGCGAAACATGACGAAAATATCGTTCTGCCAAATTTTTGCTTCTCAAAAATTTGGCAAAAATTGGCACTAATTGGTAACACTGGCAGTCGTAATTTGAAATTTGGCACCAATTGGAGATTAGACATCTCCAGTATATTCTGACGAAGTTTCACGAAGATCCAAGAATGATAATTATATACAAGAAAGCTTGTTAATGCAACCGCGTTTCTTTGAATGTCACTCAGAGTTAATTTTTTTAAATTAATTTTTCTCAGTTTATGTTTCTTTTTTTTCTTTCAAAATATCACTATCTTCAAAATATTAAAATTTCTGTATATATCTGGAATTTATTTTCTTTAATAGAAATTCCTATAGAACCTTTTTTTTTTTTTTTTTCAAATTAAGGATTGGATTTGGAATAACCTAAAATGTTTAGTTTTTAAATTTTAAATATAAGCATTTTAAATAAATCGTTCTTTTCATTGTATTTTTGCATATGACCTTTATTTTTCCTCTCTAACTAGTTAACATTTTGGAAATTTGATTCTTATGGTTATAGACAATGCATCTAAATACGAGTATAAAAAATGTACAATATACCACGGAATATAATTTTTTGAAAAAGAAAAAAGGGTTTAATATTTATTTATTTTTTAAAGTTAACTTTTTAAATGTACCAAAATAATTGTTTATTTTTCCATAAAGACATGACTCTTATTAGAACATATGATAATATGCCCCCCTAAAAGGGTATTATAAAATACTTGAATTAAAAAATAAATGTTCAAAAGTTATCGAGCTCTTTTAAAATTTATTTAATACTTTTATTCCCAACCAGATAAATCGAATAGTTAAAAGCAGTATAGAGAGTGTTTCCCCAAAATAGCAACATACGAAGGAAAAAAACCCACGTTGAATACGTTGATCGGAACATTGCAGAAGAAACACATATGCTCAAAGAAATAAACAAAACTAGAGAACAGGAATTCTGCTTTTTCAGAATTTAGTGTCGCCCCCGATGACAAAAAAATATATGTATATAAATATAGATACAGTAGAGTCCCGATTATCAGAGTTAATAGAACTTATACCTTTAGAATGGATAGTTTTCTTCTGATGGACTGATGGCTTCCATTATTATGAAACGGTCATCATAAATGAAGTGTTAGGTGAAGATGAAAGGGCAGCCGTAAAAAGTTAGAACTCTGATTTTCTGGTCAGAATAGGGAAAGAAAATGGCCATAATCTTTTTTTATTATTATTATGGCCATCCCCCCCCCCATTCTGACCAGATTATGGCCATCCCCTCCCATTCTGACCAGATTATGGCCATTTCCCCCCCCCCCCCCCCATTCTGACCAGAAAATCAGAGTTCTAACTTTTTACGACTGCTCTTTCATCTTCACCTAACACTTCATTTATAATGACTGTTTCATAATAATGGAAGCTATCAGTTCATCAGAAGAAAATAACTCGGTGAAAGCGGAAACTCCGATAATCGGGACTCTACTGTAGTTCAGTTTTAAGACTTATAACACGCGATTTTATTTTACATAAAATGACGTCATCCACATCCGCTGAAGAATTCATCATTTGAGATGCAGTGTTAAACAACATCTACAGTAAAGTACGTTTAGGACGTCACTATCGCTGAATAATACACACACACACAAAAAAAGAGATTTCGTCATTCAAAAACTCGACAAAAAAATCAGCTATCTAAAGATTCACAGGCCTTCATTTGTTTGAATTATTAATACAGATATTTAAAATTAAATTCAGTTTCTAATAGCTCCATGTTTTATCAGAAATCCTTCATTTATATATTTTTCAAAATAGCACATATTTTATTTTTTATTTTCAGTTTTTATGAGAAAATAGCAACAAAAAGATATAATTGCTATTTATCTTTCACTTTCTACAGAAATGGAGTTTTTCCGTTGCCAAAATTAAGCAAATAGCTCTAAAAACTACAAAAAAATTAATATCTCAAAAATAAATGGAGTTTTCAAACAAATTGCATTAAAAAGTACTTTTTTTCCCGAATACGACGGTATAAAAAGTTGAAAATTTTCGATGCTTAGAAAATTGCTATAGAGTATTTAATCGTACTGCTTTGTTTTACGGCTGGATTCTGTAAGGTAATGTTATTTTTTGGAGACTACACAAAATAAGTTCGGTGAAAGAAATAGCATACCGTACCGGGGGCTAAAAAAGTATCTCCCCCCATCCTAAAATCAAAACCCTGCTATTTCTTTGTTAAAAGCAAAAGGATGTATATACATAATATGAATGGATATATAACAAAATATTTGTATGAAGTTTTTATTTTAAAGAAAATTCTCTTGTTTCAAAACTTCTTCTCTTGTTCAAATAGTTTATAAACACAGTAAACCACTTTGAAAAATAGCCAGTTTTTTTTTTTTTTTTTTTTTAATCCCCTTTTCGTATTGTTACTTACAATGTTACTTATTTAGTATTCGACTTGCTACTCTATACACAAATAAAGAAGTATTGCTTTTGAGAGAAACATTCTTTTAGAAAAGATAACTAGAGAAGGATGTTGATTCCGAAGACCAGTTCCGGTTTTAGTAAGTGCGTATAATATTCTCGCGTTTTTCTCGCATTTTTTTTTAGGCATATGTATATTCATTTATCTCTTTAAATGACACATTTGAATAGCTTAAGATAGAGACTCCAATTTTGATATACATTACAAATTAGGTACATTAATCTTGCACTAAAAGATAAAAATGGATATTTATGTTCAGTTTGTTAATTTAGGGAGGGTTATGTTAAACTATTATCTTAACACATTAACGAATAATGTTAAACTATTTTAGATTAAAAAATCTAAATAGGATGATTTAAACTCATAAATGGATGATTTAAAATGGATGATTTAAACTCATAAACTCTAAAATGACTTTATTATGTGAATATAAGGAGCATTCTCACAATCTTTTGACTTTCATGTCCCTGAATAATATTTTTTTATTTAATACACTTTTTTGAGTTTTTTTTTTTTATTTCATATGCTGGGGAACATCCCATTGCGTGATTGCATAACAATATTAACGAAATAAATAAGTTTTGGACGATGTTGGGGGTCCAAATACCAGGAAAACTCATCTACCGTCCCGTGTCCCTGATGCTGGTTTTTAAGTTTGGAGCTGTCTGGATAAAATTGTTTCAATAAAAATAAATTCGATGTAATTTTTTTTCTGAAACTGGAACTATTGTTTTATATAAATATGTAGCTAAAAATTAACCTGCACACATTTTTAGGGTTGTAATTATTTTTTAAACTCTGTCCCTGTGTTTTAGCTTCCTTACTATCCCTCTTCTAAAATTATACAGAAAATCACTTCAGATGCAGCCACAGAATTTTTTTCAAGTTTTTTCTCATGCAGAAGTATGCCAGAGAAATAACGTCTGAAATTCTTTGGCAGGAAATTTACTGTAGAATTTAAATCAGCATTTAAATATCAATTTCAAGCATCGTGGCTTTATTGGTAGTCTCACCGTCCCCAAGGTTTATTCCTGCACTTTTCGAGGTAAATTAAAAAAAAATTAATTTAATCCAATGTTAACAACTGTTTCTAAAAATCAATGAACATTGTGGCCATCACTTAGTCTTAACATGATTTTCCTAAAAATAGGTGGTAATTTTCCTTACCGTTCCATCCTTACCGTCCCTTCTTTAACATCCCTTTAAGACAATGTTATACAAAAATTCTGTATTAAAAGTACTACATTGTTATTATTTCTTATTTGAATGTCCTGTGGGTACTATGCAAATTCATTCTAAGTAAAAATTTAGAAGAAAATAAAAAGTTATAGGGGTAAATTGGTAAGGAAAATTAAACTCGCAAGTTTAACTTAAACCTCAGTTAAATAAAAAAAAATTTCGCTGCTGACCATTTTTTCTTTATTTTGAATCACTAAGGCATTCGTATATCAGATTAAAATGTTATTTTAGCAAGTTTAATTTCACCAGATTTTTTCCCCAAAAGTCAAAAGATTGTGAGAATGCCCCATAAAAAATTATCGTCGTTGTCGTTTGCTTCATTCGCTGAGAAAGAAGGTTTATTTTTTTTTCTTAATTACCGGGTGAGCCAAAAGTTCGTTACAACTTTAAAAACTTATAAAAAAAGGAAGAAATTATGATAAAGGATTGCGGTTTGCAAGAAAGTGCTCACAAGGTAGTCGGAATTTTTTTAATTAAAAAAATTAGTTAAAAAATCACATGTAGAGGGTGCTGATGACCCGAAACACAATGAAAAGGACAACAGTTGTGTCGTAGAATGTTCTGGAGGTCATGTTGAACATTTGTTATTGGAAGAACAGATAAATGGAGCGTATTGTTGTCCTGTTCATTGTGTTTTGGGTCGTCAGCGCCCTCTACATGTGACTTTTTAACTAATTTTTTTTTCTACTAAAACAAAATCCGACTACCTTGTGGCCCTCTCTTGTAAACCGCACTCCTTTATCCTAATTTCTTCCTTTTTTATGAGTTTTTAAAATTGTAACAAACTTTTAGCTCACCCGGTATATGTACTTTAACATACAATTTAAGGGGACAGTTTCCCTTCAACCGGTCAAAAATGCTAGAAAACTGATTTTGAATAGAAAATGGATATACATATATAACAGTAGACTACTGAATTAAGTTTTCCTAATTAATTTAAATATTTTTCATGAATCTGTTTTTTTTATTGTAACAAGTAATGCTATACTAAACAATCCAAAAACTTTCATTGAATTTGCTTTATCAGTTACTTTCCCCCTAGCGAGGGCGTGTCTATGCGCTCAAGGAGAAACTTTCCGCGACTCTCCAGGGCTCGCGAGCGGCACCTACCCCCTTTAATCGGTTGTCCCTCATAAATGTCTTTGCCGTAGAATGGTATTTGATCTTGAAGGCCCTCCGTACATCAACTCCGGCTCGGTAACCTCGAACCGGTTCGTGGGCCCGACTCCTTTATAGGTGCTCGGTTCCTGCGGGGTATCGGGGCGTCCCGGGTCGGGAACCAAGAGAAGGAACCATTTGGCTCCTCTAGCTAAGTGGCAGGATCTGTCGCACGCGACCAATCATCCTCTTGGGAATAACCGGTGTGACGTGCGCTGGGCAGTGCACCGGCTTGACCGGAGTTTGCGTGTGATCGGCCCTAACGGGCCACTCCTGGCGGCGACCTTCGGGACGCGCCGCGGGGTTTGGAACGGGGGTCTTTCCGCACGTAGACACATGGGCCTGCAAGGGCCTGGGACCGGGAGATGGGACCCCCGTCTTATCAGTTACTTTGTGAAAATGTATGGAAATTGAATCAGTTTTCTAGCATTTTTGACCGGTTAAAAGGAACTGTCCCCTTAACAAAGAATTATCGTTTTAGATTTAAAAAAAAAAAAAAAAAAAAAAAAAAAAAAAAAAAAAAAACTTTTAAAATAGAAGATTTAAATTCACTAACTTTATTATGTGAACAGTTAAAAAAATTATCATGTTTGTCGTTTGCTTTATTAGTTGAGAAAGGAGGTTTATTTTTTTTTCTTAATTATACATACTTTAACATAAAATTTAACAAAGAGTTACTATTTTACAATTAAACAAATTAAATAGAAGCTCTAAACTCAATGACTTTATTATGTGAATAATTAAAAAAATTATCGTGTTTGCCGTTTGCTTCATTAGTTGAGAAAGAAGGTTTATTTGTTTTCTTAATTATACATACTTTAAAATAAAATTTAACAAAGAGTTACTATTTTACAATTAAAAAAATTAAATAGCTTTAAATCCAATGACTTTATTATGTGAATAGTTTAAAAAGTTATCATCTTTGTCGTTTGTTTCATTAGTTGAGAAAGAAGTTTTATTTTTTTCTTAATTATACATACTTCAACATAAAATTTAACAAAGAGTTACTATTTTACAATTAAAAAAATTAAATAGGAGCTTTAAATTCAATGACTTTATTATGTGAATAGTTAAAAAAGTTAACATCTTTGTCGTTTGTTTCATTAGTTGAGAAAGAAGGTTTATTTTTTTTTTCTTAATTATACATACTTTAATATAAAATTTAACAAAGAGTTACTACTTTACAATTAAAAAAATTAAATAGGAGCTTTAAATTCAATGACTTTATTATGTGAATAGTTAAAAAAATTATCATGTTTGCCGTTTGCTTCATCAGTTGAGTAAGACCTCAAAAGTAAAACACATTTTCTGCGGTAGTATGGTGTTGCTGATTTCCATTCGCTCTCTTGTCTCTTTCTTTCGTTTTGCACTGAAGAAGAAACTCCTTTACGAAACCTCGAAACAACTGTGTGTTACGTTTATTATGGTCTTTTTTACTTCACTCGCATTTCTATGTGATATGTATCCATCGAAGCAAAAATTTCTTGAATTACATTTGTTTTTGATATGTTTTGGATTTAGAAGTTTAGAAATACTTCGATCAGAATAGAATATTTATCACTAATAAGACAAAAATAGATTCAGTTCGTGTCGCCTTATCTATATGTGATCATTTGATTTTTTAAAATTAAAAATGACAATTAAATAATCAAAACAATTTGAATTTTTTAAATAGAGAAATGCCTATTGGAATTTTTATAAAATAATTCATAATGTTTTCCTGAAGAATTTTGTGTTATGTGTTAGCTTATGGCGCCTTGGTAATTTTAAATAGAAGTACATATTTTTAGAGAATTAATGAGCCATGAATTTGAATTTATGTATCTACCACTGTATAAGTATCAATTAAGTTCATTATTATTTCTTTAAAAAATTATAAAATGAAAAAAAAAAAATACTATTAAATGCATAGGGTAAGACAAATAAAGCTCTTATTTTAATAAAAGACTGTTATACAAATACACACTCTGCAAATATGAGTGTATTGTTTAAAGTTATTTTTAACCGATATTTAAATGTAGTAGGAACTAAAAATATAAATAAATAATCAAAGTTTTCCAATTATAAGCAGATATATTTGATTAAAATGAAATGAGATGCTATTTAGACAGAAAAAGATACTACGTTTTGGCGATATTAATAATAATAATAATAATGAATTACGCAAAATAATCAATACTTATAATTAATTTAACATCAATCATCATCAACATTACTCTTTTTTAAAATCTCTATTAAGAGGGCTGGTCACTCAGCTTCGGAATTCTCTCCCGTAATGTTAAGTCTATGGACTTTTGATGCATTCGTATATTTAAAATATCTTGTCGGGAAATTTATATTTTTAACATCTTTTTTCTGTGTACTCTTCTTAGAGGATGTCTCTTTTTTTCTTAGTTTTCAAAATATTTCTAAATTCTGTGCTAAATTTAATATTTTATGTGTTAATAGCGGGCGAACTGTGAGTAAGATTTTAATACTTCCTATAAAATTAAGTCTATACTTTAGAAATATTTTGAGAACTAAGAAAACAAGAGACATCTTTTAGGAAGTCTACACAAAAAATAGAAGTTAAAAATATTAATTTCCCGAGAAGATATTTTAAATATACAAATGCATCAAATGCCCATAGACTTAACATTACGGGGGAGAATTCCGAATCTGAGGGACCACTGACCAGCCAGTAGTTATAAGACTGTTAAAAGACGAAAACATGTGGAGGGAAAAAATCATATTTTTTTACACTCTATATCTTGAAAACACATGCTATAAAACCATTTTTTTCTTTTTCTTTGCTATTTATAACAGAAACTATGCTTTAAAAAAAATACCTTTTGTAGGTTTAAATGAATATAAGACGTGCCTGTGTCTCAGTTAAAATTAGTTTGTAACGTTTTGTTGAGAAACGTGAGATGGAAGCATGCGTGCATGATTACACAAAATATGTTAACTTTAATAGAACAAATGTGTTTTATAAGCATATCAGATACTCTAGCCTATTCGGAACCTAAATTTGCATTCAGCAAAATTTATATTTATGAAACAAATTTGAAATTATTTTATGTTTAGAGTTTTAGAGTTTAATTATGCTTCTTTCTGGTTCAAAGAGTAAATAAGTGTTCAGTTTACAAGTATACATTTAATCTACACATAATGTCTGAAAATTTCATGCAAAAAATAGTAAGGATTTCACGATGAATCTAGAATGGAATTTCAAAGAAACACCATTTTGATATAAATCACTTTAAATTATTTTTTAAAACATTGTTTACAGAGAATACCTGATATTTTTAGCCATAGGTTAGTTGTACGATTTTCTGTAAAATGTTTCTTTTTTTAATGCTCAAAAAATATTTCTTTTTTATGTATGCAAATATATTTGAAAAAAAAAAAAGAATTATTTGACATTTTTCAGCCGTATTCGTCCTAAATATATATCACATTCTCTTTAAATAATTTAAAGTGACTTACTCTTGGCATAAGCTTTTACAGTAACTATGAGAAATATATCAAGAGCCCCACATCGCTTCAAAGTATTTTTTAATAATTTTTCGTAGCTCGTACATTTTTGCCAGAAAAATATATGCATTTCTTAAAATACACAGAAAATATTTTGATTTTACACATACATACATTTAAAAAACAATAATATTTTAAAACATTTAACATTTATGGTTATAACCTCTTAATATATAAAAAATCAAGCACATACTAGTAGGTTTTTCTGCTAGTAACTACTTTGCATAGTTTAAAGTTACTTAATCTTTATATAAGTTCCGTGTAGTATTCATGAGAAGACTATCAACAGCCCAAATCATTTTAAAATATTTTTTTAAATCCTTGTTTACAGACAAAATCTCATACAATTGTAGTCATAGCAATCGCAATTATAGCATACTTTTAAAGCATTTCTTAATTATCAGAAAGTATTGCTCTTTCATATATATTTCATTCAAGAAAAAAAAAAAAAGTGGAATAATTTGAAGAGCTAATAGTCTCAAAAGCAGTGTTCGCTATTACTCACATAGGTAAACAACATTTTTACCAACATGGAATTGTTTTCACTCGTGGAAAAAATGTTAAGAAGAGAAACTATTATTATTATTATTACTCAATATATGGGATATAATGTCAAATATTTCAATTTTCTTTTTTGAAATATTTTGCCATGTTAAGAAGCAGAATATCCTATAAAACCTTTCCATGAGTAAAGAAAAATAAGGAATTGCTGAAATATATATATATATATATATGTATGTATTTTTTAGGGGGGGGGGGGGGTAATGCAGTCTATATATACCCTTTAATATAAGTAAAAAAAAATGCCATGTTCTTATAATGATAACTATATTTCAAATAATTTAAAGGGACTTACTCCCAGCATACGCTTCATGCAGTAACCATGAGAAGGCTATCAAGAGCCCCAAGGTCCAGTTAGTGTAACCATGCGTCACACGGCACTTGCCCCTCATCTCACTATCCGGAGCAGACGATATCCTTCTCATCAGGATATCTCCATCTCTTTACTCTCAAAAGAAAGTTAGACGCGGATTTGCTACATGTGCTTCCGATACTCTTTACTACGCGCTCGTAACTGCCACGCAGGGTTGCTAGGAGTCGGGATGGGAACTTGGCGCAAGAATCAAAAGTTACTTTTGGCGTGGAGGCTGGAAGCTGGAAGATTGCAATAGGAAGGAAATTTATATAGACGATTTTTCCTTACGGGTAATTAGACGCATATTAGTAGAACATCTCTATTAAATTTCCCATTAAAATTATCCTCGAAGTCTAATGATGTATCCTTTTCATATCTTTTTATGTAAAGAATCATAAAGAATTATTAAAGAATATTATGAAATTATTAAAGAATATTAAAGAATCATAATGATAATCACAAAAATATACAGAGAAATGATACAATAATTAAAATTTCGTTTGGATATCATAAAATATTAATAACCATAGAAGTTTATAGACAGAGTAGATCTCTCTGAATGCCTAACCTAAGAATTTATGCGCGAGCGAACCCTAAATTTTGGGAGAAATTTATTGATAATAATAATAATGATTATAATAAAAGAAAAAGAAAACATAATTTTCATTAAACCATAAAATACACATCAGTGGGTAATAAAAGGATACTCCAATACAAATTCTACCGTAAACTATCGTATTAAAATGATACTGGTTGCAATTGATTAGTAATAACGTCTACTATTAAATGTTATGCACAGATTATTTTTTCCTTTTTTTATTTGGGGTGGGGTGGGGGAGGCGTTTTCATATTAAAAATTGTACCAACTTTCTATTTTCAAATGGCGACACCTTCTTTTGTCAATATATTTGCTTCTTTGGATTAAAAATCAGCCCGAAAAGTATAAAGTTTATGCATTTTTCATAGTTTTCGAAGAACTCAAAATTTGAAGATGCTAAAGTTAAATCTACGACTCAAAATTTATTTATATCTTCTCAAAAATTCATCCAAATTTTTTAAAATAAGGTATTTATGTTAATACCATAACTCTATAAGTGCAACGAAGTCATAGATCCTTTCCTTTATATCTAGAAGAGAGTTATTGTCAAAATTTGTGTATGATCTCCCTTTTTTATCTTCCCTAAACTTCTTCCAGTCTCTCTCACATTTGGCAATAAATTTGAAATCATTTGTAGTAATAGATTCTTGCCTTTATATCTAGAAGAGTCTTACTGTCAAAATTTGTATATGGTCTCCATTTTTCATTTTCATCTTCTTGCAGTCTCTCTCACATTTGCAATAAATTTGAAATCATTGGTATATTTTATAATTGATTTTAGTTCATATCGAATAGATGGAAAACTTTAGACTCTGAGATCTGTCTACGAATCGCACAATACACAAGAAGCATCTTGCACACCTAATACACTTCTCTACTAGTTGGCTTTCCTTTGCGCCTTATCGCTTGTTGACCGCCACCGTGTGTAAAAAATTTTAATTTTAAAGTGTATATGTTGTTATAATGGATATTTTTGTACTGTGCATGGAAGACCTGTCCCATAGCCATAAAAAATAACCCACTTTCTTAACGAATGCTTGTTTGCGAATTTTTTAATTTTATAATGTTGATAGTACTTCATCAGATAATTGAAATATATTTTAGTTTAAATGTAATTCTACAGTCAGTACTTTTTTTATAGTTTTAAATAGTTTCATGTCTTATTTTTTTTAAGCAACATATTGTAGAACGATTATAAATAAGTAAGGTCTCATTCGAAAATTTCATACAACACAAAAAATTCGAAAAATCGAAAAAAAAATTAAATAAATAAATACAGCCAGAAAAATTTAAAAAAAAATTAATATAAAAAAGAGTTGCTTGAGTATGAATAATTTTTTCATATAAATATTCTATTTATAGTTTCATTTTGGACGTTTGAATGGAAACTTTTTGAAAATTGAATGAAAAAAAAAATATTTATTTTTCATTTTAATTTAAAAATGTGTATGGAATAATTTTATTTTAGTCTACAACATTATCCCCCCCCCCCACCTCCCCCTAAAATAATAATAACAAAAATAATAATATTGTCAAACAGTTTAAATTAAAATATATATTTACACGTACACGTGAGATTTATTTCATATTCCGAGATAATCTTTTTAACTGCTGCTGCCAAAGACAGCGCAAATAACTAGAACACAGGAATTCTGCTTTTTCAGAAATTAGTGTCGCCCCCGATGAAAAATAATATTTATGTATATAAATATATGTAGTTCAGTTTTAAGACTTAAAGCACGCGCTTTTATTTTATGTAAAATGACATCATCAGCATCCGCTGAAGAATTCCTCATTTACGATCCAGTCTTAAACAACATCTACAGTAAAATATGCATAGAAATATCGCTGAATAATACACTAAACCAAAAAAAAGAGATTTCGTCATTCAAGAAACTGGACAAAAAATCGGCTATATCATGATTCATATGCTTTCACTTGTTTGTAATATTAATAAAGATACTTAAAATTAAATTTAGCTTATAATAGCTCCACGTTTTATCAGAAATCATTAGATTATATTTTTTCAAAATAGCACGTATTTTAATTACTTTCTTT
This sequence comes from Maratus speciosus, assembly GCA_963932465.1. Classification (NCBI taxonomy): domain Eukaryota; kingdom Metazoa; phylum Arthropoda; class Arachnida; order Araneae; family Salticidae; genus Maratus; species Maratus speciosus. The sequence continues at coordinate 517,614,073 of OZ010789.1, read as the reverse complement.
TTTTCAGTTTTTATGAGAAAATGGCAACAAAAAGATATAATTGCTATTTTCCAACTATTTTCCTTTTACTTTCTACAGAAATGGAGTACTTGAGTTGCCAAAATTAAACAAATGGTGCTAAAAACTACAAAAAAATTAATGTCTCAAAAATAAATGGAGACGCAGTTTTCAAACAAATTGCATTTAAAAGTATATTTTTCTTCCAATACGACGGTATAAAAATTGAAAATGTGTGATACTTAGAAGTTTAAAAAATTGCAGTAGAAATTATCCCATACAATGATTACATCTGTTTTGTTTTACGACTGGCTTATACACCGTAACGTTATTTTTTGGAGACGACACGTTAATAGGTGGGAGAAAGAAATAGCATACCGGTGGCTAATAAAAGAAAAAATAAAACATAAATTTACTAAAAGGAAATTGATTAACAGCAATTGCCAACTATAAAAGTCAAATTCCCTCTCCCTCCGCCCCACCGTGGAGCATACGTCCCATGTTCGAAACTGCTGCATTCACTAATACATAGACTTAATCACATGCAAAATTATATATTTGATAACAGACAAAATTAGTAAAATACACTTAGAAAGAAATTATTTTATTTTTTCAAAATTCAAATTGTGCTTCTGTAAACTTTCCAGTGAGTTAGTAAAATCCACAGGCATTTTATTATTGTCAAGTTTTTTAGTGTTTTAAAAAGTTTTAATAACTTATTAATTTTAACCGTGGCTCTTGCCATGCAGACGTTTATTGCATTATTGCAACAATAGATTCAGGTAATGAATAACATTTTCTAAACTATAATATAAATCGCATCTTAGAAAATAGCGAATTACAAATGTTCTCATTAGTATATTTCGTTTCCATTCTAATGTACAGCTCATATTCAAAATATTAGAGTAATTATCTTTTTTTTACAAATTGAAAATATCGTTTGGTAATTTAATGTCTTTTAATGCAAATATGCAAAGGATATTTTTATTAAGGTGACCGTGGACCTTTATTTGAGCAAAAATCGATCCCAAAATCGACATTTCTTTTTGTATGTACTATTATTCTCTAATTTGTACTACGTCATTCGTGGAAACCCACATGCAGATGCGATTATTTTACGCAAAGTTACAGGTATTTGGATTTTGTTCACAAACAATTTTTCTGCCTTTTAATATACATTAAATCTGTTTTTCTCAATACTGATGTTTCAGCTTTTTTAAAATCGTTGAAATGCTCTTTGCTACTTAATTTTTGATCAAAATTCATGAAACTGATAAGGAAGGAACGTGATATTGTTTAAAAAGAAACTGTGTAATGCATTTTAAAATTCGACTTCATAAAGACAATTAAATTTGATTTTTAACTTACTTTAAGGTATAATTTTGATGAAAATCGATATGGAATTCAGAAAAATATCTCTAAAAAATTAACTATTTAAGGTATTAAAAAAATCCATACATAGTTCTGTTTGTAATAGATATTTACGTGATTAAAAGCTAAAATCGAGGAAACATCTACAAAATTAAGACGCAAGGAGCATTTTAAAATTTCGTTTTAAAATTTAATTTTCTTTAACATATTAAAGTTATAATAAGATTGGAAATATCTTTTAAAGTGTTCTACATACTGCACAAAATTTCAAATCTCTATTATGAAAATTAAAAGAAAAATTTTAAACGTCCACTGTCCCCTTAAGAATTTATTGTTGATTAAACTTATTTATTATCTTAAAATTAATATGATTTTTGAAAAGATTAATTAAAAAAAATTATTTCGAAAAGTCAAAATATTAAAATATTTATTCAAGTGGTTCAAAATATTTGAATATTTCACATTAATTATCCTTTAATTATCCCCAATTCATAACTGGTGGCATCATTGATTAAATTCAGACGATTTTATTTAAAATAAGTATTCTTTTTGCAGTTTGTTTGCTTTTTCATCTTAAAATGGGTCATGTGAGTGATATTCCTGAATCTGTTAAACTTCGTATGGTCGATTTATATCGGCACGGTAAAGATCAATGTTATATGGCGAATTATTTACATTGTTCGCAATCAAGCGTTAGTAAAATACTTACACAATATTAAGAAAATGGAAAATTTCAAAATAATCACCGAAATGGCGGCCGAGAACCAAAAACATCTGCTAGAGATGACAGGAAACTGAAGCGTATAGTTAAAAAAAGCCGTTTTTAAAGTGTGCGATTCTTACACCGAAAATGGAAAGAAGAAGGAGTTGAAGTTTCTACATCGACAACATTAAGACGTCTCCATAAATTTAAGTTTGAATCTCGTGTACCGAAAACAAGACCTCTCATGACTGCAAAACAAAAGTATATCAGATTGAATTGGTGTAAATTAAGACGTTTATAGAGCGAAGAAGATTGGAAAAATATATTATTTAGTGATGAAAGTATTTCATATGGTAATCAAGGTATTCGAGTTTGGAGACTGAAGCAAGAAGCATTTGATAAAGAATGCCTTAAACGTTCCGTAAAATTTGTTGCTAGTGTCATGGTTTGGGGTTGCATGAGTGCAGAAGGACCTGGAAAGTTATGCATCGTCTACGAAAAGGTTAACTCTCAGATATATCAAGAAATTTTGGAATATTACATGATTCCATCATCAGAAGATTTCATCTTTGAACAAGATTTAGCGTCACCGCATACCTCGGTGTCAACTAGGAATTTGTTCCGCCAACGCAACATTAAGGTACTTCCTTGGCCATCAAACTCACCAGACCTTAATCCCATCGAAAACTTATGGTGTATAATGAAGGAAAAAATCCAAGAAAATCCTTCTTCAAGTCAAGATCTATTGTACGCTGTTATGAAAGCTAAAGGGGATGCTACAAAATATTAACTACCATTTACTTCATATTCATAAGGTAATATTATTGCGTACAATAAAATATTCTAATATTTTGAACCACTCTAAATTTTATTCAAATATTTTGGTGTGTTTCAGAAAGCTGTATACCTAATTTATTGTACTGTATTTTATATTTTGTAAATGTTAAAATCTTATCTAAACATTCCAGATTTAACTTATAAGAAATTTAATTGCACTTACTTAGTATCAAAAATGAATAAATGAAAAATAATTTTTTCTTATTACTTTTTCTCAATTATTCTAATATTTTGAATATGAGCTGTAGAAGAGCCCCATTTACAGGTATATAAAAGAGATATATAAAATAGAAAATTTTAAGAGATCAACAGATGAAGATAAATAATTGGAAATATAAGCTTCGCACTTACTTTAGAATACCTCTTGAAGGATATTTATTTTTGTTGAATTAAAACATAATCATATAAAAAATGGCAACGTGTAAGATAAATATGATGATTTGTAAAGAAATTAAATAATATTAATTAAGATATTAGCGGTTTGAGAAAGAGTCTTTTTTAGGTGAATATTCTCTTTTGTAGTTATTTAAGAGTAAAAAATATATAATAATTAAAAAAATAAAAAAAGAGAAGAAAAGAGATTATTGTAAGTAGAAAATAAATAATTTGAAAAGTAATTTACATATGGCATATCTGTTACATTAACGTGAAATTTTACCATAGAAAGGAGCTTCAGAGATTAAGAATTCTTAGCATTAAGCGGGATATTATTTTAACTGTTATTATATTAAGCAGGGTATGTGTTTAACTGATATTGTATTAAGCTGGTTCGTTTTTCTTTGATATGCTTAGTAAAAACGCCATGTATTTTGAGCACTTTCTTCATCGTTCCTTTAACACCAAAAACAGCAGTAAGGAAAGGAAAAAAAAAAAATACCTACACGATATTTTTTTAAGAGTAGGGTGCTTACAGTTCTATCACATTCTCGAAAAGAATTTTTCACCCTATTTAATCACAAAAAATATTACAAAATCTTCGGTTAATTTTAGAAAGATTTCTAATCTCTAAAAAATATCAGGCAAACATTTTTCATCCGAAATTGTGGTTCCATACTCTTTGGAAATGCAAAGGAGTACGCACCTTGAATGAGTATTTACTAATATATACTTTTATTGTATTAAAGCTCATAATAAAATAAAGATAATTTTAACACTAATATTATATTAAGACATTATACAATATTAAATAAACTATATTGCTATTTGATCATTTTTTAGACTGCCTTTAAAAAAACAAAATGATGAAAATTATCTTTTAAAAATATTTTAGAGTAATTGCATCTACGGTGAAAAAAGAAAAGTTCAAATAGCAAGTAAAATAAAAATTAAATTTAAAAAATCAAAAAACTCGACTGCATAAAAAGCGAACTAATTGATTATTTCTCATCAATGTGAAACTATTTTTTATATTACTTACCTACTTTTTTTATTTAGTTGTATTGATGACTTTTAAGTTGTGTTTAATTGTTAGTTCCTATCTATAAACACTGTTTTGGTGAGACCTATAGATGTCTATGAAGGTTAAAGTTGCAGTAAAGCTAGAGACTCTACGTACACAACATCCAGGTTGTGTAATATTTTAACGGAGATTCTGACTGTAAAATAGTCAATGAAAGTTCGTCTTTATTTTGAAAGACCTATCCAATGATATGCCACTCACTATGGTGCGTAAAAATTTTTTTCGTCTCTACCGCCATTTTGTATTTTAAGGACGCCATTTTGAATTTATAAAAAACAAAATCTAGCCTATAACCATCGGACAGTTAAGATGAATCGATAGAGACCTCATTCATTAAAATCCATCCAACCGCTGGGATGTTTCGAGGGTATAAAGAAATCCTTATACCCAGATGCGCGTATGTAACATATAATCCTTCTTGGCAGTCGGGTAAAAAGTACTTAAATTTTAAAAACTCTTAAAATAAAACAGTCTATAGCCTTTTTTACAGGAATATTAAATGCAACAAAATATTCTGCTCTTAATTAACATTAAAACATTTTAATCAGCATACTTTAAGTTTCATTATCTGTTTGCAAAATCTGTTACTATTTTTTCTCAACAAAGCTAAATGCGCGTCAGTTAAACGCATGTTTTTAAAATGCTATTTTTCTTTTGTATTTTGAACTAGTTTAACTTTTGAAAAACAAATTTGTTTATCATGTTCGAGTTTAAAGATGACTATTTTGAACAGAAATAGCTAAAATGATTGAAAATACAAATGTAGTCTATTACAACAATACCTGGAAGTTTTTTTGTGCTACTACTACTATTTTTACTATTTCTTCTAATAATACTAATAGTAATAATAAGTTAATTAAAAAATGTACAGAATTCTGATTTTATACGAGTTTCTGAAACGCAATTTTCATTTAACACGAATTTATTTTCCCTTTTACACACTTTTTTTTTATTTAATTTAATACGATTGATTCAAATGACGAATTTTTTTTTTAAATATTACACTTATTTATAATATGAAGAATTTTTGCAAGATTAAGACACTCAAAAAGTGTGACACCAAATTTTCTATAGTATTGTATGAATTTTATTGATATTTTACGTGTGGATTGTTTTATTTTTCCACAATTTTTTGAGCAATTTTTTTATACGTTTTCTTTGAGAACGTATATGTCAATTAAAAGCAAAATTCTGGCCAATTATTTTCGATTTACGTTGACAAACTTGAGTTTAAAGCATATTTTTAAATTAGCATCAGTTGATTTATACAAAAGATATTTTCACAAATCTAATATAACTTATACTCATCATGAAAAAAATTGCGCAATTATTATCTTCTTTAATGAAAATTTCTTTAAAAAGTAGAAATATGAAAGAAACTTCGTTTCATAAATTATGCAAGCAAATTAGGTAAATAAATAAATAAATTAATTAAAAAAAAAAGCAATTTAACAAATTACAACGGCCATTTGGCAAATTATTTTTTCAAAGACTAAAATTTAAGACATAAAAAATCGCACGGAGTTGATCATACATTACGTATGCCATGAAATAAACATTAATAGTGTTATCACACGTAAAAATTGCAAGCGACAAAAATCGCCTGCGACTCGTCAGATTTTTCTGAAACTTACGTATTATCCAAGCATTTCATTGGCTGTTCGGGAAAAGGCTTTTCCATCGTCCAAGAAATCTGACGGCCAATTTTAAATGAAATTTCATTCTTAAACTTCTAAACATCCCACAATATTACTTTTTACACCGTCGTATAGAGAAAAAAAATGTACTTTTAAATGCAATTTGTTTGAAAGCTGTAGCTCTATTTGTTTCTGAGCTATTATTTTTTTTTTGTAGTTTTTATTACTTTTTTGTCATAGTGGCAACACAAGTATCCATCTCTGTTGAAAGTAAAGGGAAATACAGATTATTGTATAGACCAATCAAAAAACGAATAAAATGCGCATTCAGTCAATAAAACGCCTCAGATATGTTTTTGATTTCCTACCCTGACAGAGAACAATAACCATTTTTCCAAATGGTTAAAAATTGATAAAGATCATCTTACTTTGAAAGAAAAAAAATGAAGAAAAACAGTATAATATATGCTTGTAATTATGTTGCGGCATTTTTCTTTTTAAAAATTTGCTCTAATATAGTATTTTTTACTGTAAACCAGTAAAGAAAAAAGAACTTTAAACTACATTTTCCTTTTAATTTGGAGCACAGTAGTTTCTGTGATTTTCTCTTTTTTCAGCAACAAAACTCCCGCAGTAGCTATCAAGTCACGGAAAAAATAAGTTCACCGATTAAACGCCAACCGTAATCAATTTTGAAAACTAAAGTTAAATCTTTTTACCGAAGATGACAGCTTTAATTAATTTAAATAATTGAGGTTGTGTGATAATTAACACCATCTTATAAATCTTTCACTTGAACTCAAAGGATTCATTCAAATTCTTTAGTTCGAACTGAATGAGTTATCTCCAGTGCATCTTTTTATGATACAGACAACGACATAGCTTCATGAACCTGTGGAGAAAAGTTCACAACAACAAGCACGGCAATTTGTCATCTCTATCGTTCTTGTTCTGTATTACTGTCGTCAGAGAACATGGTGAAATTTCTTATATGAATAGCATGCTAATTAGTGTATTTTTTTTTCGATGTCCGCTACTTGATAAATGGAAAGAGAGACTTCATTTATGTGAAAAAATACTATTACGAGTTAAAATTATTGATAATGACTGGAACCAGCTTCCTCAAGGCCTGTTTCATGTTCAGTGCAGATTTTAGTTAGGGGCATATTAAGTCTAATTTATGACTCCACATGCGGAAGATCGCCCGAATGACTCTTTTTGGCAGTTTCAGGACTGGCTGTTTACACATTTCTTCCGGCTGTCACTTTGAAGTTGTGCCGCTTGACACAGAGTCTGCGTTTTCTCCATATTTAGGCAATATTCCCATTTGAAGAAATCACTGTTTAACCTTTAATCAAGAGCTTCAATGGCGTAGTCAACGTAAAACATCACATGTTCCAGAGTCCAGACCTTCTCCGAAATGAAAAAGGATTATAGAGAAATGTACTTTTCTTATGGAAAAAAAAAAAAAAAAAAAGGAAATTGTACGTCAGACGTGGCAAATGAGATATGCTCGTACTATCGTAACTAGTTTGATAAATATTCAGATCTTGGTGCAATAGGTATTGCACTCTTATGCAAAAATGCATAAAAAAATTATTACGATTACATATATTAAATTTAGTAATACGGTAATAATAGGACTTCATCTTAAATATGATATAATCACCATGGTAACCTAGAATCATTACCTATCATGGGATGCCATTGAATTAATTACATATGATAGGATTTAATAGAATAAAGAAAACTTTTATTAATATATTTTTCAGTTTTGATTCGATTTTCATAAAATTTGAAATGACTCGACAAAATTCAGCAACTATTATATACATTAAATTTCAAACCATTCGGTTGGATAGTTTTTGCGCTTTTATATACTCACAAACGGACAGACAAACATACAGACGGACCAGACGACGACTATAGGTGCTACGTATTTGTATAATTGCGATAGCATTTAAAAAGTATTATTAAAAAATATGCTTGTTTTCGATTTTTTTTTTTTTTTTTTTTTTTTTAATATCTATTTATAAACAAATGTCTTTTCAAAACAAGCTCTTTAAAACTAAAAAAAAAAAAAAAAAAAAAAATGAGAAATTTTGTTAATGTGAGCTGCATTCTTGATTATTTAGTTTTAGGTACCAATCAGCGACGCAGAAAGGGAAGACAGGAAAGGAAAATCACCAGAGCTGCTTATTACTATAAGTTTTAATACATCATATGGAAATAATTGTTTTTTACACTAGATTAATATTAACACAATTATTCTAATTGGTAAACAAATCATATTATATGTAAATTTCCAACTGGGCGAAAAATGTCCGGACCAGGATTCGAATCCAGGACCTCCTGGCTGAAGCCGCCAGTACTCTGCCATCTGAGCTATCCCGGACGATTCTGGTCGAACTCTTTCACCCAGGAGGTCCCGGGTTCGAATCCTGGCCCGGACATTTTTCGTCCAGTTGGAAATTTACATCTAATATGATTTGTTACCAATTAGAATAATTGTGTTAATATTAATCTAGTGTAATTTCGTATCCAGCGATTTCTGGAGTTCCATTACCTGAGATTTATTCTGTTGAGCTGAACCAGGTTTCAGACCAGATGCTGTATTCATCAAGGTTAGCTGGGTGAAAAAGTTCGACCAGAATCGTCCGGGATAGCTCAGATGGCAGAGCACTGGCGGCTTCAGCCAGGCGGTCCCGGGTTCGAATCCTGGTCCGGATATTTTTCGCCCAGTTGGAAATTTACATCTAATAATTGTTTTTTGTTTGTTTTGACCTTCTAAAGTTTCATTCCTGTTATTGTGTAGAAAGGGAATAAAAAATACATTACTCAAAACAATTTATAAAATTATTCTTATTTAAAGCAGCCTTCTTCAAGATTCGGGGTTGATACATTCCTCTAAAGGAAACATTTCATGTAAATAAAATACAACGAATTATATGCAAAATATTTTCTACGTTCGTGTGAGATAGTACTTGCAAAAACACATGTGCATATTATTATCTAAATTGTACGCATTTAGCATAAAAATCCAAAATGGTGCAAATTTATTACATAAAACTTAATTTGATTTCAAAATAAAATAAATTAAAAATAAGTTGTTATAAACATAGAAATTAATTTAAAAATAACAAATTTAATGAATGTTATTTATATCATCTAAATTTCCCTCTTTTTGTGGGAATATATAGGGGTTCCCTAATAATGATCTTTAACTCCGGGACCCAAGTTGTCACCCTACACCATTCTCTGTACAATCATTATAGCCATTGTTTCTCAACACTTTTATATCAGGGGCATAGCTTGATTGTATTAGAAATTCTGAGTCACACTGTATTTTCCCTTTACGGACACATACAGTGTAAAAAAAGTTTTGGAATCTGTGATTAAATTCCGATTATGGAAATATTGGTACATTTTTACATTTTTAGGTTCCCTGAAACTACTTTTGCTATTTTTATAATGATATATATATATATATATATATATATATATATATATATATATATATATATATATATGTATGTATTTTATCAGGTCCCCAGAATACAGCCCTGCGCGGATCGGGTTGTACCTGACTGGAATCCGAAAATTTCATTTGAAGTCAACCCGCAACGCGACACAAACCGACAAAAAGAATTTCTTCGACCCGCAATCCGACCCGGATCCGAAATACTCCAACCAGCAACCCGATTCTAACCCTAAATTATAGGAATGTAAATCCAGTTTTAATGCAATCATGAAAAGGTAACCGACAATTATCTCTCTAAATACCAATTTTATATTTTATATAGAAAAATGGACAAACCTATATTCTTTAATATTCAAATGTAGTAAAACCTCTGAATAGCGAATACCTCGGGATAGTTGAATAGAGTCCTGCATCGGGTCGGGTTACCCTTAATTTTTTTCCAGGTCGGGATGACTCTAATTTTCTTTCTGCGGGTCGGGTGCACCATAGAATATTTCTTGCAAGTCATATTTAGGTTTTTTACCAGTCGGGTTGTTTGGACTTTCACGAAAAGTTTGAGCGGGATAATGTTTCACATGAAAGTAAATGCGCATTTGAATATGAATGAATATATATTCAATTTTCTGCGTGAGAAATAAAATGTACTCTTATATAAGAATTGTGATCAAAGAAAAGTGATCATTTCTTTAAGAACCATTTTTTTTTCATGTCTCGGAATATGCAAAATATTATCAACATTCCCTTTTTGATACATACGAAAATACATGGGTCGTATTTGTGATAGTTCATTACACACATACATGTTAAGTAAACTGGGAGTTGAATGTTATTCAGAGGTATAAGACGAATATTGAAGCTTTCGGTAAATAGAGGTGTCTGCTTTCCGAGAGTGTCCATTATGTTGGTTTTATTGTATATAGATTTTTAACCTGAAACTTGGACTTTTAAATAAGCAACATGAATACTTAATTCACAATACATTTTTTTTTTTTTTTTTACTAGATAGCTGCAAGTATAAAATATAAGAATTGTGATCATAGAATGTGCACCTATCTAGTAAAAAAAGTGTATTGTGAATTAAGTATTCATGTTGCTTATTTATTTTATTAAGGTGATATATGTCATTTCAACTTGCGATATAGAGTTTGTTTGTTTGTTTGTTTTATTGAACACATACATCAGACTTGTGTGCTTGACACCAGGGCCCGCTTATAAGTCGTCGTCGATATACAGGGACGAGATAGCACAAGGAAATTTACAACACCAGAGAATTACATCCTGGGGGCTCCACAAAGAGTGTGCAACGGAACCGGCGGGATTCGAACCCGACCCACCTACGCTCTCAAGCAATTAGCGGCGTGGTGTCTTACCACTCAGCCACGATAGGCCCGATATAGAGTTTCTATATACATTTTACGTGGGCTTTATTTTGAAAAATTGTGTCAACCCGAACCCGACCTGCAAGTGTCAAAACTCCAACCCAAAACTGAAACAATGAAAGTAAACACGACTAGTAATAGTAAATACTACTACTAGTATTAGTAACTAGCCAAGAAAGTGGAGCACCCGACACGACTCGAACCGCGGATCGGGTAAAAGCGGGTAACCGAACTCAATGCAGGACTCTACCCCATAATCCGTTTTTAGTGCTTTTACTATGAAGTCTGTATATCTATATGGTATGTGAGTGAACTGCGCCCAAACCATGCTTTCGATTCAACTCCCATTTGACGGATATGTTATAAGCTACTATCGCAAAAATTGCATTCAGTTTCGTATAAATCAAATTAAGAGTTTTGTGTCTAAATCCTTTTTTAACCATTTAACAACTATTTTGTGACAAGAGAAAACGCATAAATACTTTCTTTTTACACCCTTTTACTTAATTTAACATGGTTCATGTATGTACACATGGAACTTTGCATTCGATTTTTTCCTCATTTTCTAATATACTATAATTATAAAAATTATGTACACCGGTGTGTTTTCGACAACAATTTAATATTTTTAAAACTTAATTCTAAATTGATACATTAATTCAAGGCATTTTTCCGATAAACGGGAGCCGGTGATAAATCGCCAAATATTCATTATGATGAAAAATTTTAACCACATAACAGTTACAACAACAATGGAGTTGATTATGTGCCAAACCATGTTATATAGATTTGTATCTATTAACTACATGCATGCTAAAATTTAGTTCAGTTAAGAAATACATATATACATCAGTAAAAAATTCTCCTTCAGCAATTTCCGCTAATAAGGAGAATGGTACGTGAATTATTTTCTGCAGCCCTGTATATGAGGTATAAAATTTATATACAATGAGTAAAATGCAAAAAATAGTTAAACTTAAAAGTGCATGCCAAAATTGAAAACTCACTTCCAGCAATTATTACTCAAAGGCTATAACCGATTTCTTTTGTGTGTCCTTGTAAATATGTAAATGAACGACAAATGCTATGGAATGCCTTATTCTGTCGTAATCACTTTGTAGTGAAATCCAGTGATTTATATCAGTGTCAATATATTTGAAATAGCTTAATCTCATTAAAATACGCTGCAAACAATTTTTCCCTATGTACCATAATGTAATAGAATTCTTTTGAGTTCCCCTGTAAATGAACTATTAATCCCACATACTTCATATACATGCTTTGGGGACCCTAAATAACATTTATCAATTGCATGAAAATCCGAGTATATTTACGGGAATTAGAGCGTAGACAGACGGACAGACAAATCGAATCCCATAAACACTTTTCAATTTTGTTGGAAAGTGTTAAAAAGGGATTAAACAGCATTTTTGTTTTATTAAAAACAAGTACTTATACAGCCGTGAAAAGAAAACAAACACCCCTACTAACTCTGCAAAAAACTATCGTAGAAGACGATTACTGGTACCAAACGACTGGAAATAAAGCCTACTGATGTACATAAATTCTGTTAGGGGGCCATCTACAAATCAAAAACAGTCCAAACTTTGTTTTTTCAATGGCAAAACATTTAAAATCTTCGGTTCAACTAAAATTTCAAGTCATTCGAATCACAAGTTTTTCAATTATAAATATTCAAAATTTAGAGCTTCTATTGTTAAATTACATTTTCATATTTTTATAATAGTATCTCTGAAATTATATTCCTAATGTGGTAATTTTTTTGTCTGGTTATAATGCTGAAAAATCCAAACATAAATACATTGAATTTGAAATTTTAAAAACTTATATAATATAAATTATGAAATTAATGTTCGAAAAAATTATGAAATGTAACATACAATTTTTTTGATTGATTTATATTTATTATGCCCTGCTTTGCGTATCCCAAATTTCAAATTCTTCTTCCAACTAATTTTCAAATTATGCTTAAAAGGCGTCAAGATGCTGGTTTAAGGGGACGCCTATTATATGCAAAAAAGTATAATTTGAAAAAAAAGATATTTTACTCATTTTAGTCAAACATTTGGGCTTGGAGTACGGTGCCTCGCTTAAGATGAACTTAGAGCGTCTGTTTTACGATGTAAAAAAACCGTAAAGCGTATTTCATTGCCTCACAATCTTACGCTAAACTGAATCCTTTCTATACGTTCGTGTGCTTGGCAAATTATTCAAAGAATCCTGATATTGCTAGCAGTCTCATTGAATCCGTGGCATGGAGATTACAAGAAGTTCTTGAGAAAAACGGCTGCTATATATCATATTAACAGATACGCCCCCCCCCCCCCGTTTTTTTTAAAATAATTTAAGCACAACATGTGGCTTATTAGTTAGGGTGGGGAATTTTTGCCTTTTCATTTTTTGTATACTAATCTGCCAATAATTTTATGCTACGCTTTTGTTAAAGTTCTATCATATGAAATAGTTTTTCTTATTTGGAGTAATCATATTTTTTCATTTAGATAAATTTCATCATTTTAAAATTTTGGAAGGAAGTTCCTGCCTCTGGTAATTTTTAAGTTTTATTATATGGATCAGTTTGCCCTTGTATACTAAGTTTACGTTTGATTGATGTTTAATTTTGATGAAAGAATCTGTGAAGATCAGATTAATATGAAACTTCAGAGCGAAAAGCTAATTTGGGCTGCTCCCGGAGAAATGCCTCTCACCAGATTATCCCAGAATTCAACACAGGAGGTATCATTCGAGTCTGAAAACATGTGACATAGGGATTTTAAAACACTCAAAATTTGTCTTTCGTAATTAAAGAATGATCCGTAAAAAAGATAAAATATATATATCTTCTTCTATGCGACTAACGTTAGGTTAACAAAGATGAAGCTAAATTTGTTAATAATGTTGTAAAGAAATTAGTTATAACGAAGTTCGTGTGTAACAAATTATTTTCAATCTCTTCGGCTCCATTATAAGTGTTTCCTGTATTTTTAAATTAATATAAATTTACGGAGTGACCTCTTTTACTACATATATATTCAAAAAGACATTTTTCAGAAAATTAGAGTTAAAGGGATGAGAAATCTCTCTTACCTCTTATTATCCTAGTGTCCGCCAAGATCCACAGTTCACCATCACCATCGAAGCGACGAGTCAAAGGCACATCCTGCTAGCATGATTTCACATATATGTCCTATAGTGTATAGGGGGAAATTGAAAAATTGTATGGATTATTTCTTTAATTTTAAATGTATTTTGGTGCGAGGTTTCACATACGAAATCTATTTGTTTTTCATTTAGAAATTTTTAATTCTTGTCTGGATTAAATAAAATAAAGGGAGAGAAAAGCACCTCTTCCCTTTGCAAAGATGCATCGTAAAGTGTAAGAAGTAAAACGCGGTAACAGACGAACAGGTCAAACTTCGGACATCTGAATGGCAAGTGTAGATGACATGTAACCACAAGAATTGGGATGGACAGATACATATACATTAATGAACTCTGAAATGTAAGTTCTAAAAGTGAATTAAAAAAGATAGTTTTAAAGAGTCTGGAATATTATAAAAGTTTCTCGTTTCGATTATTCTCACACGTAACACCCCCGCTGAATTGCCGGAACAAAGAAAGTTTTAAATGTTCAATATAGTCTTTCTGTGAAGCACGAATCGAGGCTTGGGTAGGGGTTTTGTCAACAGGTCGGCTCTCATTGCTGCAGCTTCGAGGAAAGTTATAATTATTACCCCTTCCTCGACTAGGTTTCTCAATAGATAATAACGAAGAGAGATATGCTTGGTTCTTTGATGGTGCTTGTCGCTTTCGGCAAATTTAATAGAACACTGGTTGTCCTCAAACAAATTTATCGGAAGTTCTTGCTCGAGGTCTAGTTCCTTTAGTAATTCTAGAATCCACGTACTCTGACTCAGCTGATAACATTGCAATACACGACTGCTTTTTTTATGCCCATAGAAGTGAGTTATTTCCAATCATAAGCAGATTTCCTGATACTGACTTTCTGCCAGTAAGGTAATTGGCTCAGTCTGTAACAGAATATGCCCTCAAGACAGGTTTCTCAAAATTAGTGTATGTTAATTTTAAGTCAATTGTAGTTTTAAGATAGCTGAGTGTTCGCTTAAAAGCTTCCCAATCCTTAGCCCTTGGACGCTCGTTTCTGCGACTTAAAATATTTACGGCGGCACTAATATCTGGCTTAGATACGGCCACGATATAAAGTAGAGCCCCACGGCTTGTCTGTAATTTGTATTATTCGGAAGGAGATTTTCGTTATCCGCTACTTTGACGTATCCTGGTTCCATTGGTATATTAGTTGGTTTCGAGTTTTCTAAGCCGAATTTGATTATCAATCCATTAATTTTATTAATTTAATCAAGCGTCATAGTATTCTTGTTGAGCAGATTTATATTTATCTCTAGACAATATTTTGCTTCACCTAAGTCAGTTACAGGGTATTCTTTGTTTAATTCGTTTATAAGTTTATTAATGTTCTCATCTCCCCCAGCTATGAGGAGATCATCTACATAAACAATCACGTAAGTCGTTGTGTTATTGGTTGTTTGTTTATATAAACATTTATCGATCGGATTTTAGTGAAAATCTAATTTAGATAATGATTTGTGTAACGTCAGGTTCCACGCCCTGGCAGCCTGCTTCAAACCATAAATGGCCTTTTTGAGTCTGCATACCTTATGCTCCTCTCCCGGAACATAGCCCTCAGGCTGATGCTTATACACATTTTCTGTAGTTCCCCGTAAAGGAAAGCGATCTTAATATCTACATGTCTTAAGTCCAGGTCCTTATACGATACCATCGCTAAAAAAATTCTAATTGTCGTATGAGACGCGACTGACGCAAAGGTCTCGTCATTATCTACCCCATATTTTTTAGGAAAAACCCTTTGCGACCAGCCTAGCTTTAAATTTTTCTAATAAACCCTGGCTATTGTATTTAGATTTGAACGTTTACTTTCAACCGATCACTTTCGTTCCTGGTGGGGCTTCGCCTAATTCCCATGTATTATTTTCGCGAAGAGAATTCATTTCCTCTAAAGTCGCTTTTATCCACTTTTCCTTTTCTATCGGGTTTTGCATATTTTTTATATCGTCCCAACATTTCGGATCATCCACTTTAACATTATTTATTAAGAATGCAAACCTATCGGGAGGGATCCCACTGTTCGGCCTGTTTGATCTACATGGGACGTTTTGCGTGGCATCTGAATTTGAATTTTGATTTTGCGTTGTATCTTCAGCGGTGTCAATATTATCCTCGATTAATTGTAATTTCGGTTGCGGATTATCAGAATTAGGTGTTTCATTGTTTTTATTTGATATGCTATCTTCAGTAATGTTTCGACTTTTAGTCTCCAGAAATTTTACGATTCTACTTATTATGATTTTCTTACCATCCGTACAAATTCTGTAGCCCTTACTCCTATTGTCGAAACCTACGAATGTCCCCTCTATGGCCGCATTGTCCAATTTTCTTCTATGAGTCTTTTACACATAAGCAAAGGCGCGACAACGGTAGATTTTAATATTTGAGAGATCTGGTTTGCGACCGGTCCATTTTTCGTAAGGGGTGCAGTCGTTGGATGAGATCGGGAGGCGATTTTGTATGTATGTTGCAGTGCTGATGGCTTCCCCCCAGAACGAATTGGGTAATCCACTATAATTAGACACCTTGCCATCTCCATCAAGGTACGGTTTGCGCTCCGCAACCCCATTTTGAGGCGTGGAATACGGAACAGTAAGCTGATGGTTAATTCCCTCACTTTTTGGGTAATTTTCAATTTTCTTCCCTGTGTATTCCCCTCCGTTTTCGGTACGGATAGCTCACACCTTCCTGCCAAATTTATTCGCGGTCATAGCAACATATTCGTTAAATTTAGGAAAAACTTCATCTTTGGTTTTTAGCTAGTACGTTATGGTAAACCGGCTAAAATCATCAACAAAAATCAAAACATAGTATTTTCTGCCCACCGTAGCGGTTTGCATAGGCCCGCATAAATCTGAATGTACTAACTTCATGGGATCTGTAGCTCTGAAACTAACAGTTTTAGGATATGGATCATTTGTGAGTTTTGACACAATACAGGTTTCGCATGTGTCACCGTGTTTACATTCGTCAATTTTGATCCCTAACGTCATATTTTTATTCACTAATTCCTTAATGTGATTGATATATCTATAGCCTAGATTTCTATAGCCTAGATTTCTAGTCATGTTGTGTTTTATTTTACGTTCATATAAATTGTTATTTACATAGCCCTCGAGGTACGTAACACCTTCGTGAGTTATCTTACAAGATTGTTTTTCAAATGTGGCTTTACAACCATTTTCAGTAGCCCTTTTTATAGAAATTAAATTTGTCTCAATTTCGGTACATACAGTACATTTTTTTAGTGTTATCGTTCTGTGTGCATTATCCGACATTAATGTATTTAATTTTACAGCCCCGTAACTTTTAGAGCATAGCTCTTGACCGTTTGCGATTGTTACGCTAGAAGCACTGTTATGAAAATCATTAAACTTGTTTTTGTCATTGCAAATATGAGTTGCAGACCCTGAATCAATCACCTAGAGATAGTCTGCATTATCCCCAACAAAAAATGTAACATTTCTGTCATTAGGTGTTTCTTTTTCAAAATTCTTATTTTTCTTAGTATTCGCTTTTGCACTGCCTTGAGAGCATATAGCCGATTTTTGTGACTGGTTGGAAAAACAATTAGGATTTCGATACTGCCTTGGATAATT
Organism: Maratus speciosus; assembly: GCA_963932465.1. Classification (NCBI taxonomy): domain Eukaryota; kingdom Metazoa; phylum Arthropoda; class Arachnida; order Araneae; family Salticidae; genus Maratus; species Maratus speciosus. Next base: position 517,596,424 of record OZ010789.1, on the reverse strand, counting down.
TTTATTTTTTACAGACCAGCACTCATCTATTCTATGAGACGTTTTCTTGCAGTATTTCCAGCGTTTATTTAATTTTGTCTTTTGATTTTTCACTTTATAAACAGAGTGAGAGGATTCACTCTCAGTTTTGTTTTCTACACGTTTTAAATACTCGTCTGAGAGTTTACTGCGTATAAATGTAGTGCTAAGTTCACGCTCGGACCTTGCCTCAAGCGCGGTTATCAAACCGTCGTAACTGGGAGGCAGGGAATATAACATTAGTGCGGTAAGATGTTGAGCATTAATGACTTCGCCTATGGCTGCGAGATTTTCCCGTGTCTCATAGATTTTGATTACATGATCAACCATGTTTCCTCCTTCACATAATTTTTACGAATAAAGTTTTCGTAATAAAAACAATTTGGTGCTCAAATTGGATATTTCATGAATACTTTTTAAAGCAATCCAGATTTCGGGCGCTGTTTCGAAGTTTTTATCGTGGATAACCTGGTCATCCTCAATTAACAAGTTGATAATTGCACGCGCCTCACTATTTTTGGAACTGAAAGCGTCGGTGATAGAATCTGGGGTTTCGTTAATAACAGCACTATAGTGGTCCTCCTTTTGAAGATACATTTCCATGCGGAATTTCCAGATGTGATAATTATTTGCGTTCAGTTTTTCTATTATTGAATCTATTAGGATACTCATTTTTCATATATAGACTACAATCTTATATATATATTTAAATATTACATCAATAATTGAAGTTATATGAATAAAAAAGTTTCAATAATATTGTTTCAATAGTATCGTTGAGTTGCTTACGTTTCTTTAAACATAGCAAAAATATTCATTATAAACATATTTCTAAATGTTTCATATAATATCAAATTTCAATCAATATTTCACACATTTTTCAGACACCATTCTTAAGTAATAAAGTAATAATCATTTTCATCGGTAGCAGTGCGACAAACTCAAGTCGCGTAATCTAATATAAATTTACGGGGTGACCTCTTTTAGTGCTTATAAATTCAAAAAGACATTTTTCAACAAATTAAAGAGATAAGAAATTTCTCTTACCTCTTACTATCCTAGTGTCCGCCCAGATCCACAGTTCATCATCACCATCGAAGCGACGAGTCAAAGGCACATCGCGCTAGCATGATTTCACATATATGTCCTATAGTGTATAGGGAAAATTTGAAAAATTGTATTGATTATTTTTTTCGTTTTAAATGTATTTTGGTGTGAGGTTTCACATACAAAATCTATGCGCTTTTCATTTAGAAATTTTTAATTCTTGTCTAGATTAAATAAAATAAAGGGAGAGAAAAGCACCTCTTCCCTTTGCAAAGATACATCGTAAAGTACAAAAAGTAAAACGCGGTTCAGACGAACAGATCAAAGTTCGGACAGCTGCATGGCAAGTGTAGATGACATGTAACCACAAGAATTAGGCTGTGCAGATATACTATATACATTAATGAACTCTGAAATGTAAGTTCTAAAAGGGAATTAAAAAAGATAGTTTTAAAGAGTCTGGGATATTAAAAAAGTTTCTTGTTTCGATGATTCTCATACGTAACATAAATAAAATCTTATCAGTAAATATATATTATATATATACTAGGGGGCTCTGCCCTCTGCGAGCTACGCCCGCCAATCACCCTTTCTTGTTTCCCAGCCTCTAAAAATATAATAATGTGCCCTGTTTAAAAAATATTACCAGGTTACGGAACATTGAATGATATTATTTATATAACAGCGGCTATCTTCTGTAATCGTGTTGCCATGCTTTTCCGTTTAAATGGTTTTTTTTTTTTTTGTTACCATGGCCGTAACAACTGACGGCTGTTTTCAGGATTCATAAGTAAGATTACTTACACATTTAAAAATCAGCTTGTATAAAATCGTTACGTTAAAAATGTCGTATCTTTCAGTCTTTTACAACTACGCTATAGCGTAGTTGTAAATTTAAAAAAAGCTTTAAAATTTAAAGTAATACTTTTGTATTAGCCGATATTAGAGGTTAAATGGATTCTGCTACTTATAGCTGCCTTTTTCATGCTGATTATTTCAGTGTTTACGCATATACTTTGATTATGTATCCGTTATGTTTTGTCTTTATTTATTGAAAAGTGTTATATTCATTATTGAATGTTAAACAGAAACAAATTCTGAGTTTTTTTTTTTTTGTTGTTGTTGTTTTTATATCCAAATGAGCTAATTTTGCATAATCGAGCTGTGTGCAGTATAAATTTTTAAAAGAATCATGCTTGAAAGTTATTTTTAAAACTATGAAAAATCAGTAAATTGAAATACAGATTTAATTTAATTGCATTTCAAATTGCACCCCCCCCCCCCTTTTAACGACGTAAAAATGAAAATTATGTGACAATAATTCAATTTGAGGAAAAGGGGAAGTGGATTGCTTAGATTGTTACTGTCGATATATGTCAGCAACAGTAGAAAAATTAATTTTTTTTTAGTCAATTTTACTGTTCAAAAATAGTACTATTAAAAATTATGTAACTTAAAATAGTGAAAATATGTGAAATTTTCATATGTGTAAAAATTGTACCTTTATATTAAGTATATGCAGAAATGTCTATAAATATTTTTTGCTAATTAAAATACTTTTATTTTTTGCTTTGTGAAAAGAAGGTAAAAATTTGAAAACTGTATAATATAAAAATTTCAGCATCTGGGCGATTCCATGTGGAGAGTCACACACATAACACAGGCTTTAATTTGCATTTATTCAATTATTTATTATATTTTAATGTTAATTCTGATTTTAGGTGGTATGGTAAATAAGTTAACATATTTTTTAGTTTAAATGTGTGTAAGTAAAACTCACAGAAATATATAATTTAATTTCATACTCAAACTGTGCTTTTTTTTCTGAAGTAGAAAAAAAGCACATTTTGAGTAATGAAATTAAATGATATACTTCTGTGAGTTTTATTGCCACACATTTAAATTTAAAAATATATCAATAACTTATTTACCATACCACTTAAAATCAGAATTAACATTAAAATTTAATAAATAATTGAATAAATGCAAATTAAAGCCTGCGTTATGTGTGTGAAACTCTCCATGGAATCGCCCATCTATAGATTCACAACAATAAAAAAAAAAAAAAAAAAAAAAAAAAAAATACAGATCATGAAAGCAGCAGCTAACTGCTAATTTTGTGGAAAAAACTTTTTCAAACCTGTGCAAAAATTAATATTGGTTGAAGAAATTCATTCAGCCATTGTTTAAATTAAAATATAATAAAAACTGGGTATGCATTTAAATCTAAGAATTTTTTTTTTTTTTTTTTTATATTTTTTTGTGAATAAGCAAGCACTAAATGGACTAAGTGTAAGTGAGTGCAGAGAAATATTCCAAAAAGTACAATGACAGAATGGTAATATTTGTGAGAAGAAAAAAAAAATGCAGTTACTTTGTGAAATCAGATTAGATCAAACTGGTTTACATTTGTTTTTTAAATATGTTTCAAAGACAATCGAATCAATAATTAAAAATTTAATAATGTTCGGTTTAATGAAAAAATATATATATGCTTTCCCTACTGCAATATAATCTCGCATAATCTGAAATTTTGTTTATTATTATACCATAAAATGATAAATTGAAAACCAAAGTGAGGAAAAAAAAAGAAAACTACAATCCGGTGTAACTTTTCCTCATAAAGATGAGAGAAAATCCTGAATCGTGGTTCAACCTTTTACCGAAAAATTGGAATAGAGAAAACCTTGAATTATGATTTAACATTTCACCAGAAAATGTTATTTAAAAAAACTCTGAATCATGGTTAAACCTTTCACCAGAAAATTGGATTTAAAAACAATCCTGATTTGTGGTTCAAACTTTTACCAGAAAATTGGATTTAAAAAAACCTGATTTATGGTTCAACCTTTCACTATAAAATTGGATTTAAAAAATCCTGATTTATGGTTCAACCTTTCACCAGAAAATTGGATTTATAAAAAACCTGAATCATGGTTTAACATTTCACTAATATAATGGTATTTATGAAAGCACCAATAAACTGGTGAAACTTATCACCTATATCTTGGTTGCAGCTAAATTTCAGCGACTTTTAACCATTTTCTTGGTGAAACATCGCACTTTATTTTTAACAGTGTATGAGCAATATCCTTCATTTAATTTCGAGGTTAAAATACTCCGTCTGCTTAGGAATAGCTTTCAGAATCACGGTATTGTAAAGCATTGTGTTTTGAAATTTTTAAGCTTATATTTTATATTTTGATCGAGTTTTAGATATTTTCAGGAACAGGTATAGCTTATTCATGAATTCTTTTCTTTATTTCAATACACAATCATGCATATTTCACAATGTAGACAGGGGCGTAGCCACAGATATTTTTTCGGGTGGGAGAATTCGAAAATTTCCCAACTTGAAACAAATTGCTCCAATTTTCGACTAAAATGGTATGCACAACATGTGTAACAATTATAATGATACTTTTGCATAAAAAATTCCTTTCCAAAGAAAAATTCTGAAACTGAAAACATGAAAATTCTAATTATGGGTTTGTTTACTAAAAAACTAAATATGCTTTTTACTTTCTTCTATCTTTACTAGAAGAAAGTATTGGATTTGTGAAAAAATTCGACTTCCGGTTTTAGACTGATTTATACGTTTTAGAAAGTCCTGAACACGATTCGACTGTTTTTAGAAAATATCTGTCTGTCTATATGTGATACAAATTTTGTGGGCGCTCTAACACAAGAATTAATGCACGAAATTTAATAAAACTTAGAGATTCACTTATACAGTCGAACCTCGTTAACGCGAACACTCAAGGGGAAACTTTTTTTGTTCGTATTAAAAATAGTTCGTGTTATCGGAACTTAACTACATTACATACAACTGGACCAGGCAGTCGGAAACAGTTCGTGTTAACGAGGTTTGACTGTACCTTGATAAAAATTTGTGCTGATCTGTTTTTCGTGTAAATCGTCCAACAGGTGGCACTGCTATGAGGCATTTTTCACGATTTACCTGATTTTAGCGATAATTATATCTCAAACTATTGCACGGAATTTGTTCAAACGTCATATTCTGTTAAACCTTGACATAATTTGATGCAGATTAGCTTTTTATGTATATCATATAGCAGGTGGCGCTGCTATGCAACATTTTTCACAATTTTGCGATAGCTGTACCTCAAAACTAATGCACGGAATTTAGTCAAACTTCATATTCCACATAAGTAGCACTTCCACATAAATAGATCCTTATTAGGCTTGGGTCTATGCTGTCCAAAGCTATCGCTTTTGGGCACTTTGAGAAAGGAATTTTGGTTGCAGACATCTAAGAGGCTGGGTGCCAAAATTCAATGATTTGTTTGAAAAATGCTATGCTTATGTCTCCTTTTTAAATGCACACAATTCAACAAATCTATAACTTTAGAGTTTGTTGTTATAGGCAAAGAATTGTCATTTAATTTTGGCACTGTGATTGCAAATTTTGAGGCATTACCATGTATGGAGTAGAAGAAAATTTTGGGATTGGCACATCCGACTAGTTTTCACTTAATATTAATTCTTGTGGTCTTCAAAGAAGCCCACCTGTTAAAATAACATCGCTTAGTTTAATAAAATTCCCTATTTCACTTTCATATTTTAAAAGCATTAGGCTGTCAAGTCTGTCATCCCTCATTGTAGCTTGCGATATATATTTTTTAAATTTTTATTTGACTAAAGATTCTTTCAATAGATGCAACGCCATAAAGATAAGCTGCCGTGAATGTTAAGGTACGAGTATATAATTTGATGGCGTGACCCAAATAGTCTTTGAATTTCATGGCATGATTAAAAGGTTTGTTAAGTGAGTTGGGATTTGGTTTATTTCTATTTGACTTTGCAAGTCATGTACATCCGGTTTCTCATATCCAGGTGAAAACATTATTAACTTTTCCCTTGCACAATTGTAATTTAAATATGGAATGCATTGCTGCAATATTCTCTTGATATAGGGAACATTGTCATTTAAGCCCATTACTAAATTCCTGAAATTTTCTTGTATTTCTTATAATTCTTTACTGTAAAACTTAATGTGTATCAATGTCCATTACTGTGCTATTATTTTTATTTATTGCCTTTGGTGAAACAGTTTTCCTACGGTGCGTTTGGAACTCAGCTTCTCCAGTCACATCTTAATATTCATAATTGTTTGTGAGCTTGTCTGTAAGGAAATCTTTATTTCTTCAAAATTTTATTCAAGTGCAACGTGTCAGTGTTACAGTGCATGTCTATTTTTTCTTCAGTTGATAGACTGCATTCATGGTCATATTTCTGTTCCAAATTAAAATCGTCCATTTTTTACCATTTTCATCCTCGAATGGATTTTTAGATGTTCCAAAATCTTGAACGAAAACTCTTTTCCTATTATGAAGGGTTTCTTCGTGCTGAGATTTATAGTAACTTTTTAGAACAGCTTTAAACACAGAACACTGGACTTTTGGTTTAAAATTTTATAAACACATATGAATATAAACGAACAGAACTGATATATATTTCCGCACACAAATAAAAGTAAAATGTGACAGATTTATCTAAACTAACGACGACTTTTTATATCCGCATTTGATCATATAACGGTTTTTAATTGACAGCGAAGGGTTAACTAATTTTTGCGGCAAAAAATCATGAGAATGAGTAAAATATTGTCCAAAAATCGCAAAATTAGTCAAAAAAGTTGTGAAAACTCATCAAATCTTCTTGCCCATAGCTGTGTTTCAAGTACGTTACTACGAGGGTGAGTCGGAAAATAAGTTTCCCCTGGCAACTGTGAACAGAGGTGTGTATGAAAGTCAAAAAATTTAATGAAGCATTAAAGATAAGACGTAACTTTATTTTTCTACATAAGTGCCAAGTGAGTTGAGACATTTGTCATACCCCTTTATAAGCTTCAAAAAGCGCTCCTTGAAAAAATCAGGGTTCTGCATCATTTTGTTCCCGGTAGATATGGAGAGAAAGTGCGTTGTGAATTCGTGGTCAAAGGATGAAGTGAGAGCGGTTGTCCGCTACGAATGGGCACGTGGAGTATCCGGAGCAGAAATCCTTAATCGCCACTTGGGAGTCTATGGGCCAGTTGTGATGTCGAAACAAATGGTACGGAGATGGTGCCGCCAATTCAGTGAGTGGCGTCAGCAAGTTTTGCACAGGCCAAGACCTGGACGGACGTGCACAGCCACTACAGACGAAAGCAATGCTTGACTACTTCTTTGTAAGCAATGCTGAAGTCACACAAGCCGTTCAACACTTCTTTTGTATGCAGAACCCTGTTTTTTTGCTGGAGAGCTTTATGAAGCTTATAAATGGTATGACAAATGTCTCAACTCACTTAGCACTTATGTAGAAAAGTAAAGTTACGTCTTATCTTTAATGTTTCATTACATTTTTTGTCTTTCCTACACACCTCTGTCCACAGTTGCCAGGGGAAACTTATTTTCCGACTCACCCTCGTACATTCCTTTCTGCTGTGCTACAAGTGATCTCCAATTTTCAAAAGAAGCTGCAATCCCTTTGGGTTAAAATAGCTGGATTCTCTTTTGGGAGGAGAAGGGGAGGTAGGGTGAAATTTTTGAGAAAGTAACAAAGTTTTGGAGGAAATAAAGGAACTGGTTAGTCAGTTATTGATGGACAGGAGTAGAGAAATTTAGGTCTGGTAGATGTACAATATTTTGGTAGAACTGAAAAATACAATGATAGATTAAGTATGGCTGATTTCTTTTTGTATTTCTTTTGATAATTTAACTTGTTTACTGTTGTAGTACTAAAAATAATCACCAAAACAATACAAATTTCGTAATTTTTTTACAATTACTTTAAAAAAAGAAAATGTCTCAAAAATCTAGAATTTCCCAACTCTAAGCTCAAATTTCCCAACTTCACATATATTGGGGGGGGGGGCTCCCCCCATACCCCCCCCCCCCCATGGCGATGCCCCTGAATGTAGATTGTTTGTATTAATTAATAAGAATGTCCCAATTTTCTAAAATTATTGAATAGAAATTCGTACAAAATAAAACGAAAGTATTTTGCGCATACAATTACCGTTATATATGCTGCATCAAGTGTAGTAATGTATAAAGTAATTTGCTAGTAGCTCTCCTTTTATACCATCTGACGTCACATTAAAACTCTCCGGACTGAAAATCGTTTTAAATACCGGTTTAATATATGACGTAATTTTAACTATTTAATGCATTTCTCATGTAATAATTAATTTATTTTAAACTTTTCTTCTCTTTTAAGATTCACGTGTACATATATTATTTAATTTAAAAGTTTTTCGAAATATTATTATTTGAGCTATTTAAACATGACTTAATATTCACCATTAAAAGTATTTCGCACATAATAATTTAATTATTTTAGGCATTTTAAATATGACGATATTTAATATTTGGGGTTTTTACATATAACGTAATTATAACCTTTAAATGCGTTTCGCTCATAATAATTTTATTTTAAAGTTTTCGTACTTTTTTAATATTTACGTGTAAATATCTTGACGTAATTTTCCATAAATTCTATGTATTGGGTAGATATATGCCAATTTAATTAAAAGGCAGACAGAGAGAGAAATTTTGTCATCATAAAGAAATAATGAATAAATTTTCTGTCACTTTCCTGACAGGAAAAAAAATATATTTAAGATTCACTTTTTTAACGAAGTAGCCGAACATTCTACACTTTGGGACTCGTTAAATACAAATTTCTATTTCTATGCACTGCGGTTATTGTTTAACCGGTTGCAAATTTGTTCAGTTGCCAAAACACTTTTTCTAAAGTAAAAAGCTAAATAAATAAACCTGTGACGTTAAAAAGGACAAAAAGAAAAAAAAAATGAAAGAAAATAACACACGGAGCAAAAGCGCGAAAGAGCCTAGCAAGGTAAACCAATCGCAGCTGTTTTCTAATGTCAACAAAACAGTAATCACGTGGTGCCCAAGATCTTACGTCACAGGAAAAAATTAGAAATGTAAACGCAGATTGCTTGCTATATTTGGCACTTTATCGCTATGTTTTTCCTCCTCATACTTTGAAGTCTTGATTTAGTGCAGCGTTTGCAACTTTTTTTTTTATTTCACCGCTTGAACGCACAGATAAATTTCCGCGGTACATTTGATTTCTGATTTAAAAAGTAAACAAACAATTATATAGAATACATCTTCTTCTTAAATTCATACATTAACACAAATAAAAATGTTTCAAATGAAAGAAAACAATATTATAGTTCCTAATAAAAAAAATTAACTATTGAGGCTCATAATAAGTCAGATTAGAGTCCGACATAGACGTTTGCACGGGCCGAAATTCCCAGGCCTGGGCTCGGCCTGACACATAGGGAAAAAATTCGGTCCGGCCCGGTATAAAAATTAAGTTCGGACTGAGCCCGACATGTAAAAATTTTTTTTTGCCCCAATCCGGCATATCAGCTAAAAGTTCATCCCGAGACCGGCCAGGCCAGAAAAAAGGGTTAAAATCTCGGCCCGAGTGAATTTCTACAAAATATTGATTTTCATGTTGGTTTGTGTAAAAATTTGTCTAGTACGGAGTTCTGATAAAAAATACTTATCTTAGCTTTTTTTTTTTTTTTTTTTTTTTTTTCATGTTTATAATCTTTATTTTTATAGAAGTGCCGTAGACTGTGATATATATATATATATTTTTTTTTTAACCCTCTAAGTGTTTTGGGCATAATATTCCGTTCACTAAGCTCCAGGTTTTACAGCAATATAGACAATATTTAAGATAATATAATTCTATAGATTTAATGAATTTTAAATACATTGAAGAATGATTAATACTCTCAAGGATTACATTCGTATTTGTAATTGAGTTTTTTTTTATAATGTTGAAAGAATCATATTTCCTTAGCATTTAAAACAAAATGAAAAGAAAACAACATTACAATTTTACCCTTTGGTTAGAGGCTCGGAAGGTTAATGAATCTCTATTTGTTGTATGTAAATGTTTCAGTTATCATTAATACTGTTAATCCATGTTCCATGTATTAGAGAGAGAGAAAAATGCCATACATTAAAATCTTCTAAGACGGAAATGCATAGGAAAGAAAAAAAAATGTCTTATAAACAAGTTCCCTTCTTAGCAGGCGAAAATGTATTATATATTCTTTTTTTACGTATTAATTTATTCATTCTGCTTGGATCAGCACATTTTTCAGTTTAAGACAGGATTCCATCATAGGCAGGTTCTTTTTCAAACGTTTATTTATATTTTTACTAGCCCCCGGTATGCTATTTCTTTTTCCCAGCTTATTTTGTCTCCAATAAATAATGTTACCTTGTATAAGCCAGCCGTAAAACAAATAGCACAGGGGAAATGTACCAAAAAAAAGCGTTACCTTGCAAAAGGTCAGGTAGAAATTTTTTTTTCTGAATTGTTTATAATGGTGCAAACATGAAAAAACCAAGTTTTCTAACAAAATTTCTTAAGGCTAAATTTTCTGTGGCCAAAAAACAACAAAATTTTGGGACATTTTTTAATTTTTTTGAAATATCTCGAGACCCGCTGCCGTACCATGTTATTTGTCAATTACAATATTAAAGAGGATAAAATTCTCTACAACTTTCACATTTACAACTTTTTTATACACCCAATAGCAAGCACAGTACGCCATTTGAAAAATAGGACAATTTTTTCAATTTTCTTAAAAACCGCGAAAAGCGTAGTTTTGCCCCGATTATTCAAATGTTTCCCACAGATTTAATCTCGTATGTCAACTTCTATATATTGGTAGCAGTAAATTACGTGTTTCAGGGCAAAAACTAGCTTTTTTGCACCCGTGGCAAAAATGGATTTGCCACCCCCCACCCCCTTAAAAAGAAAAATTTCACGAGAATTTTAATAAATCTCTAATAGCCAGATTTTGAAAATTTTACGTGTGTAATCATTAAATACGTAATTCTGAACTATATAATCAGCTTTGTAAAATATTGATTCATTAAAACCTTGAAAACCGAATCGAAAAAAACCCGGAATATATTCCGCTTTAAACAGATTTCCATCTTAGCACATATAATTGTTCATATTCTTCCTCTTGAAAAAATATTTTTTTTTCTTTAGACTGCTTTCCGTAGAGATTTCATTTTCAAAGATTTTACGGTAGTTGTTGCATAGGGGCGTTTAAAGTCACAGTTATATGACTTATGAGACTAAATTAGTCACACGAAGATATTCGCAAGGTAATATTAAACATATGGAAGCGTTCTTGGCAAATATCTCGCTTCCATTTTATTACTTTTAAATAATTTTTTTTCCGTGGAATACCTGAGATCAATATCTTAATGTGGAATATTTTCGGGTTTGGTTGCATTCTTTTTTAACGTTCGGACACTTTCATTTTTGGAAAATTGTTTGGAGCCCGTTCTGAAATTTAAAGTATTTTCATAAAAAAAAAATGCAACCAAATTCGAAAAATTATAAACGCACAACGTTAGATATCGACCTCAGGTATCATATGAAAAAAAAAAAAAAATGAAATATTGAAATTCAAACAATAATTCTGAAAAGAATGCTACCATAGGTTTAACATTAGTGTGCAACTGTTTTCGCGTGAAACTACACTAGTCAAGCGAAGAAAGTGGAAGAAAGTGCAGGAAAATGCTGATAAATGGGAAGTATTAGGCTTTATACCTCTAGATGATCCAGACATCTGTTTTATTCATTATAAGGATTTTCCTTTGAAACAGGATGCTAATAATCCTACAACAGTGTCATCAAAGAGAAAAAAATATTGTTAAATAGCCTGTAGAAATTATTATTATTAAAATACAGTTTTTTTTAAATTTAGCTTATGCAGCCCTATTGCGTACCTTACTTTGTGTACGGAGAGTAGAGTTGAATGAATTAGGGGATCAATGCGAAAACAAAAATGTTTATATGGCCTACAATCATAAATAAATTGGTATTTCCTTTGATAAATGGTATCACTAAGATCATTAAACAGCTATAGTTTCAAAACAGTACATATTACAGGAGATTAAGACTATCCCACAAAGCATATTTTTCAACAACCAAAGTAAGTTTTTCTGTTTGAGCTTTAAAGGAATTAATAGATAATCTTAAAGTTTTATATATTTTTGCATGCTAAAATGATATAATCTCTTGTTATATTTATTGTGATAAGTGGAGAGAAAAAAATGACAATATTTTTTAAAACTAATCTTTTAAATATTTTTATAAAACTAGTGATCTCAAATATTTTATTGAAAGAATTTTTAAATTTTACAAGTGATAAATGCATAACATTACTTAATGAAATAATCTGTTGTCATTTTTATTGTAGCTATAAGGTAAAAGTATTTCTTACATAAAAGATATTTCTTTTTTTGCGTCCCCCCTTTTATACGGAACCACGATCCAATGTTTACTATCTTTAAAACAGTAAAACATTAAAACATATATTATCAATAATTGGTAAATAAATTATGCCATTGTAGTGTGGAATAAAATATCTTTTCGCAAATTTTCATACCTATCCAATTGATACCTGGAAAAATATGCATGCATTATAAAAGTTATTAAAATTGTAAAATTATTAAAATTATTAAAATTAAGCAAAAATTCTTTTTTAATTGAAACTATCGTGCCAATAACTTACTAAATACTGAAGTATTCTTTTAAACAATGCTTTGAACTTAACATTGTATACACTGAAAGTTACTGTCTAAATAGGAAAATTGTCTCATTCATCTACACTCTGCCCTATTTTTAAAATTATATAAATTTATTGAATATAAAATGTCAGTTGAGATGAAAATAAATACGTGAGTCTACAAATAATAGATAATTTACTGCTACCTATTTTTAGAAGTCGACATACACGATTAAATCCGCCGGGAACATTTGAATATAATCGGGGCAAAACTACGTTTTTCGCGGGTTTCAGAAATTGGAAAAAAAAAAAGTCTTATTCTCGAAATGGCGTACTGCGCTTGCTATTGAGTGTATAAAAAAGTTGTAAATATGAAAGTTGTAGAAAATTTTATCCTCTTTAATATTGTAATTAACAAATAATATGCTACTGAAACAAGTCTTGAGATATTTAGAAAAAATCAGAAAAGTTCCAAAATTTTGTTGTTTTTTGGCTACAAAAAATTTAGCCTTAAGAAATTTTGTTAGAAAACTTGGTTTTTCCATGTTGGCATCATTATAAACAATTCAAAAAAATGAAATCTTCTACCCGACCTTTTGCAAGGTAAAATGTACATTTCCCCTGAACTAAAAAGCCGATGTTTCATTGTGCGATTAAATATACTCTACAGCATTTTTTAAAACTTCTAAGCATCGCACATTTTCAATGTTTATACCGTCGTATTGGGAAAAAAAATACTTTTTACTGCAATTTGTTTGAAAACTGCATCGCCATTTATTTTTGAAACATTAATTTTTTTGTAGTTTTTAGCGACATTTGTTTCATTTTGGCAACTCAAGTAATCCATTTCTGTAGAAAGTAAAGGAAATATAGTTGAAAAATAGGAACTATATCTTCTTGTTGCCATTTTCCTATAAAAACTGAAAAAATGTAATGAAAATACGTGCTATTTTGAGAAAAATATAAATGAATGATTTATGATAAAAGATAGATCTATTATAAACTATATTTAATTTTAAGTACCTTTATTAATGCAAATGACATCATTTTACATAAAATAAAAGCGTGTGCTTTAAGTCTTACAATTGAAATACGTCTAGCACTACAGTAGAGTCCCGATTATCCTAGTCCCGCTTAACCGAGTTATTTTCTTCTGATGGACTGGTGGCTTCTATTATTATGAAACAGCCATTATAAATGAAGCGCTAGGTGAAGATGAAAGAGCAGTCGTAAAAAGTTAAAACAAAAAAAACAAAAAAAAAAAAAAAAAAAAAAAAAAAAAAAAAAAAAAAAAGGCTATTATTTTCCCATTCTGACCAGAAAATCAGAGTTCTAACTTTTTACGGCTGCTCTTTCATCTTCACCTAACGCTCCATTTATAATGGCTGTTTCATAATAATAGAAACCACCAGTCCACCAGAAGAAAAGGATGTAATGGAAATATAGGGGGCGACACTAAATTCTGAAAAAGCAGAATTCCCGTTCTCTAGTTTAGCTATATTTTAATAAGCCTAGAAATGCACTGTTCTTTAAAAAGAATGAATTTCAATGTTTAATTGTGCTTATTAAACATTGGCAATTATAATGGCAATTTAAAAATGTATGCATTTTTTGCAAAAAATTTAGGGCCAGGTCAAATTTTACTGATCTTTGAACAAACCAGATCCCCCAGGACATTGATTTTCATACGGCTAGGTCAAAACCGGAACTGAAAATTTTGACACGTGAAGTCTATGAAAATTGAAACCAGTCCCAGCTCGGTACGGAAAAAATAAGTTAGGTCCGGCTCGATCCTCCAGGAAAAAAGTAATGCCGGAGCCCGGCCGGAAAGCGTAGTGAATAGGCCTGGCCCGAGCATTCAGAAAGAGCATTGTCTAGTCCAAGCCCGGCCCGTGCAGATCTCTGGTCTGACACGGGTCGGATGGTATAAGACTCGATCCCGATAATTTTGATTAAATTCTCCTCGAAACCCGCCCCAAACCCGACGAAAAAAAAAAAATCGTCATCCCAAAACCGACATTACTTCAACAAAAAACAAACTGAAAAAAAATCCCTATTTTAATACAGTTATGGAAATGTAATCTACAATTATATCATTTTATCTTTTTACTTTCTTCTATCTTCAATTTAAAGTATTGTAATCGAAATTTTTTTCGACTTCCGACTTAATTCTAATAAAAATGCTAATAAAACTAATTAAAATGAAATATTGACATGAGATAGAAGAAAGTTATGGGATTAGCACATCCAACTAGTTTTGTATGAACATCAGCACTTATACACTTATTAATATTCAAATATACAGATTTTCTTAAAAAAAATATTCAGGACTGTCTTCTGAAAAGAACCGGATCCAAACTGGAAATATCTAATGCCCATACCGACCCGCACCGAAAAAAATTAGCATCAACCCGACTCAAACTGAAACGCGGGTCATGTATGGTTCACGTAAAATCGGGTATCCCGACTCGATGCAGGACTCTAGATCTAAACCTCAATTTCCAATATTAGGTGACCACGGAATGCAATCAAATTTCCCATCGTAAAGTTATAATTTTTATTTATTTTTACTTTCTTCTATCTTCAATAGTATTGTAAGTAATCGTAAAAGTATATCGTAATCGTATAATCGTAAGTAGTCAAAGTATTGTAATCGAAATTTTTTTCGACTTCCTGTTTTTGACGTATTTACACGTTTTAGGGGTCACAGATAACAAAAAACATGTTTATACAAAATGTCTGTCTGTCCGTGTGTCCATGCGTCGCCATTGTACCATTAAAAATTGTATGAAATTATGCATAGAATTGAACCAAATTTTTTTTAAAGTTTTTGGCTATGGCAAGCAAGTCCTCCATTGATTCGGAAAAAATCCGCCGGTAGGGGGCGCTGTAATAGCGATTTTTGTGCATTTTGAATATTGTACCATCGAAAAGAGTATGAAGTTATGTATAGAATTGAACCACATTTTTTGTGTATGTTTTTGGCCATAGCAAGAAGGTCCTCCCTGAATTTGGGGAAAATCCGCCGGTAAGGGGCGCTGTAATAACGATTTTTGTGCATTTTTAATATTGTACCATCGAAAAGTGTATGAAGTTATGCATAGAATTGAACCAAATTTTTTGTATAGGTTTTTGGCCATGGCAAAAAGATCCTCTCTGAATTTTGAAGAATTCCGCCTGAAGTGGGCGCTGTAATAGCGATTTTTGTGCAATTTTCAATAGTGTACCATTGAAAAGTGTATGAAGTTGTCGGAGTTTCCTCTTAGTCCGCACAACTTTGAAGAAATCCTTTGCTATTTATATGCTACCACCACCGATATGCCACCACCGATACGTGATATCGGTCACGCTCTGAGAGGATTGTTTAAATGAAAACCAACCCTTTCAATTAACTAAATTAACCGTTTATTTACTCACTATTTACAAATCGCAAAACACTATCTACACTTAAAAACTTGGATGTTGGTGTTCCGGTTCAACATTAAATTAAATACAGTAAATGCTGGCTGTGTACTGTTAAACTACGTTATATCACTCTCACTCTACACTCGTTAAATTAGATTTACGGAGATTACTCTTAATCTCCCAACACATTGGCTCTAACCTCGGCGAGCTTCACTCAACTCTACGCTCTATCCAAGAGCTATCCACACGAACTAGCTCGCACTTTGCGCTCTCGGCTTCAACTCACTCTATCCGAGCAAAAGCGACTGCCTTCTAGCAACCCTCTGCTTTTACTGAACTCTTCCTCTTCCCCCAATATAAATCCGGGCTTTTCCACTCTGACCACATTCTCAGCTCTTTCCCTCGTTCGTGCAATTCTTTTGACTGCCCATCTCCAGCAGACATCTCAACAGGTAGGGCAAACCCCTCTTTTTTCATGACTTTATCCCTTCATCCATGCTGTACAATTCACCGGCTCAGATCCAGTTTCAGACAAGGAAAGAATGTTACTTTGAAATTCCCAGTACACAGGCCATACAATATATAATATAGTAAGACAAAATAATATAGAACCATAATTCTAACAGCAGATGTTTCTTAGAACCTGACACCCCTCACCTTAGCGGAAAATATGCCATTTAGGGGCTAATTTTCCCCGAACATATAGTAATATCACAGAAGAGTTCAATAGTCTCTTTGCAGGTTTCTTCATTATTATTATTACATATATATTTCAAGGTGTCTGAGCATTATCTACTGACATCTCTAATGAACCGTATACTAATATGATTATTACGGAAAAACTACACATGCTAATACACTATTATAAACACAAGATTGAAATACAATTACACATACACAAAAAAAAATTTAAAACGTGATGATACCCCTTTAAGGTTTGTCCACTATTTAGTCATTGATGCCGATGGACTAGCAACTGGCTGTTCTTCCCAGCTCTTCCTATGTAGCCTAGAAATTGCATCAGCATTCAAATGTTACGCTCCTGGACGACGAGAAACACTCAGGTTCCAGCGTTGCAAGGCAAGAGCCCATCTAGTGAGTTTGGGGGACCTTGGGGTTGTTTCAGTGAGAAATTTTAATGGATTATGATCCGTTATGATCTCAATTTGAGATCCATATGTCCATTTTTCATACTTCCGCAACCCGAAGAGAACACCCCAAGCCTCTTTCTCTATACTCGGCCAAGCACGCTGAGCCCCTGATAATATCTGACTGGCAAAAGCTATCGGCTTAAACTGACCCTTTTCATCTGAGTAAGACAGCATCCTACTGCCAGGTCTGAAGCATCGGCGTGAAGCTGATATTCCAGGCCTACGGCAGGTGTAGCCAAACGCGTCACGTTACATAACTCATCTTTAAGGGTATTAAATGCTTCTTCTGCCCTTTCATCCCATGGTACAGTATTTTTAACCTTCCCTTTAATTAATTCAGTTAAAGGTGTAGCAATTTCTGCATAATTTGGAATATAAGATCGGTAAAATTCCATTAATTCCAAAACAGATCTAACTTACTTTTTAGTTCTCGGTCTCTTTAAGTCACTTATTGTTCCTATTTTCTCCTCATAAGGTACATGCGTTGCATCCCCAATTACATGAGCTGAAAACTTAGTCAATTTCTCTCCAAATTTGCATTTATCCAGCATAATCGTAAAATTTCAATTTAAAGATCTTTTATGACAGCCCTAACATGCTCACAATGCTCTTTTCAAGTGTCGGAGAAAATGATGACATCATCAATATATGCTTGTGCATACCTCCGATGAACTTGAAGGACCTCATTCATATCTTTTTGGAAAGTAGCAGCCGCCCCTGACAAACCTAAAGGCATAATACGCCACTGAAAAGTCCCATTATGAGTTGTAAAAGCTGTCAAATGTTTACATTCCTCAGCCATTTTAATCTGCCAATAACCCCTCAATAAATCAATCGAAGATAAATATTTAGCTGCCCCCGCAGTATGCATGATTTCCTGCGAATCTTTCATAGGAAATGTTGGGACCTGCGTTACTGAATTTAAAGCTCGATAATCTATACAAAGCCTAACAGTTGCGTCTTTTTTCGCCACGCAAACAATTGGATGACTAATTTCTGCATTTGACACTTCGATTAGATTTAATTCTAATAACTCCTGAATCTGTCGATCTACTTCCTCTTTATAAGCAACAGGTACACTATATAACTTTGGCTTTTTTCTTGCCACACCCGGTTTTAAATCAATACGGTGCTCCCCTACTACCGCTGGTCGCACAGGACCCAAAAATACCTCTTTATTCTCCCTCAAAATGGACTTTATATCCTTGACTTGACTATTAGCTAACCCTTTTATTTCGAACCTTTCTATGTCCCGTTCTACCTTTTGTTCCCGGTTTAAAATAGGAATTTCCCCAACTTCTCCATATTCCTCATCCCCTTCAAAAAATATATTAACTATATTACACTTAGCAATAAATTCCCCTTTATTTTGATACACATACTTTTTGCTACCATCCTCCAAATCAACTAAGACTCTATCATGCACTTTCACTTTTCTAGATAATTGACATTCTAAACATGATTTACAGAATTTTTTAGCTTCTTTAGCCATACCTTCCCAATAAAAAGCTTGCCTAATCCTCTCTAAGCTTTTCTTTGCCGCGTGATGCTCTCCCCTATTAGAAGCATGCTCTGACTTTAAGATTCCTTCTCTTTTGATTTTCGGCACGACCAATTTAGCTATAGCTTCTCCTACAAATTTATCTTTATGATACAATAAGTCCTTTTCAATATAATAACCCCCCTTTATCAATTTTAGCTAATTCCCAAACTCTCTCTAACTCTTTACATTCCAATTGGGATTTCTTAAATATATCTGAATTGCTTATCGTAACATTACCATTTTCCTCAACTTCCGTCTTATCGTCATTCTGACTTTGTAAATTTCCCGATCTCGTTTCTATTGCGTAAACATTACAATTATCGCTACTCATATCTTTCTTTTCACTCGAGTTATCACTACTAATTTCCGAACTTTCTAATTCTTGGGACTCTAGCAATGGCTCCTCGCGATTGACCCCTGACAACTCATTAATCACTTCTGGATGTAAAATTACCTGCTCATTAATATTATAGGTCACCGCACAAAGTACTTTCTGATGAATTACATTAGTTTGTCCGAATTGCGGAATAGCTAATGGTAATTTAACCAACGGTGATTTAACTGCTTCAGCAAATAATCCTTGTAAATAAATACTACCCGCTCCTTTTAATTTCTCTTCCGGTACCAAATCTTTATGAATGACACTAATTTCACATCCAGAATCAACCAATCCTTTCGCTTTCTGCCCATTTACACTAACTTCAATTTTCTCGAGTTTATTTAATTTCTCATCAATAACATCTTTTTACATTAGTTCTCTGTTCGGCCTTTGCCGATATCCTCGCCACAATAGCCCCTTTAGGTAATTCTTTGTTTCCTTTCACGACAATCTTATTTACACCCGCTTTCTTTTCACGCCCTTTACTAGCATTATTATTACCCTCATTACCCGCTTTATTACAAAAACGTTGGTAATGACCTCTTAAACCACATTTAAAGCATCTAGGAGCTGAATCATCACTAGATTTCTTAAAATCAGTTTTCCTACCCGAAAAAGAATTAATCTCATTACTCCCGTTTTGCCCCCAATTACCACTAACTTTACTATCCTCCCTCGGTCTCCCTTTTTCACTGTTTACATACCTATCTTTACTCTTAAAACTTTTATACGTAACCGCAAAAGACTTGTGTTTAGCGTCAAAGTAATTGTCACATTCTTTAGCAATTTTAGAAGCTTCTAACCAATTACTCTGCTGAGTTAACACAATATATGATGCGGTTTCCTCATCTAACGTATTTAATAACTTATCAGTAATTATTAACTGATTGACCTTTTCATATGAGTCCGTACCCCTAATCTTACAATAATTTTCCCATGTTGCTATTAAGCGCGATATAAATAATACATGAGTTTCATTCTGGTTTCTCCTAGCCTTCTTAAAAATTTCCAAACACGCCTTCGGTGTCGGCTCGTGTTCCCTTAGAACTAACTCCTTTAATTCCTTATAACTCTCAGTTTGTTCCTTAGTGGTATAAATTAACAAATTATCGGCCTTATCTCCTAACATATTTAGTAGAATTTCGGCCTGCTGATTTTCCGGTACATTTTTAGTTTTGAATGCCCTTTCTAAACTGTTAAAAAATAAATTCTATCCCTCAGTCACTTCTGGTACTTTGATAGACAGAGTTTTAACACTTTTGATCAATTATTAGGTTCCCCTAGACCCATTAGAGTTATTTGCCGAACCTTGCATCCTTAGCCTCTCCATTTCTAATTCATGTACCATCCTCAATTTTTCAGACCTCTCTTCTCTTTCTAACTGTTCCTGTTTTTCTAACTTTTCGCGCTCTAATCTTTCCTGTTCTTCTAACTTTTCGAGCTCTAGTCGTTCCGCAACAATAGTGTTAGATAATTCCATAATAACCCCCTCATCATAGTCATTGCTGTTCATTATCTTTTTCCTAAGCTGAATTCTGGTATCATCTTCCGTGAATTCAACCCCAAATTCTTCGGCTATCATCTGAAGATCCATCCTTTTTAATTTCAATAAGAAAGCCATACCTTCCACCGATTACTATTACGACTCTACAATAATATTTAAATCTACAAAATTAATTTTTCCTAAATTTCTACTTTAGTACAGTTACCTCCACTTATTATACTAATTAATACCTTTCAGATAATTGATGTATTATATTTGTAATTTAACATACTGTATAACCTGATTTTCCTCAACCATTGCTATCACACAATTTACTTCCAATAAAAAAAGGTAAAAACAATAATTTCGATTTGATTACTATGCAATACAGGTACCAATTTATACATTTAGATAATAACATACAATTTACATAATAATACTGATACGTTGCAAATTGAATAAAAGTATTGATGCCAATAGAAATATCCACATAAAGAAAAATTGTATAATATACACATATAATTTCCTAGAATTTTCTTCAATAAAATATTTCCAAATTCAACACTGGTTCTCACACTTAAAACAAATAAAATCAAAACTCTCACTTTTTTTTTCTCTTGTGAGCCTTTTTTTCACTGTGAGCCTTTTTTTTCGAAATTTACTTCCAGCCAATTAAAATTCTAAGCAAATGTTCATTGCTCGTTTGTTATCAACTCTTCAAACTTAAAACAGTATTGCTTCATTTAAATATTACTTTAATAATAATTAAAATTTAAGTAAGTTCAATTATTCCTTCCAACTATTATTAACATAATGCATTAATTTTGTTCACTACCATTATTAGTAAAACAAAATAGAAAATCAATTTTAGCACAAGCTATTATGACCTTTTCTTAAAACAATAGTAAATATGGCTGTTAATATCTCCTACCTATCTGAACCCAATTATTTGATTGCACATAAATTATCAAGATTTAGACAATTTATCTTAAATTACTATTAATTATACAACAAGAAATACATTTGGTTCGAGAATGTCAGAAGAAAGAAATGATCAAAGCACCTTACCTTATACTTTATCTGCTGGGGGTACTCCGCTGCTCAGACGTAGTTCCACGATGAACTCAATATTTCACACTTTAAAGTCACTTTGATGACATTCAACACTCGGGCTGTAACACACTGTAATTTGATTTACTGTAGCGATGATAGGGCACAAACACTAGTTCGGTTCGCTGCAACGACGATAGAACACAAACACTCTCGTTCGGTTCACTATAACGACGATAGAGCACACACACTCTGTACTTCCACTCGACGCTTGGTTGTTATCTCTCTAAAATTCCGCTCGACGATCCGGCATTACCACGCAAGAATTCCACTGGGTGCTCCGGCACTAACACACTGCAACACGGCTCGCTGGTCACTGGTCTCAGACGATTCTATCCCGTCGCTGCCATCAATTTATCGGAGTTTCCTCTTAGTCCGCACAACTTTGAAGAAATCCTTTGCTATTTATATGCTGCCACCACCGATATGATTACGTGATATCGGTCACGCTCTGAGAGGATTGTTTAAATGAAAACCAACCCTTTCAATTAACTAAATTAACCGTTTATTTACACACTATTTACAAATCGCAAAACACTATTTACACTTAAAAACTTGGATGTAGGTGATCCCGTTCGCAAATTCACAAACACTCAACGTCCCAGCGCCCTTAACGCCAACGTCTGCAGCTAAGCGCTTTGGCGAGAAAATGAACTTTGACGTGCATGCATGCATGCTACAGTCTGTTTTTAGTATCGTAGTTTAAAGTTTGCATGTGCGAATATTGATATCTGCTTTATATAAATATTTTAGATACGCTTACAAAGTTCAAAGAGATTTTTTTTTCCTTCGCAGATTAATTCAGTCTACGCAAGTTGTATTATTGATTATACTAAGTCGAATATTGATGCTGTTAGAATAAGATTATCGCTACAAAGTAAGGATGCACATTCTAAATTAATAATACAGCACTGCAATAATCCCACAAATTCAATAATAAAGTAATGAGCATGTTTAGGTTTTTACTTTTTGAAATTCGTCCTAATTAAGAAACATTTTTTTATTTGTTTTAAATAAATTTGATAGTCGCTCAGAGAAGAAAACTAATTAATTGAGAGTTCCATTAATGGATAAATATGGAAAAAAATAATAAAAAGCAGAAATGGATAAAATATCCTAAAATCTTTGAAATAAATGCAATTTTGTAAATGGCCGTTAGTATATTAAATTCAAAGTTTTCCATTACTAAGA
This sequence comes from Maratus speciosus, assembly GCA_963932465.1. Classification (NCBI taxonomy): domain Eukaryota; kingdom Metazoa; phylum Arthropoda; class Arachnida; order Araneae; family Salticidae; genus Maratus; species Maratus speciosus. The sequence continues at coordinate 517,573,507 of OZ010789.1, read as the reverse complement.
AAAAAAAATGCAAATTTTCTGCTTTCTAAGTGGTTTGATTATGAAGCATGCCATGGAAAAGTTTAAAAATAAAATAAAAACTAAATTATTATTTGCTATTTATTTATGAATCAAAAACTTTGTGCGTGTGTAAGGGGGGGGGGGGGGAGTCCATTATTGACCAGAAGTCTATGCAGGGGGGATGGCATTTTATGAAAAGCAAAAATTATTTGTGAGAATTATTTATACTTTTGTAAAAAATACCACACATTGTACCACTGACCACATTCTCAGCTCTTTCCCTCGTTCGTGCAATTCTTTTGTCTGCCCATCTCCAGCAGACATCTCAACAGGTAAGGCAACCCCTCTCCTTTCATGACTTTATCCCTTCATCCATGCTGTACAATTCACTGGCTCGGATCCAGTTTCAGACAAGGAAAGAATGTTACTTTGAAATTCCCAGTACACAGACCATACAATATATAATATAGTAAGACAAAATAATATGGAACTATAGTTCTAATAGCAGATGTTTCTCAGAAGTTATGCTTAATTCTAATAAAAATACTAATAAAACTAATTAAAATGAAATATTGACGAGATAGAAGAAAGTTTTGGGATTGGCACATACAACTAGTTTTAGTTTATTCACTTGTAAAAACATTTTTTTTAGATGTTTAATCGAAAAAAATATTTCTTACGTGTATACTTAATTTTACTTTTAAAATTTTAAAATATTAACGAAATTGACTTGATGGAAATATTATTTCAACATAAAATAAATAGCTCAGTGGTTAGGGGGTTGAATTCGGAATTAATTAGGGGAAAACTGGAAATAGTTTAAATCCCTTCAGTTTAGGTCTAGAATGAATATGATATGTTTCCCCCCTCGTACTAGGTGAGCGTTAAGAAATATGCATAGATTTATAGTCAAAAGACACGTTTTTTTACATACCATAACAGTATCTCCAAACAGCTAACTTTGTCTGAATAAAATGAGTACGACCATTAATATTTTTGTTCAACATTAAGGTCGCAATTCTATTTGAAAATTTTTCAAATCAAGAGCTTGAATCCAGAAGAGAACAAGTTAACTTAACAATATTTCAAAATTGCGGCCTTGTTCAATTTCTATTTTTTGAACAATTCTATTTCAAAATTTTTCGAATCAAGAGCTTAAATCCAGGAAAGAACAAGTTAACAATATCAAGTGAACAATATCTCAAAATTGCGGCCTTAATATTGAACAAAAATATTAAGTGCAAGTATTCATTTTACTCAGAATTTTAGGCTCTACAACTTTTGTACTGACAATATTTTGATAAAGTTAGCTGTTTTGAGATATTGTTAAGTTAACTTGGTCTCTCCTGGTTTCAAGCTCTTGATTAGCGATAAAGGCAAAATTTTGAAATAGAATTGCGACCTTAATGTTGAACAAAAATATTAATGATGGTACTCATTTTATTCAGAATTTTAAGCTCTACAACATTTGTATTGACAATGTTTTTATAGAGTTAGCTATTTTGAGATATTGTTAAGGTAATTAAAAAAAAACGTGTTTTTCGAAAATAAATATGTACATATTTTCTAACATTCACACAAGTACGAGGAAGAAAACATAGTACGTTCATTTTTGACCTAAACTGAAGGGATTAAAACTATTTCCAGTTTTCTCCTAATAAATTTTGAGTTCAAATCCCTGACCACGGGTCTAAAATTTTAAAGTGGAATTGTGACCTTAATGTTCAACAAAAATATTAAGTGTAGGTACTCATTTTACTCAGAATGTTAAGCTCTACAACATTTGTATTGACAGTGTTTTTGACAGAGTTAGCTGTTTTGAGACATTGTTATGGTATCTAAAAAACATGTTCTTTGACTAAATATGTACATATTTTCTAACGCTCACTTACTACGAGGGGGGAAACTTAGCATATTTATTCTAAACCTAAACTAAATGCATTAAAACAATTTTCAGCTTTCCCCTAATTAATTCCAAATTCGGCCTTTTTTTGCTCCCCTACCACTGGGCTAAAAGTGCATCTTAGAAATATTTTTTTACGATTAAACAACAAAAAAAAACGTTCTTTATGAAGATTATAAAGAAAGAAGGAAATTAAAACTTTTCATTTTCTAATGAGAAATTTTAAAAATGCGAATGACATTTGATATCCATAAGTTTAACATTGCAGAAAGGAATTTGATATCTGACAGATAAAGAGGTTTTATCATCTTTAAAAACTTATTTAGGTTTATTTGTTCTGTTTTTTATTTGTTTGTTTGCTTATTAATTAAATTAAGTATTTCAACTTTATTTTTTTTAATGTTAGAATATCTCCTTTGCTGGATTATACAGGGTGTCTCAAATTTATATTTACAATTTTGATGCTCCATAAAACTTAAACGGAATTAGATAACAACAATCTGTTTATTGTATAACAAAAAGCAAGTCCTCTTTTTAAAGTTATATCCTCTATATTTTATCCTTCCTATAGGTTATGTATCCTCTTGACTTGTACTTGGTCGCATGGCGCCATTTGAGGGGGACTGGGGCGGGGCGAGGCCTCCCCCCCAAGGAATTTGATATTTCAGAGAATTTATCCGTCATCACAGGTCAGACTCAAATTTTTTTCAAAAATTGTTCAAAAGCTAAAATAACTTGTCAAATTTTATTTCAATAAAAAAGCACTTTAGGCACAGAAACTAATAGTTATCAAAAATATTTTCTAAAGACTTTGCTATTCCAACATTCACAAGAAGAGATATTTATCATTAATAAGTATTTTGGCTAATTTTAAAAAGATATGTACGGGAAAATTCTATTGTGGAAATAGTTGCTTCTCAGCAATGTGCAAATGGTCAAATTAAAACTCGTCACCTTCAGGGCTAAAATTTTCGAGGTGAATTTTCCCCTTTAGCCCGAAATTTAGAGAGAATTTTTTTTTAAAGAAGGGGGTTAATTCAAGTTGTTAATTATTTGAATTTTTTTATTTTGCATTGTTAGTGTTACATTATACCGGATGCCCTAAAAAGGACTGACTGATTTTAAAATTCAATAACTTGCAAACGGTGACAGATATTTAAAAAATTCTTGCAAGAGAGTTATGCATAAGGTCAAAAGTTTTTTTACAGTGATTTTCGATTTTAGTTCGAATTACATACAATAGATGGCGCTGTCAGCAAAAGGCGCTAAATACAGGCTCGATGTTTTGACCTTTCTCTTCTTCCATGCAGAAAAAGGAGATAAAAATGTATTGAGTTCGTCCCGAAGTACCAAAAAGTTCAGCTATTGAGTAGGTATCATTCTAAGAGCCATAACTTGTGTTCTAATGGAAATTTCAAGGAAACAATTAGATAAAAATGTTAAGAAAAGATAGGAGTTTAACATCTAAAAAAAAAAAAGTAAAATTTCGAAAATTTTGAAGCTTTAAGCGTCCGAAGTGCACTTAAAATTCTACACATTTGCTTTTAGTAAGTTCTAAGGTAAAAGACTTTAACCTGAAGACCATGAACCGACAAATTACCCCTAATTGCAAATAAATAAGGCAATAAAGAGTTCATAAAGAATACCTTTTGCAATTTGTGGTTGAAAACGACTATACAGTGTGCCCACGTATAGCCTGACCGACGTTTATTTTCGCAACCGTTGGTCCTAGATGCATATTTCCAATTACAAAAATGGTCAGAATTAGGTGTAGGGTTAAGATAAAAAAAAGTTTGAAGCGAAAAAACAATTTAGTGAAGAATTACAGAATCTAAATTTTTATACGGTCCACCGGTCCTATAAGTTATATTTAGTAAAATTCCCCTGTTACACTGACAAGTAAGACAAAAGAAGTTCCGTTATTCTACGATTAAAATTGACCGAGTAACAGCCGTTTAAAGTTGGAGTATATTTTTTTGCTGCATATTAGGAGTCATTCACAAATTTAGTAGAAATATAATTTCGTCAGATATATTAAAGAAATGGTTGAGAGTAAAATTAGCATTGCAGTATAAATTTGAAATCTTTAATCATTCTGACATATTACTGCAAAATGTACAATTTGTACTGAACATTATAAGAGGATAAAAATAACAGATTTTTTGTTAAATAAAAGGATGAAAAACAACAGCCTCAATTCTTTACAAAATGATACATATTTTTAAATGCTGTTAGATGACACTGTCTTTCAAATTTTGGGTTGTGGCATGTTTTTTAGCTTTTGAAAATTGATACTTATGAATTTTTTAGCACTGAATCCGAAAATGACCTTCATTTTAAACCATCACGTCAGGAATTTTCTCAAATCGCAAATTTCAGAGTTAAAAAGCTAAAAGTTAAAATTGATCCTCCTCCCCTCCCAACCTCATCGGACCCTCGAACTGTTTAGCTGTAAGAAACCCAGTATAAGTACAAAAAATCTAATAAATTATTGAATTAAATAAAATTAAACTGAATAAAAAAATCTTACATCTATTTTATAGCATCAGATTTTTCGCTATTTTTTTACCTTGAAATTTACGATTTGCGAAAAATCTTGACATGATGGTTAAAAGTGAAGTAATTTTTTTGATTCAGCGTTAAAAAATACATAAAATACAATTATAAAAGTAAAAAAACACAACCATCACAGGTTTATGTTATCTAATCTAAAACTCTGTCTTAAATTTCTTGACGGTAATCTATCCAAATTTTTTTGTGTTATCCTCTAATATAAGCATGTCTAAGATGGTAAGAATCGAAAATCATAATAATATTGCATTGTTATAGGATTTAAGCCAGTATGTAAAATTTAACTTCGATCGGACATTTGAAAGTAAGTTAAAGTTCGAGTACAAATTTTAAACTGGAAAGACGATTATTGCAATTTAAATAAAACTTTATGAAAATAACATAATTTTAGTTAAAAGAAATCATATCCTTAAATCCTTACAAAACATAACATATGTTAAAATACAATTATTTTAACTAATCAGAAACTTAACTAATAAAAGGTAATCGTAATATTTGTACGATTTCTTTCAAAGCACAGATGCCTTGAAATAAGTTTAAGTACTTTATACACGACTCCTGAAAGCTTGGTCGAAATCATCTGTTTTGATATGCAAAAAAGTGGTATAAGGCATGCATTTCAAAGTTTCATAACTCGGTCAAATTAATGTTAGATGAATGGGACTTTTTTTTTTGTCTTACTTGTTAGTGTCACAGTAAATTTTTAGTAAATATCACTTATAGGACCGGGGGACCGTATAAAAATTTAAATTTCGTAATTTTTTAATAAATGTTTTTCTTGACCCAAATCGCTTTAAAAATAATTCTTTACCTTATTTAAACCATTTTTGTAATTGGATGTATGCATCTAGGACCAATGGTTGCAAAAATAAATGTCGGTCAGGTTATACGTGGACACACTGTATATACACAAATTAAATAAATTCATATAAATAAAAAACAAAATTTTTTGGGATACTTTGAAAGATAAAAGTATTTGTTATATAAAATAGTTGAAAGTTACTTTTTTGTATTTAACTCAGAGTTCAACATTCAAGGACAAAATATTATGAATAATAAAATATATATAAACTCATACTCAATATTATTAGATGTAATAATTGTTAAATTTATAAAATACTTACATTTTTATAATATTTTCATACTAGATTAAACATTTTCTTAATTTTTTTCATATCTCAAAGAAAAAAAACGAAAGAAAGAAAAAAAAAAACCCTCAAATAGAAAAAAAATATATTTTTTCATACGGGAAAAGCAGCCAGTGCAATAAAAATAACAATAAACTCCAAATTCGATTTTAATTTGTAAAAAAAAAAAAAAAAAAAAAAATTAATACTTTAATTAGGATGTCAACGATTTTAATCAGATAATTAAAATTAGTGATTAAATCGTGATTTAAACTTGCTCTTTTAATTTATCAGTGATTTTAAAAAAATTAAATTTTTTTTAGAACGGTGTAAAAAAGCATTGAAATCAAAAGTGAACCTAATTTGTAAAGTTTCTATGGGTATTTTGCTTTAATGAATAAACGAAAAAATGCTTTAAATACATGTTTTAGCTTAAATGATTATGTTTATAAAAAATAAATGCGATAAGTTTGTAAAAAGCAAGTTCTTATCTGGCATATTTATGTGTGCATAAATTTATGTTTTTAACCCATTTTCATAATTTGTTTTGATTGACATGCACATACATGCATGTAAGTTTTGATTTATGGTATTAACAGTAATTTTTAAAAGTTGAAATGCAAAAATTCTTGCCATGACATTAGTTTGATTTGTTATTTGTGTTAACTGATGAAATTACTTATGTGACGTTTTTATTATTTCTGTAATCATAATAATTATAATTTTATTAATCAAAACATTACCAATGCGCAACCATCTACAAAAAAAGTTAACAAGAGTTTTCGCAGCAGGCGCCAAATAGCGTTGCTGCGGCGCTGTTTAGATAGGAGATTTCAGAATTTTTTTTTAATCAATTAAATAAAAAATGTTTTGTCTTTTAGTCTATCCTGTTTTATGTGAAAAAAGGTATGTCTATGATAAAAAAAACGACTACATGCTGTGTGTAAATTGACTAAATATACCCTGTATACTGTATACACTATTTTGTTGTCATAAAACTTGCCAGAAAGAACAAACTCATTCCGCATATGAGTGTATTCTTCATACAGTTTTGGTTTGCGATCAAAAAAACATTTATTTCGCAATTTACACATGACAAAGTTTAAATGATAAAATTATGTATACAAAAATTTGTCTTTTATAAATATTACAATAAAATGTATGTTTTGCATATTAAGCAGAAATATGTGTAATAGTAGAATATTATACAAAAATCTGCGTATTTTGTATATTACACAAAAATCTGTGTCTTTTACATATTACAGAAAAATCTGTTTATTTTATATATTGCACAAAAATCTATGTATTTTACATACTACACAAAAATATATGTATTTTACATGTTAGACAAAAATAAATGTAAGAACAGAATATTACGCAGATATATATGTGTAAGAATATTACACTGACGTATGTGTTTTTCTTGTGTAATTTTCCACGTTCAAGTATGTATTTCACGAGTGATCAGATATTTTTTTACACATTTAGTGTTATATCATCAAATTACACACTCAAGTGCTTATTTTGAAATTTACACATTATGGGTAAAATTGTATTGTGGCAATTTACACACCACTTTACACATAAAGACAAAAATTTTTTGTATCATCGATATACATGTTTTTATGTTAAATCTGCACATTTATTTTTTAGAGTGCATAAATGAAAACATCCATGCAATTTTTAAGATTAGCTACGTGCTGTGGCGCAGAGAATTTACAGAAATCTTTAACTTATTTATACTGCAAAATAAAAAATGCAGCAGAATTTTTTTGAAAAAGTTTCTTTTTCCTTCACTGTCGCATCCGGTAATTGTGTATAAGAAACTTGCTTAGAGTGGTGCATTTGTTACGTCTGATTACCTGCAAGTAACAACAACGTTAAAATGTTTTACATAAACTAAATTCCACCCCCCGCCCCTATCTCAACCTCCTCCCTAACACACACACACACACTGTCTCTTACTAGATAGAAATCTTTTAAAATGGCCGTTTAAGGCGCCTGAGAATTTTTTCATTTTTGAATAAATAAATTACATCTTCAGTTAAAAGTGATTGTTGTCACAAGACACCATCCCCCCCCCCCTTTTCCTTCACTGTCGAAGAATTTTCGGAGTTATCCCCACCCCCTCCCAGCCAAAAAAAACAAAACAATTACCGGTTATTTGAATCACTAATTAATCACATTATCAAATTTTATTAATAGAATCCAAAATCAGTATTAGTGTTTTCAGGCGTTGCTTTATTGAATCTGATTCCGATCAATAAACAGTTGTTATGATATTTAAAAATAAAGAAAACAAATAATACAAGTCTGGAATAAGTGAAAATCTTCTTCCAGCTTCGAAAAAAAAGACAACGGTCACAAAATCGCGAAGAAAAAACTAAAAGCTATATAAATGATCATTTCGTATTAAATGAATGTTAAAAAATCAAATTCACATCTTTATTTTTATTGTATTCAGATTCGCAAAGATATAATAATATGTAGGCTTTTAGAATTGAATTATTTTTATTGCGAATTGGTAAACAGATGTTTTTAAATTTACATTTTCCATAAAATAAGATTATCTAATAGTCCAGGCAATAGGGAATTTTACCTAGCAAAATTAATGGTAGTTCTGGAAATCGGCATTCTTTATGTTTTTTAGGTCGCTGAATCCGAATTTGTAACTTCCCACTAAAATTTCCCCCGGTAACCCCCCCCCCCAAATTTTGGTAAAAAGCTCCCCCCCCCAAAAAAAAAAGGTTTTTATTAAAAAATAAATTTTTTTATTGTTTTAAGGGAAAAGTATCTAGAAATTCAAAAAGTAGACAAAATTTGCAACAAATTAGATATATGACATTTTGACTTAGGATGAAGGGGGAGAGGGGGTCTGCCTCGGAACATGCGCGCGGTGCTGCGTGGACTAAGTTGCGCAATTCCACTTAACCACTCACACGTTTACATTCGCCCTCCCATCTCTCCTCCGAACTTTCCTTATAAGGTGTACTTTAAGTTTTTTAGGTCGCTGAATCCGAATTTTTAACTTACCACCAAAATTCCCCCCCCCCGAAACCCCTCCCCCCCAAAATAGTTGTTATTAACTTAAATTTCTTATTGTTTTAGGGGAAACGCATTACGATATTCAGAAACTAGACAAATTTGCAACAAATAGGATATATGACATTATGACGTAGAATAAACGGGGAGAGAGGGGCTGCCCCGGAACATTCTCCGCGCGCTTTTCTCAAAAACCAAATTTTTTCAAAAAATCAATTTTTTGGGGGGTTGCCGGGTGAAATTTTGGTGGGAAGTTACAAATTCGGATTCAGCGACCCAAAAAACATAAAGTGAGTCTAAATCCAGAACTAGTATTAATTTTTACAGGTAAAATCCCCTATTGCCTGGACTTCTTAACTTAGTGCACGTAGCGCCGCAGTGCATGTTCAGAGGCAGCCCTCACCCTCCCCGTTCATCCTACGCCATAATGTCATGTATCCTATTTGTTGCAAATTTTGTCTAGTTTCTGAATTTCGTAATGCTTAAGAAATTTAAGTTAAAAACAACTATTTAGGGGGGGGGGGGATTCTTGGGGAAAAATTTTGGGGGAAGCTAAAAATTCGGATTCAGCAACCCAAAAAACTTAAAGTAAACCTTATAGAGAAAGTTCGGAGGGGAGATGGGAGGGCGAATGCAAACGTGTGAGTGTTTAAGTGGAATTGCGCAATTTAGTTCAAGCAGTACCGAGGCAGACCCCCCCCCTTCCCCTTCATTCTAAGTCATAATGTCATATATCTAATTTGTTACAAATTTTGTCTACTTTCTGAATTTCTAGATACTTTTTCCCTAAAACAATAAAAAAATGATTTTTTTAATAAAAACCTTTTTAGGGGGCCTTTTACCAAAATTTGGGGGGTTGCCTGGGGAAATTTTGGAGGGAAGTTAAAAATTCGGATTCAGCGACCCAAAAAACATATAGTAAGCCTTTCTCCAGAACTACCATGAATTTTGCTAGGTAGAGCCCTATACGGTCTCTATTGCCTGGACTATAATGGTGAATCAAAAACCAAACAGTCTGTACAAGTACAGTTAAAAGCGAAAGAAACTCTCCTTATCTCTGTTCGGTATTTTAATTTTTAGCATCCCCCTTTTTTTCCTCACCATTCGTTCGTCAAGAAACGACAGGGGAGCTAAGGGGACGGATTCGGTGGATTAGATACGAATCGGATGTGTGCCGTATAACTGGGGTCCCCCCACGGGTTTATTTCATATTTATAATTAAAAAGCAAAATTGAAGGTGAAATGTTTAGAAGGAAAAAAAAACATCCATCAACCGACGCAGTATTATTTCACATATGTCCTAAAAGGTATGCTTTGTTATGTTAGATTGAGTTGTATTTTATATTTATTCAGTTTATTTTTCTTTATCCCATGTCTTTCCCTATGGGGATGACGCCATCTTCTAATGCAGTTAAAATATGATAGGGTTTTTTTTTTTTTTTTTCTTTGCGTGCCTTTTGCTTTCTTCGATCAGTTTTTAACTGCAACTTTGATGGAATAAATGAGATGATATTCTGGCTTGACTATTGTTGTTTACACATATTTTTATCCTTAATTTTTCTTTAGAAGTTTAAAACTTCGTCAAAAACGTATTAGATATACTTAAAAAATATTGGACTACACTGCGTAATCATCGGACGGTAATAATAATCATTCTCATACACTTAAATTTTCTTACAAGAATTCTAGGCATCATCGAGTTTTTGTTTTTTAAAAGTTTTCTTGCAAAAAACTTAATTTTATACACAAATATGATTTTGTGATTGGGCAAATATTCCTATTATGTTTTATTTTACCCGACTGTCAAGAAGGGTTATGTGTTTCACGCGTATCTGGGTATGTGGATTTCTTTATACCCTCGAAACACTCCAACGGCTGGGTGGATTTTAATGAATGAGGTCTCTATCGATTCGTCTTAACCGTCCGATGATTATAAGCTAGGTTTTGTTTTTATAAATTCAAAATGGCGTTTGTAAAATACAAAATGGCGGTAGAGATGAAAATAAAAATTGACGAACCCTATTGAGAGGCATATCATTGGATAGGTCTTTCAAAATGAAGACGATGATTCATTGACTATTTTACAGTCAGAAGCTCCGTTTAAATATTACACGACCTGGAAGCTGTGTAGGTAGGATCTCTAGCTTTACTGCAACTCTAACCTTCATAGACATCTATAGGCCTCATCAAAACAATGTTTATAGATAGGAACTAACATTTTAAACGCAACTTAACCGTCATCAATACAAGTAAATAAAAAAAATAGGTAAGTAATACAAAAAATAGTTTAACACTGATGAGAAATAATTAATTAGTTCGCTTTTTACGCAGTCGGGTTTTTTGATTTTTAAATTTAATTTATTTCAATGTTTGCAATATCAACTTAAATAAACAAAATATAAAATAATAATTTCAATAGTTTTCAAGCTAGTCCGGATTTTTTCTTGTTTATAATGGGTGTCCATAAAGAATGTCCCAGTTTCAATGGTTAATTAAAACAGTTTAATTTAGACTATTTACAACAAATCATACTTCAAATTGAAGGTAAACTAAGCTAGTTTTTCTAACACATGTTCAATGCGCACCTTTAGTGATACGGCACACATCCAATTTAACCCTTTATTCGATTAGTTGTAATACAGTTTAGAATGAGTTATAGATAGATCACTTTATATTGCTCCAAAAGCATTATTGGTTACACAAAACAAAAATATCTTTAAAAGAATAATTTCCTTTGCCTTTCCATCTTTTCAGCCTTGACGTTGGGGTGGGGGGGGGGGCATTTTTCCATTCGGAAATATTTCTATATTTCTATTGTAAGAACATTATATTTATACATTTCCTAATTCTACAAAATACTAAGAAAAATATTTAAAATAAAAAAATTGAGTGGGGTTATAAATATTGCACATATAAATTCAAATTTAATTAATCCTTCTAAATCCTTCAATCTTTCTAAAATTCTTCTAAAATTTATTAAATGATTATGTAAGTCTTGTAATGTAGTTTAAACAATTCACGATAAAGTTTTCATGAATTCATAATTCAGTACATAAAGTGTTAAAGTCCAATTCTTCCCACACTTCGATTAACGAGTTCGGAGTAATGGAAGTAATAGCCTCTTCAGTTCCGTGTCTCAACTCTGGCAAATCATTAGGTTACAACAGAACGTATACAGGATCTTTTATAAAGCCCCAAAGGAAAAAATCGCCTGGCTCTAACGCAGTGGTTCTCATCCTTTTATTGGCCACGCCCCACCAAAGCGTCTATAAAATCACCATCTCCCCCCCCCTCCCCCCCCCCCTCACGGTGCAAATTATGTGTCTTATTATTTAAAAAGTGAACTTTATTGACACGGTGGAGCGTAATAGAGTCTTAACAGTTATTGTTTATTTTAATTTTTTTAACTTTTCAAACAGGCTAATCGTTCATCGCAAATGTGTTATTAACACAATTCTATAAATGCAATGAGGCTATACATCTTCGCCTTTGTGTCAAAAAGAGTTTTGTTGTACTTTTCCAACTTCCCTCAATGATTAAAAAAAGTGTTATACAGTCTGCATTTTTATCCTCGCAAAATATCTTGAAGAGAGGTCTACATTTAGCCTTAAAATTCACATATTTTATAATTCATTTTTTTAACTTAGTAAGTGCTGGGCAACATATAACTATGATCTGTTCCCGCACCATGTTGGTTAAATCAAAGTAAAATTGCGTAATTTGTTATTTCTGTTTGTATAAATATTTTTTATAAAATATAATTATGAGTGTAAAATTATAATGTTTATATATTTAAGTAAAATAAGAGTGTAAGTTCATACAAAAATTATTAAGTTGATTTTAAATAGTAAATATATATTTAAAAAAAATTGTTGTATTGTAAAATGAATGTATAACGTTGAATGGAGTTCGGATCTCAGACAACAACTAGCCAGACGCCATGGTGTCGTTTTATGACAAGCCAATGGAAAGTGGTGTATAATTAGAAGTCGTAAAATCATAAAAACGTTGGAATCAATTTATGGCCTCAATAAAAGTGTTGGGATAAATTTATGACTTTTCAGACCACCCAAACTTTAAGGCAGATAATAATATTAAAGTATATGTTAGGGGCCATTTGCAGACTGCTAGCTAATAGGCCTATCGAAGTATAATAAAAAATCTTCTCACATCCAATAACAGTGGACTAGACAAAAATAGTTCCTCCCACTGCAGGAGCTGGTGTGCAAGAAGAATAAGTTTTGAAAAAGGATAGTCTGAAAAAAGATGTAGAGGATGCAAGAGCTCTCCTGAAAGCCCGTGCAATGAGTCCCGTAAGCCCTAGTAAAGCCCAGGCGAGATGGACATGTTGGAGCGAGCCTAATCGAGCCTAATCAAGCCTAATTGAGGATGTCTTCCTGAGGTACCTATCGGAGTGAGCCTAATCAAGCCAAATTGAGGATGTCTTCCTGATGTACATATCGGAGTGATCCTAATCAAGCCAAATAGAGGATGCGTTCCTGATGACACATTGCCATGATCCTAAGCAACGCATCAACTCGGAATTTGATGAATAAAGGCCACCATCCCGTATATTAAAAGAAGGTACTATTTTAAACATTTTCTTTTACCACTTAAGATCATATGAAAAACCTTAAAAATACTTTTCTGATATTTTACGGTAGAGAGTTATCTGAGATCCGACCAAACCAATAATTAAATAAGATTAAGATAATTAAAAAAATGAAAGAGAGTATTTCTTTTAGCAAAAAGAAACAATTATAATAATTAGAGTACGTGAAAATATTCTCTTTTTTTTTAAAAGATTAAACATACTTAAAATGCTGAGAAGCAAACAAAAGTGTTGCTTTCTATTTTTTGAATTAATATTATGTTTTTCTGTATATAGTTATGTTCGATGTAAATAAAATATTTAATCAAGTTTTAAAAAGTTTCTGTAATTATTTAATTAATAATATTTAAAGTGTGTCAATTTATTTTTTACAGCTTAAATTTTAGTTTAATTCATAAGTGGAAGAGTTCGTCTAAATAATTCACAACGCAAACTCTTAATTTTATTCGTAATTATTCAAATTTAATAATTACTTTTTGACGCGAATTATAATTTAATTTTATTAATGCTTCGCGTTGCTCTTCTACTAGAATGTAGGTAAATACGATCACTTATATTATTTGAATTTATCTAAGGTATATAAAATATATACCAATTTGCTATGAGGTTGCTTGGATGATTTGGACCAATTAACAATTTTGAATATATTTAATAAAAAATAAACAGGTGTAATTATCTGTCCAGCATCCCCCCTTCATTAAGTAAAATGGTGCTCTGACTCAGGAACGATCATCTGAGGTCATTACATAAGTAAAATGGTGCTCTGACTCAGGAACGATCATCTGAGGTCATTAGATAGGTAAATGGTGCTATGACTCAGGAACGTTCATCTGAGGTCATTAGAAATAATAATAATAATAATAATAATAATAATAAAGGAAAATAAATTTAAGTATTATTTTAATGTCACAATTTTAAAGATATTGTAGGTATGTAAGTTTAATTGATTAAAATTTTATTAAAATTAATTTTATTATTGTAACAATACTGACACACATATAATAATTTTATATAAATAAAATGAATAATATATGTTAGTAAAAAAACAAAAAGGAAATGAAAAAAATAATTCTGGGATTTATAATAGGTAAATTTAGGAATTACAATTTTTTTTTTTCTCTCTTTTCTCTTTTGGTTGGATCTCAGTTACCATTGAAAAATAATGGCATTCACATCACAGATGACACATTTGTAAAAATAATTTTTTTTTTATATAATGTATAAATAATAATAATAAGAAGAATAATAAGTAAAATTTGATAATAGCTCTGGTATAAAAATGATTGAAATGTCAATAGATCATGATTTTTGAAATTGTATCACCTTGATACAAAAGAAAATTTATGAGTCGTACTACGAAGTAGTAGTACAATATTTAAAAAAAAAAAAATAATAATAAGATTGTTTTTTCTGTAGAAAAAGACAGATATTTTTCTGTTAAATGAAATTATGTTGTTTTTTATATATACGTGTATTATAAATATTTTAGGGGTATTTATGTGTGTAAAAGAATAATCTACAAAACAACTTCATCTCCTAAGAAATTTTTTTTAAATTTTAGTGTTGTTGTTTTTATGTATTTATGCAATTTAGAATATTTTCATACATATGTTGTAATATAGAGAAAATAGTATGAGATGCAAAATATTCTTTTAAGAGGTATAGGATCTATTTTGAATTGATATTTTGAAAAAGTATACATTGATTACTAATACTTGTTAAAAATGACTCAGACGCTGGATATAGATACACGTATTAAGTTAGTGTCACCATTTGACAATAAAAAGAACAAAAACATTATATTTTTCTTAGAGGAATTTGATAATATTTTGAATTCGACAGATATACAGGAAGAAACTAAATTATTAATTTTAAAGGCTAAAATTACTGGGGACGCAAAACATATTTTAAGTAAACAGATTGAAACATATAACGAGACCAATTATAATTTATTTAAAAATAATTTGGTGGAGTTATTTGGTACAAAACTAAGCTTCCTTAATGCTCAGAGCAATTTCCTAAATTTAAAACAGGCCGCAAGTCAAACGATAGAGGATTTCATTTTGGAGTTTAAAAAGGGTGTAAAATCTTATATCGAAAGTGCAGGCGAAAATGTGGATAATAAGGAAGAGAATTTTATCGAAATCTTAAAAATGTCGAATTTTTTAAATTCAATTAGACAGGATATTGCACTAGATGTGCGTAAAAATGCGCCCAGGTCCTTCAAGGAGGCATGCGAGTTAGCAAAACTTATGGAAAGTGCGTATAATGAATCAAAGTTTGAGGAAATTAACGCAATAAATAAAGAAAACAAAGATCTTTATGAGAACATTATAGAATCAAGTAAGCAAAACAAAGAGCTAATCGAGAAATTAAAAGGGGAGATTGAAAAACTAAAAAAATCAAAGAAAAAAAACCATGCAATTAGAGATGATAGTGTTCCGCGGAATAAGAAACTCTTTAATAAACACAATGATTATCAGGGTTCCCATTTCAATAACAATTTTCATTATAATGATTATGAACGATATTATAATGATTACTACAATTCCTTTAATTACCCGACGCATTATGGGATGTATGATTATTCACAACCTAACTGGAATTCGGGAAATAGGGATTTTGGATATATTTCTGAGAATTATGAGCAAAATGGTTATCAATTTGAAAAGCGCAAAAAGAAAAAAAAATGGGCAAAGAAAACAGCGAAATCGGATCAAGATTCGGGATTTTCAGAGACGGAAATCGATAAAATAAATAAAACAATCGCAAATATAACAAATGCAGACAAAGATAGTCTGCCAATTATATCACTAAGTATACAGGGCGTCGAAATACAAGCGTTACTGGATACCGGAGCTGCTGTATCCCTTTTATCACCTTCCTTATTCAAAAAAATTAAAGATACAAACGTCAAAATCAAATATTTGGGCAATCAGATCCAAATTAAAACTTTAACAAATTCAAAGATTTTTTTTAAACAATGTGTAAAATTAACTTTTCGATTAAAAGGTATATTCACAACAGGCACATTTTATGTCACTAATGATGATTTTGATAGGCAGTACCAAATGTTATTAGGGTACGATTATCTCAAAGAAAATCATATGATTTTGGATTTATGCAATAAAACATTAAAATTTAAAAATCAACAAATTAAATTAAACGTTGCAAGTGAAGTAAATAATTATGAAGTGAATAACATTACGCCATGTAATTCAGGGGAACATTCAAATAAAAGTATGTTTGCCATTACTAAAAACAGAATTTTTCTCCAACCTGAAGAATCGAAAATTGTAAAATTAAAATGCCCAGAGGATATAAATATGTCAGATATAATTATTTTTGACCCCATTCAAGAAAATAGTAAATTTTCATGCGAGACTTCGTTACACGAAGTTCAAAAAAATAATAACATAAATATTATAATAAAGAATAAACTGTTAGAAAAGTTAATTATTCAGAAAGGAACTAAAATAGGGGAAATTATAACGAACTTTGAGTGCAAGCAAGATGACTCAACTGATAATATAGAGAAAGGGACATTTTATGAAATAAATAATTTAAATATAGAAGATGTAAGAAAATTGCGAGAAGCAGAAATTAAAGAGACGGATTTCGATTTAAGCCATTTATCAGAGGAAGTACAACAAAAATTTCGAAAAATTTTAATGGGCAATGTTCATGCATTTTCAAAAAGTTATCAAACATTGGGGCAATCAGCGTTTGTTGCACCAAGTTTTCAATTGAATCATGAATTCCCGGTACAAGCTAAGCCATATAAATTGCCTCAGGCAGTAAGACAGTATGCGAAAAGGGAAATTGAACAACTGTTACAGGCTAAAATTATAGAGAAGACTGACTCCGAGTATGCTTTTCCAGTTATTTTCGTTAGAAAGAAAAATCCGAGTAATAACCCGAATGCAGAACCCAAGTTTAGAATGGCAACGGACCTAAGACTATTAAACCAAATTTTACAACCTTATACTTATCCGATGCCGGACGTAAAAGACTTATTACAAAAAATAAGCGGTAAAAAATACTATACGGTGCTAGACTTACATAGTGCTTTTTTCCAAATAAATTTAAAACCAGAAGATTGCAAAAAATTAGCGTTTATTACGGAATTTGGAAAACATATGCCACTTCGTTTAGCTTTTGGCACACGAAATTCTAGCGCAATTTTTGCAGAAGTAATCGATAAAATTCTGGGACATTTTGACAAAAGCAAAGTATCATACTACATTGATGATGTGTTGATATCTGCAAATACAATAGCAGAGATGACGAAAACCTTAGAAGAAGTTCTACAGGTATTAATAAATCACAACATGACAATCGAACCTTCAAAAATGCAAATTTGCAAAGCAGAAATAGAATTCCTAGGATTTAGGGTGAATCAAATGGGATATTCTCCATCTCAAAAGAATATTGAAAAAGTAAAAAATTTAGTCAGACCAAAATCGAAAAAGGGGGTCAGATCTTTATTGGGCTTAGCGAATTATTTTCGGACGCTAATACCCAACTATTCCGACAAAGTTAACCCTTTAATAGAGCTGACTAAAGATAAAGTTAAATTTAAGTGGAGTCCAGAAGCAGAAAAAGCTTTCCTGATAATTCAGGAAGAAATTGTACAAAAACCAACGCTCAGACCCCCCGATTTTAACAAGGAATTTTTCTTATTCACGGATGGGAGCAAAGTTGCAATTTCAGGTGTTCTAGCTCAAGAAAAGGATGGTCATTTGCTACCTGTTGAATTTTTCGGGAGAAAACTTAGAGAACCGGAAAAAAATTATCCGAGTATTAAATTTGAGTTATTAGCAGTGCATGAAGCAATTATGCATTTTAAATATATGCTTTCAGGTAGAAGATTTACTGTGTTAACTGATTCGAAAGCACTAACTCAGCATTTACATTTACAAGATAAATCGGAAATTATAAACAGATGGGTAGCAGATTTACAAGACTTTAATTTCGACTTCGAATTCGTCGAAGGAATTAACAATCCAGCAGACTATTTGAGCAGGAATTTAGATAATCTTACAACAGACAGAGAACTCCAAAATAATTTGTTTGCAAGTAACATAGCACTTACAGACGAAAATATTAAATCGGAGCAATATGCAGACGAAAAATTAAAAATTATAATAAATAAGATCGAAAAAGACAAAAATAATAGAAGCACGAAGAGATTTGCTTTAAATCAAAATAAATTATTAATTTTGAAACCTGGTTC
Source organism: Maratus speciosus (assembly GCA_963932465.1). Lineage (NCBI taxonomy): Eukaryota > Metazoa > Arthropoda > Arachnida > Araneae > Salticidae > Maratus > Maratus speciosus. The sequence continues at coordinate 517,555,016 of OZ010789.1, read as the reverse complement.
AGATAAAAAGGAGCTTTTAATTACCCCGGATTCATTAAAAATTGCAGCCATAGAAGAAGCTCATAAAGCGCATTTCGGATTTCAAAAAACTTATGATAATGTGAAAACAAGGCTCTTTTGGCACGGAATGTACAAAGACATTAAACAGTATTGTGCAAATTGTGTGCAGTGCCTCACATCTAAACAACACACAACAATAAAAGTCCCTGTTAAAAAAATGGTGAAAGATCACGAAGTCGGTACAGTCCTGCATGCTGACGTCATTGGACCTTTAAACCTCACGTTAAGGAAAAACAGATACATTTTAATTATAATTGATTCGACATCGAGATTCCTGGAAGCTGTTCCCCTACGAAACATAGAGTCACAGACTATATTAAATGTACTAAATAAATATTTTGCAAATTATGGGTTGTGTAAAGAAATTATCTTTGATAATGCAAAATATTTAAGAAGCGAAATTATGAAAGAATATTTGGAATCTTTAAACATACAAAGGAAATTTGTGAGTGTATACCGTGCGCAAGGAAATGGACTTTGTGAAGTTACCAATAAAATATTAAAAACATCAATTGTAGCTATGTCGAAACGCACTACGGAATGGGACATAAGACTGGATTTTTTAAAACTAGCGTATAATTCCTCGAAACACCGCGCTACGGGATATAGTCCCTCACTGCTATTTTTCGCAAGGGAAATAAAAAATCCCTTCACAGCCCATATTCCTTCTGAGGAAATATATACCCACTCTTATGTTAAAAGCAGAATACAGCATATGAAGGAAATCAAAATTCAATCCCTTGCAAACCAGGAGAAAATAATGCAAGAATATATAGATGAAGAGGCATACGAAAAAGTAAAGGATTTAAATTTGGGTCAAACAGTATATTTAAAATGTATTGGAAAACCAGGCGCATTAGAGCCAAAATTTCAAGGACCCTACGAAGTTACTAAAAAGTTTAGAAACTTTAATTATTTATTACAATATGTTCCAGATAAATCAATAGAGCCGATCAAACGACATATGGATCAGCTGTACGCTCCGAAATACGCAACAGGTCATACAGAGGCGGAAATTACGAATTTACAAGGGTCTCAGAAAAAAATTAAGGGTGATAAAAATTACAAAACTAAATGTGACATTTGTCAAAGAAAATCACACTCAACTGAAAATTGTTGGTTCAAATTGAACAAAAATACGAGTCAAAAGGGTGACAAACTTACTAAAACGCATTATAAAAAAAATAATAAATATTCTGAGAATATAGACCCATATTTACAGTATCAAACAGACTATTATGATGAAAATATGTCGTTATATGGTTATACACCATATACAAACTTATACGGGGATGGTATACAAGATCATTACCCTTTCCCCCCTCCCCAGTATTATACATGGGATATGAATTGGTATTAAAAATAAATCAAAATGCATAATTAATCGAATTTCAAAATTTAAAAATTTTCAAAATTTAAAAATAAATTTTTCTCTTTTAGATAAAAAAAATTGAAACAAAATTAATAACTTGCCTTTTTAAAATTCAAAATAATAATAAGAAAGGATAGGAACATGGGAACGCCAATTTGTCTCAGGGTTACAATATTGAGCAAATGTGCAGGGCGCACCCGAAAACATACTTATAAAATTATGTAATGTGCTTCACAAAACTTCACTGGAGCAGTGAAATATTTATCTCCAGGCAAAAGTTATATATATATATATTTTTTTTTTCTTTTCGAATATGAATTAGAAAATATAAAATCTTAACAAAGCCAAATAACATTAAAACTTAATTAATTTAATAGTAAATAATGTTGGAGTAATTTTCAAAAAAAAAAAAAAAAAAAAAAAAAAAGAGAATTTTTTCTGTCTTCTATAAGGGTAGCCTTTGCTAATAGCCTTACAATTTAGATGACAAAATTTCAGAATTACTCTTTAAAATGAGTAGGTGTAAGCTATAGGTTCAGGGTAGTTAGAACAGCTTTATAGCATACTCATATATATATTTTTTTCTTATATAAATATATGGTTGACAAGGAATAAATTATTAGTGCACTCTATATTAGGATAGCGGTCAGCTATAAGCCTAAACATAATAAAATATACAAAAAGTGCTAAGATTTATTCCGGTAGTTCAAGTACAACTTATATGCTAAAGTCTAGAATTTAGACAGCAGGGATAAGTTTTATGAACAAAAGTGTTATAAAAAAATTTAAAAAAAGGATTTTGGTGTAGCACATTGGTTTTTAAAAAAACATATATATGTATAACAATGGACAAGGCAAGTTATTTCAACATGATTGCACACAAAAATTATAGTAAAAAAAAAAAAAAAAAAAAAAAAAAAAAAAATACACAAATAAATAATTGAAGTAAAATTAAAATTTTCTCACCAAAGGCTTTCTGTATAGGGTACAATTTTGGCCTACGGCTGGGTATGCACCAACACCAACAAAATTTTTGTAGAAAATTTATCAATTCACAGATACATCAATATATAGTCATCACCTAGGCATAAATTTCAGGATTCTTGGCTGAAAAAGGAATCGAAGAAAAAATTAAGTATGGTATAATTACTAGATGTTATGCTCAGAAACAATAAAATTAGTAATATTATATTGTAAAAAGCAGCATTTTGAGTTTTCTTTAGGAAAATTTTTGATTTTTAGGTTTTACACATTTATGGAGTGTCTAGCTCAGTGTATAGTTCCTAGATTTAATAAAAAAAAAATAATAAATAAAAATATAAGTTCGTGTTGTTTTCAAAATAAATAACAAAAGGTATAGCAATTAGCATTTACAGTTAAAATTTATGGAATTTTCAGCAAAATTAACATTAGACAAACATAGTTTATATTATATTTAACTTGATAAGCTAATTTACTTTTATTAACGGTATTCAATTAGAATTAAAGTAGGCTTAAATTCAAGTTAAATTAATTAATAACATTGTTGTAGTGTAAAATTTTATGTAAGACTATTATATTTTTATTGTATATATAAAATTATGCAAATTTAACAATTAATAAAATGTATTAGCAAAATTATTTAATATAAATATTAAATGACATCTGGCTGAAATCAGCTAGAAATTAGATTTTTTTTTTTTTAAATGAAATATTTTATAAATTTATGTTAGTTTAGAATTTAAGCATTTTTTTTCTCTTTACTTTCCCTTAGAATTAAATGCGATTCTAAATTTAACACATATAAATATACATAGTATTGATAAATTTGAGTGTGTGAGTTCATAAATTTTTTTTTAATATAATTTGGCCAATTTAACATAAGAAAACAAAATAAATAAATAAATATATTTATATATATTGGCCTTAATTTTATTAAAATATGTATTATGGCTTAATAAATTTATTTACTTAATTTTTTTTATAGTACGTACAGTAATTATTTTAAAAACTTGATCTATAAAAAAAATTGGATGTGGTTGTTTGTGAGTATACAAAGATTTTTTCTGCTGGCAGAAGTTCTTTGGTCCGGCCGGGTACTCATAGATGGCTGCATACGATGTTACGTAGTAATTATCATTTACTTTTTTTTTTTTTTTAAATTATACAAGTGTATTAAGTACATTTTTTTTACAATTAAATAATAATTATTAATGTAGGATTAATAATAATAATTTATTATATTTTATTTTTTAACATATCATTAAATTTTAGACAGTAGAATTCACATACGGAATGTTAATGATAAATAAAATTTTGAATAAATAAATTTTTATTTCATTCAGTAAATAAATAAATATGAAAATTTAACAATCTTTTAAGATAGAATTGTTGGCTAAATAAATAATAATTTAAGACAAAAAAATTGTTCTCTTCTTCGTCAATGGCATTTTCTGACAACACTATTTAATAGTATTAAATGAAGGTGCATTTTTAAGGTCAGCGTAATGCATATTTTGCATTTTTGAGAGGCCGTAGAAGTCATTTTTCCGTGTTGTTTACATTTTAATAGTAAACAATATCATGAATCAAAATTTGTGTTTGTTAAAAAGGTCTAAAAATATACAATGTAATCAGTTAAAGAAAATTATATGCATTTTTTTTTTTAATCCTGAAAGGCAATTTGGTTTAGATTTAAACCTGAATGCATAAAAAGCCACCCTCGCTTCAGTTCCAGTATGAGGCAGGAGAATTTAGATGCTAGAATCGCCATTTTTCCCCTGCAAAATAATAAAAAAAAAAAAGGCAGAAGGTTTACATTAGATACGATACAAATACATACACTGTTTATGCATAGATTATGTTTAAAATTACATACAGGCATGCACAGTGAGTTAAGAAGAAAGTATATCAAGAAATTATACTAATTAATAAGGTAATTACAAGCATGAAATGGTTTTAAATACATACCTTTGGGAAGTCGTAAAATTTTGTCACAGCACAATTCACCTCACAGAAAGCGATTAGTAGCTTGACCAACCCCTCGTTTCGAAAGAATCGGGGACGTTCAAAACTGGTTTTATTCAATCCTCCTTCTTCTTCTTTTTTTTTTTCTCTCTTTCTCGTATCGGGTAAAGTTGGAAAGCATTGCGTAATGATATATTAAAGGAGATGAATTAGCTTGTACATTTTGACAGATCATACATGTTAGAAGTAACAAATAAATAAAATAATGTAACAAGTTTGTATACAATATTTTTTCTGATTATAATTTGAATACATCAGATTAATTATGTGAAAATATAACATGTCATATTACAAGCATTGTATTTACTTTTATTCAGTATAAAATGTGTTTTAGATAAAACACTGTGTCATAAGGTTGTATGTGATGAAATAATATGTCAAATGCGTATGCCATTATTTTTCTTATAATGAGGTTTATTTCGGCATATTAATTTCAGACAAAATTATAGCTTTGAATGTATTTTGGGCACTTAAACTGTAAAGTTACAAAATTAGTAAACATGTGTGTGGTAAAGAAAAAAGGCTTCGAGAAAGACGTCTGATTGTCAGTACAGAGGTCTTCTATAAATGTGAATGTCAACAGACAACTATGCTATCATGTGTTGAACTTTCTGTTATGAAACAATAGAAGAACTTCTTATAAAATATACCAGAACCATTCATAATTGAACTTTACAGTCTTCGCTCAAAAACTGTGTAGATACACAGTCATATGGACACGTACGTTCCTTCAAGCTTTACAAAAAAAATAAAACCAGCAATCAGTTTTTATTTTTTTTTTTTTCCGATACCGGGAGAGATGCTGGGCAACATATAACTATGATCTGTTCCCGCACCATGTTGGTTAAATCAAAGTAAAATTGCGTAATTTGTTATTTCTGTTTGTATAAATATTTTTTATAAAATATAATTATGAGTGTAAAATTATAATGTTTATATATTTAAGTAAAATAAGAGTGTAAGTTCATACAAAAATTATTAAGTTGATTTTAAATAGTAAATATATATTTTAAAAAAATTGTTGTATTGTAAAATGAATGTATAACGTTGAATGGAGTTCGGATCTCAGACAACAACTAGCCAGACGCCATGGTGTCGTTTTATGACAAGCCAATGGAAAGTGGTGTATAATTAGAAGTCGTAAAATCATAAAAACGTTGGAATCAATTTATGGCCTCAATAAAAGTGTTGGGATAAATTTATGACTTTTCAGACCACCCAAACTTTAAGGCAGATAATAATATTAAAGTATATGTTAGGGGCCATTTGCAGACTGCTAGCTAATAGGCCTATCGAAGTATAATAAAAAATCTTCTCACATCCAATAACAGTGGACTAGACAAAAATAGTTCCTCCCACTGCAGGAGCTGGTGTGCAAGAAGAATAAGTTTTGAAAAAGGATAGTCTGAAAAAAGATGTAGAGGATGCAAGAGCTCTCCTGAAAGCCCGTGCAATGAGTCCCGTAAGCCCTAGTAAAGCCCAGGCGAGATGGACATGTTGGAGCGAGCCTAATCGAGCCTAATCAAGCCTAATTGAGGATGTCTTCCTGAGGTACCTATCGGAGTGAGCCTAATCAAGCCAAATTGAGGATGTCTTCCTGATGTACATATCGGAGTGATCCTAATCAAGCCAAATAGAGGATGCGTTCCTGATGACACATTGCCATGATCCTAAGCAACGCATCAACTCGGAATTTGATGAATAAAGGCCACCATCCCGTATATTAAAAGAAGGTACTATTTTAAACATTTTCTTTTACCACTTAAGATCATATGAAAAACCTTAAAAATACTTTTCTGATATTTTACGGTAGAGAGTTATCTGAGATCCGACCAAACCAATAATTAAATAAGATTAAGATAATTAAAAAAATGAAAGAGAGTATTTCTTTTAGCAAAAAGAAACAATTATAATAATTAGAGTACGTGAAAATATTCTCTTTTTTTTTAAAAGATTAAACATACTTAAAATGCTGAGAAGCAAACAAAAGTGTTGCTTTCTATTTTTTGAATTAATATTATGTTTTTCTGTATATAGTTATGTTCGATGTAAATAAAATATTTAATCAAGTTTTAAAAAGTTTCTGTAATTATTTAATTAATAATATTTAAAGTGTGTCAATTTATTTTTTACAGCTTAAATTTTAGTTTAATTCATAAGTGGAAGAGTTCGTCTAAATAATTCACAACGCAAACTCTTAATTTTATTCGTAATTATTCAAATTTAATAATTACTTTTTGACGCGAATTATAATTTAATTTTATTAATGCTTCGCGTTGCTCTTCTACTAGAATGTAGGTAAATACGATCACTTATATTATTTGAATTTATCTAAGGTATATAAAATATATACCAATTTGCTATGAGGTTGCTTGGATGATTTGGACCAATTAACAATTTTGAATATATTTAATAAAAAATAAACAGGTGTAATTATCTGTCCAGCAGTAAGAGTTGATGGAAACTTTTGACACTAAATTTTCTTTCTATGGATAACACAATTCACGAGAAGTATTTCAAATTTCTGATCTTTACCAATTTTAAGTAGAACATTCCGCGTAAGGCATATCCCACACTGCGACGACAAGCGACATGAAGCCGCAACATGTAGCGCAAAAACCGGTCGAAAGAAAGAACGAAGTTGTTTCAAACCTGTTTTAAACCAGTTTTTCCAGCGGATTCAAGCAACACGTCTCATGTGTCGCCTTAGTGTGTGACTTGCCTAACAACACATTTTTCTGTTTTAACTTTCCCAATATCGTTAATAAGCGTTGAGAACCAGAGTGGACTAGCTCACATTTTTGTGAAAAATGAGTTTGCGGTGGCAAAGCATAGTACGCCATGACGTCTATTCGCGACATTATTGTTATAATTTCGAAACTATTCAACTGACAGAGCCAATTTAACTATTCAAGTGATAGTCCAACTTATCTTGTATATCAAGTTGCCAGTGCAAAAGTGAATCAAGTGATTTCGTCATTCTGTCACTGCTACAATTTTATCACCTATGAGCTTAATCACCAAACTTCCGGAAGAAGTCTTGTCTCCTCTGGCCACTTTAAAAACCGGCTTAAAAGAGTTTCACAAAAATTTCGAAAGCATTTTTCTTGAAATCGCAGCTGGTGTGACATTTACGGCAAAAACTGTGATGGCAACAGTACTAGCGTCACTACCGACAAGGGGGAAGAATTAACAAGCCTTCGAAATTTACCTATGTTGATGAAATATGCTTTTAATATCTATTCTTTCCTAAACCAAGCAGACACAGACGATATTTTATTTATGTTTTATTTATTTAGCTGCATTTTTTTTTTTTTATCGTACTTTTTCAGCTTTAACTTACAAAATAATAATTATAATAATAATATAAAAGAAAACCCCAGGAAAACGTAAAATGCGCTGTTGAAAACGTAAATATGTAAGTTTATGAGATAAAATTGTAAGAAATTAAGTTCGGGTATTGTGTTGATTTATTCACATCGAATGCATTTTTATGAAGTGTAATAGCAGTATCTCTAGGTTTTTTTTTTTTTTGGTTACTTTTAGAGTTATATAATTCTAAAAATTTGTAAAGGAATTTTTCCTTATCTGTAAATTTATTATTATATGTTAATATCATAAATATTATTGAACTGATTGTACAGTCGTGGAAAAAAAAAAAAGTAAACATCCTTTACTAACTCTTCAACAAATTACTGTAGAAGAAAGTTACTGGTACCGAACGATTGGAAATAAAGTCCACTTTTAAATGATGTATATAAAATTTGCTAGGGGGGCATCTACATATTAAAACGAACCATGATTTTTTTTTTTCAATAGCAGTACACAATTCTCACAGCATAAATGAATTCTAGACCATTTAACTAGCCTAAAAACAAATTTTTATGCAATTCGTACTATAAATTTCCGAGAAATTAATTATTTTAAAACGAGCGTATTATAAGGGCTGTATCCAAATTGAAGTTCGGTACTCGATTGTTAACCGAGAGAGCCCCCTTCTTGATCAAGGCACTTTAAGCGTCACTCAAGCAGTCAATGAAGCCTGCTAGATTACAGAACATAGTAAGAAATTTCAAAATATCTAGTCAGATCTGGGTCATTCCACGTAAATTGAGCAAAAATTTTAAAAAAGTCGTGGCCACATAGTAACAGATTTGAATAAAATTTGATATACAGGTTCAATTCATATTCAAATAGAGCTCTGCAAAATATCTTCACGAAAAATAAATTATTTTAGCAGTTTTGGACATTTAAAAAACTTGTGATAAAGAATGGCATGTGTGCAATCGTCCAAGGTTGCAGGTTTGAAGTTCTGTATCTTCAAAACTATTTAACTGAAATGAATTTTTTTTTAAATAATGTAACCTCGGAAAAATTATCTTCTTATTTATTGAGCAATAATAATCTGGTAACACCATGATTATTCTTTAATTGGTTGTAAAAATTGAAAATTTGCAAATTTTGAGAAAATTAAAAACGTAATAAAAATTAAAGGAATTCAAAAACATCTGAGACATTAATGCCTGATGTAGTTTTACATATTAAGATCGAATTACTAAAGTTTTTAAGTTGCCATGTATTTCCTTCACCTTTAAAAAATTTTAGAAACTTTAAAAAAAATGACAAAATCGTAATTTTTCCTCTTATTGACAGGTAAAAAAAACAATGAAGGAAATGTCCCACATTACAGTTATTGCACAGACATAAAGATCAATAAGTCCATAATCTGATAAAAAAAATTCAAGCATGCCTTTTTGATTCCTAACGTCACAAAATTGGGTTAAAAAAGGCAATATTAACTATATTCCATGAGCTATTTTTTTAAATTCACGCGCGTTTCTTAAAATATTGCACGATTTCAAGGTGAAAAAATTTAGTGCTGCCATCTATTTTCTGTATGGGGGCTTAGAAATTAATATATAATTTTCTGTTCAATTGAGCTTTTTTTTCTACTTTAATTAAAAATCTTCTTGAGAAAAAAATAAACTGAAAGCAAGTATAAAGGTTTTTATGTTTAAAATATACACTGTTATCTATAATATTAAAAGAATTAAAAGTTTAAAAAAGATTTCTTTCACGTCGAAACAAGTGATAGAAATATTGCATTTTATCCTCAACATTTTTTACTATTTATTTTTTTTCTCATTAAGGAATAAAAAAGGCAAGAATTAAAGTTTAAATATTTAATATATATACTGTTAGCTAGAAACGTCAAGCAATTTTGACATTGTCAGAGGTGTCCTTCATCTCTATAGAAACGTTGCATTTTTCCCTCAAATTTTTTCAAAAATAATTTTTTTCTCATTAAGGAATAAAAATACAATTACTAACTTACGTCAATCTGTTACTTATCATTCATTCCTAATTATAAATAATTTTTAATATAGTCTTTGCATTCTTAAGGCTAATAACCAAAACTGAAACTTCAAGCATGTAGCCAAAACCACGATTTTGCATCCACTTTTAATATAAATTTTAATACTTAAATAAACAATCCTAAAATCTATTATTTTACATTTACTCATAAATAGATATGATCTACTTACAAAATGATTTTCGTTAAAATCTGTGACATGTCTGCCACAGGTGATTTGCTCATTTTGTATGGAATGACCCATCTATCATAGACGGCCCCTTAAACCATCATTTTGCCGTTTTTAAAGCATAATTTGGAAACTACTTGGAAGAAAAATGTGAAATTTTGGATTTCCCTGAAGCAGGATTTAATAAATCTAAATCCATCAAAAAAATTGTAAGTTGCAATTAATAATTTTTTCGAATATTAATTTCATAATTCATAATTTATATCATAAAATCATAAAAAAAAGCAAATTCAACGTATTTATGTTTGGGTATATTAGTATTATTGCTACACAAAAAATTAGCACATTAGAAGCATAATTTCAGAAGATATAAATAAAAATATGAAAATGTAATATAACATTAGAAGCACTCAATTTTGAATGTTTATAATTCAAAAACTTATTATTCAAATGACTTGAAATTTGGTGTCTAGGCATAGTTTGAACCGAAGATTTGAAATACCTCGTTAAAATTGGGTATTGCCATTGAAAAAAAATTAAATTTCGATTTCTTTTAATATGTAGTTGGCCCCCTAAGCAAATTTTATATACAACATTTAAAAGTAGACTTTATTTCCAATCGTTCGGTACCAGTAACTTTCGTCTACGATAATTTGTTGAGGAGTTAGTAGGGGGTGTTTACTTTTTTTTTTTCCACGACTGTACGTTATTTACATTAAAAACAGTCTTTTTATTTTATCTATGAGAAAGTGAAAATGCGTAATTTTTTAAAGATTATTGTAACAATTGTGTAATACATTAAACTTCATAAATTAGCATCGGCAGTAAAAAATTTTCTACCAAATGGGAATATTTATGAAATTTTCTGGGACTTTGTAGAGTGCAATATTTCGTATATTTTTACATTACACCATCGCTTTATGTAGCTTTAAATCCAATTATATCATATTTACTCTAAGTATAATATTCAGGACGAAATTTTTAGCTTGTTTTTCGTTGCACTTAAATCGTTCAGTCATCATGTAAAATGAAAAAGAAAAAGAAAAAAATGCATATATCCGTACATGAACTTAGATATTAGATATATAAAATAGAATATCTGTGCTATGTTCATGTATCGGTGTAACATTCTGTTGAAAACGTAAACATGCAATGTTAAAAAAAGAAAGATTACAATAAGGTAGACGCTCAATAAGAAAAATATTACAAGGATGGGACGTTTCATTCCCATTGTCACTAAAGGCGCTGCGATCGCAAACGCATTACTATTACGCTCTATGGAAATGTCCGAACTTTTATGTAAATCTATGGGTTGGTCCACTATTGCTAAAGCCTCAGTTGTCTTCTATGAATTATCTGATTTTAAATTTTAAAGTGCATAATATCGTCATGTAAATCATTTACTGTGTAGGATGCCTACAATAGAGCTGTAGATATTTACTGTCTATCCATTTCCTTTTTTAAAGCTATTTAAGATTTATAAATTTTTTGAAGTTGGTAATACCTCGTTTTTATATCTACCCTATATATATAAAATCTTAATGAAACGAATTTATGAAACGGATATATAAAACGACTGAAATGTAACGAATTCATGAAACGATTCTATGAAACGACTAATTAAACAACTGATTATGTTTCGCGCCGATTTCTCCTAAAATATAGAATACTTTGCGATGAAATTAAAACCAAAAATCAGTATTGATCCGCAGACATCAAAACTGGTATTAGAATTTTTAAATTTTAAATAGTTTTAGAAATATTATTTTTTTTTTCTAATTTTAAATACTTTTTTCTAATGATGGCGATGGCAACTCAAATTTTAATCATAACAGATATTTTTTTTTCATATTTTAGTAAAGGTTATTATTTTAAACTAATTTGGCGACCAGTTTGGCCTCCCTTAAATGAATGCTAAGAGCAATGCCTTTTTTTTTTTTTTTTTTTTGTATTTCATTATCATTTTATTTAATACAAAACTTTCATTTAAAACTGAAAAGTTTAAAATTAATGGCTTTCACTTCTTTCATTTTTTTAAACGAAACGAAAAGAAAAATATTAGGCGCAGATATCATATACGCACCGGGATACCTAAATGGCTTTATTTTGCGTGACATGGTAACACGGCTATTGTTGCTTATTTATTAATAAATGTTTATTTACATTTCTTTTTTTTTAATTAAAAAAATGTTATAAATTGTTTTGTTCTATAGTTATTAAATATTTTTTTTTATTTATTGTTATTTCATTTTAAAAATAATAGAAAATACTTTAAAAATACATATGTAACTGATATTCGAAAACGAGGTTTTCGTCAAATTGTCGTAAAAAAAATCTCGCCAAATCCGATTAAATAATGCAACTAATCCTGACATTTAATTTCAAATTCAAAGCAATGTTATAATGGTACTACTTAGTTATCCTGTCGACCAATTTCGCCAAATTATATAAATCGCCAAACCACTCACCAAAGTTATACACATTGACGTAATTTTTATTTTAAACAACGAAAGAACAAATAAATTAGTATAACATTAATAAAAATAAAAATAAAACGTCGAAATAAAAATCACTTGATGGTGTAAACACGTGTAACTTCCTTACAGTCAAGTGAATGTGACATTTACGATAAACCATTATTGGCATTTAATCTTATAGTCTGGCGATAGATTTTTGGTCGATGGGATAACCAAGTAGTACCGTTTTAATTTATCACTCGAAAATTTAAAAAAAAAATGCCAACTGGCGAGTTAAGAAAAAAAAAAAAAAAAAAGCTATTGGCGAGATTTGCACCCGGTTAACATAAAAGTACCAAGAATTCTTTGCGATCATGGCAACTTTTATGTAGTTTTATTCGAAAGAATAACTTTGATTCTTCAATCAAAATGGAAACTTTTGTTATGAAAAACGAAGGGTTGTAATTGTTTGTGGCAGCTACATGACTTGGACTATTATAATATAAGTGAAAGGATGACGATAGAATAATATTTGGCTACTTATCGCCTGTGGCTGGCTAACATTAAAGTACTAAAATGGTCGCCTGAAATATAAAAAGCGAAGGTAACCTCCTGGAACTGTTGATAATAGTCACATGACTTAAGCTATTATTATAGATTGTTTTCAATTCTAAAAGCAGCGCAAAGAATAATATTTCCTAACGATTAAAAATTTATTTACACGTGTCTATTAAAAACAGAAAAAAACCTTTAAAATTACTATTAAATGAGTAAGTGTTAAAAGCAGGAAAATATTGAAAATTATGTCTTGAAAATTGTATTTACACGTGAATATTAAAAGAGAAAGGAAACTTTAAAATAATAAATGCATTAATATGCGCTTAACCCTGTCACGCGCAAGGTACTTCTATTCGTAAAATGTTGAAATCAGTGAATGGTACCAGAATTTACAAACAAATTTCGAAATACGAAAATGCTTTTTTTCACTTACTTGATAAAAGGAAAATTTTCATTCCAATATTCTGGTGCCAATGTGGCATTTAAGAATTAAAATTAAGTGGTCCAAAAATAAACCACCGCCCTTGAAGGGGTTAAAGCAGTAAATTGTATTATGTCAATCATTTTATATCGCTTTTAAAAAATACTGGGAGACAAAGACTCTGTATACTTAATTTATTTTATTTTAGCTTCTTTTCAAATGTTTAACAGATCCTCTTTAATCAAAAACAAAAACAACCATTGGATGTCTTAACAGCAGATAATTCGGTCTTAAATTTTCGCAATCAAAGGGAATTGAATGGAAACCCGTTTACAGGGAGATCGCTATAGGTTTTTTCATTATAATACAATCTTCTCTAATCTTTTTAATACCGATAAAATTAGCGTGTTTTTAGATTTTGCGGTGTCTGAACGGAGGTTGGTGAGCGTAGCTTACAGGGGGCAGAGCCCCCTAGTTTCATGTAATTTTTAGACCAAGATTAATATGACCAAGACAGTCGGATTTATATACAAAATTTAAGTTTCACTTGTAAAAAGATTCTTCATGTAACATATAGCAGAACGAATAGAAGTAGAAAGCTCATTTAATAAATAATCGAAAAAATTAACGTAGTATATCAAAATATTTCAAAAGATTATTCGTATAATTATTCTATTTTAAATCTCTGATTGAGAAAACTTTTGAAATTCAATTAGCAAAAACTGATTTTTTGAATTTTGCTTGTATACCATTAATGTCTTCAACATTTCTTAAAAAAAAAAAAAAAAAAAAAAAAAAAAAAAAAAAAAAAAAAAAAAAACAGACAAAGGAAACTGATAGCGCATGGGTGAGTAAGAAACTTAGAATCCCCACCCCTCTAAAAAGTCAAATTGCCCCAGGTTGGGAACCATGCTTTAACGGCTTTTAAATTTTCAGCCCAGCAATAAGGCTTTACGCACAGGAGCCGCCATTTTGCGTATGTGGCACTGCAAGCAACTCAATAACAAAGCAGTACTTGCGCATGAGCTTATGTAAAACTGTTTGAGTGACTCTTTATTTGTGACCTTGAACCAATATTCTACAATGCTTTCAGGTGATACTATTAAAATTTACAACTGGAACATTTTTTTATGGGCAGCACTCTGTATTTTAAATTTTGACATCTAACGTACTTTATATTATAAAATGTAGCTAAAAACTTTACACAACATGTAAAATACTTTTATTAGGCCCCCAGTATGCTATTTCTTTCTCCCAGCTTATTTTGTGTCGTCTCCAATAAATAACGTTACCTTGTATAAGCCAGCCGTAAAACAAAAGCCGATGTTTCATTGTGCGATTAAATACTCTACAGCAGAGTCGGCGAAACTTTTTACATTCACGTGCCCAATTAAAAAAAAAAAAAAAAAAAAAAAAAGATTTTACGTGACCATGACGTGCCAAGCACAAGTACCAAAAGATAATTTTGTGGATCAAAATTTCTGGATTTTTGTTTATTTGGATTTAAAAATATGAGAAATACATCTAATAATGGGACTAACAAAAATATTTCCTAAAGTAATAAAATGGTGAATGCGATCTCGGTTAAGCCAAATATTAATATGGTGTTACCTAGTTATTTTTAACAGGATGCAAGCTGAATTCGAGTCATGTGACAAGGGGTTTAGGTTTCTAACATTTAAGATTTTTGTAGAATTTCCTAAAATAATGACCAGCAGGAATTAATAGAGCGAATAATTGTGAAAACTGCAAATTATATACAGAGTCGCTATAGTTTAATCACTGGCAGTTTTACTTATAATGCCTGATATTTTTCTTCTTGATATTCTCCCAAACTTCTCTTAATTTGATAACTTATTGAGCCCACATTGAAATAAGTTAGAAATTCAATTAGTTGTTTTCCAAGAAAAAAAAGAAAAGAAAAGAAAAGAAAAGCCCAGCTTGTATAAATTCGCGTGTTTTGCTTGACTTCATTCTATTTTGTTTTAATATCTCAATCAACACTGTGCCAAAAGTATTCAATAGCGTGCCAATTTTGACATGCGTGCCATGGGTTCGCCGTCTCTGCTCTACAGCATTTTTAAAACTTCTAAGCATCGCACATTTTCAATGTTTATACCGTCGTATTGGAAAAAAAAGTACATTTAATGCAATTTGTTTGCAATCCCCATTCTGACCAGAAAATCAGAGTTCTAACTTTTATGACCGCTCTTTCATCTTCACCTAAACGCTTCATTTATAATGGCTATTTCATAAATATAGAAGCCACCAGTCCAACAGAAGAAAATGAAGTAATGGAAATGTCGGGGGCGACACTAAATTCTGAAAAGCAGAATTCCTGTTCTCTAGTATTTTTACATATTTTCATATATTAGATCAAAATATTTATCAATATCGGAATAAAATGACAAGGAAAATATCAAAAATCAATCTAAATTATTTTCATTCTGTAATTTCTACTATGAGGATCGAAATCCTTTTCATGGAATTAAAAACTTACATAACTTTAATCTGTTATTCAAGAAAATATACTACTCAGCGCTTTAATACACAGAAGAAGTCATATACAATTCATAATTTCTATTAATGAAAAACTAAAAGCAACATAACCATAAATATACAGGCATATATAGCAACGTAACCATACATAGTAATTTTCATTCCCCGCAAATGAACTCGTTTAGAGTAACAAAACTTCATAACATTACATGTACAACTTTCTGATTTGATATTTCTCATTAAAGCAAAAAGCTAAAAATTTGTTTTATAGTAACCAAAACTTTTTTTTTTTTTTTTTTTCAATAGCAGTACACGATTCTGACAGCCTAAATGAACTCTACACCCTTCAATTAAACTAAAAACAAATTTTTATGCAATTCGTATGATAAGTTTCTGATAAATTATTTTAAAACGAGCGTATTTTAGGGGCTGTATCCAAATTGATGTTCGATACTCGACTGTTGACGGAGAGAGCAACCTTCTTGATCAAGGCATCTTAAGCACCACTCAAGCATTCATTGAAGACTGCTAGATTGAAGGATAGCATAAGAAATTTCAAAATATCAAGTCACTTCTATCATAGACGGCAGTAGAAGGAAAAAGCCGGTTCTGCTTCACCAGGCGTCATGCGTTGAGGAGTGAGGAGGGAGGATGATTGACAGGTGGGAGGAGTCGAATGATTGACAGGTTAGGGGAGATAAGAAAGTGATAGACAGGTGGGCGGAGTCGAGACAGAGTGGCGCCAGCGCGTCATGCTATAGTAGAGGGGTTAAAACAAAGAAGCGATAATGAAAAGTGTACTGTAAGAGAGGGGTTAGAACAAAGGATAATGAATGAAAGTCTACTGTAAGAGAGGAATTAAACAAAGGAAAATGTTAATGAGAATAATTAATGAAGGAAAGTCTGTTGTAAGAGGAAGGTAGAACAAAGGAATGATTAGGAATGATTAGAAAAGATCGCATGCAATTAAAAAAATACTTACCACGGAGCAGCGTCGAGACACGTCCTACCTGTATGACATCCACCGGGCTAATGAACGAAGAAGCGTGCAACAACCGGCTTCATCAAGATAAGGAGCTTGCTTCTGATTGGACGAGAGACGAACCTAGGGGGCAGCACCATCGCTTTCCCCCGAGGGCATGAACACCAGCGCCCTCTCTTGAGAGGATGATTCACTTACCTGCGATGTCGTCATCCTATTTGAACTGACAGAAAGAAGTGAATACATTTTATGAGTTTAAAAAGAAGTTTTCTCTATGAGTTTAATCATTTAACGAACACGTTTTTAAATTATTTTTTTCCATTTAGTCATTTGCTAATAAACATTTTTTATTTAATAAGTTAATTTTTGTTAATACATTATCTTTTCGAAACAATTTTACTAATCAAAAGAACGCAAATTAGTTAATTTTTTTTTTTAGTCATTTGCTAATTTTCAAAACATGTTTTTCATTTAGTCATTGTAATAAAGTTTTAAATAAATTAGTTAATTTTCATTTAGTTATTTGTTAATTTCCGAACAAGTTTTTTTTTTCAGTAAGTTATTTGGTAATAAAACATTTTAATAAATTAGTTAATTTTTCTTTCAGTCATTTGTTAATTTCCGAAACAAGTTTTTTCTCAAATAAAGCTTTTAATAAACCACTTTACATTGATTTTCATTTAATTATTATTTAAAATAATATAAATTATTTTTACTAATCAAAGAACGCGAATTAGTTTTTAACAATAATGTTTTTGTTTAATTATTGTCAAGGATGATTGTTAACTGAAATATATGCTAAATGCGAAAACGGTTTTTTTTTTTTTTTGAACTAAGAAAAGAACTTTTTTTAATTAATGAACAACTGTTTTTGGAAAAAGGAGAAATATTGTGCTTTGCAACACTGAAAAAGAGTTGAAAATTAATGACTTCACCTAGTTTAAAGCATATTTAACATAAGATGAAGACCTAAGTGCTGTAGAAAGGCTTAAAAATAACATACCTTTGAATCGACCGATTTATGTTGGATTTACAATCTTAGAATTGCCTAAACTTCTAATGTATACATTTCACTATGATTTTATTAAAAAGAGTATAAAGATGATGTAAAGCTAATTTCAACGACACGAACTCATTGTGTTACCATATACACACTAAGAATGTTTTGGATGATATGGAACATCATGCAATGTTATTCGATTTCTCTGAGTACCCAAAGAATCATATACACAAATTCCATTACGGTTTTGTAAAGAAAACATACCTTTAGAATTACAGGTTTTGAACCCATACACTGCAACACACTCCCTTTCAAGAAAATAGATTGTATCAGTACATCCCGGAATTTTTCTTTTCCTGGACAAGTGAAATACTTGATCATTATCAAATCTCGCTCGGAGAGGACACATTATTGCAACCCGTTGTTTCATCATATGAATATGCTTTCTATATTAGTTTTTTTAACTACTTATTTTGAGATATATATATTTTATTTATAAGAATGCAAGTTAGTCTTAATCTTTTAATTTGTTTAATTATTGTCAAGGATGAATGTTAACTGAAATACAAGCTGAATGCGAAAACAATTTTTTTTTTTGTTTTCAAACTAAGAAAAGAACTTTTTTAAATTAATGAACAACTCTGTTTTTGGAAAAACTATGGAAAACTTAAGAAAGTGGTGGAATATTCTGCTTTGCAATAACGAAAAAAGAGCAAAAAATTGGTAGCCTCACCAACATTTAAGTCATTTGAAACATAGAATGAAGACCTGAGTGCCGTAGAAAGGATGAAGACTTATGAATCAACCGATTTATGTTGGATTCACAATCTTAGAACTATCCAAGTTACTAATGGATCAATTCCATTACGGTTTCGAACCCATAAACACATAACCAGACTTTACATTTTTAACTCATCACGTTCACCACAGAGCCACCGAGGCCCCGTTGTTTTATCTTACTTTTAACTACTTATTTGATATATATATATATATTTTTTTTTTCTTATCGAAAAGAACGTACTTTAGTTTCAGTATTTTAACTAATACATTTCAGTGACTTATGAAGTAAAGTTTTATTTTCTTAAAAAAGTGGTGTGAATTGAATATATTTTTTACCGTGTTAGTTCTTTTAAAATTTTATTTTGAATTAGAAAACACTTACTTTTGTCAAATAGTATAGTTAAAGATTCGATTTTTTTTTTTTTCTAAGATCGACAGAATTCCTTGATTTTCGATTGAATATATTTTTAACATGTTAGTTCTTTTAAATTTTATTTTGAATTAGAAACCACTTACTTTTGTAAAATAGTATAGTTAAAGATTCGTATAGTATAGTTAAAGATTTCTTTTTCTAAGATCAACAGAATTCATTGATTTTCAAAACAAGATCTATTGAATAAGTATAGTTAATATTGCCGTTTTTATCTTAGTTTTAACTACTTATTTTCAAAACAGATTTATTCACTTTTAAATGTAAAAGACTTTCTGTAAAAGCATATCTTTAACTATAATAATTTTTAAACCATCTTTAATTAGATATATATTTTTATCACAAATGAAAATACAAAAAGATTCAACAATTATACTCTTACCTGACTAAAATTAAATTCTTCATTGCGAATAACAAACTCTCACACACAACATCAGTTTTTTACCGATATATAAACAAGACAATTTTGGAAATGAAGGTTAAAAATATATATATATATATATATATATATATATATATTTATATTTCCTTTCTATTAAGTTTACATTATTTGAAAACATGTGTATTGGATACCGAGGACTGCACATCTCCGTGATTTCATTCGCTACTTATGACATCAGATCCCTTCGTTTTTATTGGTAGATGATTAGGTCACTTTAGTTTTTTTTTCTTTTTACATGTAAGTGTTGCTATATTGCTTTTAACAGTGAAACATCTACTATCTGATATACAACTACCGTTCACTTAAGTGGTTGAGATGTCGTACAATAAGCAAGCATTTCCTTATCGAAGGAAATATCTGTACGAGATCTACCCTACATGCATGTTTCTTTAGCAAGGCAATCTTTTTAATATATAAGGAGATCTTTATCTTACGGTTGCAGACACCCTCCTCTGTAGACAGATAACAAAAACATGCAATTTCCATTTCATGTCTAAAGGCTAACGAAATCTTAGTGCAATTTTTTAAAGAATGATATTTCCTATTATTGACCGAAAGCAACAGGTTTTTTGTTTTAACCCTCCGAGCGTCTTGCAAAAGGGTAAAATTGTAATGTTGTTTTCTTTGCATTTTGTTTTAAATGCTAAGAAAATATGATTTTTTCAACATTATAAAAAAAACCTCAATTATAAATATGAATGTAATCCTTAAGAGTATTAATCATTCTTCAAAGTATTTAAAATTCATTAAATCTACAGAATTATATTATCTTAAATGTTGCTTGTATTGCTGTGAAACCTGGAGCTTAGTGAACGGAATATTACGCCCCAAACACTTAGAGGGTTAAGAAAGGTTGTTAAAAAGATAAATTAGTAGTCACACTTACATTTAAGTTATTGAAAACATATGATGAACATCTCTGCTGTTGAAAGGATGAAAACTAACATACATACATAGAATCGACTGATTTATGTTGCACTGGTTGTGATGCATATAATAGATGTGATTATATATTGAAAATGATATATACGATGGTTGTGATATATCCAAAGTAGATGTCTTTAAACTAAATTATCAAACATATGAGTGAGGATTGCTACGTGACAAAAATCGCCTTTAACAGTGAATTTTGAGTCAGTTTTAATTTAGAAAAATTAAATGGTTAACTTTAATGACATATTTTTAGTTTTGTTGTTAGAAATAATATGTTAAACAAATCACACTGTTTGAAAATATATTTTTTCGAGTTTATTTTCAACAATTGTTTTTTAAATGAAATCACATATAAAACTAAGGAAAGCTAAACTTGTGAAACATAAGTTGAATATCGAGAATGACAGAACATGTTTTGAATTAAGTAATGTAGAATGTGCAAACTTTTGAATTCATTCATTCACAGTAACAGAAAGTGTGAAATTTTAAGTTCAGTTTAATAAAGCAAATAATTAAATTGAAAGATACATTTAAAAAGGATTGTTAAAAGTTTGTTAAAACTTTTTTGTTTTAAGAAATACTAGACAAACATTACACTTAAAAGACAAAACAATTATACATACCTTTTGTTGATTGAAGCAAGCAGACTCATTGAAATAGCAAGAAGCTGAAAAGTCGACGGTAACTTTAGCTAACCAGATACCGTAAAATCTTCGATATGGTACCGCAGAGTACTAAGCTAAATGTACGGTAAACGGGAGCTAAGGAACATACGACCTTCATCGATGAAATCCAAGACACGACTGACGTGTGCGGGGTCTACACCCGTAGATGAAGGTTACTGATAAGAGATCACGTGACCGCTATCAACCAATCAGAAGCGAGCTTGCAGGTGTGACGTCATCGACTGTGCTGTCCTCCCCCATCGCAAACGAGGATGATGACATCGTACGGCAATACCTATAGACAACCTGGCGCCATTTGATTGACAGGAGGCGTGGTGGAATGTCAGGAATGCAGACAGAGTGGCGCCTACCTTCTGCATCATAGTATTTTAGGAAAAATATATATATATTACGTTGATGTAAAAGACATTATTTTTTAAACTAACTGTTAATATTTTTTTGAAATAACATACTTTTCTCATACAAGTCAAAAAAGAATGTTTCAGAACATGTCTCTTATCATGATTAAACATAACTTTAAGCATAGTTAACCATCTCAGAGTATGATTAAACAAATTCGAACATAACTTTGGGTATGTTTAAACAATCCGAACTATATTTGAACATATCCGAACATGTTCATTCATAACTTTGACAGTTTTTAATCTTTCGGAATTTGAAAAAACATATTTAAAACTATTTTATTTTAAAAACTTTTGTAAAACTTTTAATTTATAATTTCTTTTTAAGGTTTTAACTTTTTTTTGTTAAAACTTTTTAACTTTTTTTTTGTTAAAACTTTTTAACTTTTTAACTTTTTTGTTAAAACTTTTTTTAACTTTTTTTGTTAAAACTTTTTTTAACTTTTTAACTTTTTGTTCATTTTTTTTTTAAATTTTGTTAAAACTTTTTTTTTTACTTTTGTTAAAAAAAATTTTTTTTACAAACTTTTTTTTAAATTTTGTTAAAACTTTTCTTTTACTTTTGTTAAAACTTTTCTTTTACTTTTGTTAAAACTTTTTTATAAAACTTTTTTTATAAAACTTTTTTTCTTAAAACTTTTTTTGTTAAAACTTTTTTTACATTTGTTAAAACTTTTTTTTGTAAAACTTTTTTACTTTGTTAAAAAAATTTCTGTTAAACCTTTTTTTTACAAACTTTTTTAAAACTTTTTTTTACTTTTGTAAAACTTTTTTTGTTAAAACTTTTTTAAATTTTGTTAAAACGTTTTATCATCTTTGTAAACTTTCTATAATTTTTAAAACTAATAAATTTTATACATACATATGTGTATAATATATATACATATATATAAATATACATACATACATATATATATATATATATACATGTACATATATGCATATACATATACATACATATGTATGTTAGATATATACATACATATATATATATATATATATATATATATACATACATCATATATACATATATATATCTATATATGTATTTTACACAAGAACCCGTACATAAACATTTAACTTTCATATTTTTAGAGACACGTAGACGTGGATGTATGCTTTTACTTAAACATTTATATAGATAGATACTACCCTTAAATTTACGTTCATGCAAAAAACATTATTTTTCTTAAACTGTTAATATTTTTGAAATAACATACTTTTCTCATGCAAGCGAAAGGAATGTTTCAGAACATGTCTCTGGCCATGGTTAAACATAACTTTAAGCATAGTTAACCATCTCAGAATATGATTAAACATGTTCGAACATGACTTTGAACACGGTTAAACATATATCCTGACAATATTTGAACCTACCCAAACATGGTTAAACATGTTTGAACAAACTTTGAGCATATCCGAACATTGTTAAATGTATCCCAACTAACTTTGAGCATGATTAAATATACTCGAACTATCTTTGAGCATATCCGAACATGGTTAAACATGTTCGAACATAACTTTGGTCATGGTTAATCATATCCTGAAGAAAGTGCGAGCTACCGAACAAAATTCATTAAGAAAGACAAACTCATGAATTTGATAATCACAAGCCAGTTCCAACTTTTAAAAAGCAACTGATTAACTAAATTTGGAAGAATTGTTATTAGTTTTTTTAAAACACTTTGTTAGAAACTGACGAATGAGTTTAACAAATTTTTGGAAATAATAGAATATGATAATACTCTTAGAGTATAATATATACTACTTAGAGTATAATAATACATTTGATGTCAGAACATGTTTTGAATGAAATCGTGAATTCATAGTATGCAGAAAACGCGAACTTTGAAATTTATAGTTAGGTTAAATGAAGAAAAATAAAGCAAATTACTAAATTGAAAGACACATTTTGAAAGGATCGTTATAAGTTTGTTAAAACTGTTGTCGTATTAAACACTATATTAGACAAAAAAAATTACATACCTTTTGGAAAGAAGTTTCCCTAAGCTTTTGATGATTCGAACAAGCAGACTCATTGAAAAGTAGCAAGAAGCTTAAAATTCGACGGTAGTTTTACTCAATCTTATGCCGTAAAAGGTTCGATAAGGTACCGCATAGCACTAAGCCAAATGTACGGTAAACGGGAGCTGTGAAACATGCGACCTACCTCCTCCAGATCCAAGCCTCGACTGACGTGCGCGGGGTCTAACACCTGTAGATGAAGGTCACTGATTAGAGATCAAGGTCACTGATAACAGATCACGTGACCGCTAACAACCAATCAGAAGCAAGCTTTCAGGTATGACGACATCCTGTGGCAATACCAGTAGACGAAGTGACGCCCTCTGCCTGCAAGAAACGATCATGTCGAAGCATGTACCGTCTTTCTGGCGCCAGTTGATTGACAGGTGGGCGGGGGAATGCAAGGAATGCAGACATAATAGCGCCCTCCTCTACCGCCTACTCCTTTCACATGTCAGGTGATCTTCGCATCCAATCACATACAAGTATTAGATGGTAGAGGGCGCTCGTGTTGTCTTCAAGTACGACGTCATCACTTGTTTTGTGCTTTGTCATCAATCATTTCCCCTTCAGTTGATGTCCTGGGCAGATGCTTCACAGTAAGTAACACCATTTAAATTTAAGTTTTTTTGTTAGTAATATTTTTATGTATAAAAAATAACAAAAAAAGACATTTTGTTTAAAATAACAAGTGTCTTTCATCACTTTTTCGAATATCAAGTTTAACTTTATCGAATAACACACTACTTAAATTATCACAATTAGAAATGTCCACTTAACAAGTTGTTGAACAAGTTTATTGTTCCGACGAATTTAGTCATGTTTTAGCATGATCTAAGCATGATTAGTCATGCTTAGATAATCTTTTTCTGTTTAAAAATAAATTAGATTTAAAAATCTAAGTAAAATATTTATCGGAGAAAAAATTTTACTTAGATTTTTTAATCTAATTTTTTTTAAACAGAAAAAGATAAACTAAGCATGACTAATCATGCTTAGATCATGCTAAAACATGACTAAATTCGTCGGAACAATAAACTTGTTCAACAACTTGTTAAGTGGACATTTCTAATTGTGATAATTTAAGTAGTGTGTTATTCGATAAAGTTAAACTTGATATTCGAAAAAGTGATGAAAGACACTTGTTATTTTAAACAAAATGTCTTTTTTTGTTACTTTTATACATAAAAATATTACTAACAAAAAAACTTAAATTTAAATGGTGTTACTTACTGTGAAGCATCTGCCCAGGACATCAACTGAAGGGGAAATGGTTGATGACAAAGCACAAAACAAGTGATGACGTCGTACTTGAAGACAACACGAGCGCCCTCTACCATCTAATACTTGTATGTGATTGGATGCGAAGATCACCTGACATGTGAAAGGAGTAGGCGGTAGAGGAGGGCGCCATTATGTCTGCATTCCTTGCATTCCCCCGCCCACCTGTCAATCAACTGGCGCCAGAAAGACGGTACATGCTTCGACATGATCGTTTCTTGCAGGCAGAGGGCGTCACTTCGTCTACTGGTATTGCCACAGGATGTCGTCATACCTGAAAGCTTGCTTCTGATTGGTTGTTAGCGGTCACGTGATCTGTTATCAGTGACCTTGATCTCTAATCAGTGACCTTCATCTACAGGTGTTAGACCCCGCGCACGTCAGTCGAGGCTTGGATCTGGAGGAGGTAGGTCGCATGTTTCACAGCTCCCGTTTACCGTACATTTGGCTTAGTGCTATGCGGTACCTTATCGAACCTTTTACGGCATAAGATTGAGTAAAACTACCGTCGAATTTTAAGCTTCTTGCTACTTTTCAATGAGTCTGCTTGTTCGAATCATCAAAAGCTTAGGGAAACTTCTTTCCAAAAGGTATGTAAATTTTTTTGTCTAATATAGTGTTTAATACGACAACAGTTTTAACAAACTTATAACGATCCTTTCAAAATGTGTCTTTCAATTTAGTAATTTGCTTTATTTTTCTTCATTTAACCTAACTATAAATTTCAAAGTTCGCGTTTTCTGCATACTATGAATTCACGATTTAATTCAAACATGTTCTGACATCAAATGTATTATTATACTCTAAGTAGTATATATTATACTCTAAGAGTATTATCATACTCTATTATTTCCAAAAATTTGTTAAACTCATTCGTCAGTTTCTAACAAAGTGTTTTAAAAAAACTAATAACAATGCTTCCAAATTTAGTTAATCAGTTGCTTTTTAAAAGTTGGAACTGGCTTGTGATTATCAAATTCATGAGTTTGTCTTTCTTAATGAATTTTGTTCGGTAGCTCGCACTTTCTTCAGGATATGATTAACCATGACCAAAGTTATGTTCGAACATGTTTAACCATGTTCGGATATGCTCAAAGATAGTTCGAGTATATTTAATCATGCTCAAAGTTAGTTGAGATACATTTAACAATGTTCGGATATGCTCAAAGTTTGTTCAAACATGTTTAACCATGTTTGGGTAGGTTCAAATATTGTCAGGATATATGTTTAACCGTGTTCAAAGTCATGTTCGAACATGTTTAATCATATTCTGAGATGGTTAACTATGCTTAAAGTTATGTTTAACCATGGCCAGAGACATGTTCTGAAACATTCCTTTCACTTGCATGAGAAAAGTATGTTATTTCAAAAATATTAACAGTTTAAGAAAAATAATGTTTTTTGCATGAACGTAAATTTAAGGGTAGTATCTATCTATATAAATGTTTAAGTAAAAGCATACATCCACGTCTACGTGTCTCTAAATATATGAAAGTTAAATGTTTATGTACGGGTTCTTGTGTAAAATACATATATAGATATATATATGTATATATGATGTATGTATATATATATATATATATATATGTATGTATATATCTAACATACATATGTATGTATATGTATATGCATATATGTACATGTATATATATATATATATATATATATGTATGTATATTTATATATATGTATATATATTATACACATATGTATGTATAAAATTTGTTAGTTTTAAAAATTATAGAAAGTTTACAAAGATGATAAAAAGTTTTAACAAAATTTAAAAAAGTTTTAACAAAAAAAGTTTTACAAAAGTAAAAAAAAGTTTTAAAAAAGTTTGTAAAAAAAAGGTTTAACAGAAATTTTTTTAACAAAGTAAAAAAGTTTTAACAAATGTAAAAAAAGGTTTAACAAAAAAAAGTTTTAAGAAAAAAAGTTTTATAAAAAAAGTTTTATAAAAAAAAGTTTTATAAAAAAGTTTTAACAAAAGTAAAAGAAAAGTTTTAACAAAATTTAAAAAAAAGTTTGTAAAAAAAAATTTTTTTTAACAAAAGTAAAAAAAAAGTTTTAACAAAATTAAAAAAAAATGTTTAACAACAAAAAGTTAAAAAAAGTTTTAACAAAAAAAAGTTAAAAAAAGTTTTAACAAAAAAAGTTAAAAAAAGTTTTAACAAAAAAGTTAAAAAGTTAAAAAAGTTTTAACAAAAAAAAAGTTAAAAAGTTTTAACAAAAAAAAAGTTAAAACCTTAAAAAGAAATTATAAATTAAAATTTTTACAAAAGTTTTTAAAATAAAATAGTTTTAAATATGTTTTTTCAAATTCTGAAAGATTAAAAACTGTCAAAGTTATGAATGAACATGTTCGGATATGTTCAAATATAGTTCGGATTGTTTAAACATACCCAAAGTTATGTTCGAATTTGTTTAATCATACTCTGAGATGGTTAACTATGCTTAAAGTTATGTTTAATCAGGATAAGAGACATGTTCTGAAACATTCTTTTTTGACTTGTATGAGAAAAGTATGTTATTTCAAAAAAATATTAACAGTTAGTTTAAAAAATAATGTCTTTTACATCAACGTAATATATATATATTTTTCCTAAAATACTATGATGCAGAAGGTAGGCGCCACTCTGTCTGCATTCCTGACATTCCACCACGCCTCCTGTCAATCAAATGGCGCCAGGTTGTCTATAGGTATTGCCGTACGATGTCATCATCCTCGTTTGCGATGGGGGAGGACAGCACAGTCGTTGACGTCACACCTGCAAGCTCGCTTCTGATTGGTTGATAGCGGTCACGTGATCTCTTATCAGTAACCTTCATCTACGGGTGTAGACCCCGCACACGTCAGTCGTGTCTTGGATTTCGTCGATGAAGGTCGTATGTTCCTTAGCTCCCTTTTACCGTACATTTAGCTTAGTGCTCTGCGGTACCATATCGAACATTTTACGGCATCTGGTTAGCTAAAGTTACCGTCGACTTTTCAGCTTCTTGCTATTTCAATGAGTCTGCTTGCTTCAATCAACAAAAGGTATGTATAATTATTTTGTCTTTTAAGTGTAATGTTTGTCTAGTATTTCTTAAAACAAAAAAGTTTTAACAATCCTTTTTAAATGTATCTTTCAATTTAATTATTTGCTTTATTAAACTGAACTTAAATTTCACACTTTCTGTTACTGTGAATGAATGAATTCAAAAGTTTGCACATTCTACATTACTTAATTCAAACCATGTTCTGTCATTCTCGATATTCAACTTATGTTTTACAAGTTTAGCTTTCCTTAGTTTTATATGTGATTTCATTTAAAAAACAATTGTTGAAAATAAACTCGAAAAAATATATTTTCAAACAGTGTGATTTGTTTAACATATTATTTCTAACAACAAAACTAAAAATATGTCACTAAAGTTAACCATTTACTTTTTCTAAATTAAAACTGACTCAAAATTCACTGTTAAAGGCGATTTTTGTCACGTAGCAATCCTCACTCATATGTTTGATAATTTAGTTTAAAGACATCTACTTTGGATATATCACAACCATCGTATATATCATTTTCAATATATAATCACATCTATTATATGCATCACAACCAGTGCAACATAAATCAGTCGATTCCTATGTATGTATGTTAGTTTTCATCCTTTCAACAGCAGATATGTTCATCATATGTTTTCAATAACTTAAATGTAAGTGTGACTACTAATTTATCTTTTTAACAATCTTTCTTAAAACAAAAAAACCTGTTGCTTTCGGTCAATAATAGGAAATATCATTCTTTAAAAAATTGCACTAAGATTTCGTTAGCCTTTAGACATGAAATGGAAATTGCATGTTTTTGTTATCTGTCTACAGAGGAGGGTGTCTGCAACCGTAAGATAAAGATCTCCTTATAGATTGAAAAGATTGCCTTGCTAAAGAAACATGCATGTAGGGTAGATCTCGTACAGATATTTCCTTCGATAAGGAAATGCTTGCTTATTGTACGACATCTCAACCACTTAAGTGATAGGTAGTTGTATATCAGATAGTAGATGTTTCACTGTTAAAAGCAATATAGCAACACTTACATGCAAAAAGAAAAAAAAACTGAAGTGACCTAATCATCTACCAATAAAAACTAAGGGATCTGATGTCATAAGTAGCGAATGAAATCACGGAGATGTGCAGTCCTCGGTATCCAATACACATCTTTTCAAATAAAGTAAACTTAATAGAAAGGAAATATAAATATATATATATATATATATATTTTTAACCTTCATTTCCAAAATTGTCTTGTTTATATATCTGTAAAAAACTGATGTTGTGTGTGAGAGTTTGTTATTCGCAATGAAGAATTTAATTTTAGTCAGGTAAGAGTATAATTGTTGAATCTTTTTGTATTTTCATTTGTGATAAAAATATATATCTAATTAAAGATGGTGTAAAACCTTCGACTAACATGTGGAAGTGGTAGCGTGGAACTTCAGTCAAGCGGAGGCCCAAGTAATAATTAAATCAAACAATTTATTGAAAAGACATAAGATAAATTAATTTCTTGGTTATACTTGAATTACAACTATATTATATTTTCTGGGTACGTTACAGCTGACGACACTGTTCATTTAAAAGCATAAGTTCAACAAAGCATGAGATAGGCATCCAATCTTCTAATGGATTCTTTATCAAAAAAGGTTTAGTCCTTTTACCTTAATTCGTAACGAAAACTGCTGACGCTGCTTCTCGTGCACAACAATCCGTTGTCAACTCCTTTTTACCTCGCGGCCTCGACCGGAGAAATATTATCCTGCCTGAATCGGCAGACTACTTCTATCCCTTCGGACCTCTCCGAAATCGCAGTCCCAACTCAGAGAGCAGCCCTCTCCTTGGGATTCAAAAACGCATCCCCCTCTTTTCTCTGTTCGTTCAAATTCACCTTCCTAAAACAAAGGCTATCTGTCGGCCCACTCAGAGCCTAGGTTGAATGATATCACTAACAAGCTTCAATCTCATAGGCCAAGAGAGACCCTCGCTGCTAGCGTGAGAAAATTTCGCATCTAGTTTCATTTTTAAATTGTCCTGGGAAAATATCGGCAAAGTTGCTACTTAAAAGGAATTCCATAACTCCTATTTTTTTCATGCCGTTCTACTTTTCCGTCAACCTTTAAGATTGGTTTAGATGGATTGATTCTTTTTATCATTTCCGGCAGAACCTTGAGACTTAGAAATATTTTGAGCTGTTATGCTTATACATTGCTTTTCCTATCTAGAGTTCTCATTTGAAAATATATGGGACCTTTTTTGTGAATCCCATTGGATTCTTCACAATACCCCCCGCCTTTAAATGATATTTCGGCTGCAAGACGTAATATCTGCAAAGAAAAGGTTAGCTCATATATTAGAGTGGCCCTCCTTTATATATCTCACTCACCTTTTTCACAAAAAACTTTTCATACAATTTACATTTAACTTACTAATGCTGAATACCTTTGATTATGAAATTTCACTTTTAAAAGACAAAACACATTTAAAATTTTACACTATGACATTTACACAAAATAAGATAAATTTAATATGTACACCTAGTTAAATCGAATTCGACTCACTTATGTACACTTAGTTAAATCGATTTCGACTCACTTGATCCGGCGCTAAATTTCTAACTGCTAGAGCCTGTCATGTGAAGGCCTATTTCTATATTTAGGATAGTGTCTCGGACGTGAATCTTCGCTTGTCAACCTATTTATTTTCTCCGCGTTTTTTTCTTGTGGTTTTTGTCTATTTACACGATAATTTTGCAACTTTTCGTGTCTACCTGTGGCGCTCGCCACACAATAAGCCGGGGACATTTTAGAGTCGCCCGTCCTCCGACTAATCCGTTTCGTAACACTTTCGCGCTCTTTATTCCCGTCCAAATCCTTTACTAGATTTTCTGACCTGAGATACTTTTTGTTCTCGTTATTTCTAAACCAAAATTCTCTTTTGTTCCTTCTCAGTGTTATTTTCACTGACGTATCCCTTTGATTATCCGATCTATCTATACTTTGACACTCCCTATTTGCTTGTGTTAAATCCTCACACTCATGATGCGATTTTTCTAACCCCTTTTTCAGTTTGACTTCTCGTATGGGGCAACCCATCTCATGATCCCATTTGACATCTTTCTTTTTTCTTTTATTCGATCCTAAAACCTGATCTTCCTTTTTCGTGGGTGATACAGTATTATCCTTCCTTCCCTCCCAATTCTCATATCTCGTTTTTGACCGGGTACCTCCCATTTCCTTCCTTTCTCCCAAGTTCACGCTCGTCAATTTTGAGTAATCCTCTCTTATCTTATTCTCTTCCCTTCGGGATGGATTCCCGTTTTCGTTTTTCGCTTTCGCTATGTTATGGATGACCACTGCATCTGAAATCTGCATTTTTTTCCTTTTAATATCATCAATTAATTTTTGAGTTTTGTTACCCAAAATATAGTAAGACAAATTCGTCTTTCTGTCCGTCACGATAGCTTTTGTTTTTAGTCTCCCGAGTCCTTCAATTTTTAAAACAACTTCGGCGGTCGGTAAGCGACGAGTATTGTTCATTAACGGCTGTCTAACTCGAATGGTGCCACCGTCTAATTGATTGCGTTTAATAAATCTCCTCGAAATTACATCATATTGACTTCCACTGTCTCTTAATGTTGTGCATTCCCTTCCGTTGATTAGCGCGCGGCTTAGATAAGGCTTAAAACTTTCTTCAAAATTTGTACTTCCGCTAATATGATGAACGCTGGTAATTTGCTCTCCATTTCTTTTGTTTTCGGGACAATTAACCTTCAAATGGTTTGGGCTCGAGCAAATGAAACACCTAATAGCCCTTTTTCGCTCAAAGATTTTTTTCCTTTCTTTCTCTATATTTCGTTCTCTCCAGTTAGTTCTGGTTTCGGAATGCCTCCCTCTCGTTTCGTCTTCATTTTCCATTTTCTCAACCCGCGAATTTTCTTCGAATTTTAGCTTTTTGTTCCACGATTTTTTTGACGCCCCTTTTATAGTTTCGTATTCATCCAGATCCTTAGCTAGTGTTCCTGGATCTTTATATTTGGCCCACGAATCTATAAAGTGCTCCCTTAATTCTGCTGGAGCACGCCTCTTAATCTGTTCGGTGATTAGCAAATCTTTTAACTCTTTAAAATTAGTAACCTCAAGATCATTTAACCACCCTTCTAGAAAGCTATTTAGTTCAAAAATGAGGTCTTTCCACGGGCTATTCTGGTCTCGCAAATGTTTATCTAATTTTTGTCTATAAGCCTCGCCACTCAATCTAAAACGAGCTAACAGGATTGACTTCACATGCTGAAAGTTGTCAACTCGGTCTGTCGGTTCGCGCAAGATCAATTCAGCTATCTGTACGGGCAACAAAGCTAATAAATGCGTGACCAGATCCTCATTTTCTATCCCTGACCTTAATGCCTGTCGTTCAAACAAGTTTAAAAATAGAGTTATGTCCGAACGCTCTGGATCAAAACGATGCATTATAGTTTTTAGCGCTAATTTAGGTCTTTCCGATCCGTTACTGGAAATCGAGTTACGCCTCCCTGTATTTTGAGTTAATTTTAATTGCTCTAATTGAAAATTTCTCTCTTTTTCTTTCTCTTCTTTTTCTT
This sequence comes from Maratus speciosus, assembly GCA_963932465.1. NCBI lineage: Eukaryota > Metazoa > Arthropoda > Arachnida > Araneae > Salticidae > Maratus > Maratus speciosus. The sequence continues at coordinate 517,522,507 of OZ010789.1, read as the reverse complement.
TTTTCTCTCTTTCTAAAAGTATTAGATCTTCCCTATCTTTAACTATATATCCCACTTGCGTTAATGCAAAGTCGGCATCATAATCGTCCGCGGCCTCTATCTTTTGGATAATCGTCGCGATTATGTCACTTTCTTCTATCTGAACTCCTAATACCTCTGCTAAATTTTGCAGATCAGCCTTTCGGCAATATTTCAATGCCGTTATTTTCGCCATTATCTATCGATTTTATATTCCTACCGATACTACAAAGATAACCTAACGATTTCCCTCTTCATATATTTATTTATATATTTTTTTTTTCAACTACCTCAGAAGATGTGAATTTGACACTTCACCGAGAATATTCTAACCTTATCTACCGTTATAAAATGTTTTCAAACGTATTCACAATATACATAAATAAATTAGCAATACTATAATAAATTTCAGACATTCTACGTTTTAGTGTTAGTTTCGAAAAGAAAGTATAATTTTTCCACTTTTTACATTCCTTACACACACAAAATATAGAACATAAAAAAAAATATTTCCAAATGCTATAGGTAAACAATTTTCCCTATTTTACTCAGAATTGAATACTCCTTGCAACATTTTCAATGCTTTTTCTATTTTGAATATAAGTATATATTTAGGAAAATCAATCATTAAATAATCCAAATTGATTCTAAAATATTTTTCAAGCAAACTTTCCTCACAATGGTACTTTTCTTACATGACATCTAATGTCTTTTTTTTTTTTTTTTTTTTTTTTTTTTTTTTTTTTTTTTTTAAGAATCTAGTTCGATTTTAGTTTTCTGTATTCTTAATTTAAAAAAAAATTTCAAAATTTAAAGCCAATGACAAAGGGTATCAGCTTCCTTGTACTATAATTAATTAATAAGTTAATAATTTTCTATTTTAACTAACCAATTTTTCAATTTTAAAATTTTCATTTACCTCAAAACAAAAGTTTTCCTTTAAAATATTAATTTCTTATCAACATTTCAATTAATTAATAAATTAAGAGCCACTCAAAATAATGAGCTTACCTTTTGTTTTGCTGGGGCATTTTCTCTCGGGAACTGTACTGCACGGCACTGCACTGCACTGCACTGTAGTCTCCTTTCACTGCACACAGTCTTGCATCTGGATGTCGTCTAAAGCACCTTTTTGGGGAACTGTCCGGCACGATACTGGTGTCACTTTTCTCTACGCACAGTCTTGCGTCTGGAGCACTTTCTTAGGGGAACTGTCCGGCACTATACTGGTGTCGTTTTCCTATGCACACGGTCTTGCATCTGGAGCTCTTTTTTAGAGGAACTGTCCGGCACGATGCTGGTGTCGCTTTTTTCTACACACGGTCTTGCGTCTGGAGCACTTTCTTAGCGGAACTGTCCGGCACTATACTGGTGTCGTTTTCCTATGCACGCGGTCTTGCCTCTGGAGCTCTTTCTTAGAGGAACTGTCCGGCACGATACTGGTGTCGCTCGCTTTTTTTCTACACACGGTCTTGTGTCTGGAGCTCTTTCTCTTAAGCTAGTCTTTTAATGTTCAGAGTCCTTGCTGTGCATACCACCTTCTGCCACCAAGTTGTAAAACCTTCGACTAACATGTGGAAGTGGTAGCGTGGAACTTCAGTCAAGCGGAGGCCCAAGTAATAATTAAATCAAACAATTTATTGAAAAGACATAAGATAAATTAATTTCTTGGTTATACTTGAATTACAACTATATTATATTTTCTGGGTACGTTACAGCTGACGACACTGTTCATTTAAAAGCATAAGTTCAACAAAGCATGAGATAGGCATCCAATCTTCTAATGGATTCTTTATCAAAAAAGGTTTAGTCCTTTTACCTTAATTCGTAACGAAAACTGCTGACGCTGCTTCTCGTGCACAACAATCCGTTGTCAACTCCTTTTTACCTCGCGGCCTCGACCGGAGAAATATTATCCTGCCTGAATCGGCAGACTACTTCTATCCCTTCGGACCTCTCCGAAATCGCAGTCCCAACTCAGAGAGCAGCCCTCTCCTTGGGATTCAAAAACGCATCCCCCTCTTTTCTCTGTTCGTTCAAATTCACCTTCCTAAAACAAAGGCTATCTGTCGGCCCACTCAGAGCCTAGGTTGAATGATATCACTAACAAGCTTCAATCTCATAGGCCAAGAGAGACCCTCGCTGCTAGCGTGAGAAAATTTCGCATCTAGTTTCATTTTTAAATTGTCCTGGGAAAATATCGGCAAAGTTGCTACTTAAAAGGAATTCCATAACTCCTATTTTTTTCATGCCGTTCTACCTTTCCGTCAACCTTTAAGATTGGTTTAGATGGATTGATTCTTTTTATCATTTCCGGCAGAACCTTGAGACTTAGAAATATTTTGAGCTGTTATGCTTATACATTGCTTTTCCTATCTAGAGTTCTCATTTGAAAATATATGGGACCTTTTTTGTGAATCCCATTGGATTCTTCACAATGGTTTAAAAATTATTATAGTTAAAGATATGCTTTTACAGAAAGTCTTTTACATTTAAAAGTGAATAAATCTGTTTTGAAAATAAGTAGTTAAAACTAAGATAAAAACGGCAATATTAACTATACTTATTCAATAGATCTTGTTTTGAAAATCAATGAATTCTGTTGATCTTAGAAAAAGAAATCGAATCTTTAACTATACTATTTTACAAAAGTAAGTGGTTTCTAATTCAAAATAAAATTTAAAAGAACTAACATGTTAAAAATATATTCAATCAAAAATCAATGAATTCTGTCGATCTTAGAAAAAAAAAAATCGAATCTTTTACTATACTATTTGACAAAAGTAAGTGTTTTCTAATTCAAAATAAAATTTTAAAAGAACTAACACGGTAAAAAATATATTCAATTCACACCACTTTTTTAAGAAGATAAAACTTTACTTCATAAGTCACTGAAATGTATTAGTTAAAATACTGAAACTAACGTGCGTTCTTTTCGATAAAAAAAAAATATATATATATATCAAATAAGTAGTTAAAAGTAAGATAAAACAACGGGGCCTCGGTGACTCTGTGGTGAACGTGATGAGTTAAAAATGTAAAGTCTGGTTATGTGTTTATGGGTTCGAAACCGTAATGGAATTGATCCATTAGTAACTTGGATAGTTCTAAGATTGTGAATCCAACATAAATCGGTTGATTCATAAGTCTTCATCCTTTCTACGGCACTCAGGTCTTCATCCTATGTTTCAAATGACTTAAATGTTGGTGAGGCTACCAATTTTTTGCTCTTTTTTTCGTTATTGCAAAGCAGAATATTCCACCACTTTCTTAAGTTTTCCATAGTTTTTCCAAAAACAGAGTTGTTCATTAATTTAAAAAAGTTCTTTTCTTAGTTTGAAAACAAAAAAAAAAAAACTGTTTTCGCATTCAGCTTGTATTTCAGTTAACATTCATCCTTGACAATAATTAAACAAATTAAAAGATTAAGACTAACTTGCATTCTTATAAATAAAATATATATATCTCAAAACAAGTAGTTAAAAAAACTAATATAGAAAGCATATTCATATGATGAAACAACGGGTTGCAATAATGTGTCCTCTCCGAGCGAGATTTGATAATGATCAAGTATTTCACCTGTCCAGGAAAAGAAAAATTCCGGGATGTACTGATACAATCTATTTTCTTGAAAGGGAGTGTGTTGCAGTGTATGGGTTCAAAACCTGTAATTCTAAAGGTATGTTTTCTTTACAAAACCGTAATGGAATTTGTGTATATGATTCTTTGGGTACTCAGAGAAATCGAATAACATTTCATGATGTTCCATATCATCCAAAACATTCTTAGTGTGTATATGGTAACACAATGAGTTCGTGTCGTTGAAATTAGCTTTACATCATCTTTATACTCTTTTTAATAAAATCATAGTGAAATTTATACATTAGAAGTTTAGGCAATTCTAAGATTGTAAATCCAACATAAATCGGTCGATTCAAAGGTATGTTATTTTTAAGCCTTTCCACAGCACTTAGGTCTTCATCTTATGTTAAATATGCTTTAAACTAGGTGAAGTCATTAATTTTCAACTCTTTTTCAGTGTTGCAAAGCACAATATTTCTCCTTTTTCCAAAAACAGTTGTTCATTAATTAAAAAAAGTTCTTTTCTTAGTTCAAAAAAAAAAAAAAAAAAACCGTTTTTGCATTCAGCATATATTTCAGTTAACAATCATCCTTGACAATAATTAAACAAAAACATTATTGTTAAAAACTAATTCGCGTTCTTTGATTAGTAAAAATAATTTATATTCTTTTAAATAATAATTAAATGAAAATCAATGTAAAGTGGTTTATTAAAAGCTTTATTTGAGAAAAAACTTGTTTCGGAAATTAACAAATGACTGAAAGAAAAATTAACTAATTTATTAAAATGTTTTATTACCAAATAACTTACTGAAAAAAAAACTTGTTCGGAAATTAACAAATAACTAAATGAAAATTAACTAATTTATTTAAAACTTTATTACAATGACTAAATGAAAAACATGTTTTGAAAATTAGCAAATGACTAAATAAAAAAATTAACTAATTTGCGTTCTTTTGATTAGTAAAATTGTTTCGAAAAAATAATGTATTAACAAAAATTAACTTATTAAATAAAAAAGGTTTATTAGCAAATGACTAAATGGAAAAAAATAATTTAAAAACGTGTTCGTTAAATGATTAAACTCATAGAGAAAACTTCTTTTTAAACTCATAAAATGTATTCACTTCTTTCTGTCAGTTCAAATAGGATGACGACATCGCAGGTAAGTGAATCATCCTCTCAAGAGAGGGCGCTGGTGTTCATGCCCCGGGGGAAAGCGATGGTGCTGCCCCCTAGGTTCGTCTCTGGTCCAATCAGAAGCAAGCTCCTTATCTTGATGAAGCCGGTTGTTGCACGCTTCTTCGTTCATTAGCCCGGTGGATGTCATACAGGTAGGACGTGTCTCGACGCTGCTCCGTGGTAAGTATTTTTTTAATTGCATGCGATCTTTTCTAATCATTCCTAATCATTCCTTTGTTCTACCTTCCTCTTACAACAGACTTTCCTTCATTAATCATCCTCATTAACATTTTCCTTTGTTTAATTCCTCTCTTACAGTAGACTTTCATTCATTATCCTTTGTTCTAACCCCTCTCTTACAGTACACTTTTCATTATCGCTTCTTTGTTTTAACCCCTCTACTATAGCATGACGCGCTGGCGCCACTCTGTCTCGACTCCGCCCACCTGTCTATCACTTTCTTATCTCCCCTAACCTGTCAATCATTCGACTCCTCCCACCTGTCAATCATCCTCACTCCTCAACGCATGACGCCTGGTGAAGCAGAACCGGCTTTTTCCTTCTACTGACGGCCCTTTAAACCGCCATTTTGCCGTTTTTTAAGCATAATTTGAAAACTATTTGGAAGAAAAATGTGAAATTTTGGATTTCCATAAAGCAGGGCTTAATAAATCTAAATCCACCAAAAAAAAGTTGTAGGTTACAATTCATAATTTTTTCGAATATTAATTTCATAATTCATATCATAAAATTATAAAAATTGCAAATTCAACATATTTTTGTTTGGGTATTTTAGTATTATTGCTTCACAAAAAATTAGCACATTAGGAGTATAATTTCAGGAGATATTAATGAAAATATGAAAATGTAATTTAACATAAGAAGCACTAAATTATGAATGTTTATAATTCAAAAGACTTGAAATTTGGCGTCTAGGCATAATTTGAACCGAAGATTTGAAATATCGTGTTAAAAATGGGTATCGCCATTGAAAAAAAAAGTTTGGGTTCGTTTGAATATGTAGATGGCCCTCTAAGCAAATTTTAAATACACCATTTAAAAGTAGACTTTATTTCCAATCGTTCGATACCAGTCACTTTTTTCTACGATAATTTGTTGAAGAGTTAGTAGGGGTTTCCCCCCCCCCCCCCCTTTTTTTACCACGACTGTACTATTGGTTGTTGTACGTTCAGTTGAATTGTAATCCATCCTTACATGAAATCTTAAGTTTGTACTATCGTCCCCCTCCTTGGAGACTTTCTAGATCAGCTCTTGCTTTTAAATTAATAATTTTCGAATACATATAATCCAAGTTCTAACAAGACACAGATCGGAACTGATCTAAAAACCTAAGGAATTAGGATTTAATATTAGGTGAAAAACGGGAATTCGATTTTTAAAAAACAGAAATTTGCGTTTTAAAGCTACGCAAGAGCTAATATTAATTACTGAAAATGGTGTTATCTGAAAATAAATAACTACTCCAAATTCTATTTTTTTTTTTTAACCATTTGGAAAAATGGTTATTGTTCTCGTCAGGGTACGAAATCAAAAGCATGTCTGAAGGTTTTCATTGGTTTAATCCGCGTTTTATTCGTTATTTGATTGGTCTATATAGTAATCTGTATTTCCCTTTACTTTCAACAGAGATGGATACCTTCTGTTGCCACTATGACAAAAAAGTAATAAAAACTACAAAAAAAAATTAATAACTCAGAAACAAATTAAGATACAAATTTCAAACAAATTCCATTTAAAAGTACATTTTTTCCTCTATACGACGGTGTAAAAAGTAATTCTGTGGATGTTTAGAAGTTTAAGAATGGAATTTCCTTTAAAATGAGTCGTCAGATTTCTTGGGAATCAGACGATGGAAAAGCCTTTTTCCGAACAGCCAATGAAATGCTGTTTCAGGTGGATAATACGTACGAGTCGCAGGCGATTTTTGTTGCTCGGAATTTTTACGCGTAATAACACTATTAATGTTTAATTCATGGCGTGCGTAATGTATGATCAACTCCGTGCTATTTTTTATGTCTTAAATTTTAGTCTTTGAAAAAATCATTTTCCAAATGGTCGTTGTAATTTGTTTAAATTGCTTTTTTTTTTATTATTATTTCTAATTATTATTTTACTTACCTGTAACCAAGTTTGAAAAATAATGGATGCCATTTCACAGTGTCTAAAAAAGAAAGGTTATTCTTTTTTGAAAATGTTTACATGTACACGCATACTTAATATTCACATTCAGTATATAAACGAAGTTTTCAATTTAAGGCACGTACCTGACAAGCGATCTATCTTCAAAATCTCGATATTTCATTCGTTTCTATATATACTTGTTTGATGTAATCACTACAGTCGGTGTCTGAAAATAAAGTAAGGAATTAACATTTTTTGTTCAATGTGAAATTATGTAGAATGTGATGCATTTGCATTTTGATAGAAAAAGGGCTTGTTTTCAAAATCGTCCTTTTTGCTATATATACAGGGTCCTGCATAATTCGATCGACAAATTCAGAGGGGTGTTAGTAGCCATCAAGAGGATGAAAAGTTGCCAATAGAACATGGTGTCGCAAACCCCTTATTTAGCAACGAATACTGGGTGTTTCATCCTAACAACTTGGTTGGCGGCAGTACTTTATAGAAAAATAAAACATTGTAATGAAAATGCCACTATATGTACAGTCGTGGAAAAAAAAAGTAAACACCCCCTACTAACTCCCCAACAAATTATCGTAGAAGAAAGTTACTGGTACTAAACGATTGGAAATAAAGTCTATTTTTAAATGATGTACATAAAATTTTCTTAGGGCGCCATCTACCTATTAAAACGAGCCATAATTTTATTTTTCTTATCAATATCAGTACACAATTTTGACAGCATAAATGAACTTTACACTCTTCAATTAACCTAAAAACAAATTTTTATGCAATTCGTATGATAAGTTTCCGAGAAATTAATTATTTAAAAACCAGCTTATTTTAAGGGCTGTATCCAAATTGAAGTTCGGTACTCGATTGTTAACCGAGAAAGCCCCCTCCTTGATAACCTTAAGCAGTCAATGAAGCCTACAAGAAATTTCAAAATATTTAGTCACTTCTATCATAGACTTTATGATTACCCTTTAAATCATCATTTTGCCGTTTTTTAAACATAATTTGAAAACTACTTGGAAGAAAAATGTGAAATTTTGGATTTCCATAAAGCAGGACTTATTAAATCAAAATCATCAAAAAACTGTAGGTTGCAATTTATAATTTTTTCGAATGTTAATTTCATAATTCATAATTCATATCATAAAATTATAAAAATTGCAAATTCAACGTATTTGTTTTCGGGTATTATTGCTACACAAAAAATTAGTACATTAGAAGCATAATTTCAGTAGATATAAATAAAAATATGAAAATGTAATTTAACATTAGAAGCACTCAATTTTGAATGCTTATAATTCAAAAACTTATCATTCAAATGACTTGAAATTTGGTGTCTAAGCATAGTTTGAACCGAAGATTTGAAATAAGCATATAATAGTAAAAATAATGTAAAAACACCCACTCTTTTAAAAGCATATATCTTATCTTAAAAATCACATGATGACATTTCATCATGTTCCAAAAACTTTGCGTCACAATATGTTGATTTGGAGTGGCCCAATTATGAAAAATTCGCTGCTTTGATTTACGCTTGGTAGATGGCAAACTAGGGAATTTATTAGACAATATGTAATTTTTACTATGTTTCTTTTTTAAGATATGGCAAGAGCAAAGGAGGAAAGCATTATTTAAACAATCGATTCAGGATTTCTAAATTGTTATCTCAGGATACAATCATAATTTAATTAACATAAACTATTAATTGATAAAAGCGTATATAAAAAAATATTATGATTTTTTAATTTATATTTTATTTTCTACTTTTTATTATTTAAAATATTTCATTACTGTGGTTTCACAGACATGTGGCATATTTCAGAGAGCGTGATTATACAGGTTATTACTCAAAGAACTCGGATAATTTTCCGATTGTAGATGGGAAAGACTGAAATTGGGTTTTCAAATGGGTTAGTAGTTTCCATATGGTTGAATCAGACATGAGATTTTAACGTATTAAATGGTGGAGTTTTGTGATACTATTCTGAATGTGTTGGAAAGTATTTCATAATCTGTGCTTGACACATGATTTTTTCTTTCTTGTTTTTAATAACTAATCGTTTGAGGCATTCATTTTTATTTTTATAATTATTCATGCAATAAAATGTTTGCACAAAGAGTTTCAAAATGCTTAATATTTAGCTTTTCACTTGATCCAAAAGCAGTATTTAAGATTGTACTCGTAATAGCACAACAATTCTCAGAAAGGTGAGAGGGTGATAGCGATAGCTGTTTTCGATTTAAATTATTATTCATTCAGTAGCAATTTTAAAATATTGTCTATGTGTTTTTAATTTTTACACTTAAGAGGACGTTTTCAACAATTTCGTTTATTTTGAGGGTTTCGTTCATCTGACGAAACCCTATTCGTCTGGCTCCTCTGTCTGTCTGTCACAGAGCCCGTTCTCAGAAACTATATATGTTGGAGACTTGAAATTTTGTATACTTACAGCTGAACACCTCACATCAAATGACAGATCATAAAATTCTAAAAAAGTCTTATATTAACCCGTCTAAGCTCTAACTTGTGTATTTTAATCTTTTTGTTCTAACTGAGCGCCTAATTCAGTTTTAGACGTGAGATTTTGCATACTTATAGATGAATACCTCACATCAAACGACAAATCATAAAATTTTGAAAGAGTCTTATATTTACTACTCTGGGCTCTAACTTGTGTATTTTAAGCAAATTTTCTAATTCAGCCCCTAATTAAGTTGGAGATGTGAAATTTTGCAAACTTATAGCAAAACACTTGCTATCACACGAAAAATCATAAACTTTTCAAAATGTCTTATATTATTTACCTCTCCGGGCTCTAACTCCCGTATTTTTAGCAATTTTTCTAACCTTCACCCTTTTCACCCGGGGTGCACTTTTCTAAGTTTTGACCACTCTTTCATATTATACACCATAGCCATACATATTTTAGTTCCAATTTTTAACGCCAGGAGGTGCTTACCTATCTCGGGTGGTATGGGCCCGATTACCTCGACTAATATACCTACGGATAGTTTGTAAAACGGAGTTTCATTCGGATAGAGGTTTGTTTAGAATAGAGTGCGCTCTCTGGTTTCGAAATGTGGAGTCTGTACGATCTATGATCACACTTACTCACTTGTTAAAAAAAATGGTTCAAATGGTGAACTCACTGCATTTCAATGTTCAACTAAAGTACATTTTGAAAAAAAAAATACTGAATATTTAATTAAAATTTTTAAAAAGTTTATAAAAATTTGATTTTTTTAAAATCCTCACTACTTTTTTAAAAATTTATACTTTTGCCCAATTTTTTTTAAAGATTTTCAAATGTGTATTACACAAGAATACGCGTGAATTTTTAGATACCTCTAATGTTACATTTAATATAATTTTTTTACGGATATGTATAGAGTAAAACTATGAAATCTAACACATCTTCATATACTTTTTTTTTTTTTTAAATAACAATATATCTGAAGGTTAATTCCATGCTCAGATTTATCACATATATAATAAAGAACATATACAAAAAAGTTTAAATCTCTATCTTAAAAAGAAAAAATCCTTAGCATTTTTAAAACTGGAAAGTGAAGAAATATGAACATGGAGAAATAGCCCAGAGCCAGTGTTGTCAGATTGGAGACTTTTTTAAATTCAGATTATTTGACTGTCTTTATTATTTGACTGACTTGACTTTTTAAAAAAAAGTATAATTCGCCTAATTTTTCAGAATTTTTAATCTATTTTTAAATATGACGAATATTTCTATTTCAAAAAAGCGTTGACAATCAACAAGCTGGGGGTAAAAAAGTCCCCAATCTGGCAATACTGCCCAGTGGTTGGGGAGGAAAAAAAGGCCGAATTGGGAATTAATTAGGGGAAAGCTGGAAATTGCTTTAATCCATTTAGTTTAGGTCTAGAATGAATATGCTAGTTTTTCCCTTCGTACTAGGTGAGCGTTAGGAAATATGTATAAATTTATAGTCAAAAGAGACGTTTTTTTGCATACCATAACAATATCTCGAAATAACTAATTCTGTCAAAAACATTGTCGATACAAATGTTGTAGAGCTTAAAATTCTGAGTAAAATGAGTACCTACACTTAATAGTTTTGTTGAACATTAAGGTAACAAATCTACTTTAAAGTTTTAGACCCGTGGTCAGAAGGTTGAACTCAGAAATAATTAGGAGAAAACTGGAAGATGTTTTAATCCCTTCAGTTTAGGTCTAAAATGAACGTACTATGTTTTCTTCGTCGTACTTGGGTGAATGTTAGAAAATATGTAGATATTTATTTTCGAAAAATACTTTTTTTTTAATTACCTTAACAATATCTCAAAACAGCTAACTCTATAAGAAACATTGTCAATACAAATTTTGTAGAGCTTAAAATTCTGAATAAAATGAGTACCACGATTAATTTTTCTTTAATTTATTTTTATTTATTTATTTTTTCTATTGTTGCAAAAAATTCAAAAGCCTAATAATATTTTATCTACAGTAATTAATTTTCAGTTAAGATATTTCTAGATATTTTCAGATAAGATAGTGAGAAATGGAATTTGAAATAATTTTCTTACGAATTAAAAAGAAGATTAATATGGCGTCATACGGGAAGTAAAACTGATATTTTCAAACATTTGTTAGTAATACAAGAAGCATTAATAAAAGTAAATACAGAAAGCAGGGGACTATGACGTCAAAAAATTGCAACATATTTCACTGATACTGATATTTAAGCATGAGTATCAATTACATTACAGATGTGCCCATTTGATTAAAAAGGTGTTAACTTTGGGATTTATTGTTTTTCTTTTATTTATTTGTTGATGAAGTTTTAATTTCGTTAAGGAATACTAGCCGGAAAGAAATACTGAACTATTTATATCGTTTTAGGACTGTGTAAAAATTGAAACTGTCGGATGCTTAGAAGTTAATAAATTTGCAAATAACTGAAATTTATTTTACAGGTTTCGTCATCAATATGACGTCTGAAGTACACACGGGAATGCAATATATATATTGTTCATATGCAATTTCCTTTTGTGGTATTAAGAAATAAAAAATAATTATTTGTAAATTTTAAAAAGACAGACTTTATCGTTAAGTAAACTTAACGAAGTTACGTTAAGTAAACGTTACTGCATTTTTGTTGTTACAGTATTTTTTATCTAAAATTATTCTTCAAAGTCTTTTGTCATTTTTTTTTCTTTTGGTTTCCTGAAAACGACTGATGTTGATGCTAAATAAATACCCCAAGTTAAATTTAGGTAACAATTTAATCTTGCATTTATATCGCTCCCTAGTAGGAAATAAGGTAGCAACATTAAAGTAAAACTGTATTTTTTTTTATGTTTTACTGTGTAACAGCTATACTGTTGTTATAATTTTAGCAATCAAGATTAAAGTATTTTTTCGCATTCATAGCGTATCATAGGGGGGAAATGGGGTAACTAAAATTAAGCAAATTTTTTTCATGTTTTTATTAAATATTTTTTATGCTCAGGCTGGAAGTTTTTGTCTAACCTTTGCACTACTGCACAGATCAAACATTTTGGATTAAATATTTATAAATACTCCACACATTGTGATGAGATACCTTGTAGATCAAGCCTGATGATGATACATCTAGTTAATTTTTAAATGAGTTCGTCTGAATGCGGTAGTTATTAAAAAAACTTGACATATTAAACAAAAACATGATTTGCCGAACAAATAAAAAAAAAAAAAAATATTTCCTACATCATTTAAGCCCGAGAAGGGACAGATATTAAGATATTTCATTCAGTTTGTTCTACATTTAATGTTAAATTTTTGTAACAAATTAGTTAAACCAAGTAAACATTAAAAAGTAAAAAGGAAATTCAAACAATATGATATTTAAACGCCCTAAAAACTTATATTCCGTTCAAATGAAATCGAAATAAATCTTAGATTTTTTTTTTTCAAAAGTTTGTATTTTAGATGTGCTTAATTATTTGTTTTCTCCTGCCGTAAACATAATACAAAATCAGCCATACTTGCAACTTAAATTTGGAAAAAAATCTAAGATTTATTTCGATTTCATTTGAACGGTATCTGAGTTTTTAGGGCGTTTAAGTACCATATAGTATTAATCTAAAACTTTAAAGGATTATTCTTTCATAGAAAACAATATTTATTTTATAATCACAAAATAGCCACCTCTCTTCACGGATGACATTATTAGAACCACAACAAATTCAAGTCGGTTGCCATGCAACGAAAACAACTTATAAATTGAAAAAGAAATGCGTGCCGATAAAGCATGGACGCAACACACTCCCACCTTTTGATTGTAGGACATTACAATCAAAACTCACATTGGTCAATATCATAAAATTCAAAATACATGTACTCACATGTCAAAGATAAATATACTAAATTGAAAAATATAACGCTAAAACTTAAAGTTCAACTAAATAGAGTTCACATATAGTCCTGTCGAAATCTTGCAGGTAATTTGACAGTTCTACCACTTCTAGTAGTGGCATTTTTGTTTCCTTTTAGAAAATCTGGAGTTAAGGGATGTTCTGGTTTTGGTGCAAGATCAGTGAGCGAATCTCGATCAGAAATAGGAACATTAGAAACATGTTGCACGATCGGCAAATCTGGAGCTGAGGTAAAAGTATCGCTAGATTATTTATCTGAAGTTTGTGAACCACATTCAATCTCTTTATGCATATAGTTTACGAATAGGTCGAATTATCTCTCCTGGTGAAGTTTTCAATCTCACGTATATTGCCATCTTTGCCGGTATAAAGTTCAGGAAGTTTTGCCAATAATCAGAAAGTTCGTTTTCTTGAATCACTCTCAACAAGTACTATATCATCAACGTGAATTTGCAAGTGTCTACCACTTTTGTGCTGCAGTGTTGCCCAAGATATTCCAAACGAAAACGCTTTCTCAGATTCTCTCTCAAGCAAGATAACAAAATTTGTATTTCGGCATGCATCATTTTCAAATGTGTCTCTCTGATGAAAAGCTCTGTTATTCGATGCCTTCCAGGAAGAATAATAGGAAACCTGAAATCATGTGTATCATTCCGTTCAGTTAGTTTGTTCTTTATTCTAAAAATACCTTCTTCGTCTTTAAAAATATTCAATGACTTTAAACTTTTAACGTCTTCCGTTAGGGTTTCATTTTGAATAATTTTGATAATTCTCTTCTCTGCTTCATTTATTTCATTTACTGTTAGATTACCCGTTCTCTGATTCTTTTGATTCTTTGAGTTGAAGAGAAATCTTAGTATCCAGCCTATCATTCTAACGATTTTCGTATAACTTGAAAAATAAGATAAAATGTTATCACTTGCCAGTTTTTCGTTTACAATAAAGGTAGTGCATTTCTTCTTTTCCTTTAAAACGTCATCTTTGCTAAAGGTTGTTTCAGATTTGGGCCAATCCTTTTCAGGAAGTCGCTGCCAAGTGGGTCCCTCCCACCATCTAGAAGAAAGAAGTTTTGAAACAGAGTATCCTCTCGAAGGTAAATCAGCCTTATTATATTGGTCAGGAATATGCCTCCAGTCTTTTTCCCGAGTTAACTTACGAATTTCATTTACTCTATTGCGTACAAATACCCCCCAGGAATCGCCATTCTTTATCCACTGCAACGCTGTTGTCGTATCTGTCCAGAAATATTCTTTAATATTCCGAAGTTTCAGGCTTCTTTTCACAAATTCAGTTAAACGTGAACTTAGACAGCAGGCTAAAAGTTCTAATACTGGTATAGATATTTCTTTCAAAGGTTCTACTCTAGATTTGGATATCAATAACTTTACAGAAACATCTTGGTTGGAATGGCATCTTAAGTAAACAACAGCAGTATAGGAAGTTCCATAGGCATATGAAAAGGTGTGCAGACTTATCTCAGAGCTATCAGTAAGGAAGGCATGTCTAGGAAATTCTACAAGGCGCAGCAGAGGTAAATCTTCCAATCATTTTAGAAATTTTTTTCTACTATCATCAGGTACCTCTGAATCCCAGCTCAATTTAGATTTCCAACTTGCCTGAAGCATAAGTTTAGGGAATAGGATAACTGGGCACGAAAATCGAATCGAAGATTTTTTGAACAAGTAATAATATGCTTCGTTTTGTAACAGTGGTTAGGTTGATATCGGCCGTGGGTATGTAACAGCTAAGAATATCAGTTGATCTATTCCACACCAAACCTAATACAGAAGATATATTTGATTCAGTACATGAATCATCAGTGAAGCTTTTTGACTCTTGCAAATCGGTATGCTCCCACCCTCGTAAGTCAAATTTGTCTTCTGCCATAACTTTTGTCGAAATAGCTATAAACTGTTTCAATTCTTCTTTAGTTTTGACAGAAGTGACGCAATTATCGACATAAAAGGGCGTACTGGGCTTTTCAACAATTTTTCCAATGCACGATACTGAGCTGAAAGAGGAACATATCTTTTCTAAATGAAAACGTAAAACTGCATTTAACAGGAATGGACTGCAATTCAAGCCGAAAACGACTCTACAATGTTGAAACACTTTTCTCTTCCTTTCTTTACCATACCATATAAAATTCAAACATTCGCGATCTGGTTTGGCTATTGAAATTTGAAGGAAGGCCTTCTTTATATCAGACGTTACCTCAATTTCTTCTTGGCGAAATATTATAAGCACTGAAAGAATTTCTTCCAAAAAATTAGGCCCTGTCAACAAGCAGTCGTTTAAAGGCAGATTCTTTTTGGTTTGCTTGAAGGATGCATCAAATACAGGACGAGTTTTTGTGGTAGAATTTTCTTTAAATACTCCACGATGAGGTAAATAGTGGCCTGACCTTCTCTACTTTCTTCTATAATACCATTCACCAACCATTCTTTGAATAATTCATCATAGGCATTTAATTTATTATCTCTTCTCAGCTTGGAAGTGGTGGATCTCAGCCGTCTTTCAGCACCTTCTCTATTACTTGGAAGGTCAACTTTATTTTCTACCCAAGGAAGACTAACTTCATATCTTCCATCATCATTAATATAGACTGTCTTCCTAAAATGACACAATGCAGCTTCTTCTAACTCTTCCTGATTTTTACGTTCACAGTAATACCTATGGCTTCCAGATTCCATAAATTAGCGATATCATCACATTGAGCTAACAGAAATGCGACACAATTATTGACGTACTTTACATCTGGTTTTCCCATTACCAACCAGCCTAAATGTGTCTTCATAGTGACGAGACCACATTTCAACAGGAACGTCGATCCAAAAAATAATTTTCCAGCGTAATCAGCCCCTATTAAGATCTCTACTTGAGGAGAAGTCGCTCCCGCATCGTGTAGCTGAATACCTCTTTCTTGAAGTCCTTTGAAGCAAACACCCTTTTTCATTCTAGAAACACTACCACAAATTACCGGTTGATCTAACACTTGTATATTGCAAGAATAATTCACTCTGAATTTATTAATTTTCAACGTATAACATTTATGTTTTCTTCTATTAGTGCTTCCTGCTTCCTCCAAACATCGTAGGGAGCAAAACTTCAGACCGCGTTGGTTTTAAGCCAAGCCTTTCTGCTGTTGAATTTAGAACGTAAGACCGTTGAGAACCAGTATCAATAAGAGCTCTGACGCTCAATTGTTTTCCATTTACTTCTACGTTAACCACACTGTTAAAAATTTGCAGCATTCTGTCCAGTAATTCGACCGTTTTTTGAAAAAACGTTTTCATAACCGAAATTTAACTATATTCTGACCATAAAATGGCCAATAATATGATCAGAATAGTGTTAAATTACGGTTGTGTAACCGTTTTCGATAAAAACGGTCAAATGACTGGACAGAATGCTGCAAATTTTTAACAGTGCAATAATGTCCGTAGAAAAACTTTAGAGGAAACACTATAATTTGACAGCGTGGAATCTGAATTAAATTTTCGATCATCTTCTGTTGGAGCTTTAAAATTATGTTGCAACTCAGGACGCATAATGGGTCAATGTTTTTTTACCGCAAACGACACATTTTACGTAAGTTTTACAATTTTTTGATAAATGACCTGGCTTAAGATATGAAAACAGCTTTTATTACGCTTTAAAATACTTTGCTTCTCTTCTAACAAAAGATTTTGTCCCTTAAAACAATCCTAAAGCCGCTATCAGATTCACCAACTTTTCGAGCAATTTTTGAGCCAACTCTTGATTTCCTCCAACTTTTCGCGAAATGTTGTCTCGACACCCAGTGTGATAGCAAACAGCAATATCCCCAACTTTTTATCCGCATCTCAAAAAAGTCTGTCCTAGCCGCAACTTTTCCTCCCACCTTTTAACATTTCAGCGAATCAGAGATAAGAGATTGATACGAAAATGCGATAAATATTGACGGCTGGTACTAGTAGTACTGGTTTTCCCGGGTTTTCCTCCAACTTTAGCAAAGACAATTGTAACCTTTTTCTCCCTTTCAACTGGAAAAAGTTGGTGTTAAAATCGGCTGTAAAGTTGGTTGCTCGAAAAGTCGGTGAATCTGATAGCGGCTTTAGTCTCATGGACCTTATCACAAAACAACGTACAGCAGTTCCTTTCCTTACGTTACACTGTTAAAAATTTTGCAGCATTCTGGCAGGTCATTCGACCGTTTTTTGAAAAACGGTTTCATAACCATAATTTAACTATATTCTGACCATAAAATGGTCAATAATATGGTCAGAATAGTGTTAAATTACGGTTGTGTAACCGTTTTCGGAAAAAAAACGGTCAAATGACCTGCCAGAATGCTGCAAATTTTTAACAGTGTAGAAAGTAAATAATTATCAGTAGGACTCGACTCAACTACTCTATATTTTTGCTTTCTCAAAGGAGTATCATTTTGATTGATTCTCATTTTTGCCATTGAAACTCGTTCTTCACCTTCAACTTCGGTGCGAAGAAATAACAACAACTTTGATAATTTATCCCCATGGGAATTCTCACTTGTATTCAACACTGGATTCCTAAGCCAAACTTTAAGCAACTCCTCAGGTATACAAGATTCAACTAAAGGAAACAACATAGCCGAATATTTATCAGACGTCATACCAATGGATTCCAGAGATCGCAAATAAGACTCTAATTTATCATAAATGTGAACTATGCTGCTTTTTATTTTCGTGCTCGTAGCGTTTTCTACAACTAGACTTAAAAGTTCGTGCACATAAAATTCTACAAGCAATTCCTCTCGTCCGAATCTTTCCTTTAAGCTTTCAATAGCTTTGCTATAATTTTCTGAGATTGGAGAATAACTATCAATAATTCCTTTCGCTCTACTACCAGGAGACATACACTGTATTAAATAGTGGAATTTATCTACATTCTCTAATGATTTATCTTCGTGAATTCTGCTAAACTGACTCCAAAATGTGAGCCACTCTCTTACTTCTTCGCCAAATTGAATAAGCTCAATTTTCGGATGCTTTAAATTAGTTTTAACAACAGCATTTTGTTGTTCGAAAGCAGAATTCTGAGTTAAAAGCTTAACGCGAGCTTTAATTTCATCGAATTTTTCTCTGTAATTTTCTACAATTTCAAACTTGTCTGCGTATTTTGTATCAGAAACATCATTTAGTAATAACCCTAATATTTCGTTATCAAGATCCGTTAAATGGGAAAATATTCTCTCTAGAGATGAAAATTTCACTTCAATATTTTCAATTATATTGTTATTTTCTAAGAGAGTTTTTAAGCATTGGTAAAATTTTGTAAAATTAGCCCTAACTGGAGCTCTCTGTTTAATCAAAATAGCCATTTCGGATCTCCAACAGAATTCGAAACGTACTATTTTTTAAACTTTAAAATAATAAATAAAAATGAAAACTGACCTTTAAAAATTCATTACGTGTGGTTTCACCACTTTGTCATGGGTTGCGTGTAATTAATCTAAAATTTTAAAGAATTATTCTTTTATAGAAAACAATATTTATTTCATAAACACAAAATAGCCACCTCTCTTCATGGATGACATTATTAGATTAGAACCACAACAAATTAAAGTCGGTTGCCATGCAACGAAAAATACTTTTACATTGAAAAAGAAATGCGTGCCGATAAACCATGGACGCAACATCCATTGATTCTCAATGAAAAAAAGCGAAATTTTGAATTATTAAGAAAAATATTTGAATAACATAAATAAAGCTTAGGACAGCAACATAAATAAAGCTTACATCAGACAAACATTTTAGTACTTTGAATTTACAATATCATTAAAATTACAAAGAATAAAAAATTGTGGCATGAAGGACAAAAATGTGGGGAAAAAAAGTACAAAAGTTATGAGCTCCACAAGGCTTTTCTATGTTAAATTAACATTGAGAAGTGATACTGGAAATTGCGCTCCTGCGCAATACTTAAATTATGGCTTAATTTTATAGAAGCATAAATTATATAAAAGACAAAAATGAAGGTTTTTAGAACATAAAATTATGCAATATAATAAATCTTTTTAGTGATATGACTATAATCATATCATTTACCTATTTTATATACATAAAAGCATAATAGTATGTGTTAACACTGGTTAAAATGCGTAACACACAACTTCACATTAATTTTTATGTTTGTTTTAAGACTCCGCCAAGCAGTTTTATTAATATAGATTATTATCTCTAGTAGACACGAGGAAAATTCTTGCTCATCTGATTTACTTAAGCAAGCAAGAAGGATTTTAATTTTGATCTACGAATTGCACCCATGAAAAGGAAATCTACAAATTATTTATATACGTACGCAAAATGACAAAGCATCTTGCTTGTCAGCTACCTTCTTTTGTGTTGAAACCTTTCGAGATTTGGGGATAAAAGAATGTATATAGATTTTGCCATAAGGTATTTTTTAAATATTTAAAATATAAGCTATACTATAATTATAAGCTAAAAATAAAATCCGTGGATAAATTAAAATTTTTTTTCATGAGCTAGGATTTGCAGGTATTCTATTAAATTTCTTTGAACTTAAGCATAATAGATACCATTATTAACCAAGAATGTAGAAAAGTAACTCTATGACAAAGTAAAAATAAGTAAATAAACAAATAAGTAATAATAATAATGTTAATAATAATAATAAATGAAAATGCAAAGAAATCTCAGAAGCCATTGGAAGTTAAGTATACAGACACGATGCTCCAATGTACAGTCGTGGTTAAAAAACTAAACACCCCTACATACTCTGCAGCAATTTATTGTAAAAGGAAGTTACTGGTAACAAACGATTGGAAATAAAGTCTACTTTTAAATGATGTACAGTACAAGGGGACCATAATTAAACTGACAGTGCTCAGAGTGGTCTGTAGCGCGATCTAATTGAGAGAATGACGCATAATTTTGTAAGAAGATTAAGAAAAACGGGGGATGAAGGATTCCGGAAAAATAGTTCCAAAAGTCACCGCTAGGGGAATATGTGGCGCTGTGTAACAGAAAAGAGAGTTTTAAAAATTTAGAATCAATATTGAAAAACTTCTAAACATCTCACAATATTACTTTTTACATCGTCGTATAGAGAAAAAATGTACTTTTAAATGCAATTTATTTGAAAGCTGTATCCCAATTTGTTTCTGAGTTATTAATTTTTTTTGTAGTTTTTATTACTTTTTTGTCATAGTGGCAACATATCTCTGTTGAAAGTAAAGGGAAATACATATTACTGTATAGACCAATCAGAAGACGAATAAAATGCGGATTAAACCAATAAAAATCTTCAGATATGCTTTTCATTTCCCATCCTGACGAGAATAATAACCATTTTTCCAAATGGTTAATAAAATTACTTTTTATTTGGCACACTTAACGATTTAATTCAAGCTCAATATGGCATTAAAACTCTCTTTTCTGTTACACAGCGCCACATATTGCACTAGCGGTGACTTTTGGAACAAAATTTCTTATTCGCGGAATCCTTCGTCCCCCGTCTTGTTTAATCTTCTTACATGAATTTGGTGTCATTTTCTCAACTAGATCGCGCTACAGATCACTCTGAGTATTGTCAGTTTAACTATGGCCACCTTGTATATAAAATTTGTTTAGGGGACCATCTACATACCAAAACGAACCCAATCTTTTATTTTTTTCAACAGCAATACCCAAGTTTGACTCACACATATAAATTCTATACCCTTCAATTAGACTAAAAACAAATTTTTATAAAATTCGTACGATTAGTTTCAGAGAAATTAATTATTTTAACTTGAGTTCTGCAACACAAGTTCGGTACTCGATTGTTGAAATACTGCGTAGCATTTATGTCAATTCTATTAATGTATTATTTTTTGCCTATATGACCATTTCACTCACTTAATATCTTTCGACGATTGCCAGCCAAAACTTTTCAATAAAATAAGTAAAATATATAATTTCAAATTATGCTTTTCTGCACATCATAAATGGCCCTTTATACCACTATTTTCACATTTTTAAAGCATAATTCGAAAACTACTTTGAAGAAAATTTTGAAATTGAGAATATGCATAAAACAAGACATAATAAATATAAATCTATCAAAAAGAAATTGTAGGTTGCAATTCGTATTTTTTTCGAATATTAATTTCATAATTCATATTATAAAATTTTTAAAATTACAAATTTAATGTATTAATGTTTGGATTTTTTAGTATTATCACCACAGAAAAAAAAAAAAATTATCACATTAGGAGTGTAATTTTAGGAGATATTAATAACAATATGATGTCATTTAACTTTAGAAACTCTAAATTTTGAATAATTCAAAAACTTATCATTCAAATGACTTGAAATCTCGTTTCTAGGTATAGTTTGAACTGACGATTAAAAATATATTGTCAAAAATGGGCGTTGCCATTGAAAAAAAACAAAGTTTGGTCCGATTTTGATTTCTAGATGGCTCCCTATAGAAATTTTATATACATTATTGAAAAGTAGATTTTATTTCCAAACGTTTCTTACTAGTAAATTTCTTCTATTATAATTATTTGCAGAGTTAGTAGGGGGTGTTTAGTCCCACCCCCCTACGACTGTATATGTTTATTTCGTAAATATTTTTAATTCACTAATTATTCGTTTAATGAGGCATACCACTGTTAAACCTTTAAAAAATTGATTTTTCGAAATATATATGAAAGAGCAATATTTGTGGGAGTATTTTAAAACAAACCGCACAAAAATCTCCTTGAAATATGCCAGTTATGTCCCAGTTATGTGTCAGGTATTTTCAAAGAAATCAGTGATTAAAAGGCTACATTAAAGCGGTTTACTTCAAAATATTAATTTAGTTTTTTTAAATTGATTTCTATGGAATTGCTTAATATTTTTGCATGCAGTCTCGACAGATTTATAGATTGTATCTATATCTTAAGACTGAATCTAAAGTTGTTTACATTTTATCAAAATTTATACTTGAAAAATGAAGTGTTGAAAATGTTGTATATTTCTTCGGAATTTATCTATGCATACATTTTTTTGTTCCTTTTATTGTGACCGAAATAATGGACAACGTTCAGTTCAATCTCCTTGTTCAAACAAGGTAGGGTAGACCGGGGCTAGTTGGCCATAGGGGCATGTTGGCCCAGTCGCGATATTTTTTAAACTTTGCGTTAGATGACATTGTCAATCCAGTCAAGTATGCGTTGCTTCGCTTCTCCAACATCAGCACCATTGAAGTCGGAGAGTCCGTTAAAGAATTATTGAGAATTTTCAAAATTTTGCAAAGGTGAGTAAATTTCCCCTCTTATAAATAATCGTTTTTTATTTGTTTGTTGATTACATTTTAGATTTTGATATGTAATAATTCAGAAAAATAATTATTCGTAGTTATTGTAGGGCATATTTTTTTATTGAAATACTTTCATAATAATTCCTCACAAT
Source organism: Maratus speciosus (assembly GCA_963932465.1). Taxonomy (NCBI): domain Eukaryota; kingdom Metazoa; phylum Arthropoda; class Arachnida; order Araneae; family Salticidae; genus Maratus; species Maratus speciosus. The sequence continues at coordinate 517,499,748 of OZ010789.1, read as the reverse complement.
CATGAAAAACAAAAATGGCGATACGGGGTTAGTTGACTCATTTGGCACTGGAGTATTGGAATTTTGATAGTTTTAATGAATTATTTTAATAAACATTTATTATTATTTTAATTAATTTATTATTAATTAATAGTAAGGAATTATTTTATTAATTGAATTCCTGGTTATTCCAGTCAATCTTAAAAAAAAAACAAAAGTTTTAATGTTGTTTACCTCCTCCCCAAATTAAATCAGCTGCTCCTGTTGTACAAAATTTTATAACTTTCATAATTATAGAAAAATTCCAGTTGGCTTGGCCTACAGGCGCAGGTAGATTTCGATGTTAAGTTCTAAATTCACCAAGAATTTAACGGATTAAGGGAAATGTGATTTTTATCTTATACAACCTCTCCCCCATACACACACACACTTTTTTGTTTTTAATTTCTTTTTGCTGTAAGATTTTCTCCTATCAAATACTTGTCTGTACAAAAGTTGTAGATAATATTAAGAGGATTTGTGATAAATTTAAGTAAATTTGATATCTTGTGAATTGATGACGTTATGAATTTTTTTCTTCTGAAAACCCTATTTTTTGCTCTCTTTCAAGCCATTTTTAATTATATCAAAAATCTATCATGCATAATTTTTGGCCTAGAAGTTCCTAGAAGTTTTGAAAACTTTAAAATGATTGGATATGTTATCGTGTCCATAGAAAAGTAATATATATATATATATATATATATATATATATAGAGAGAGAGAGAGAGAGAGAGAGAGACTGAGACAGATGGATAAAGTTTTGGTCAGGGGGTGGTTTTGGGCTCTAGGGGTCATGATCGGTGTAGTGTAGATCTGCAAAAGTTTTCGAAAACCTGATGGGAGATTGCAATAGGTAATATTTCTTACGAAATCTACCTAAAAATTCGGCCTCCTAGTGTTACATACTACCGCTAAAAGTAACAAATCGAACAATCAAAATCTACCCAACTCTGATATTTCTCAATTATTAATAAAATCCCCTTGTTTCCCCGTCCAGAGAAGAGTTTGCCACAAATAATGCTTTAATAACGTCACATTTTATGAAGTGAAAACCTCTTACCTGGGTAGTTATTCGTTGAAACTAAATAATCCTTTCTGTCTTCATAATCCATAAAAAAGGCAGTTTCAGGAAACAATTTTTTAATTATCAAAAAATGTCTTTTACTTTAAGAGACATGTTGTCCCTTCCATAGAGAGAATAGAACTACATTTCCTGAACCGTTAATAGAGATCAGCAGTTCAAACAAAATATATAAAAAAAATGATATCATCGAACATAATTATATCAGGCACATTGCTATATCCTAACTTATTAGATTATCTAAATCTCATTATACCAATAATAAATAATGAATGTAATCAATAATATATATATTTCATGATAAACAAACTGGGGTTTTTTATACTTGAATAGGAATTAAAGTTTTATATAAACGAAAATTATCATTATTTCAAAGAAGCTGGCATTACCCAAAGCATCATGAAGCAATATCACATTTTACTGACAGAAATTTGAAGGGAATGATGCGTTAGAAAAACATAATAAACGAAAGAAAAGAATTATTACACTTAAGAGATGTACAGAGGCCTTGATACAATCTATTTATCATCTGGTGTTTATAATAAATTAAGGATGAATGATTTCTTAAATTACTGTACTCTAAGATTTACGGTGTCTTAACACCTAGCATGTCTTTATTAAAATTTATTACTGTTCTTTAATGTATTAAAGACATTTTTATGAGAAAATAAAATCAATTTTTAAAGCAATTTTTGATCGAAGTTAATAATTTGAATAATTCACAGTTTTAATATTTAAAATTTGTATTTTAATTTAAGTGGCTATATTGTGTTTTCGTTCACAAGAAATAAAAATTAAGATTTGGTAAAATTTTGATCATTTCTTAAACTTCTACACTAGCAGAACATTAAAAAGTGACGTGGGCCAACTTACCCTGCAACTGGACAGATTGGTCCAAGCTACTTGGTGTCAATTTGAGTTTCTAAACTAAGACTTATAAATAATATCATAAGACGAAATGCAAATTTTCACCTTGATTCAACATAAAATATATAATGTGAACATTAAAAAGGTCCGCAATCTTACTTAAAAGGCGACTAATGTAATGAAAAATGCGTTACAAGCTTAAAATATACATTTTATTTAAAACTTCTTAGTACTTTCAAGCCTCCCAGGCTCATCATCAGAGAATATCTTAATAACTAAATTTTATTTATTTATACAAATACGTCACTTTGTTTTGAAAAGAGAGAGCCAATAATTTCTAGAGTTGAAAGTAGAAGTAGCAGTTTTCTAGAGTTGAAAGTAGAAGTAGCAGTTTCTACTGCTACTTCTAATTTCAACTCTAGAAATTATCTCATTTTCAAAACAAAGTGACGCATTTGTATAAATAAACAACATTTAGTTACTAAGATATTCTCTGATGATGAATCTGGAAGGCTTGAAAGTACTAAGAAGTTTAAAATAAAATGTATATTTTAAATTGTAGCATCTTTTTCATTACATTAGTCGCCCTTTAAGTAAAATTGTGGACCTTTTTAATGTTCACATTATATATTATAATGCTTATAGTTAATAATTTCAAGTTTTACTATTGTGACTTCTTCCTGAAAGTACATTGATAATGGTAACATAAAAAGAAATTTAAAATGTTGAATTGTATTTTTTTTTTTTAATTATTAGAAGAAAAAGTTGGCCAACTAACCCAGTCTACCCTATTTATTTCACATGATCTATAAATCCGTGAAGATAGCATGTAAAAATAATAAGTAGTTCAAGAGAAATATTAAACGAGCTTGGTACTCATTTTAAAGGAACTCGAAGGATGAAAGGTTGCGCGAACCTTGCCCAGTCCGCAGTCGAATCAAACTGTGGCGATGTAGCATAATAGCACGAAGCGCTGACAACTAAGCAACTGGACTTCAATATTACATGCTGTTCTATTTTATTTTACAATTTCATAATATTTACCCGTATTTCTCTTGACTATTGAATTGGGATAGGGTTTAAGTTCAGGATTTCCACAGAGTTATTTCTAAAAGCTAAACAAGTTACAAAGATTAGACTTGCAACTTATCGCTACATGCAAATTACCATTATTGATTTTCTTCCCTTGTCATTATGTAGTTTATTACCACACTGGTATTTTGTTAAGTAAAACTCAAAATACCAAAGATTATCCTTTGAACTTTACTTTAAGATTAGTTTTATTATGATATCTTTTTATGCAATTTTATTGAATCAAAAAGTATTACAAAATAGGGATGTGGTTGTCCACAGACATTATTTGTACTCTGTGAACACATTATTTTTTATGAAATATAACACTTTTTATTATTTAATTAATTACATTTATTTTAGGATTATAATTAAGGATCGACAGAAACATTTTAAGACCGAAACCAAGTTCCTGGCCTAATCTACAAGTTTTAAGCCGAAAACGAAAACGAAAATGTCCAAAAAACTTTTTAAGTAATTAATACATACATAAATATACATAATTATTAATTAATTATACGTGTGTACCAAGTTGGCTCTCTGTGCCTCTGACCAAAACTTTTTATTCTAATATAAAATGAAATGTAATTAATTCCTCATAGATAAAAAATTATTTTCTATTTATACGAATTTCATTTCAATAAAAAATATTTTAGGTATACATACCTTGATTTACCTTTTATAATGATTTTTTAAAATGATCATCTGTCATATTAGAGCTTTCTCAAAGAGTATTCGAAACCGTTCTGCAGTTTCAAACTAAAAAAATTCGATTACTACTAAGTCTGCAGCTTTTAATGATCACGTGAAAAGCGTCTTCAACGTTTACTCATACATGCATTTCTTGCTCTATAATTTGCACTCACGTCTTGCGTCAGTCATGACTAATAATTATAAACAGTGAAGTTCATAGCAATAAATAAATAAAGAGTGTTCATAGGAATAAATAAAAGTGACGTGGGCCAACTTACACCGCAATCGGGGCAGGTTGACCCAAGAGACTTGGTGACAATTTGAGCTTCATTATTCATTGCATTATTCATTATTCATTGAGCTTCTCATTTGAGCAAATGCAATTAAATCAATAAGTAATGCCAAAAATTTCTGAAGGAAGAAACGAGATTTTTGGAATACAGGTAGTTTCGGTCCGGGCAGCATTTTCGCCGAAAGCGAACTTTCATCAAAACTCAAATTTTGAGCCGAAAGCGAAACCGAATTTTCGGTCGATCTCTAATTATAATACACTAAACTTCAATTTTTTACACATTTTCGACTGAAATAACTTTTATTAAATATCTCATGACGTCTTTTCGTATATTTTTAGGGGATTGACCTTTTAAATGTAGCATTTACGTGCGGTGATAAAACAGCACATGTTTATCTTGCTTTGTCTTCAGTTTTGTTCCGTTTGCAAAATAATATCTCGATTATTAATAAGAATAAAAGAAAAAGAAAGAGCTGTATAAACACAGGATAGTTTTATCAAATATTTACGTTAGTTTGGTCGTATTTTTGGAGTTTTAATTTTTGTGGTTGCGTGCGACTGTTGAATGACAGTCTGCTTTCTGCGCAAACATTCTTCTTTTTCAGCGATCTGGTGTCAAGAAACGCACGTGGCCTTCCTATTCAATGAAACTATTCAACCGCGCAAAATTTCTTTAAAAATGATTAGAAATATTAAATATTATTTCAGAAAGCATTAAGACTTTGCATTGTCAGGAAATTTTGTTAACGGTTTAACTCTGAAATAAAATTAAGCGCATATTTAATTAATACATTATGTTCATAGACTTTCTGATCTGTTATGACTATGAGGGGACATACAAAGTGATTCAATTTTCACTTATTATCGATTCCGCCTGGTCGCATATTAATCTACCCTATATATATAAAATCCTAATGAAACGAATTTATGAAACGGATATATGAAAGGGCTAAAATGAAACGGACATATGAATCGACTGATTAAACAACTGATTATGTTTCAAGCAATTTCTCCTAAAATATGGAATACTTTGCGATGAAATTAACACCAAAAATCAGCATTGATCCGCAGATCTCAAAATTGGTATTACAATTTTTAAATTCGAATTAGTTTTCGAAATATTATTTTTTTTTCTAATTTTATATACATTTTTCTAATGATGGCAACTCAAATTTTAATCAAACAGATATTTTTTTTTCATATTTCAGAAAAGGTTGACATGGTAACCCGTGTATTGTTGTTTATTTGATAATAAATGATTATTTACTTTTATTTCTTTTTATAAATTATATAAATTATTTTGTTCTGTAATTATTAATTATTTTTTTTTATATTTCCTTTAGAAAGTAATAGAAAACAATTAAAAAATACGGTACTACTTAGTTATTCCGTCGACCAATTTCGCCAAATTATATAAATCGCCAAAATACTCGCCAAATTATACAAATTGACATAATTTTTATTTTAAATAACGAAAGAACAAAAAAATTAGTATAACATTAATAAATATACAAATAAAAAGTTGAAATAAAAATCACTTGATGACGTAAACACGTGTAACTTGCTTAAAGTCAAGTGAATGTGACATTTACGATCAATCACTATTGGCATTTAATCTTATAGTTTGGCGATAGATTTTTGGTCGGCGGGATAACTAAGAAATACCATAAATGCATATGTAACTGGTATTTGAAAAAGACGTTTTCGCCAAATTTTCGTAAAAAAAAGAAAGAAAAAAAATCACGCCAAACCTCTTGTGCGTATAATGACATCTAAATATTACCACTCGAAAAAAAAAAAAAAAAAAATGCTAACTGGCGCGGTGAAAAAAAGCTATTGGCGAGATTTGCATTTAGCTAGCGTAACAGTACCAAGAACTCTTTGCAACCATGGCAAATTTTATTTAGTTTTATTCGAAAAAAAATTTTTGATTTTTTAATCAAAATGGAAAATTTACGGTCCCATATTGGCGCGATTTTTTTCTAACGCCAATATCATATATGGAACGGGCACTTAACTGGCGCCAAAGTATCGTTATTTTGCTTCATATGGTAAGCCGGATGTTGTTGATGATGCTGTTGATGCGTTCCCCAAATTGGCGTCGTTAAAAAATTGCGCCAATATGGGACGTATATGACATCTGTGCCAAATTTTCATATGAACGGCGAAAGGATCAGACCGTATTTGTTTATGGCAGTTGATGACTTGAACTATTATAATATAGATGAAATGATGGCGATAGAATAATATTTGGCGGCTTATCACCTGTGCCTGGCTAACATTAAAGTACCAAAATGGCATCTAGAATATAAAAAGCGAAGTAGTCCACCTGGAACTGTTGATGATAGTCACATGACTTAGGCTATTGTTATAGAGATTGTTTTAAAATACCGGGAGACAAAGACTCTGTATACTTAATTTATTTTATTTTAGCTTCTTTTCAAATGTTTAACTGATCTGACGTAACACATGTACACATGACGTAAACACGTGTAACTTGCTTAAAGTCAAGTGAATGTGACATTTGCGATCAACCATTATTGGCATTTAATCTTATAGTTTGGCGATAGATTTTTGGTTGACGGGATAAGTAAGTAATACCAGAAATGCATATGTAACTGGTATCAAAAACGAAAACAACCATTGGATATCTTAACAGCAACGGATTCACCCTTAAATTTTTGCAATCAAAGGGAATTGAATGTAAACCCGTTTACAGGGAGATCTGCTCAGCTTTTTTCAGTATGGTTCAATCTTCTCTAATATCTTTAAAACCCAAAAGATTAGCGTGGTTTTAGATTTTGCAGTATCTGAACGGGGGTTGGCGTAGAACGGGCGTTGAACGTAGCTTGCAGGGGGCAGACCCCCTAGTATATATATATATATATCTACCCTATATATATAAAATGCTAAGGAAACGAATTTATGAAACGGATATATGAAACGAATTTATGAAACGGATATATGAATCGACTGATTAAACAACTGATTATGTTTCAAGCGATTTCTCCTAAAATAAGGAATACTTTGCGATGAAATTAATACCAAAAATCAACATTGATCTGCAGATCTCAAAACTGGTATTAGAATTTTTACATTCGAATTAGTTTTCGAAATATTAATTTTTTTTTCTAATTTTATATACATCTTGCTTATGATGGCAACTCAAATTTTAATCAAACAGATATTTTTTTTTCATATTTCAGAAAAGGTTGACATGGTAACCCGGCTGTTGTTGTTTATTTGATAATAAATGTTTATTTACTTTTATTTCTTTTTATAAATTATTTTGTTCTACAATTATTAATTATTTTTTTTTATATTTCCTTTAGAAAATAATAGAAAATAATTAAAAAATACGGTACTACTTCGTTATTCCGTCGACCTATTTCGCCAAATTATATAAATCGCCGAATTATACAAATTCACATAATTTTTATTTTAAATAACGAAAGAACAAATAAGTTAGTAAAACATTAATAAATATACAAATAAAAAGTCGAAATAAAAATCACTTGATGACGTAAACACGTGTAACTGGCTTAAAGTCAAGTGAATGTGACATTTACGATCAACCATTATTGGCATTTAATGTTATAGTTTGGCGATAGATTTTTGGTTGACGGGATAAGTAAGTAATACCAGAAATGCATGTGTAACTGGTATTCGAAAATGAGGTTTTCGCCAAATTTTCGTAAAAAAAAAAATCACGCCAAACCTGTTGTGCGTATATGTCATCTGGCCAAATATTACCACTCGAAAAAAAAAAAAAATGCTAACTGGTGAGTTGAAAAAAAGCTATTGGCGAGATTTGCATCCGGCTAGCGTAACAGTACATAGAATTCTTTGCACCCATGGAAAATTTTACGTAGTTTTATTCGATTTTTTTTTTGATTTTTTAATCAAAATGGAAACGTCCCATATACGTCCGATATTGGCGCGATATTTTTCTGATACCAATGTAATATACGGAACAGGCACTTAACTGGCACCAAAGCATCGTTATTTTGCTTGATATGGTAAGCCGGATGTTGTTGTTTATGCTTGTTGATGCGTTCCCCAAACTGGCGTCGTTAAAAAATCGCGCCAATATGGGACGTATATGACATCTGTGCCAAACTTTCATATGAACGGGGGGACCGCATTTGTTTATGGCAGTTGATGGCTTGAACTATTATAATATAGATGAAATGATGGCGATAGAATAATATCTGGCGACTTATCACCTGTGCCTGGCTAACATTAAAGTACCAAAATGGCACCTGGAGTATAAAAAGCGAAGTGGTCCATTTGGAACTGTTGATGATAGTCACATGGCTTAGGCTATTGTTATAGAGATTGTTTCAAAATACCGGGAGACAAAGACTGTGTATACTTAATTTATTTTATTTTAGCTTCTTTTCAAATGTTTAACTGATCCTCTTTAATCAAAAACGAAAACAACCATTGGATGTCTTAACAGCAACTGATTCGCCCTTAAATTTTTGCAATCAAATTTTTGCAATCAACCCGTTTACAGGGAGATCTTCACAGCTTTTTACAGTATAATTCAATCTTCACTAATATTTTTAAAACCCATCAGATTAGCGTTTTTTTAGATTCTGCGGTGTCTGAACGGGTGTTGGCGAGCGTAGCTTGCAGGGGGCAGAGCCCCCTAGTATATATAAAAAAGAAATGAAATTGCATGCGTAAACATAATTCGAGAAATAAATGAAAGAAAACGAAATTAAATTGCATTTTAAAGAAATTTTTCGGGGCATGACAGTGGTGAAATGACTTTAACTCAAGCTAAGTACTATAAAAGAACAGAGAAACTCTCGTCAAACAATAAGTACTTGCATATGGACATAAAAAAATAGGAAAAAAAAAACTCATTGCCGATCGGTTTTTTATGATAAAAAATGGATGCTTTTTCAGATGATTTTTCCGCATTTTGTTTAATCTAAAATAGATCCATCGATCTTTTTTTAAAGTTTTATTAATATTTTTCTTGTGTTCACATGGAAAGCGTTTTACTTTAACATAACTCAAGATGTATAAAATTTACTGGAAAATTGAGTTGTTTCTTAGGTACAAAAATGTGAATACCTGGGATTTTCAAGCAAATAAGAACGAAAATGGATTTCGATTATGCTAGAAAAAATAGCTTTGTCCAACTGTGAAAAAGATTGACGATTTATCAAATTCAATCTGTCCACTTAATCACGAACCCAATTTTATTTTCGAACGCATGAAATTAGTGAGTATTGTTTTTCAGATATTAAGAAATCAAATAGAGATTTTCATTTCTTTATAAAAGCCAGGGATCTTTCGGAAAATGTCAATGTTGGTGTTCTGAATCGAAATTTCGAATACAACTGTTCGAGATTGAGAGAGAATTTTATTACAAATCAAGACGAAATAAATGCACCGAAAAATGAAAATGTCTATTCAATTGCAAAAAAAGGTTGCAGCTGTATCAGTTACATTTCAATTGCTATGCCTGCAAATTTCATGCTTTTAAAGATAAAAAGGACTCCGTAAATGTGTCAGAAACTTTCGTGCTGTTCAGTGGGTGAAAAAACATTTTGTAAGTACACTTAACTCAGAGGACATAGTACCTTTGTACCTTCAAAAAGTCAATTTTTCAAAAAAAATTCTCAAAAGTAATTCAAAATCTTAAGGACATTTCCAAACAGTGCGGTTGATTGGCAAGAGCATTTTAAAGGCTCCAATCTATATTATAAAGGACAAACATGTCCGTGCTGTAACGCTGAGGTCATTTTGACGGTGGTAACTTCAAACGATTAAATTTAACTTTTATTGTAAATTTTTAAACTTCTAAAATCGTACATTTTCAATTTTTACACCGTCGAATGGATTTTTTTTTTCAAATGCAATTTGTTTGAAAATTGTACAGCAATTTACTACCTTTTTGTGTCTTTAAAGTTTTTTTTCAGAATGTTTTTTTTTAAATTACTATATTGCGTGCAGACGATTACGAAAAATAAAAAGAAAAGAGCCCATGGGATTGAACTCACAGGCTATTCACACTAATTGTACATTATACCCTTATTTCAAAGAATAATGCCTCTCGAAAGCTAAATTAAGGGGATGGGGTTCCCATCTTTATACTTAACTAATGAGCTTCCAAATCTTATCAGGCAAGCGCTTGTCAGAAGAAACCGGTACACCAAATTTGAATCAAATCGAATTGAAAAATCCATTTATCTAAATTAAAGGGGGGGGGATTTGCCCTCCCCTGTTCCCCCCTTTATACTTAAAAAATGAACCTCCAAATCTAATCAGGGAAACGTCTTATCAGAATTAACCGGTATATCAAATTTGAAGCGAATCTTATATTTCTGCATGAAAAACCCATTTATCTATGTTAAGGGGAGATTAGACGCCCTTTATATTTAATCAATGAACCTTCAAAACTAATCAGGGAACCGTCTTATCAAAATGAACCTGGGAAAAAATTTTGAAGCAAATCGGATTATTCTATCAAGAGTTATCGCGTTATGTACGTACATACATACAAACCCTGCGGGCTAGTCCAAGAGCTGTTAAACATTTTAGGGAAGGTATTTGAGGCACCCTGAAAATTTGTGCAACACTTCTTTTGTAATGGCTGAATACAAAATTGAATGTCTGGCTGAAGGATCGTGGCCCAAAAACTGTGCCAGACACGTGTCAAGTGCCATTTTTTGACTACCCAAAAAAGGTATTTGAGGCACGCTGAGATTGAAACAGAATAATATTTATACTTAGAAAAAAATATTTTGAAAACGACAGACACTTTAGTCGGCCCAAAAACTGTGCCTGACACGTGTCAAGTGCCATTTGACTACCCAAAAAAGGTATTTTTGGGCACGCTGAGATTGAGACAGAATAATATTTATACATAGAAAAAATTATTTTGAAAATGACAGACACTTTAGTCGGCCCAAAATCTGTGCCAGACACGCGTCTGACACAGTTTTTGTGCCGACTAAAGTGTCTGTCATTTTTAAAATATTTTTTCTAAGCATAAATGTTATTCTGCCTCAATCTCAGCGTGCCTCAAATACCTTTTTTGGGTAGTCAAAAAATGGCACTCGACACGTGTCTGGCACAGTTTTTGGGCTACGATCCTTCAGCCAGACATTCGATTTTGTATTCAGGCATTACAAAAGAAGTGTTGCACAAATTTTCAGGGTGCCTCAAATACCTACTCAAAAATGTTCAACAGCTCTCCTACCAGGCGTATTAGCTCTGAGGCTTTGATAGCCTGTGAGCTAATAAATATGTTTGCACTTAAATTATTATAAATAGTTCAGCTTCCGGCTTATATTCCATAACGAAATTGACACTTCATCAATAAATAAAAAAAATAACAAAATGTATATAAAACACAAATCTATGACATGAAATCTGCGTGCTTAGACAAATGAAATTGGCAGAATAAAAAAAGTCTAGCGATCTTTGGCGATTTCTTCCGCTGTTTACTCCTGGCCCGAGGCCAATACGGAAGTGTTTATTTTAATAAATTTCAAAACTTTATTTGAATACGCAATTGCTGCTTTTCATATAAAAATGATTTTGGTATTGTTAGTGAAAAATCTAAAATTTTTGTAGGATATATTTGGTCAGTGTCTGGTGGGTAGTAATATGTCCAGGCAGATTTTTGACGAAATCTTAACAAATTTTAATATTCTTGAATATATATGGAACAGAACAAGTATATACAGTTTGAGGATAATTATAAACAGTATAGTCCGCCGTCGTTGGCTTTTCTCGTTTTCCTTAAACATCGATGAGAGATTTCGCATGCACTAGGCCGTCTGCCTATAAAACATTACTAAAGCGCAGCTTCTAGCAGGCCGGAGATTTAGCAGCATCTTCCGTCTGACGGTAAGTCTGGATCTCGACTGCTTCTGCTGTCGTTTCTGTTTAATTCTTCTGATTTTAATTGTAGCACTTTTCAGCACTTTTCTTATTGTTCGGTAGTTGAGGTTTATCTTTCAGAGCCTCACTAAAGAATCTGCCTAGCTTTGCGGTACAGACTTTATTTCCTGTCACCACATATATATTAAATATAAAAAATCTATTAAGATTAAGTTTTTATATAAAAAATCTATTAGAGTTTTCAATAAAACAAAAATATATGTACATACAGTAGAACGCCGATTATCCGAACAGGTCGAGCCCGACCTTAGTTCGGATAAGCAAAAGTTCGGATAAATGAACAGACCATTTAAGGGATGTTTCTGTCTATACTAAAACTTTCACACGTTATCTAAGCTTAGGACTGGCAGCACCAGTTAGTGCTGGCATGTTTAATTTTTTTAAAGAAAATTTTTGGTTACATTTTTATCATTAATTTTTTTAAAATCATTTTCTGAACTCCAGAGGTTATAATTTAAGCAAAAAATCTTCTGATTGTTACTTGCTTCAACGAAGACATTATTTTCAATCCTGCCATATCTCTAATTCTTCTTAAATATGTTAGTTGAATAGGATCAACGTTCTTCTGCCGTTCGAGCCATTTCATAGCTGTTTCCAAACAATCAAAGGCTTCGTTATGTGATGGGCCTGGGTTATTTTCAGAGCATTAGTTTTCATTTTCTTCGATTTCTTTTTCGTCATGAATCTCATCCGCAATCTCATCATCACTTAAAATCTCATAATTAGGGTCAAGTACTTCAGTATTTAACCACTGGTTAATTTCATTTTCTTTATAGCTTAGGATTCTTCCTATCTTCTTTATTGTTTTACAATCCTAATTTTCTCATCCACTACCAGTTTTTTCTTTATTTAAAATTTTATTAAATGCCAATGGTTAATTGGGAGCTCGGTTTAAAATATTTTTGAAAGAAATAGACTGTTCGGATAATTGAAAGTTCGGTTAATTGGAGTTCCGATAATCAGCGCTCTACTGTATACAGTTTTCTCCTACATTTTGTAACCCGGGAAACTTGGATTGGAACTCCTAGTATAAATCTACCCCATATATATAAAATCCTAATGAAACGAATATATGAAATGACTGAAATGTAACGAATTTATGAAAAGACTGAAATGTAACGAATTTATGAAACGATTCTTTGAAACGACTGATTAAACAACTAATTATATTTTACGGCGATTTCTCCTAAAATATGGAATACTTTACGATGAAATTAATACCAAAAATCCCTATTGATACGCAGATCTCAAAACTGATATTAGAATTTTTAAATTCGAGCTAGTTTTCGAAATATTAATTTTTTTCTAATTTTAAATACTTTTTTCTAATGATGGAAACTCAAATTTTAATCATAATACATATATTTTTTTTTTCATATTTCAGAAAATGTTATTATTTTAAACTAATTTGGTGTCCAGTTTGGCCTCCCTTAAATGTATGCTAAGAAATGTATCATGTTACTTTTATTCATAATTCAATTTAATTGAACAATCTTTCGCCAAATCGAAAGATTCTGATAGAGAAATCAAGAACTCTGTACTTTTATGTTGGACAGACGCAGGTGATAAATCGCCAAACATTTTTTCCGTCGCATTTTTTTATATTTCATTAATTTCATTTAAAATATAATCCTTACATTCATTTTGTTTAAAATACAAAACTTTCAATTAAAACTGAAACATTTAAAATTGATGGCTTTCACTTCTTTTTCCTTTAAACAAAGCGAAAAGAAAAATATTAGGCACAGATGTCATATACGCACCGGGTACCTAATTAGCGCCAAAATGGCATTATTTTGATTGACATGGTAACCCAGCTATTGTTGTTTATTTAATAATAAATGCTTATTTACTTTTATTTCTTTTTTAAAATTATATAAATTATTTTGTTCTATAGTTCTTTTTTTTTTTTTTTGTTATTTACTTTTGAAAATATGCGCCAAATTATATAAATCGCCAAACCACTCGCCAAATTATACAAAATGACATAATTTTTATTTTAAATAACGAAGGAATAAATCAATTAGTATAACATTAATAAATATACAAACAAAACGTCGAAATAAAAATTAGTTGATGACGTAAACACTTGTAACTTGCTTAAAGTCAAGTGAATGTGACGATCAACATTTATTGGCATTTAATCTTATAGTTTCGCGATAGATTTTTGGTCGACGGGATAACTAAATAGTACCAAAACTACATGTGTAACTGGTATTCGAAAACGAGGTTTTGGCCAAATTTTCGTAAAAAAAAAAAATTCACGCCAAACCTGCGGTACGTATATGACATCTGGCCAAATATTAAATAATGCAACAAACCATGACATTTAATTTCAACTTCAAATCAATGTTTTAATTTACCACTCCAAAAATAAAAAAAATGCTAACTGGCGAGTTGAAAAAAAGCTATTGGCGAGATTTGCACCCGGCTAGTGTAACAGTACCAAGAATTCTATGCGACCATGGCAACTCTTATGTAGTTTTATTCGAAAAAAAATCTTTTGATTTTTTAAAATGAAAATGGAAAACTTTCGGCACAGATGTTATATACGGACCCATATTGGCTGTATTTTTTTTTGACGCAAATGTCATATACGCAATGGGTACTTAACTGGCGCCAAAGTATCGTTATTTTGCTTGATATGGTAAGCCGGATGTTGTTGTTTATGCTGCTGCTGCTTTTTCTAAATTGGCGTCGGAAAAAAATCGCGCCAATATATATGACATCTGTGCCACACTTTCATATGAAAGGCAAACGGATCAGGCCGTATTTTTTTTATGGAAATTGATGACTCTAACTATTATAATATAGATGAAATGATGGGGATAGAATAATATTTGGCGACTTATCACCTGTGCCTGGCTAACATTAAAGTACCAAAATGGCACCTAGAGTATAAAAAGCGAAGTGGTTCGCCCGGAACTGTTGATGATAGTCACATGACTTAGGCTATTGTTATAGAGATTGTTTTAAAATACCGGGAGACAAAGACTCTGTATACTTAATTCATTTTATTTTAGCTTCTTTTTAAATGTTTAACTGATCATCTTTAATCAAAAAAGAAACTGATTTGGCCTTAAATTTTTGCAATCAAAGGGAATTGAATGGAAACCCGTTTACAGGGAGATGAGCACAGCTTTTTTCAGTGTAATTCAATCTTCTCTAATATTTTTAAAACCCATCAGGTTAGCGTTTTTTTAGATTCTGCGGTGTCTGAATGGGGGTTGGCGAGCGTAGCTTGCAGGGGGCAGAGCCCCCTAGTAGTAGTATAAATAATACAAACACAATCTTTAAACCTGATTTTCTCAGTTTCTAATTTTTATACTTACACCTGCAAGATTTAGAAAAAAGTAATAACTTTAGAGTTAAAATACTTTGCACGAATCTTTTATGTTTGAGTCTTAACTCACGGAACTTCAGTTAAGTGAAAATAATCAATAGATTTGATATATAACATAATAAATCTTAATTTTTTTTTAAATTGCAGTTTCTTGAAAGTTTTTAAAATTTTAAAATTATTAAAATATGAAGATTTTAAAGATAATAAAGACAATATTAATTATTGTCTTTATTAACTGAACCGAAATCTTTAAAATCTGATTCTACTGTATTTTTTTCAAGAGTTATCTTGAGGGTAAGCAAAAGTCATTAAATTTCTTATTTTTAATTTTATGTTATTTTTAAATATCTGTTAATTACATTGAAAAATTAAATTAAATTAATTATATTATTACTTTATTATAAACACTTTAAAAGTTTCACTGTAAAATGAGAAAAAACTTACTGATTTATGTCGAGTCATAAAAAGCATCTTACAATTACAAATGAACTATTTTGGATTCAAAAGCTACTATGTCCCCTTAAAATAAAAATCTAGTTGGATATGCCAATCCCAAAACTTTCTTCTATCTCATATATTTCAATATTTCAAAATGTTGTTACAGAAGTCAATATTTCATTTTTGTTTGTTCAGTACTATATCCATTTTGACTTTCATCTTAAATTTCTGCTTCAGTCAATTAATCGGAGCAAAAACGAGTTAATATCGATATTTATTAAAATCACGAATAATCGCGAATAGTCGGCTTATCAGGATGGGAAGTTCCCAAATAATTAAAAAGATTACGCAAAAATCGCTATTACAGCGCCCCCTTCCGTCAGAATTTTTCGACATCCAGGGAGGACCTTCTTACCATGGCCAAAAACATACACAAAAAATTTGGTTCAGTTCTGTGCATAACTTCATACACTTTTCGAAGGTACAATATTGAAAATGAAACCAAAAATTGCTATTACAGCGCCCCCTTCTGGCGGAATATTTCCCAATTCAGTTAGGACCTTCTTTCCATGGCCAAACACATACACAAAAAAATTGGTTCAATTCTATGCATAACTTCATACACTTTTCGATGGTACAATATTCAAAATGGTACAAAAATCGCTATTACAGCGCCTCTACTGGCGGATTTTTTCCAAATTCAGTTAGGACCTTCTTTCCATGGCCAAACACATACACAAAAAAATTGGTTCAATTCTATGCATAACTTCATACACTTTTCGATGGTACAATATTCAAAATGGTACAAAAATCGCCCTTACAGCGCCTCTACTGGCGGATTTTTTCCAAATTCAGTTAGGACCTTCTTTCCATGGCCAAACACATACACAAAAAAATTGGTTCAATTCTATGCATAACTTCATACACTTTTCGATGGTACAATATTCAAAATGGTACAAAAATCGCTATTACAGCGCCTCTACTGGCGGATTTTTCCAAATTCAGTTAGGACCTTCTTTCCATGGCCAAACACATACACAAAAAAATTGGTTCAATTCTATGCATAACTTCATACACTTTTCGATGGTACAATATTCAAAATGGTACAAAAATCGCTCTTACAGCGCCTCTACTGGCGGATTTTTTCCAAATTCAGTTAGGACCTTCTTTCCATGGCCAAACACATACACAAAAAAATTGGTTCAATTCTATGCATAACTTCATACACTTTTCGATGGTACAATATTCAAAATGGTACAAAAATCGCTCTTACAGCGCCTCTACTGGCGGATTTTTTCCAAATTCAGTTAGGACCTTCTTTCCATGGCCAAACACATACACAAAAAAATTGGTTCAATTCTATGCATAACTTCATACACTTTTCGATGGTACAATATTCAAAATGGTACAAAAATCGCTCTTACAGCGCCTCTACTGGCGGATTTTTTCCAAATTCAGTTAGGACCTTCTTTCCATGGCCAAACACATACACAAAAAAATTGGTTCAATTCTATGCATAACTTCATACACTTTTCGATGGTACAATATTCAAAATGGTACAAAAATCGCTACTACAGCGTCCCCTACTGGCGGATTTTTTTCCAAATTAAGGAAGAACCTGCTTGCCATAGCCAACAACTTAAAAGAAAAAAAAATGGTTCAATTCTATGCATAACTTTAACACTTTTCGATGATACAATATTCATAATCGTACAAAAATTGCTATTACAGCGCCCACTTCCGACCGATTTTTTCCACATTAAGTGAGGACCTGCTTGCTATAGCCAAAAAAAAAAAAAAAAAAAAAAAAAAAAGATTGGTTCAGTTCTATGCATAACTTCATACACTTTTTGATGGTACAATGGCGATAGACAGACATTTCTATAAACATGTTGTTTGGGATCTCTGACCGTGTAAATCCGTTGAAAACGGGAAGTCGAAAAACATTTCGATTACAATACTTTCTCCTATTGAAGCAGAAAAAAGTAATAATAATTACAAAAAAAGAAAAAAAAAAAAAAAGCTTTTTTGATTATTTCAACGTCATTTCATAGAAACGATGCTTGTTTAAAGACGTTTTTTCCTTTTTCTGAAAACTTTGTCTTTTGATCAAAAGATTCTTTTTTTCTTGTGAATCTTTCAAGTATATTCAAACGTTAAATATAATCACAAACATGAAAATACTTACTCCTCCTGCTTGAAGTAAAAATCTGTGTCAATACAATAAAATTTGAATATTTTAAATATTTTTTACTAATTCGGATAAGTAATAATTGTCGATTTCATATGTAATTTTATAATTCATAAGTATTTTTTAAGTTTTATGCAATACGTTGATCTATGCATAAATTGTTCAACGCGTAATTTCTCAAATTTCTCTTTTACTGTAGAATATATACATTTCACAAAAATGAGAGGAAAAAAAAAAAACAGAGATAAAATTTAGAAATTGACTTTTCGAATTTTTTAATTTCACTTTATTTTTCTTAAAGTTTATTTAAAATATATATATATATTTCTTTTTTTCAATATATTCCTAAAATGCTGCCATAGGGTATTTATTAGGAAAAAAATGCAATGAAATTCTTAGTATTACTTGATATCCCCCTTAGATAATGATTGTGTGTATAAATATAAAACACACATTCTTTTATTCTTTTCTCGTGCATGCTGTTTTCTGAGATGTTGAACAAAACTGGTTGGAATGGAGTGTTACATTCTTTAAATTTTAATCATCCACTTCTCAGTATATATTACGCAAAATCGCAGAACTTAAAAAGAAAAAAAAAATATTTAGCTCCCTGGCATTATTTTGCTTTTTGCTATATCATAAAGTTTAGGGCCATACTGTAGTGCTGCCATCTATATTTGAAGAGTAATGCTAAAATAAATTTGTGTTATAGTTTCTAGAAATACCTGTAGATAGCAGCACTGAAACTATTATTAAAAAGCATTAGTAAATTGTATGAACAATTGACATCATTTTAGACTTATCAAAGTCCAGTTGAAAATTCGTTTTCGTTTTCGGAAAATTTCGGCCCAAAGTCTGAATTTCGACGAAATTTTGACTTTGGTGAGAAAACATCCGAAGATTCCGTGCATACCGAAACGTAGTCGCATCTCACAAGATCTTGCATGCAGAAGAAGCCATGCAACAACCCATAGTGACTTCGGAAACTTTCCCTTCATGCTATCATTGACCATTGTTTGACAGTATTTATGACAATAAAACACCTAGTAATAATGATAACTGTTCATTCTTTGTAATAATATATAAAAAAATTAAACATGTATATCACTAAAATACATTGATTGAAGTTGAATTATACTGGATGTGAATAACAAGCAATCTCTAAGAATTTATTATTATTATTATTTAATTTTAATGTTTTTAAAACTTGCATTTGTTTCTGTAAGAAGAAAAAATATATATATACTAGAAAACAGGAATTCTGCCTTTTCAGAATTTAGTGTTGCCCCTGATGAAAAAAATATATGTATATATAAATAGTACAAAGCATACTTCAATTTTAAGACTTAAAGCACACACTTTTATTTTATGTAAAATTAACTCATTCGCATCCGCTTACGAATTCTACATTTGCGATCCACTCTTAAACATCTACAGTAAATCATGCATAGGATGCCACTGTCGCAAAATAATACACAAATGCAGCAAAAAGATGTCGTCTTTCAAGAAACTCGACAAAAAAAAAAAAAAAACGTTTTCTAATGATTTATAGGCATTCTAAAATTAAACATAGTTTATAATAGCTCCATGTTTTAACAGAAATTATTCGTTTATATTTTTTCAAAAATAGCACGTATTTTAATTAAATGTTTTTCTGTTGTTATGAGAAATTGACAACAAAAAGATATAATTGCTATTTTTCGACTATTTTCCCTTTACTTTCTACATAAATGGAGTACTTGAGTTGCCAAAATTAAACAAATGGTGCTAAAAACTACAAAAAAATTAATATTTCAAAAATAGATCGAGATACCGTTTTCAAACAAATTGCATTTAAAAGTACTTTTTTCCCCCAATACGACGGTATAAAAATTGAACATGTGCGATGCTTAGAAATTAAAAAAAATGGCTATAGTGTGTTTAATCGTACCGCTTTATTTTACGGTTGGCTTCTGTAAGGTATTGTTATTATTTGGAGACGGCACAAAAAAAGCTGGGAGAAAGAAATAGCATACCATACCGGGGGCTAATATATATAATATAAGAATGTTTATATACCTTTATGACAAATTTTGAGTCGAGAACAAACTTTTGATAGTCATAATATAATTTTCGATACCCCCCCCCCCCTTTTTTTTTCTATTTAATAATTTACTTCATAACTAAGCTGATAAGTAAGCTAATCCTCTATTATAGATATTGCTTATGCTGTTAATTTGTGCTCGACAAAAAAATTTAAATAAAAGTAAATTCCTTTCTTTTAAACAATGAGTTACATTTGCTTAATATTGATTTTCATGAAGATGTGTCTATGTTAATTTAAATTAAAAAAAATTTTTAACCCTGCGATTACTGAACGCATCTCTCTATTCTAAAAAAAAGTAACTACCGCTGTCACCGCCGCCGCCGCCGCCGCCAGTTTTGAATTTTTTGTGACCGGAGGTCTTTCTTCGTTAATATTAAGAAAAATAATGCATACAAATATATGAAAATCGGTAGTATTATACAGAAGTGTTTGATAAACACGCTGATGCAGACAGTTTTCAGATCGAAGAATTATTTTAAGAGATATTTAATGCTAAAGTTGGACAAAATCGTTCCACTAAAAAAGTTTTATAGGAGCAAAAACTGTTCATAGGAATTTAATCATTTTTAGATCATTTTATGCGTTAGAATTTGCCGGAGTGCAGATTGCATTAATTTTTTTTATTTTGACTAATTTTTTCAGGTTTTATTTCTATTTTAAATTCAGATTTTCAGCATTTCTAGAGATATTTTTAACAGATTTTAGAAAGTGATATTAATTTAAACTGTTGCCAACTGTATAAACAGCGGAAACAATAATGTTTGCTTAAAAAAAAAAATATATATATACGTGTAAATAAATTAAAAATTTATTTACACGTGACTATTATAAACAGAAAAAAAACATTTGGAATTAGAATTAAATAATTATGTACAAAAAGCAAGAACTTATTAAAAATTACGTCATAAAAACTATAGTTAGACGTGAATTTTAAGAGAGAAAGGAATTTGTAAAACAATAAATTTATTAACATGCGTTAGAAGTCTTAAATAGGAGAAATTACATCATATTTACGTCACATTACAGTTATTACATAAAATGAACACAAAATAATATTGCAAAACAGTTTAAATTTAGAAATTGCGCTAGACATTTATTTGATATTTTAAGAGTATACTTTTCAACTATTTTTGTTAGGAAAGCGCAAATAATATTTCATTTCTAACACAAGTACATTCACGAGAATATTAAAAAGAGAAAGAATAGTTTGGTCAAAATTACGTCAGATTAAAAACGATTAATTTAAAATGTCTCATTTAAAAGAACTTTCTTTTCACTTTGTTAAAAAATACCAGGAGATAAAGACTCTGTTTACTTAATTCCTTTTATATTAGCTTATTTTGAAATGTTGCTACACGTGTCTACGTCATCAAGTTATTTTTATTTCGACGTTTTATTTGTATTTTTATTAATGTTGTACTAATTTATTTGTTTTTTCGTTATTTAAAATAAAAATTATGTCAATTTGTATAACTTGGCGAGTGGTTTGGCGATTTATATAATTTGGCGAAATTGGTCGACGGAATAATCAAGTAGTACCGCAACGGATTTGGCGTTAAAATTCCCCAATCAAAGAGAAATGAATAGAAATCCGTTTATAGAGAGATCGCCACTGTTTTTTAAATTATAATTCAATCTTTCGAAATCTTTTTAAAGCCAATCAAATTAGCGTGCATTTAGAGTCTACGGTGTCTGGACGGGGGTTGGCGAGCGTAGCTCGTAGGGAGCCGAGCCCCCTAGTTTCTCAAAAAAATGCATGAAAAAAAAAAGTTTCATAAGTTATGAGTTTTAACATTTTGATAATACTCATATATAAAAAAAACACGAAGTGATAAAAATAAATTTAAAGAAGGCAGCTATGAATCATTTAAAGAAAATAGATCCAGTAAAAAGCATTTTTATCATATTTATAATCACCAGATCTTTAAACAACTCCTGCAGAATATACTATATTAGGAATGTCTAAAGGCATTTTAAGCAAAAAATGAAAAAAAAAAAAATTATATTTTCGTCATTTTTTGCAAATTGAAGGGAACCAAGTTCAATTCAGGGGGGCGGGGGTTCTGCCGCCTCTTTACGAAATATCCATCATTCTTTTATTTTTTAGAGATTCTTTTAAGCCATTTGAGAAAAATAAATTTTATTATTTTCCCCCAATCAAAAATCACCCTATAAAAAGAAAAAGTAGTTAATTAAACTTCTAATTTCATTCTAATTAACTTTAATTAACTTCTTCTCTTTCAAACTAATTAACTTTTTTTGAAATAGGATCCCTAGCGGTTACTGGAAGCATTTATAAAACATGCATGAAAAGAAAAAGTTTCATGAGTTACAAATTTTAACATTTTGATCAAACTCATATATTAACTAGTCGGATGTACCAATCCCAAAACTTTCTTCTATCTCATACATGTTAATACTTCAAAATCCGCTATCACACTGCCAAAATTAAATGGCAATCTATGCATCTCATGAGGATTCTAACGATATGAAATTCCGTGCGTTAGTTCTTGAGATATGACTATCGCTGAAATCGTCTAAATTCAGAAAAATGCTGCCTAGCAGCGCCACCTATTGGGTGATTTATACCAAATCCTAATCAGCAACAATTTATGTCAACGTGTGACTGATCTGAAGTTTGGAGAAAATCCGTACATTAGTTTTTGAGATAGAGCAATAACGAAAATCGTGAAAATTCCTGCATAGCAGCGCCACCTATTGGGTGATTAACACCAAAACCTAATTAACAACAACTTGTGTCAACATACAACTAAATCTGAAGTTAGATGAAAATTCGTCCATTAGTTCTATTGATAGAGCTATTGAGGTAATCGCGAAAAAGGCAGCAGAGAAGCGCCACCTGTTGGGCGATTTACACCAACACATAATCAGTAGCAAGTCATATCAAAGACTAACTGAATCTGAAGTTTGATGAAAATCCGTGCGTTAGTTCTTAAGATAGAGCTATTGGGGAAATCGTGTAAATCCTGCAAAATTCCTCATAACAGCGCCACCTGTTGGGCGATTTACACCAAAACATAATCATCATCAATTCATATCAAGGACTAACTAAATCTGAAGTTTGATCGAAATCCGTGCTTTAGTTCTTGAGATAGAGCTATTGCGAAAATCGGGAAAAATGCAGCAAAGCAGCGCCACCTGTTGAGCGATTTACACCAAAAACTAATCAGCATCAACTTGTATTAGGGACTAACTGAATATCAATTTTTATTAAATTCCGTGCATTAGTTCTTGAGATAGAGCGCCCACAAAATTTGTGTCACATACACACAGACAGACAGACAGACTCACAGAGTCACAGACAGGCATTTTGTAAAAACATGTTTTTTGGAATCTCTGACCTCTAAAACGTGTAAATCCGTCGAAAACCGGAATTCGAAAATTTTTATGAATCCAATACTTTTTTCTTGTAAAGATAGAAGAAAGTAAAAAAACACAAAGTGATAAAAATAAATTTAAAGAAGACAGCTATGAATCATTTAAAGGAAATGGATCCAGTAAAAAGCATTTTTGTCATATTTATAATCACCAGATCTTTACACAACTGCGACAGAATATACTAGGAATGTCTAAATGCACTTTAAGGAAAAAATTGAAAAATTGGTATATTCGTCATTTTTTACAAAAACACTGAGAACGAAGAACACTTCAGGGTGCCTGCCCCCTCCACCCTCTTACGAAATATCCTTCATTCTTTTATTTCTTAGTGCTTCTTTTAAGTTACTTGAGAAAAATAAACTTTACTACTTTTTTCCCTTCAAAAATCACACTAGAAAAAGAAAATGTCGTTAATTAAACTTCTAACCATGCAGGGCTTGTTTAATCGCTAAATCTAAGGGAAGCACAGTATAAATTTGTCCTACCCCCTTTCACACAGGAAATGTTTTCCTGCGTGTTGCATGGAGACTCATCAATGCAACAAATATTGTTCCCGATAAGGACTTATCTGAGTTCAGATCAGTGTTGAATTGAGGGGATGGGCCGTGGGGGGGACAATAACCCCCCCCCCGGAGCAATAGTACGTCCCCCTGGCGATTTGAGATTTTGTGGTTTTTCAATGGTTAACAAGGGCAATTTTCCCCCACGGTACTCTATAATCCCCCCCCCCCCCCCCCTTGAGCCACAGAAATCCCTTCCGGAGAAAAGTGCCTGCATTCAACACTGGTTTAGATATTTCACCACACCGTTTTTTACTCCTTATATATAATGTAGATAGAGTATCTTTTTGGTATGTACAGCAATTGTATGTCGAGTTAAATGGGTAATACCTAACTAACAAATTAGGATGATGTGTGATTGGTAAACAGTCTATTCATCCCCATTCAGATTTCTCGGTTAGATAAGTATCCTGAAATAGTTTTGCATTAATATCTTTCATTAGGCAAACTTTTCCTTCTAACAAACTTAAAAAAAAACTATGTAAATATATATATATATATATATATATATATATATATATGTATACACATAAGGGGATTAGATCCCCCCCCCCATTTATAGTCATTTTAGGGACCCCTCTTAAATTTTAGAGGGGAAGTCCGTGCTTCCCGTGTCTTTTGGATAATCAGGACCTGATTCTATGAAGTAGGAATGGCTCTCCCCTCTAACCGGCGCCCATCGCCAAGTTTCAAAGAATGGTTTTGAAATGAAGAAGAAGCAAACATTAAAATCCAACTGCTTTTACTACATAGAACTTAAATCTGGATAATATAATAAAGTATAAAGGAAATTAATACATTACTGTTTTCTTTTCATTGAAATTGTTAGGTTTTTGCTAAGAGTATAAAAATAAAAACTGGAAATATCCTTTAAAATGATGATCAAATTTAAATTAATATTTAGCAAAATACTCAATCATAAATAATGAAATGCATTCGATTTGTCTGCACAAGACAGTATTAAAACTTTTCTCATCGAAACAATTAATCAAAATAATTATCTTATCTCAAATTATTTCTTAATTCTACTTTATTTATTATTTTCATAATTCAGTATTTCAGCCATAAATTTTATTATTATTTCGATTAATTACAAATATAACAATAATTACTGCTTTTAAATATTATTGCTAAAAAATATTACTGCTTTCTTTTCATTAAAATTGTTAGGATTTTGCTGAGAGTGTAAAAAAGAAAAAAAAAGTTAAATAACTGGAAATATCTTTTTAAATTTATTTATACATTTTATTTTTACTTAAAGCATTTTATTTATGGTAATGTTTATTTATTTTATTTATAGTACTTTTACTTAGAAAATAAATTTCGTACGTATAAACTGATGATATGGCAATACTGACAAAGGTCTGATATATATAAATATCAGATAATCAGAATAATTAGCTAATTTCCACAATTTCAAGAATTTTCCTAAAACTTAATTTTCATTCTATGAGTAAAAAATTCCAAATTGGAGATAATTCGCAATTTTGGTAACTTTTTAAAAATTATTATTTTTAAATTGATATACTAAATGTTTAATTTATTTTTTTTAATTTTTACATAAGAAAAATATCACAGATCGTATAGTTACTCGAGCTGTACAAGAAAGAAAGAAATATTTTAAAGCATCTTTGCACCTTTCATACGATTTATATTCAAAATAAGTTTCGA
Organism: Maratus speciosus; assembly: GCA_963932465.1. Lineage (NCBI taxonomy): Eukaryota > Metazoa > Arthropoda > Arachnida > Araneae > Salticidae > Maratus > Maratus speciosus. The sequence continues at coordinate 517,474,106 of OZ010789.1, read as the reverse complement.
GCAGCGCAATTCTCTGAATGTGTGATAAATTTATTTCATTATGAAGAACAAAATAACACTGATAAAAACTCAAGAACGGATGCAATAATAAGCAGACGATAAAATTTAATATTTCAAAAAAAAAAAAAAAAAAAAAAAAAATCACGGACAGTGAGTTCTTTAAGTTGGAGTACGGGAACTTTTAAGACTCAATGTAGTTTAACAATTTTACCAATTCTAATCTTTTTTATTAACATAAGTATAATTTTAAAACTACTAGTGTGCATTTCCTCCCATTTTGAAATTTTAAATGCATTTTTCTTTTAGCTATTCTAAAATTTCTTCCTAAATTTACCCTCCCCCCCCCCCCTTTAATTTTCGGCGAAAGACAGATGGGTTTGCTCTACTTATTTAGAGCGGAAAAAAATATTGTTTCAGCACATTTTATGGGGTGAGACTTTATTAAATTGGCTACATAAATAAAATGCTATCCCCAAAAATCTAGATATATACATAATTGTTGCTATTAGTGATCATATTCCTCTGGTTAGAGCGTGAAAAACTAATATAAAACAAAGTTAACCATAATATAAAACTAGTATGTTGTGGCCATCACAAAACTTTCTTCTATATAAATCACGTCAATTAAATCGTTTAAATAGTACCAATTCATATCACAATATATCTGAATTTGAAGTTTGGTGAAAATTCGTGCATTAGTTCTTGTATAGAGCTATAGCAGAAATTCTGAAAAATGTAGTATAGCAGCGCCACCTGTTGAGCGATTTACACCAAAACATAAACAACACTAATTGATATAAAGGTATACCTGAATCTGAAGTTTGATGAAAATTCATGCATTAGTTATTGAAATACAGCTGTGGCGAAAATTCTGAAAAATGCAGCATAGCAGCGTCACCTGTTGCGCGATTTACACCAAAACATAAACAGCACTAATTCATATCATGGTGTACCTGAATCTGAAGTTTGTTGAAAATCCAAGCATTAGTTCTTGAGATAGAGCTACTGCGGAAATTGCAAAAAATGCCCAATAGCAGCGCCACCTGTTGAGCGATTTACACCAAAATATATAAAATGTCTATTCATGTCAAGGACTAACTGAATCTGAAGTTTCATGAAAATCCGTGCATTAGTTCTTGAGATAGAGCCATTGCGGAAATCGTAAAAAATCCAGCATAGCAGCGCCACCTTTTGAGCGATTTACACCAACACGTAATAAGCATCAAGTCATATCAAGGACTAACTGACTCTGAAGTTTCATGAAAATCCGTGCATTAGTTCTTGAGATAGAGCCATTTCGGAAATCGTAAAAAAGGCAGCATAGCAGCGCCACCTGTTGAGCGATTTGCACCAAAATATATAAAATGTCTATTCATGTCAAGGACTAACTGAATCTGAAGTTTCATGAAAATCCGTGCATTAGTTCTTGAGATAGAGCCATTGCGGAAATCGTAAAAAATCCAGCATAGCAGCGCCACCTGTTGAGCGATTTACACCAAAATCTCTAAACTGTCTATTCATGTCAAGGACTAACTGAATCTGAAGTTTCATGAAAATCCGTACATTAGTTCTTGAGATAGAGCCATTGCGGAAATCGTAAAAAATGCAGCATAGCAGCGCCACCTGTTGAGCGATTTGCACCAAAATCTCTAAACTGTCTATTCATGTCAAGGACTAACTGAATCTGAAGTTTCATGAAAATCCGTACATTAGTTCTTGAGATAGAGCCATTGCGGAAATCGTAAAAAAGGCAGCATAGCAGCGCCACCTGTTGAGCGATTTACACCAAAAACTAATCAGCATCAATTTGTATCATGGACTAACTGAATATGAATTTTTGTTAAATTCCGTGCATTAGTTCTTGAGATAGAGCGCCCACAAAATTTGTGTCACATACACACAGACAGACAGACAGACAGACAGACAGACAGACAGACTCACAGAGTCACAGACAGACATTTTGTAAAAACATGTTTTTTGGAATCTCTGACCCCTAAAACGTGTAAATCCGTCGAAAACTGGAATTCGAAAATTTTCATGAATCCAATACTTTCTTCTTGTAAAGATAGAAGAAAGTAAAAAAGAAACAAAGCGTTTTGAATATTTAGAAGGAAGCCCTAATTTATGAAGCTTGATAATTAATTATTAACTCAAAAAATATTTTATGTAGTACAATAGATCACTTAGAAAAGAAATTAACACATGATGAAAAAAAAAGTGGTCAAATTTAAATTAATACAATTAGCAAAATTTATTTACAGAAATAATTTACTCCAAAATACTTAACTAAATGCTTTCGATCTGTCTGCACAAGACAATTTTACAACTTTCCTTATCGAAATAATAATCTTATCTTAAATTTCTTTTTAATTCTACTTTATTTATTATTATCATAATTCAGTATTTCAGTCATAAGTTTTATTATAATTTAGATTAATTACAAATATAACAATACAAAATAATACTGTGAGACTCCTAAACGCCGCAACACAGGTTTCTCTTTGTCTTACAACAGTCATTAAATAAATATTCAATATAAATATAACACTTGAACAAATGAATATAAATTGTACCTGGGAGTTACTTGAGGAATTAATTTTGACATGCTCAGTAAAAATTGGAATGCAACTTTATTTTAATACAAGCTGACCCGTCCAGCGTTGCCCTGACCTGTTGACGATGTCATTTAATTTACCTAAAATCAGTGTTAAATGATTTTATATTTTTAAACGAAAATATTTCCAAACGAATTTAATGCCCCACTGCCTTTGGCAGCGTAAACTAGAGAGTTCTACGCATGCTCCGGTCTGTTTATGATTTTATATATTTAAACAAAAATATTTCAAATTCGAACAAACTTTATTGAAAGCAGGGCAAAATCTACTATTTTGGGCTAAAGAGACTGAAGACGGAGTCATTTTACTAAAGCGGAAAAATGACCGCGAAACGCGAAAAAACATTAAAAAACGCATAACAAATCGCTATAAATTCAGAAATCGACGAGTAAAATTAAATCAGATTAAAGGATTAAAACCGGTTTATTTTAAGAACGTCAAAAAAACTCACAGAACGCAAAACATCATTAAAAGTACTAAAATGTGAAAAAACGCTAAAAGTCGCATAAAAAGTCTATAAAAATTCAAAAATAAAACAGTAAAAAATTGGCCATATTGGGCTAAACGATTGAAACTGGATTCTGTTTATGAATTTAAAAAAAATCACCGAGTAATGCGAAAAAACTAAGAATACTGGGGAAAAAACAAAAATCGTCGTAAGAATTCCGAATAAATTTTATTAAAAAGAAGACAATATTTACGATATTTTAAGGGGACATTTTACCTTTTCATTTTTTTTTTTAATTTTACAAAACATTGTTCAAATGGTGAACTCACTGCATTTTAATGTTCAACTAAAAGTACATTTTGAAGAAATTTTTTTTAATTGCATATTTAATTAAAGTGTTAAAAAAGTTAATTTTTAAAAAAAAATTTAAAATCCTCACTACTTTTTTAAATATCGATATTCTTGCACAATTTTTTTAAAAGATTTTCAAATGCGTATCACACAAGACAGCGCATGTATTTTTAGATACTGTAATTTTTTACTGATATATATAGTGTAAAAAGACGAAATCTGACACATCTTCATATACTTTTATTAAAAATAAATAAATAAATAAATAAAAACCCCAAGGCTTATTCTATGCGCAGGTTTATCATATATATAATAAAGAACGTGTACAAAAAAGTTTAAATCTCTATCTCAAATACAGAAAAAGCCTTAGCATTTTTTAAACATGAAAGTGAAGGAAATATGAATATGGAGAGCGAAATTGGACTTTCCATTAGACTTTTAACATTGGTGCAAAATCCTGCAATTTCATTGGCTATGGCTATCGGTGAACCGAACTTCTTTCCCTGAAAGGAAAAAATCTATTTTACACAGACATAGGAGTAAAGTATTGTGTAAAGCCGGGGCCGTCGCGAAACAACTTTCTTCTCTTACGAACCTGATTCGGAGTGAGGATGACGTCAAGCAAGAGATCTTAGTAGCAAACTAAACTTATAGAATAATTGTATGTGTGCATTAAAAACAGGGTTATAAATTTCCATTTCATCATATTTTGTTGAGAAATTTGTGGTTTATTAAAGATCTGTTTGAATTATACATCAATAATTAAACACCCAAGGTTCAGTAAACATTTTTTTTTTTTTTTTTTTTTTTTTTTTTTTTTTTTTTTTTTTTTTTGCTTTATTTCAAATTTATACTTGCTTTTTCATTTCAAATACATTTGATTCATAGTTTTTGCCAAAGATTTTAATTTGAAATATAAATTTATGGCAGGAGAAATCATATATTAAAACTGCATAATTTTAGCAGAAAATAATTAAAATTCCGTTTAAAAATAAATATGCCTTAATTTAAAATTGTAAATATCAGAATTGTTATTACATAAACTTATAAATAAGAATATTACTTTTTTCAGAGACTTTAACTTGAAATATAAATTTATGGCAGGAGAAATCATACATTAAAATTGCAAAATTTTAGCAAAAAATAATTAAAATTCCGTTTAAAAATAAATATGCCTTAATTTAAAATTGTAAATATCAGAATTGTTATTACATAAACTTATAAGTAAAAATATTACTTTTCACAAACATTTAAAATAAAAATTCTACTTATCCAATTAAAATTTTTAATTTCATAATGTATGATTAACTTTTAGTAAAAAAGCATTTTTCACTAGTACTATGTACTTTCATTTAATTAACAACAAATATAGCATTTAATATTGCCTCACAGAAAGCAATTTAACTTAATTAGTATAAAGGAAGTTAAAATATCATGAAATTTGTCGATGACACTTACATGTTTGTTAATACGGATAATTTTCTTTTATTAGAAGTGAATTTTCTACTGTCATTTTTTACTTTCGTATAGTTATTTAACAAGATATTTGCAATTCCTGACAAACACAACTTAAATAAATATGAAAATTGGTTTCCACATTTGCATTTACTTATAAAATCCAGACCTAAAAGTTCAGTCTTTTCAATAGTGAGTTGCATAATGTAATGAGTAAGAGAAGAAAGTTGTTTCGCGACGGCCCCGGTAAAGCCTGCACATGGTATTTCCGTGACTACAGCGTATGAAAGATAACCATTTAAAGTTTTAATTTGTGTGGGTAATTGCGCTGGGTGTATTAATAAAATTTATATTCTCTCGCGATATAATTACCATATGAGTAAAAATGAGGTATCAAAATATTCACTATTAAACAGCTTTTCATTTAATAAAAAAATCGATTAAAAAAAAATCAATTTTGAGGTAAACTGTCCCCTTAAGTACATTATTATACTAGAGATGGGAAAAACAGTTACTTTTTGTTAACAGGTTCCATCATTACACCACTAGCTTGGTAACATGTTACAATAACCTAATAATTATTTAACACCTTACCAGATGTTAAAAATTTGTTGAAATTTGCACTTTTAGGGTCTTTTTTTAAATTTAGGTCATTTTTATAGATTTTGGTTAAGTATTTGTAGGTAAAGAACATTTTTTGGACTTTTGAGTAATATTTTGTTTATTTGAAATATTAATGTCTGAAAAATGATCTAAGCACATTTAAAACGTAGAGTTAAAATTTACAAAAAATCAAAACAAGTTTTCGAACATCAGCAGTGGACATAGAGACACACTAAACAGAATTATATATTTATTTAAAAAGTTTAACATTAGAGTCTATATCAACATGATTCTTCTTTTATCAGTACAGCATCCTACTTTCTTATTTTCACCCAACCTAAGTCTGAAGATATCTTTACATAAAGGAATAGTACAAAGATTTTTTCTTTTTAATAGCTTCTAGCATTCAAAACTCGATAGGATTTGAGATGTTTCCAATTCAAGTGTCATTCAATGTCTAGAATAACTCTCAAATTTTTAAGGTGAAAATTCATATATTCAAGTAAATTTATAAACATAATAAATTCATCTGCTTAATAATTAGATTATTCGATAGATATCTCACAGTTATTCCTAAAATGCACAACTCTCTCTCTGTATATGTATTTTGAACGTTCCTTAATATGTGTGGTTACAAACATATACCCATTTGACATTAAAAAAGTATATTTAAATATCTATAAAAATACCACATTAGAGTAATTACATATGTATGTATATATATTGCTTACAATATTATTTAGTCTCACTGTTTACATATCGCTCACCCGCAAGAAAATAGATACGTCTTGCAAATATTCACTTTGCGTTTTTTTTCCAGTAACAATTCTCTTATAAGTGCGTCTTACTACACAAACAGTTTCATAAGTGTATCTATGTGGAAAATCACTTTATTACGCCACATGTCCATTTATGACCATAGAAAAGGGGTGGATTATGTGGGGAGGAAAAATGACCCAACACTCCAAACCTCATCCTACGTCTTCATTTTTAAGGGTTTTATACTTTTATGCAAGTTTTCATTCCAGTATGCAGAGCTAAGTGCTATAATTTCATGTTACAGTAAAATTATGCACATTTTCTTTTGCCTCTCCTGTGAAATTTACTTTTGTCGAGATGTGTCGCTTTTCTTGCGGGTGAGATATATCAAATGAACAAAATTGCTCATACTAAAATAAATGTTTACTCTATATATTCCGAAACATTTTTTTTCACATTTAAAATTTTTTCGTTTTTTCTGAAACACTTCACTTTTTCATATGTGTCACTTATCGAATAATGGTGCGATGCGATCAACTGTGTATTCTGACATATCCGTTAACAACATCCAATAACATTATGGGATATAGAAAAATAATTTAAAATAATTTAATAAAATCTTTTAAACCTAATTAGGTTTAAGCCAAAATTTGTTAATTAAAATAAATGTTCCACTATCATAACATTTCCACTTATTTGAACAAATAGTTCTTAAAACGCCGTCGCTTTCATATTTGACAACAGTGATTATTATTTTTTCCAAATTGATTAAAGCATTTTTAAAATTTTTACAAATGTTCCTATACAATCAGAATCTTGTTGCTTTAATAAAATTAATTCCAAGAAGAAAAGTTTTCTAGCAGTCATAGTTATGACAAAAAGTACAATAAATAAATAGCTTTTCCGCACCCGTACATCAGACCCGCATCAATAGACATATCCTTCAACCCGCAATTAAAAAAAAATGCTTTGCCTCACCTCCCCAACCTCAAAGCAAGCGCACTAACTTACAAATTACCTCAAAATATCCCCAGCCAGCCATGAAAGCAACCGCGAATCTAACTTACAAACTTAGAAACATTTTTCCTTCACTCTCGATAACGTAAAATTCTCAGATTCTAATACGTGTTACCAGTCTAGATAAGCAATAAATTCAAAGCAATAATATATTTTTTGAATACTATAACTGCTTAATAGCTAGTATTACAAGTAACTGTATTCTCTCATAGAGATTATTAAATTTTTTTACGCATCCGACACTCAAAGAATTATATATAACACGCTAAAGCGAACATAATATTTGAACATTTAACAGTTGGTATAGAATATTTGATACATGAGATATAATTAAACAGATAGATAGTTTTTATTCCTAACTAGAGAATGAGGAGAAAAGTTTGTCGGACGTCTCTGTTTTTGTTAACGGATGTGAAAAGTGTATGAGTAATGAGTGAAATGAAAATATTTCTTGGCTTTTCTTTTTCGTACATAAGAAGCGGTTGAACGATGCGTTTTGGCTTTTATTTTTCATGCATAGGAAGCGGTTGAATGATGCGTGTTGCCTTTTTGTTTTCATACATAGGACGCGGTTGAACGTTTTTGTTTTTTGTTTTTTAAGCTAAAGTAGGAATTACGTATGGAAAATGTACTCTTTTGTAATATTTCTTTTTCGCTTTTTCTTAGAAGCTTATTAAGACCTAGGAAAAAAGATTTAGCGATTTTATTTTCATCGCAAATAAAACTGAAATAAAGCTAAAATATTTTTCTTTTATTTTGTCTTATTTTCAGTTTTTTGCAAGGGAAATTGATAAATAGTTATAAAATTAATAGGGTGTTTCTGACATTCTGTTACTAAAAAACAAACTTTAAAGCAATAACAGTGTTTTTTTAACTGTTATGTTAAATAATGCCCACCTCTATATTATACTTAAAACATTACTATACTTATTATATTCAAGGCTGGAGTAGCACAGTTGAAGTTCATTCTAACAGAGCGAAAAATGTCCAGACCAGGAATCGACTCTGGATACCTGGTGTGCCGTGCCAATGCTCGGTGTTGCCAGATTGGGGACTGTTTTAATTCAGATTATTGGAATGTCACCACTTTTTTTAAAACAGTATAATTCCTCTTATTTTTTAGAATTTGTATTTCTAAATAGGCCGAATATTTCTATTTCTAAAAAGCGGTGACAATCAACAATCTGGGGACAAAAAAGTCCTCAATATGGCAACACTGCCAATGCTGTACCTGTTAAGCTATACGGACGATACCTGGCTGACATAATTCACTCCTACCGGTTGATTCTCCACCAACCTTTAACAAGCGGTTCAACTCTCAGTTGAGAAACCTCAGGTTGGATCGAATTCATTAATATTTTTCAAGCCGCGATTAGTCGACCTTAGATTAGTCAACCCTTGGTTGAAATCTGTGTAATTGGTTTGCCAAAGGAATCACATGACCAAGAAATCGCCTCTGCGAGTTCTGTCCTGCCTTGACACAATCTTTATCTGTTTCTTTTCAATAATGAAACTAAAGGCAGTATTGGAAATGCATACTTATCATGTTTAATTTTTAAATAAAAAAATCTTATAAATAAATTTGGAATTACCATTTTGATTCCATGGTTTTGTTAGTTTACAGAACAAAATTCTCAATAAAATTCTTAAAAAACAGTTGATTAAAAAAAAAAATTGATTAAAAAAATCATTTTCTTTAATATAAGTTTAATAAACAATTATCTGATCAAACTAATAGTATTAAGTAGAATAAAAGTAAATAATGCAATAGATTTATTTATTTACTTTTTATAATGAATATTATGTATGAAGATATTTTCGTATATTTATTTCTAATGCACATATTTTTTATTTAACAAATGTAATTAATTACAGATTCAATTAAAATATCTTTGATAAAATAGCATGCCGGTAGCAAAAAAAAAAAAAAAAAAAAAAAAAAAAAAAAAAAAAGACGAGGCCTTAAAAAAAAAAAATCATGCGTTGATTATTACACATTTTTTTAGAGATCATTTTAATAACTTTAGAAGACGGCTGAAAACATGTATTAATGTTCTTAATGTATTGCGAAATTAAAAAAAAAAAATCTGAAAAAAACGTCTCTTTAAAACAAAAATCATTATTTCAAACTTACTAAGTATGTAATTAAATAAGTAATTATTTGTCTATTATGAACAACTGACCACATATACACAATTTGGTAGAAAATTCATGCTTTAAGCAACTATGAACGGTACGGCGCACAGTGGGGCAGGGAACCATCAAAGTTGGCAATAAATAAAATTTACTTTGAACAAATAAACACATCATGCATTCTTTTATATACTTTACGTAGTAAAACTTAAAACTTTTACATAAGCTATAGAGTAATTTATTAACCCTTGAATGCGCGATTTTTTATTTTGTTTCGAAAAAATTATATATCTGAAAGGTTTATTACACAGGGAAAATAATGAAAAAAATTAGAGATACGTTTTTCATATAATACGTCAATCTTTTCTTCTGTTGCACATCAGCAATATTGCAATTTAGTAAATATTTTATTACGTATGTCTCCAAATACCTTATTTTATATAATTATTTATTTTATAAAACCTAACCTTTAACCCTTTAATTCCCATGATAGAATACGTTCTACAAATCACGTAGTTCAGAAAATCTGACTTTACACCAGAAAAGTTTCAATGGTTAATTTCCCTTTATTTAAATACGGAATGTCCGTTATTAATTAAAGCACATATAGCTATTTTAATTTTCTGGTGTGAAATAGGTATATACGAATAAAAAAAATCTATTAAATTCAAAAGACTGTTGTTTGCATGTATGCAAAGCTGCGCACTAAAGGGTTAATTAATTTAGAAAGCTTTTTCAAATATTTTCTGTACAAAAATAAGTTAAAAACAAAAAATTAAGATAGTTTCTTACAAGTTAAGGTATAACTCTTTTTTCAGATATCATTCGAAGTGAAACTAGAGATTTAATAAATACAGCTGAATCACTGGCTTCCGAGTCACAGAAAGTTTGTTTGTGTGAGCTATGTCCCGGAGACCTATCAAAACCCCACTTTGATATAAGGAAAACTGCTTTAATTATTCATTTTCAAGCGATTCGATAACAGGTTCTAGTATTTCTAACAAGTGCTCTGAAGTATGATCTAGAAGAGTCTGTAATGCAACTGAAGCACTAACTTCTGTTACCGCGATGTTTTCAGGATAACATTCTTTTTTTTTTGCCTCTTGCACAATTTTGTAAGCGGGAAATTTTTCTGGGGACTTCTAATGACGTTAAACTGTTCGCGACATAATTCCGCGTCTATTAATACAGTTAGAGTATCTTCTCCTGACAAATGCTGTTGTGATTTTGCAGATTTTGTATAAGCATTTTGATATTTGATAGCTCGCTTTGGACTTAGAGTTATATCTTTTAAAACGTTTGAGGCCTGAATCTGTCCTTCAGATCTTAAACTCATAAATGTCGCGTACACTAAAGAAGATGTCGAACTAGAATCGCATAATCATTTTACTCTTAATCTTTTTGATCGTTCAGAACACCCTTTTAAACGGAATATGAGGCCAGCCACGTTTGCTTTTCAATGCCGCTCCTGTTTGTTATTCAAATCGAGGAAATGAAAGCGATTTGTCAAGCCACTCCTTATTAATTCTAAAAAACTTTTCCTTTATCGACTGCTTTATCCTTGTCTCGACAGTCTTTTGACCATCGGATTTTATATTGAAATTTAAAATATTTTAGTTTCTTTTGTAAGTCTATAGAACTACTACGTTCGCAGCTACTCCTATTCTGGAGGTCTTTTACCAAAAAAACATTTTGTTTTTCAAAAGTTTTTTTCTTTCGAACGTTTCATAATATTCAGAAGTTCTCTTCTGGTAATATATAATGTATTTAAATTCGTCTCTAAAAAAAGAAACAATTTGTAATCATGTTTATGTATGTACACTAACAAAAAATTGAGGATGATTAACTATAAAAAGGACCACACAATTAAAAAAGGGGCAAAAAGGAGCAAAATTTTCTGACATATTTACCATCCTAAAACTCAAACCTAGTAGAAAAAATTATTGTTGACACTTAACCCGCTTTAACTCATAACTAAAACCTTCAATGTTTGTAGACACTGTTAATTTTATTTTAAAATTTGACTGCTATATATTCTAAGTGTCACTTTGTCTATATAAATCATATTTAAAAAATGTAAAAGTTATTGTATATTTGTTAGATACCTGAAGTTGAAGGTTTCATAGTCAAAAAATATTATTTTTAAATTATTACAGCGAAATTAAATAACGAATTTGAAACAAAATTATTGATTTTTTTTTTTCATTTATTATCATCGTGAGAAATGCAGTTTAACTTCTTACTTTAGTGACGACCAAGATAACTTTCCACACTTTTTAATACTAGGCAGATGTTTACTGACATCTGCTCTATTAAATTGACGTATGTCGGAAGTTCAAACTAGAATTTCATATTTTCGATTTTTTGCCAGATTTGAAGGCTTCTTGCCCCACTGTGCGGCGAGTGTACTCAAATGGAAGAAAATTTGTTTTCTATTTTTTATTATTGTTAAAAGAGAGAGAGAGATAGAAAGAAAGAGATTGAATCATATTTTTTTTTACAAAATGGTATTGAAAGAACATATTTCTATTTGGATTCGTTAGATGGCGCTACCAAAAAATACTTTGTAAATCTGTAAAATTTGAAACTTCGTTTTCGACACACAAATTAATATAATTTTGCGTTCATAGAGCAAAAATATCAAAAAAAAAAAAAAAAAAAGGAGAAATGTAAGTGATACAATCTTTTATAATACAGTCATTCAGGGTAACTTTGATCCTCATTTTCTCTATTTTCACATGCTACACTCTTATTTTCAGAATATTGTTGCAACTAGGGGCATAAAGGAGAAGAAATGATCCTAAATTATCGTATAACTATAAAAAATTAAGGAATAATAATGATAAAAGCAATAAAAAATAATTTTTAACCGGGTTCAAAGTTACCCAGCCATTTAGGGTAACTTTGTAACATATGATAATTATTATCTAAAATAATTCATTATAAAAAAAAGTGTTATAGTTAGCACAACTTTGAACCCCCAAAAATGTTTTCAGATATGTAAAGACTCCGAATTTACATTTCTCAACATCAGAAGATTTGTATAATTTATGATATTACAACAAATATTATGCATAAGAAAAGCTGAAGAAGAGAACCATAAATATTTAGAAATAAAAAAAAAAAACTATTTATTGTCCATATAAAACATAAAAATGCAGTGAAAAACAATTTTCAATGTTTTAACTCAACAATATATCCAAAGTTACAGTAATACATACCAGTACTAGTATTATTCAAACAAGAATAAAAAACGTCGAACGTATGAAATGCCAAATTTGAGTAGCTCCGCCCCTAACCACGCCTCTGAATGAATTTTATGCATTTTACACATATTTGTGAAAATATTTACATGTTATATCTAATGCACACTTTCGGCATTTATATAAAATATACGTGCAAATATGGGAAATTTTCGACAGTAGCACCTATAATCAGTAAATTATAAACATCAGTATAACTTTGAGCCGGCTCAAAGTTACCCTGAAAATGCGGTAAAATGCTAGTGCCTTCTTATTTTACATTTTATTAACTATTAATAAATAAAAAATCACAAAATATTAACACATTTACAACATTTAGATAATAATATGTCTGATAAATGAGTATATTGTTACTTACTATGAAAATTTAATTGGATTACAAGAACTTCAAAACAGCATTCAAAATTAACTTGAAAACAGTACTTCACAAAAATAGTTATATGATGAAATTAACTCGCATAATGTTGCTAATTTATTTTCTAAAATAAAGATTAGAAATCCCAGTTTAGAACCTTGCCAACAGAGCACAGTTCTGGAGTTTATTTAGTCTTTTGGAGTCAAGAATATTGAAAATTAGGAGGTGGTGCAAAGTACACCCCATGGTTCAAAGTTAGCCTGAATGACTGTAGCATCTTTGATAATTAATCCTCCATTTAATTAATAAATCCCAAAAAGCTTTGTTTTAAAAAAAGAAGCATCAACGCACAATTTAAAATGACCGCCATCTTTGTTTCTTCTAGGCATGCGCGGTTCACTAATCTTCTACTCAGTGTCAGAGCTTATTTGAGTTAGTCAACTCCAGGTTTGTATTTAACTCGAATTTCTTCAGGTTGGGTAAACGGTGAATTGGATTTCGCATTCAACCGAGAGTTAAGCTCGAAATGCGAGGTTGAGTTTGTCGGAGAATTACCGGGTTATTTGTTGGACATGTCTGCAAACTGCAACGACTGCTGCACTGTTTTACTCCAGCCTTGAATATGATTTAACCTCGTTGGAAAAAATATTTGTTCTCTTCATTATTACTATACTTATATATTACTTATTACTATATTTGTACATTACTTATTACTATACTTGTATATTACTTATTAATAATACATTATTTTAATTTAAAATATTAAAACCGGATTCCTTTAACTAATGTGAAAAAATCGACGCAAAACGCGAAAGAACACTAAAAGTTGCATAAAAAATTCTCGATCAAAGATCGCTGTACGAATTCTAAATAAACTTTATTGAAAAAAGGACAAAATTTATTATATTGGCTAGAAGATTGAAACCAGATTTGTTTTACAAATGTAAAAAAATCGAGGCAAAGCACGAAAAACACAAAAATCGCGGCAAACACACACACACAAAAAAAGATAGATAAATTGAAAAAAAAAATTCTAACAACTTACCCGCTTGCCTGCACGAGTTTTAATTATGCATAAATACATCGGATTACTCCGTAATTCACATAACATTGTAGAACGTTCCCTACTGTGCATGGAGAATGTAGCATTTATAATTCCTTCATAGGATTGCATAAAATAATTCTGTTCTACCGACAAAATATATTATGGTCTATTGGGAAAAATTGTTTGTAGTGTATTTTAATGATTTTACACTATACTATTATTTTTAGCACAATCATGCTGATTGGTAAAGTTATCATATGAATTGAATATTTCCAACTGCGCGAAAAAATGCTCAAGCCGGAATCGAACCCACATCCTTGGCTTACACTGCCAATAATCTACCGTTTAAGCTGCTGGCAAGCATATTTCGCTCAGCTAACCTTATTGGTAATAAAATCTGGTATGCCATGTAGACAGTTTAACAGAATAAACCGCAGATAAAGGAGCACCATATAAACGATGGATCAACCGGCGAGCATATTTCGCTAACGATGGGTATCCCTCGCTTATATAGTGTTCCTTTACCTGCAGTTTATTCTGTTGAGTTGTCTACATGGAAGACTAGATGTTATTACCAATAAGGTTATTTGAGCATCACCTGTTGTCGGCCCAGTTAGCTTAAACGGTAGAGCATTGACAATGTAAGCCAAAGATCTGGGTTGGATTCCCGGCTTGGGCATTTTTTCGCTCAGTTGGAAATATTCAATTCGTATGATTACTGGAGGTTCACTACAACATACCTTCTGTAGAATAAGGAGTGTGTGGGGTTGTTTTTTCTGTCGCCGCTGCTTTCAAAAGCGTAGACACAAGTTTAGCGAGTATTTGTTTTCATAAGTCATTAATACGCCGTGCCGATCAGTTTAACGTTAGTCCCAAAGGGTCCCATAATGCTGGAGGTTCCACTGCCTAATCGTAGAAGCGACAATACACATAATGAATCTCTAAGGTAAGTCATTTCACCTTTTATTTGACATTTTTGCAAGAATTCCAACGTGCTTACTACTGGAGCAAACAGGTGTCCGGTATTGGATTTTGCGTGTCCACTACTAGCACATTTTAAGATCTCTGAAATAAAAAGTTATTTTGTACCGAAATTTTTTTAAAGTAGCAACTTTCGCAATACACTCGTATGTATAAAGAATTAATTGAGATATCGCACACTCGCTGTCGTCGCAGTTATTGAAACAAAAAACAGTATACTAAAAATAAGCTTAAACTGTCCATTTTTGGTACAGTTATCCTAATTTTCTGTAAGTATGTATGTATATTATATAAATATATGTATGTAAACATGTGAACTAATGTTGGAGATTTTTGATCGAATATTTTTAACCGAACTAGTACAAATTTATCGAGGATCTCTGTTTTCTTTCTGTGCTTTTACAGAATTTTTTTACTGTGTTATTTTTGCTTATTTAATTATTTGTTACATTAGTAATACTTGTAGAGCTGCTGGAAAACGTTTTAATTTTTTACTCGAGTAGGCGTGTATCAGTAAAATTTATAAAACGAATCTGAATAGAGAAAAATAATTATATATTTTTAAAATAACATATAAATGTCATCTATAAATTTTATATTAAAAGAAAATTTCTTAGTGTCATATCAGAGGAATTCTTTATGTGTATCGGTATTCCCAAACTGACATTGTTCAGTTGCTATAACGAATAAATTATTTAATCTTTGATAACCCATATTAACATTTTTTTTAATGGGACAACGCCAAAACAATTTGCTCAGGTTTTTTGTTTGTTTTCTTTACCCCTTACAACACCCTCCCCTTAACAACAGCAAAAATAAAAATTACTGTACTCTTGCTAAAAATATGTATCAATATACCTTAAAATATATGTTTATTTCAAAACTTCCTTCTTCCTTCATTTAATAGAAAAAAAAAAACCTTCTAAAATAGTTTGCAAAGTTATAGTTCCAAAGTGTGTGTTTTTTTTAAAATCATATTCTTCAATTTCCCGTATTAAGTATACTATATACAATATGAATCAATCAATCGGAATTTTTGTTTTTAATCGAGTATAACCCTATTTCGCCAATTTACCAAATACAATTTTTCTTTTTTCCTTTGCCACATACTAAATGCGTTTTAATGACCATATAATCTAAATTTAATTAAATGATGGCGAAAATTTATTCTAGATGCAATATAAACAAAATTGAAAGTTAATTAAATTTTAAAACGTTACAGCTTTAATAATGATGAACGTTGATCTCTTTTATTCTTTACTTAAATTAGAATAATAAACGCGTCTGTCTTGGAAAAAAAAGGGAATAAATTAAATTACATAAAAATCTTATTTCGCACTTCTTTGAAACTGCTGATTCAATTAACGATAGTTTACTGCTTATTAATGAACCGACTTTTCTATATTATTTTAGATCTAATAAAACACTTAAATGAATATTATAATGAAATGTGAAAAAATGCAAGAAAGCAATATTATTTTATCTAAAGCCTCAGTTTCATTTTAGAGCCATAGAGAAGGGCTTTAGAACATAGATGCAATTACATGAAGGCTACTGATTCGATGCTTCTGTTTAAATTTAAATGCTTTTTTTTTTTTTTTTTCTTTCTGAAAAATTGCCATATAATTATGACTTATTTTATTTAATCTTCTATCCAAAGTACTAAGTAATTATGTACCCCTGTGTATGTTATTAAAATATTAAAATTTGAAAATCTTTTCAAATATTTTAGCCCTTTTGAAAATTATTTTGTCCCTTGCCGTAAAATGTTGCTCCATTAATTTTATTAATCGTTAATTTATCAATTTATGAATATTTTAATTTTATTAATAATCACATTTCTATATCAATGATCCACTGGCTTTACATACTTCTCTCTAGAGTACCTTAATTTATCAGAGTAGTGGCATATGAAGCAGGGCACATTGGGGTCGTGCATATATAACATTATGAATTTTTTGGTAATTTTGGACCCCTCACTCCTTACGATATCATACGTTAGTATCCCTCAAATTTCCTCTCCCCCGTAATGATATCGTTATCAATGTATAAAAATTCTTTAGATTTTCTTAATTTTTTTTCTTTTGCTTGGAGTGATATACAAATATAGTTACATTTATTTTTCTAAAATATGGATTCAAATGAAGAGAAGTCAATAAAATATTAGTTTACATATGAAATAACTTTATATCAAATAACACTTAAAAGAAATAGTTACTATTTAGAAGTATTTAATAATAGCTTTTTGTTACATAATGCATTCAACAGTAATAATGTCTTTTTGCAGTTGCTCCCGCATGGGGTGAGGCAGACAGAACTTCTTATCAACAAAACTGGGGGCAACATTCTTTCTCTATTATTCACTAGTAAATACCAGTATCATTTCAAACATACTTTGTATATGGTTTGTAGAACAGCAGATTATATATGCATACACATATGCATGTGAGAAGAATAGGAATGCCTAACGTTGGGGTATTCCATATTTTGGAATTAAAAAATAATTTTATAAATAACTTTGTATTTTCATAAAAATAGATAACATGCTATAAAAATATAACATACTATTTTGATGCAAAGACCAGGTTACACACACACACACACACACACACACACACAAAAAAAAAAAAAAAAAAGAGGAAAAGAATTTGGTTGGATCAAAAATGATAACGATATCAAAAGACACCCCCCCCCCCCCCTTTGTGAAACTTTGTTGTTGGAAATCATCAGAAAAAATTCTGGTGGGTTTCCGTTTTATCTCATGCGCTGGCCCACCACTACATGGAAGTGCACGAACTTTTGCAGTATTATTGCTGGGAACCCTTACGCTAGGTGGCGTTGCCAATATCGAAGACATTATTTGAACACAAATCTGAAATGAATACCTTAACACAATTTAAGCTGAGAAGCTAAATTTTTTTGAAACTGTAAATAATATAGCACCACTGCCATAAACAAAATAAATGAGTAAATGAATAAATAAATAAATTCTTTATTTCAACGCACTTTTTTTCTCTCCTTAAATCTGGTTTTACTAAGTTATAAAGGATTTCGGTTTTCATAATTTACACAGTTGAGAATCAATAATAATAAAAAAAGCGTATAAAATATATAGGATTTCTATACAATACAATAATTTCTATACCAGTTTAATGATTCGGAACGTAAATAAAAAAAGAAACAAACTTGAAATAGTGTAATGAGCGGTCGTTGAATGCGCTGAAAATACTTGTTCATGTCCGATCACGAAAAC
Organism: Maratus speciosus; assembly: GCA_963932465.1. NCBI lineage: Eukaryota > Metazoa > Arthropoda > Arachnida > Araneae > Salticidae > Maratus > Maratus speciosus. Next base: position 517,455,828 of record OZ010789.1, on the reverse strand, counting down.
CAAACAGCACCGAGCTCGGTTAATACTTGGGAGGGTGACCGCATGGAAACCGTTGCAAGTTCAAAAATTTCTATAGACATTTCTATTATAGACATTTCTACAGCTCTTGGTGAAACTAGCTTATAGAAAAAATGGCCATAATTCTATAATACATTTTTATAGAATTCTATAAGAAATTTTTGTAAGGGAAAGTGCTGGCCCAGCAAAGGAATAGCAGTAGGATAGGTGCTAGTACCAGGAAAAGTGCTGGATTGAAGTAAAGTGATGGCATACCAATACTGGCCTGCTGTTGGCCATCACTGATGGACCAGCTCACGGACACTTTTGTACAGGTTTAAGTAATGGCACAATTACACTTTACCGCTGATGGCAGTGCTGGCTGCCATCTTTTTTCCAGCTGATGGCCGCTATTTCTTTCTTTGCTGGGTTGCTGCATATGACTTCTTCCTGTGCGGTTACTTCAAGGCTAAAGTTTACATACATAAACCTAAGACACTCGACGAACTGAAGGATGCTATTTGATTCGAAATTGCAGCAATTCCTCCAGCAATGGTGGAAAAAGATATGCTGAATTTCCGGGAGAGACTTCACAAGTGTTTAGAGAACGAAGGAAAACTTTTGGACGATATCATTTTTCGTACAATAAAACCTCGAAATTAATTAATAGCAAAAATTGTTGTAGATTGCAAAAATTAATGAATGGCAAACATTGTTCTTTCCAAATGTAAACATAAAATATTTGTTTTCAGTGTCCTATATATTTTTATTGACCTCTTAAAATGGGGAGATCTTTATGCCCCACCCAATATATGCATAGCCCCATTCAACTGGAACTTTTTGTTCAAACTACTGCAATCCACATTGCATTTCTTGACGGCAGTCGCCTGAATGAGTTAAACTCCTGAATGAGTTAAATGTCTTTACTTCTTAAACTAATTAAGGAGTAAAGAAACATTAGCTTGGCGATAATGGTACGTTTGACATGTCTGATGTTACCCAAAATACCCTTTACGAATCAAATTTTATTGTCCATGTGTCACCATTCTTATATTATAACTCATAAGGCATCCTATGTCTAACTCGTGTAAAAGAACTGGGAGATCCAAATATACTTAATCAAATTCATTTATTTTTGCTGCCATAATTTGGGCAAAAATAAACATTTGTATAACTTTTTATGTACATTTTTCCAAGTCTGTCGGAAATATCGCCGAATTGCATTAAGTTTGTCCACAATTTGATATTGTAACTTTATTCTTAAAACTTTCAAGAAAGATGATTTTGAATATAGCATTTAATTTATATTGACAATTTTGTTAAATGACATCAAATTTGTCACAAATAAGTTGCATTTTTTTAAACGGCGAATTGGCGAATAGCTGTATTACTACTTAGCGCTTGATATATTTAAAGATTCGTTGGCTTTGATATAACTAATATCTTTAATGTTTTCGAATCGGTTTTGGTTATATTTTTATTCATTGTAAAATCATATGAAATGGAATGGGCCACATGGTAAACCACTTAATTGATATTCACAATTACCAATGGTGATGCAATATAGGTATAATAAAATCACCGTGCATTGTGGTTTTCTTCTCTCTTTCTCACTGGCTCTCTTCCGGGCTTTGCAAATGTGAGCTATCAATACAAAATGCTTGTCCCCAACCCTAACCTTATCTGAACTGTCTATTTAACTTTACTTTTATTCTTCGAACCTTTAATAAACAAATATTGTAGCGAAACCATTTAAGAGCATTTATTTTTAATAGTCTTTCTACAGCCTTTTGTCAACTTCCAGAGGATGCAAATCGGACCTAGACTCTTCATCACACAATATACTTTTAAAGACGTCATTCGTTCTATCGTTCATTAAAATATCGTATTCACCTTATAGACAATCATTTCCTTTCCTCCTAGAAAAATACACGTGCTAAAAAATATTGTGTATTTTCCACAATACTTATTTTTGACAACAAAAAAATGGCATAAATTTGTGAAAAAAATACGCAAGTAAATATGGCAATGTCTTCTTACAGAATATTTAATGTTGTCGAAATGCATTTTAAAATATGTGAATTTGAGTGTTGTTTCAACTCTCATAATTCTGGTGGTAAATATCATCTAGTAAATATCAATATGAGCCACCGCACATTTCCGTTATTCATCAAAATTTCAACAAAACAATTGATTTTTAAAAAATATTTCAAATTAGTTAAAGTGTTTAGAGTACAATTTTAATTGCATGCGATTAATGTTTCGAAATAGTAAGTAAATACCGTTATGATCAACACCTTGTATATTTCTACTAATCAAAATTTCAGCAAAAAATCTATTAAGTTTTAAAAACATGCTAATTTGCTTCATTTTGATATGAAATAATTACAACATGACATTAATACGAGATGAGTGATTCTAAAACAGTAAATATTAATATAAGCGCCCAAGTATATTTTTTTGTGTAATTATTAAAATGTTTGCAAAAAAACTAGTATTTGGTTTTAGAAAATGTACAGTAGAGTGCCGATTATCGGAAATCCAATTAAACAAACTTCTAATTATCCGAACAGGCTATTTCTCTCAAATTTTTTTTTTTAACCGTACGTCCAATTATCCGAACAATCTATTTCTCTCTCTCTCAAAAAAAAAGAAAAAAAAAAATTCCGAACTTTCAATTATTCAAACATCCTATTTCTCTCATTTCTCCTCTTCAAATTTAGCATGAGAAATCGAATCCCCGATTAGTGTATTGTTGGGAGCAGTAACATAAAAAAGAAATTGAAGAAAATGAAAATGAATACTCTGAAAATGACCCAGGTCCATCACATAACGGAGCCTTTGAATGTTTGGAAACAGATATGAAATAGCTCGAAAGGTAGAAGAAGGCCGATCTTATTCAACTAATGTATTTAAGAATAATTCGAGATATGGCAACATTGAAAAGAATGTCTCCTTTGAAGCAAGCAACAATCGAAACTTTTTTTGCTTAAATTATAATCTCTGGAGTTCAGAAGATGATAAAAAAAAGAAAATTTTAAATGATAAAATAGTGAAAAAAAAAAAAAAATTAAACACACCAGCACTAACTGGTGCTGGCAATTCTAAGCCTGGATAATGTGTGAAGCTTTTAACATAGTCAGGAACATCCCTTAACTTGTCTGTCCATTTATTCGAATTTTTGCCTATCCGAACTAAAGTCGGTCCCTACTTGTTCGGATAATCGACTCTCTACTGTATTTTAGTTTGAGTTGAAGTAATTCTGATTTCAGTTTAATGTGATATTAATGATTCTAAATAAGTAAATATCAGTAGGAGTACCCTCATCTGTATAGTTTTTTAATCATCAAAGTTTTAGCAGAACACCTATTGAGTTTTAGAAACAAGTTAATAAATTTGAGTTTGAATTATGCAATTGCGGTTTCAGTTTAATAGGAGATTACTGATTTTAAACAAGTAACTACTAGTATGAGCGAACCTCATCTATTTCGATAATCGTCATAATTTCAGCAGAACACCTATTTGGTTTTTGAAACGAGCTAATATACACTGGTTATCAAAAATTAAGGAAAAGTCACAAAATGCTAATTTTCAAATACGCGAACACTCAAAAGGAAATAATATAATTCAAGTAATTACTATCTCTACAACACAGCTAGCCCATATAACATCTCATTCATGTCACACATGGTCACAAGTGTCACAATCACTACGGTGAAGCAAAATAATAGGAAATTCCATACATCTCATTATGAGTCTCAAATGATCACTATATGTGACTCCACTGAGACGTCACTGTGACTGCTGCTTTGTGATGAGTCACCACGTGATTTTACTATGTAGTTACATTGTGACTCTAATGTGACTGTCATTTGTAGACTCAATTTCAAAGTCATCGTGAACGCTGCATTGTGATAAGTTACCAAATAATGTCACATTAAAGTCACATGATGACTTTCAGGTGACAGAGAGACTACTGTGAAGTCACCATTGTGCTCTTTTGGGAAAAGTCTCCATGTGACTATAATATGATATTATTTGGTGACTTATCATAATGCAACGTTCATGATGACTATGAAATTGAGTCTAAAAATGACAGTCACATGAGAGTCACAATTTAACTACATTGTAAAGTCACCTGGTGACTTGTCACAAAGCAGTAGTCACATTGACGTCTCAGTGGAGTCACATATAGGGATCATTTGAGACTCATAATGAGATGTATGAAATCTCCTATTTTTTTGCTTCACCGTAGTGACTGTGACACTTGTGACCATCTGAATCAGATGTTATATGGGCTAGCTGTGTTGTAGAGATAGTAATTACTCGAATTATATTATTTCCCTTTGAGTAGTCGCGTAATTGAAAGATTTTGTGACTTTTCCTTAATTTTTGATAACCAGTGTAGTTTAGTTTTAATTTAAATAATCGCGGTTTCATTTTATTATGCGATTAGTGATTAAGTAAACATCAGCATGAGCGAAAGGAGTATATTTTATTCATCACAATTTCAGCAAAAAAAAAAAAAAAAAAAAAAAAAATCATTCAGTTTTCAAAACATTTTAGTTTGAATCTAAATGATTACAATATAACATTAATATGAGATTAGTGATTCTAAATACATGATCTCAGCCTAATAAAATGACCGATTAAATATGTAAGAAAAACGTCGTGAGTTGAGAAATATCGCCCAAGCGGAATAAACAATAGAGAGATTACCTCGAAATTCAGCAGAAAAATTACCACTCATAAGATATTGATATTGATTGAGACAATGTCTTAAAATTACCCTCGAAGGAAAACAGAAAGTTCTCAGAGCTCACATTAAATTTTCATTACACCGAAATCTTGAATGTTTTCAGATAAATTTTTCTTTTGCCATTGATTTATGTGAATGGGGAAAATGGCGTTTATGGATTGATTATGGCGCAATTGTCAACATCATTAATTTTTACTGATCTGTATAGATTAAGTTTTCAGGTTCATCCCTTTATAAGAAATTAGATGAATATATACGATGATAAAGTGTAAAATTCCTTAATCCTTCCGGGTTTTATTATTATTATTTTTTAATTTTGGGGAAAAAATTACCTTTTTTCTAAAAGAAAAAATAAATAAAAGTTGCTATTCAAATGATGAAAAATGAGGTTTCCTGAAATTTGACAGTAAACGTTTACTGAAATTTCTCAAACAAGTCATTTAATGAAATCTAACAAATATATTCCTTTTACCAGGGATCCGCTTAGGAAGAAATTAGGTCTTTTAAAGGACCCTTCACAAAATTTTTTCATATCAAAAGAGAACCATTCACAAAATTTTTCATATCAAAACAGGACCTTTCATAAAACTTTTCACCTTAAAAAAGCGCCCTTCACAAAATTCTTTGTCTTAAAAATAAGCCTTTTACATTATGTTTCCAGTTCTAAACTAAACCTTTCACAAATCTAATCATTTAAAAGTAATATCTGACATGTCACTTTTACATAGAGGAAATATCTGCATTTTACAAACGTATATCTTCTTAAAAATATATAAAAAAGAACCCGAATATAACTATCATTTTAAATTCACAGAATTAGGACTAGATTTTTCGTACATGTAAAAAAGCTGTTCTCAATTTCGCAAAAACAGAGCCTTGAGAGAAAAGTCTAGACAGACCCCTGCCTACTAATAATTTGAAAACAGGGTATAGACGCAATTTTAGAGACCTTTGGAAAATGGTGTGTTGTAGCAGAATTAAATAGAAATAACAACTTCTGGGAATTTATGTTTTCAACACTTTCCAACATAGTTGAAAAGTGCTTATGAATTCGGTTCTTCTGTCTATCCGTTCGTCTGTCTGTCTGTTTGTCTGCACTAACTCGGTAAATATAGTTAGATTGCCATGAAATTGATATATGCTGTTGGTACTTACTGTGGCAAGTAGTATAGAAAAGACAGTTCGAAAGAGAGGGAGGATGGAGGATTAGAGGAGGGAGTGAGAATCATACTATAGTAGGAGAGGGTTAGAGAGAGTTAGGTTCTTATCAGCCGGAAAGGAGATAAGAAATGATAATCTGATAAGAGCATGTTATAGAGAGATAAGGAAAAAATTATGGAAAGTTTTTTGATAAGATAGTTTTAATCATACTGTAGTATGATAGTGTTATTTAGGAAAAAATTATGGAGAGTATAAGAGAAATAGTAGAGTGTAGAAGGAGAGGTTAATGGAATCTTTAGAGAGGAGGCTTCTTTCTTCTCTGGTGTCCAATCTGAAAAAAAAAAAAAAAAAAAAAAAAAAAAAAACCGCACTTTTACACTGGCTATGGGTTCCCCGACATATATTTAAAAAGTAATATATGTCGTATTATCTGTTCAAAGGCATGAACGCCACTTCACTCGCTGTAGCCCAAAATGTGCAAAATCTACATTTTTAAATTTGTATATATATTTAAGGTAATGTTATACTATAACATAAGAGTCTAGGTCTTTTTGAGAGAATGTATGAGGAAGCTTATTTATTTTTTGAATCGACTTAGGGTTTGAACATGAAACGAAACTGAAAATACTAGGTAGCGCCCTCTATCGGCAGGAAATAGAAAGTATTGTAATTAGGTTTTTTTCGTAAAAATTTTACTTGGAATCGAACCTGTGACAAAATAGTCTCTTGACTAGATAATTTGAAGTATGTTTAACTGATCAAGTCAAGAAACTATACCTGTGAGTCGAGATTTTAGATGTTTCAAGACGAAAAATTGTGTTCCTCTTATTTATGTGTAAAGAGAGGTTGGTTTGTCGGTTACTTAAGATAAGTCAAAAGTACCTATTTTAACTACTACAACACTTTAAGAATTAATTTAATGTATACGATTTTATCGATTCTGCATACAGGTGTTCCTCTTATTTATGTGTAAAGAGAGGTTAGTTTGTCGGTTACTTAAGATAAGTCAACAGTACCTATTTTAACTACTTCAACACTTCGAGAATTAATTTAATGTATACGATTTTATCGATTCTGCATACGGGAGTATGATCATTTTACCAAATCTTAATTTCGAACTCGCGAACTTCGTATCAAATTTCATTTTTTTTAAACTGATATAATATCCACTGTTAGAGAATTACTTTAATGTATGAGATTTTTATTTTTAGTTTAACTGATTTGATCGATTCTACGCACGAGAGTAGGTTCGTTGTACCAAACCCTGGTTTCGAACCTGCGAACTATGATTCAAATTCCATTTTTTTACTGATACGCTATCCACTGGGCAGACCGCGCCCCCAACGTTTACTATCATACTTTTGAACACTATCTTTTCTAAATACTTATCATTTTATTATGCTTTCGTTTAATATTAACTTAACTTAACGGGAGTTATAATCGCACCACAACATTTAACATTCTGATAGTTTTTATTTATTTTTTTTCTATTTTAATGTCCTTGTAGCGCAATTGGATAGCGCATATGGCTGTTAACCATGAGGTTACCGGTTCGAGTCCGGTCAAGGGCGAACTATTATTTTTCTTAATAAGTTTAGATATTTCAAGCACCATTTGTTTCCATTTTGAGAGAAAGTTATAAAATAAGCAATTATTATAAATTAAATCAGCTCCTAGTTAGTTATTGTAATAGATAATTATTTAATGATTCTACATTAGTTCCAATATTTTTTAAAACTACTGCTACACTTCAACTCATTCTTTTGTAGAGTTTAATAAAATTTAGTACGAATTTAACCATTGGTTTAACATATATTTCACTGAAACAGTAAAATTAACTTGTAAAACCTTAGAACGGTGAATTCAAACTCGTAACATGATTAATTATATACTTTTTAGACATTACATAAGTACCTCTTGATATTCGATTGATCCACTTCCTATGAACTTTATACACATACATACTTTTTTTTAAATTTATGTCGCATGTCTTTCTTAAATTTAACATATATTTCACTGAAATAATATAATAAATTAACAAAACTTTAGAATGATGAATTCAAACTCGTAATTCGGTTCATCATATACTTTCTACACGTTACAAAAGTATCGTTCAATATTTGATTGATCCACTTCTCGTGAACTTTATACTTTATGTCACGTATTATTCTTAAATTTATGCACCAATCATTAAAATTATTTGACGCCCCCTATGATTATATAAAATTGAATGGAACGAGATTTTTTTATCATTAGTGTTTGCTTTTCTTTGAATGTATGAAGACGTTTTTACACTTAAGATAATATGGCTAGTTTTCAAGATGAATATTCTACTATGTTAAGTGATGATGTATCAATTTTTTTGTATCATTTGGGCCACAGTGAGTGAAGTCTTGTTCATGATACCCCTGTCTCAGAACCGATAATACGACATATATTACTTTTTTAAATATATGTCGGGGGACCCATAGCCGCTGCATAAATATACAAGTTTTTTAATTATTATTTTCAGATTGGACTCTAGAGATGAAAAAAGTCTTGACTTAGAAGATTCCAGTGACCTCTCCTTCTACACTCTGCTGTCTCTGTTATACTTTCAATAATTTTTTCTCCTAAATAACACTATCATACTCTAGTATGACTAAAATTATCATATTAAAAACGACTTTCCATATTTTTTTCGTCATCTCTCTACAACATACTCTTATCAGATTATCATTTCTTATCTCCTTACCGACTGATAAGAACCTAACTCTCTCTAGCCCCATCCTACTATAGCATGATTTCCACCTCCACCTCCATTCTCAATCCTCCAGCGCTTTCGAACTGTCTTTTCTACACTACTGTGGCATGTTTGGCAATGAAAATGAAGCGTGTAGCATTAACGATTCATTTACAGGGGAATTAAAAAAATTCCGTTACATTACAGCCTATAGGGAAAAATCATTTGCAGTGCATTTTAATGATTTGAAATTTGTATATATCACTAAGGTGTACTGTAAAACACTTACTGTAGAATCTGGTGTGCATATAATTTAGTGTTCATTTACACACTAAAGTATTTGGCTACAATATTGCCTATGAAGCATAATTTCTGGAAATACGTTTTCAGTTGGGATACGCGTACACTATTTTTTTGCATATTACTTGTTGTGTATAAATTCTATAGATCATATACAGTGCTGCATAAAAAATCTCAAGTCCACTTCCGTTTATTGATGGAAATTGCTGAATAGAAAATTTCAACTGTGCTATGCGTTTAATTTAACTAACTTTTAGCATACTATGTAATATACATATGAATCTGTAGATCATGTACAGGGGTACACAAAAAAATTCGGATATGTTTCGTACTATTCATGGTAATTTCAGAAATTGGATTTTCACATGCGTTATTCATTTTCTAAATTATTTATTTAGATATCTTTCACCTTAATAAATTGTAAAATTTTGTTACAGTATTCTGAATGTGCCGAAAAGTGTTTAAAAATCTATGCTGGATGCACGATTTTTCGTTCTTGTTTTATCATAAATTTTGGATTCGGAAAAGTAGCTTCGATTTTTATATTTGTAAAACAGAACACCGTAGATGTTGCACGGTACACAGATTTAGGTGAACTCTTTTATCATTAGATTAAAAACTAATAAGATGTGGCAATCCCAAAATATTATTCTATCTCATTCATATTAATAGTTCCTGAAAAATGCAGCATATCAGTGCCACCGGTTAGGTGATTAACACCGAAATTTAATAAGCACCAACTTATATCAACTTCTAACTGAATCTCAAGTTTGATGAAAATTCGTGCATTAGTTCTTGAGATAGAGCTATTGCGGAAATCGTGAAAATTGCTACATAGCAGCGTCACCTGTTGGGCGATTTACACCAAAAAGCAATCAGTCGCAAATTATATCAAGGACTAACTGAATCTGAAGTTTGATGAAAATTCGTGCGCTAGTTCTTGAGATAGAGTTATTGCGATAATCATGGATAATGCAGTATATCAGCGCCACCTGTTGGGCGATTTACACCAAAAACTAATCAGCCGCAAATTATATAAAGGACTAACGGAATCCGAAGTTTTATGAAAATCCACGCCTTAGTTCTTGAGATATAGCTATTGCGGAAATCGTGAAACATGCAACATAGCAGCGCCAGCTGTTGGCGATTTACAGCAAAAAGTAATCAGCAAACTTATATCAAGGTCTAACTTATTCTAAAGTTTTGTGAAATTCCGTGCATTAGTTCTTGAGCTAGAGCGCCCACAAAATTTTTGTCACATACAGACAGACAGACTCACACAGTGACAGACGAACTCTGACAGGCCTCAAACCTATAAATATTTATATAATGCCACCATATACATATAATATTACATATCATATTACGACATTCACTGTTCATTTATAAATGGTTACATATATGTGAAAAGTTAGACCTGAAATATAAGAGTCGAACTTACAGTTTTCATTTTTTGTAAAGTCTTTCATGGATCACTGCTTCTCCTTTTTAGCCCTTTGATTCGATGGCAGTGAACATGCAGTTTTTAAATAAACAAAATCTGGATGTAAAATTTAAGCCTAATTTTAAAAAAATGATTTAAAGTTATTTTACTGTTCATTCATAAGTGATTACATTTTTTGTATACATTTATTAATTTAGACAAAACACTTTTTATAACAAAGCCCTCTCTTATTTATATTTTCTGACATCTTACAGCAAAGACCGGTACTTTTTACCCGACTGCCAAGAAGGGTTATGTGTTTCACGCGTATCTGGGTATGTGGATTTCTTTATACCCTCGAAACATCCCAACGGCTGGATGGATTTTAATGAATGAGGTATCTACCGATTCGTCTTAACCGTCCGATGGTTATAGGTAATATATAGGTTATAGGATATAAATTCAAAATGGCGGTCGTGAAATACAGAATGGCGGTAGAGACGAAAAACAAATTGCGCACCATATTGAGTGGCAATTCATTGGATAGATCTTTTAAAATGAAGATGATGTTTTATTGACTATTTTACGGCCAAAAGCTCCGTTTAAATATTATACAAGCTGGAAGTTGTGTAGGTAGGATCTTTAGCTTTTCTGCAACTCTAACCATCATAGACATCTATAGGCATAATCAGAACAGTGTTTATAGATAGGAATTAACAATTAAACACAACTTAAAAGTCATCAATACAAGTAAATAAAAAAAATAGGTAAGTAATATAAAAAATAGTTTCACATTGATGAGAAATAATTAATTAGTTCGCTTTTACGCAGTCGGGTTTTTTGATTTTTTAAATTTAATTATAATTATTAAATGTTTGTTCTGTACTGCACGTTTTAAAAATTTGTTACAGAAAAAGAGAGTCGAAGAATAACTAGTATGTTGTGGCCATCACAAAACTTTATTCTATATAAATCACGTCAATTAAATCATTTAAATAGTACAAAAAATTACATCAATTTAGGGCAAATTCATATCAAAGTATATGTGAATTTGAAGTTGGATGAAAATTCGTGCATTAGTTATTGAGATAGGGATGGTGGAAATTCTGAAAAATGCAGCATAACAGAGCGACCTGTTGAGCGATTTGCACCAAAACATAAACAGATCTAATTCATATCAAAGTATATCTGAATCTGAAGTTTGTTGAAAATCCAAGCATTAGTTCTTGAGATAGAGCTATTGCGGAAATCGCAAAAAATGCAGCATAGCAATGCCACCTGTTGAGCGATTTACACGAAAATTTATAAAACGTCAATTCATATCAAGGATTAACTAAATCTCAAGTTTGATGAGAATCCGTGCATTATCTTTGGAGATTGAGCTATTGTGGAAATCGTGAAAAATGCTGCATAGCAGCGCCACCTGTTGAGCGACTTACACCAAAAACTAAACAGTCCTAATTCATATCCAGGTATACCTTAATCTGAAAATCCAAGCATTAGTTCTTGAGATAGAGCTATTGCGAAATTACAAAAATACACCATAACAGCGCCACCTGTTGAGCGATTTACACCAAAATGTATAAAACGTCAATTCCCCAGCAAAGAGGAAATTGCTGGCCAGCAGCAAGATAGGTGCTGGCAATGATGCAGAAGTGCTGGCTGATGGTCTACGACTGCATGACCACTGCTGGACAGCTTCAGTCAACTTTGCTGTTGGAAATCATCAGATAAAATTCTGGTGGGCATCCATTTTATCTCAAGCGCTGGCCCACCACTACATGGAAGTGCACGAACTTTTGCAGTATTACTGCTGGGAACCCTTACGCTAGGTGGCGCTGCGAATATCGAAGACATTGAGTATTTGAAAACAAATCTGAAATGAATATCTTAACACAGTTTAAGCTGTGAAGCTAATTTGTTTTGAAACTGTAAAAAATATAGCACCACTGCTACCAACAAAATAAATAAGTAAATGAATAAATAAATAAATTCTTTATTTCAACGCACTTTTTTTTTCTCCTTAAATCTGGTTTTACTACGTTACAAAGGATTTCGGTTTTCATAATTTATGCAGTTCAGAATCAATAAAAAAAAAGCGTATAAAATACATAGGATTCCTATACAATAGAATAATTTCTATACCAGTTTAATGATTGGAACGTAAATCACAAAAGAAACAAACTTGAAATAGTGTAATGAGCGGTCGTTGAATGCGCTGAAAATACTTGTTCATGTCCGATCACGAAAACCAAACAGCACCGATCGCGGTTAGTACTTGGGAGGGTGACCACATGCAGTTCAAATATTTCTATAGACATTTCTATTATACACACTTCTACAGATATTTCTATAATTCTTGGTGAAACTAGCTAACAGAAAAAAGAGCCATAATTATATAATACTTTGTTTTTTTTTTATAGAATTCTATAAGAAATTTTTGTAAGGGAAAGTGCTGGGCCAGCAAAGGAATAGCAGTGGGATAGGTGCTAGCACTGCAGTAAAAGTGCCGGATTGAATTAATGTGATGGCATAACAATGCTGGCCTGTGTTGGCCATCACTGATGGGCCAGCTGCATTCGGCTCGGACACTTTCCGACAGGTTTAAGTAATGGCACCCTTGCACTTTACCGCAGATAGCACTGCTGGCTGCAATCTTTTTTTCAGCTGATGGCCCACTGTTTCTTTCTTTGCTGGGTCATGTCAAGGACTAACTGGATCTGAAGTTTGATGAAAATACGTGCATTAGTTTGGAGACTAAGCTATTGTGGAAATCGGGAAAAATGTTACATAGCAGCGCGCCACCTATTGAGCGATTTACACCAAAAACTAGTCATCATCAGTTTATATCAGGGACTAACTGAGTATGATTTTTTATTAAATTCCGTGCATTAGTTCTTGAGATAGAGCTCCCACAATATTTGTGTCACATACAGGCAGACTCACAGACAGACATTTTGTAAAAATATGTTTTTCGGAATCTCTGACCCCTAAAACGTGTAAATCCGTCGAAAACCGAAAGTCGAAAATTTTTAAGAATCTAAAACTTTCTTCTTGTAAAGATAGAAGAAAGTAAAAATATTGTACACGTTTTAAGATAAGTTTTACAATGTCTAACTTAATTGCACTAAACAAAATCCTGTACGATATACAGTATGAAAACAATATATACTAGAGAGCCAAAACATTATGACCACCTACCTAATAACGCGTTGGTCCTCCTTTAGCCCGCAAAACAGTTGCAACCTGCATTCGTATGGATACCAGAAATCCTTGGAAGATGGCCGTAGACAGATTGTACCAGATGTTTAAGTAGCGGTCACGCAAATCCGGGATTATGCAACATTGTGGCTTTTGAGCTCGGAGCTGCCGTTCCATGACACCACAAATGTGCTTTATCAGATGATGCTTTATCCGGCGAGTTACGTGGCCAGGACATTAACTGGAATTCAGCATTATGTTCCTGGAACCACTAAAGCACAATTCGAGTCTTATAACATGGAGTGTTGTCCTACTGGAAGACTCCATTTCCAGTTGGGAAGACAGACTACTTATAATACCCTGTTCATACAGGATATCGGAACTATCTTAAACCGCCGAACTCTCTGAAAGAGCTCCACAAACTCCCTCACAGAGTTTCAACTTTCTTCGGACTAGAGACAGCCACGACCATTCACTCTCGCTGCCTGAAAAGATTCGCATTAAGTGACTGGGTGTTGCTGGCGGTTTTATCTTAAGCGCATGCGCAAACAACACAGTGACGTTCACCGAGTTATCTTAGGTGAGTTTTTCGATGTGAACAGGTTTCCAATTCCGGGAGGTTACCACCTCAAAATTAAGAGAGTTCGGTGGTTTAAGACAGTTCTGATATCCCAGTGTGAACATAGTATATGGGTACAACTGGTGTGCAATGATTGTCCCTTGATTTCATGGTCTGTTCTACCACAGCCACGAGTTCTAGAGACGCCCATGAGAACATCCTCCAAAGCTGAAAAACACCACCACCGGTCTTTGTATGACCTGTTGTTCATTGGGGGAGTAAATGTTCGCATAGAATACGGCTTATCACTACACGACCATCGACGTGGTGAATGATGAATTGCGATTCATCTGACTAGCAACTCTCTTCCATTGATCCATTGGCCAGACACGATGTTTCCGGGCCCAGTGTAGGCGTAATTAGCAATCACGCTTGTTCAACAGAGGCACATGAATGGGACGTATGCTGCGAAGTCCCATATCCAACTGTATCCGCTGAACTGTGTTCTGAAACAATAATACTTGCACCTAAATTGTATTGAACTATCAGCTGATCCACTGTCTGGTGTCGATTTTGCTGCACCAAGTGGGACAGTCTCCGATGTCCCTTCTTTTTGATAACGCATGGACGTCTAACGCCATGACATCTACTGCTTGTTTCACTGTCATTCATCCACTTTACATGAATACTAACAACAGGAGGTCGCAAACAACCCACGAGTAGTGTAATGTCAAAGATACTCGTTTCAAGACTTCGGCAAATTTCAGTCTGCCCTCTATCAAAGTCGCCTTTCGCATCACACGCACAAGTGAGCGCAAGAATGATTCCTCAGATTCTCCAGCAGCAGTTAAATACCATTCCTACCATATTATGTTCCCTCAACGTCACCTAGACAAGCTCATTTCAAAATGTAGGGAAGTACATAGTGTTTTGGCTCTTCGGTGTATATATGGTGTTTAAATAAACAAAATCTTAATGTAAAATGTTAGCCTAAATTAAAAAAATAATGATTTAAACTTATTTTACTGTTCATTGATAAACAATTACACAAATGTGAAAAGTTAAGCGTGGAATAGAAGAATCCAACTTACAGTTTTTAGTATTTGAAAAAGTCTTTGATGGGCTACCGCCTCTCATTTTTAGTCCTCTTCTGCGACAGCAGACTGCATGTAGGGGGATAGCAGATCTTATCAAGTAACACCTGCATTCAACGCCTTGGCATAGTAATTCTTAACTCTTTCGGCACTAAATTTTATTCACTTTTGGGAAAAGATTACTGTTACGCTAATTAAATTTAATGTAGCTATTAAAATAATAGAAGTTAAGGTTTATTAAAATTTAACGAATATGTTGTTTACTGAAACCTAACGAATGTAGTTATTTTGCATATGTTTCATATGGTAATAGTCTAAAAAAGAGCTTTTGAAGATATTTGGAAAATGTCGTATTACAACAAGATTAAACGGACACAAAAACTTACTAGAATTTTTTTAATTTTATCTCAAATTATTTGTTCGGGAAAGTAGACACTAGTTAATATTTGAAGAGTGAAACATACGTTTGAAACAAAAGAAATGTCAAAGGTTTAACAGTAATTAGGAAATTTTTATTTCTATTGTTATTAACAAATGCTGAAACATAAATGAAGTCATAATAATAAATGTATAGACATATGCTATCACTATTAGATGCTGATATTAAAAAAAAATATAATTGGCAAGATAAAATAATACTCAATGAAACATATGTCCTATTAATAGGACGCCAAGGCTGAAGGGGTTAATTTTATAAATAATAATTCTTTTAACCTGGCGGTTAGTACTGACAAAGAAAGTCTACTACTCTTTTATATTTTCTTTGGTACGGGGCCCGGGTAGTCATGAGCCGGATAGACGGGAATATACTTCATATAATATCGGCTTAATAAAATGAGCGATAAAATAATGTAAGAAAACACCGTAAAAGAAAAAATGAAAATAATTCAGGCGATATGAATAATACAGAGATTATGTCGAAGTTCTGCGAAAAAAAATTACCGTTCATAAGATATTGAATATAGATTGCTACAATGTCATAAAATTCCCCTCGTAGAAAAACAGAAAGTACCCTCGGTTCACATTAAATTTTCATTATGCTGACATCTTAAATGTTTTGAGAGAATGTTTCCTTTTGCCATTGATTTATGATTGGGGAAAAGGGCATTTATGGACTGATTTTAGTGAAATTGCGAATATAATTGATTTTACTGCTTGGTATACATTTAGTTTTTAGGATTCAAAGTAATGAAAATTAAGTTTTTTTGAAAAGAAAATAGATAATTTATATCTACTGTGATAAAGTGTAACATTCTTTAATTTTATAACTGTACACATTCAATCACGATTACTTTTGAAAATATGGGATAAGATCAAGGTTTTTTCTTTATTTACTCTTGTACACTGCATATTTTCGAAACACTTTTAATTAAAAGATTCGCGAAAATATGTAACTTTTTAATTTTAGAGAAAGTTTTCTGAAATTTTCACTGATGCAACAGATGTAAGAATGATTAAGAAAGCAACAGAAGATCATTTATCCCCTTTTCTTTGCTAGAAATAGCTAGACTAACTTAGATATTGTTACGATTTTTATCTCTCTATTCTAAAATAAAGTAACTAAACGCTGTCATCGCCGCTGTCTTTGAATTTTTTGTGACCGGAGGTCTGCCTTCGTTAATATTAAGAAAAATACTGCATACAAAAGTATGAAAATCGGTGGTATTACAGAGAAATGTTTGATAAACACGCTAATGCACACAGTTTTCAAATCGAAGAATTATTTTAAGAGATATTTAATGTTAAAGTTGGTCAAAATTAAAAAGTCTTATAGGAGCAAAAACTATACATATGATTTTAATCATTTGTAGATCTTTTTATACATTAGAAGTTTCCGGTGTGCAGACGGCATTTATTTTTTTAATATGACTAATTTTTTGAGGTTTTCTTTCCATTTTAAATTCAAATTTTCAGTATTTCCAGAGATATTTTTTACATATTTTAGAAAAGCTTATTATTTTAAATGGTTGCCAATCGTAAAAACTTCTCAAAGAATAATATTTCCTTTAAATTATAATTTTATTTACACGTGACTATTATAAACAGAGAAAAACCCTATGAAATTAGAATTGATTACGTGTTAAAAGCAGGAAAATATTGAAAATTACGTCATAAAAATTGTTTATACAAGTGAATGTTAAAAAAAATAATATAATTAATTGTTTAATATGTGTTAAAAGCAGTAAATGCGGGTGAAATTAGCCCTATTTCAAATATCTAAATAATATTGCCAAACAGTTTAAATTAAAATATATATTTTCACGTACACGAGAGATTTATTTCATATATCGAGATGATCTTATTAAGCATTGTTGTCAAATCTGAGACAGAGCAAATAATAATATTTTTATTTTCTAACAATAAAAGTATTTCCAGGTGAATATTACAAAAAAACAAAGCTTGGTGAAAATTACGTCAGATTTAAAACGTATGATTTAAAATCATTTTCTTTTAGCTTTATTAAAAGATACCGGGAAGCAAAGGCTCTGTTAACTTAGTTAATGTTATATTAGCTAATTTTCAGATGTTTAATTAATCTTATTTAGTCAAACACGAATTTACAGCAACTAACAGCAGCTGATTTGGCCTTAAAGTCCCTCAGTAAAAGAGAAAAAAATGGAAACCCGTTTACAGGGATATCGCCACTGGGTTTTTTTTTTTAATAATTATAATTCAATCTTCGTAATCTTTTAAAGTCGATCAAATTAACGGACTTTTAGAGTCTGAACGGGGTTTGGTGAGCGTGGCTCATAGGGGCCAGAGTCCCCTAGTTTTATACAGAAAAAATCCTCCCAGACATCTAGGAACCAATTTTATCTTTGACGGTTATTTAGGTAGTTGTTAAAGTAATTAAAAAGTGATCATGAAGGTTTTGGTCGTGATTGAAAGATTGCTGTAATAATACTCTAAACAATTGTTAAGAAAATCCCGCGTTGTGAATATTTAGCAGAAACCCCATTTATAAACTGATAGATAAAGGTTAAAATATTAAATTAAATTCCCTTATACCCAAAAATTACACTAGCATCAACCTAAAAAAAAGCCAAATGATGCAAAGAAAGTAACACTTAGTTAAAACTGGGGAATAAATAAATAATAATAATAATAATAATAATAATATATATATATATATATATACAAAGTAAAAAGGGGAAAAGGAACATTAAAATTAAATTCCTCTACCACGTACTAATGTTACAGGACCACTGATCCAAACATTTAAGTCGATTCTGCACCGGAATTCATTACAAAGGCATTTTACTTAAATTATCATTAAGAAATAGTGCCTTAGCAACCATTTGCTGCTTTAACATTATTTATTTTTAACACAAAATATTATATTCCAATTATGCAGTTTGAATAAATTATTTAAGGTACTGTACACTGTTCAAAACAATTAAAGGATGACGAGACGATGCATTACTTGTTATATAGTATATTTTAAACCTGCTGAAATATACGTTTTTAAATAAAATAAGGAAATATGTCTTAGAACTTTTATGAAAAAGTAAAGTAAATGTGTCTTATGGAAATTCATTTTAACCCTTCACTGCACGATTTTTCTTTTCTTTATGAAAAAAATAATTTGACTATTTTAGGTAGTCACAAATACAGGAAAAATAATAAAAGAATTCAGACTTCATATATATATTTTTTAAATATGGATTTTTGTGGTATGTGCCATATTTGTTCCAAAGCACACAATTAGATATTTACTGTTTTGTACTAAACGTGGCACAAAACCCACAATTATTAGATATACTAAAAGAGTATAATATGTATTAAAATTTTATAGCAGATATTTAACCCTTTGAGGAGCAAGCAATTGTGCCTCTGAAATGTTGAATTCACACCGGAATATTCGAAAAAAAAATATTTTAAAATAAGGAAAAGCAATTTTGCAACTTTTTTCTTCCAAAGTTTCGAATATAAAATTTAATTAAAAGTTTCTGTTGTGAATATTGGTTAAAATTAGTGCGATATACTATATCTCACAGCCTCTCAAGGGGTTAAAATGCGCAAAAAAGTAAAAATTAATGTTACAAATTTCAAAATACACATTGAAAAGACATGAAAGGAAAAAAATGCATAGAAAATTAGTTTACAATAGAATAAAGTGTCATCAGAAAGCAAATCAAAAGATAAAGGAGTGTAAAAAAGAGCTTTAAGAGCAAAAAGTTCCAAATGTTCATTTCAGATGAAACACAGAGTAACAGTTTCTATCTCGATTTATACACAAGGCTACTTCACATTTTGAACACTTTATGAAAGTTTTGCGAGTGCAGTTTGGAATTCCATGAAATCCGACCAGTGGAATACTCCATTTAATCTCATATTTTGCAGATATAGGAGCTTTATGTTTCTTGACTATAATTCCCCTTTCTATTTCAGACATCCTTGGGCGTCCTCTTTTAGCATTTGGTGTTTCGCCTCCAATCTTACAAAGGCAGATTGCAACCTTTTCCCTGAATTTAGTCAAAGTCATTTTTGTTAAGGAATTATTTTCGTTCACTATTTTAGATAAGATCCATGAATTTATCGTAACAACATCCTGTAGATGGTAGAAAACTTAAGCTTTTTAGATCTCATTTTATTTCTATATCTTCCTAAATGGTTGTCTAGTAAGTCTACCCCACCCATGTGTTTATTGTATTATTTTACCACAAAAAGACAAACTATATCAGTCTTTTGATTCACCTTTTTATTGAATCGAGAAATATTTTCTATAGAGAGACTCGCAGCAAATGTTGACGAGAAATTAACTGGCTTATTATTCAACCATGTAACACGTGATTTTTGAGTACTTTTAATGCATGCTACTTGTTCTAAACTATATCCTCTTTTTTTTATTTTCTTTATCTCAGATTCCAAAGGAAGCTTGCAATTAGGAATTCTATTGCGTCTCACTGTGGCCAATGAAAGCATTCCGTTCTGTGATAAAAATTCAAGTAATGGTAATGAATTGAAGTAATTATCAAAAGACAACTTTTGGTTTTGATTTCGAGGAATTAACCTACTGAGATACGCAGCAACACTTGATGCAGACCCCAGACTTGTATAAAACCAAAAACTTTCTGCGCACATAAATATCGGGTCAAAAACAATAATTACCATTTTGAATTAAAAATTAATCAATATTAATTAAACAATAATTATTTAGGAATTAAGCTAAAAATCCATGATCAGAAGGGGAGAATTTTTATCAATTATTTTGTCAAAGTATTTAGAAACAGCCCAATCCTTAATATTGTGACCTTTTCTCACAAAATGCCAGTCACTCTGTTCACAGAAATAATGTGACATTGCTTCTGAAACAACTGAATCATATTTTGTAGGGAGAGGGCCATTCGTAGGTATCATCATTAAAGAGATCTATGAGTTTCTTCCTGGGCCGTTTGACAAAATTTTCGTTTTTTTCAGGGCCCTTTGATGAAATTTTCGTTTTTTCCGCTATCATTTGACGAAATTCCCATTTTTCCGCGATCCTTTCACGAAATTCGTTACCTTTTCTGCGATCCTTTGACGAATTCAGTTTTTTTCCCCGCGATCCTTTGACGAAATTCACATTTTTTCTTCAATCTTTTGACGAAATTCGCGTTTTTTCGCGATTTTTTGACGAAATTTGCGTTTTGTCGCGGTGCTTTGATGGAATTCGTGTTTTTTTGCGATCCTTTGACAAAATTAGTTTTTTCCGCGATTCATTGACAAAAATTGCATTTTTTTCGCGATATTATTGAGAAAATTTGCGCTTTTCCGCTATGCTTTGACAAAATTCGCGTTTTTTCTGGGATCTTTTGACAAAATTAGCGTTTTTCTGCTATCTTTTGACGAAATTCGTGGTTTTCGCGATATTTTAAAGAAATTCGTACTTTTTCCGAGGCCCTTTGACGAAATTCGTGTTTTATTTGCGATCCTTTGGCGAAATTATTTTTTTCTGAGATTCTTTTACGAAATTTCCTTTTTTTTCGTGATCCTTTGAGGAAATTTCCGTTTTTTTTGCGATTGTTTGCCGAAATTCTTTTTTTTTTCACGATCCTTTGAAGAAATCGAGTTTTTTTTTGCGATACTTTGACGAAATTCGCGGGTTTTTTTTTCGTGATGCTTTGACGAAATTGGTGATTTTGTCTGCGAACGATTGACGAAATTTGTTTTTTTTTTCGGCGACCATTTGCTGAAATTCGCAATATTTTTCAATGATATTTTTTATGTCTGAATTTTCGGACTGATGGCCGATTTTTTTAAATTTTCGGAAAATTCGGAACAGGATCAACAATAAATAAATCGCATATAAAATTGGGGAAAATTTTTAATTTTTCGATGTCTAAAAGAAGATAAAAGTTCAAGAACAAAAATTACTTTTTTTTTCCTAAAAAATTTTCCGCAAAGTTCCGAATTTTGCGGAAAACTTTCCGCGCACGGCGTGCGCGCGTGCGTCTATATTATACAACTCTGGCAGACCCCAAATCTGGCTCATTTTGCGGTCGTATGCACAGAGCCCGATCAAGCTGAAGTTGGGCCCAGGGCCTGTTAAAAAGTTGGGCCCCCCTACCTCACCATTCCCGGCGACACTTTCAGAAAAAAAATAGGTTTATTTGATGAGTTGACAAAGTTGTTTGGGTGAAAGTTTCAAGTTTATAAAAAAATATTTAGCTTACAAGAATAATCAAGAAAGTGAATTGCCGTCCACTTTCTCAAATAAGCATTTGTATAATTCACAAACATCTATAATCCCCAGTTTATGTTGCAGAATAAATGAGGACGTCTTTTTCAAAACTCGTCTTATCCAAAATCATAAATTGTGTTTTCCCTAACAGTCTAGTAATCATTTTAAACTATAATTATGACATTGTAAAATCCTCGTTTATATTGAAACCAATAGACACAGTATGTAGTTTTTGGCATTTTCCCCAAATTTGATTTTCTGGATACGGCAAGTTTTGAAAATTATAGGTACTTTAAAATTGAAAAGGACTTTTACAGGAAAATTAAATATGGAGGTTTTTTATTACAGTAAAACTTTGTTTTTACATCAGGGACTAAAATATAAAATGCAAACAGTGGAAAAACTTAAATTGTGAGAAAATACACACAAATTTGTGGGCACCCGAAATTGGTGGGCCCAGGGCCGAGACCCCGGAGGCCTGTGCATTAATCAGGCCCTGCGTATGCAAGCATTTTCCTGGGCACTATATAATTCAAAA
Source organism: Maratus speciosus (assembly GCA_963932465.1). Classification (NCBI taxonomy): domain Eukaryota; kingdom Metazoa; phylum Arthropoda; class Arachnida; order Araneae; family Salticidae; genus Maratus; species Maratus speciosus. The sequence goes on along the minus strand of OZ010789.1, from coordinate 517,433,410 downwards.
TCATAGGCAAAACCACTTATACTACATAAAACGAAGAATTTTAAGCCCCATTTATGTGGTTTATTGGGAAAATACTGTTTCAAAATTCTTCGAGACTTTGTTGTGCAAATTTGTTCATCTATTAAAAACACTCTTCCAAAGCAACTTGCATAAAACGTTTTCTGATACACTCTATTAGAGGTCTCACTTTGAATAGTCTATTTTCATGCCTCCAGCAATCTCTTTAGCATTGTGATTAAAAAGTTAAAAATTGTCGGATTTTTTTCAAATTCTTTGACAGACATTTTCTCTATATTGTTTGGTTACCTAAAATATCACTCCAGTAATCTCTTGCAGATGGTAAATGTATAAGTGACATTAGATAACAAATTCCCATATAACGTTGAATATCCGTAATAAAAACTTGTGCAGTTTGAGAAGGATCCTTTTGTATGCTGTATCTATGTGTCTCTTCTGAAATAAGATTCAAAAGTTCATGGTTCAAAAAAAAGGAGAAAAGTTGATAGGGAGTCTCCAGAGCCATAATTTCAGCACTTACGGAGTTTCTTCCTCTATATTTTATTTGCGCTTCAGAAATTTTCAGATTTTTATTCTTCCAAATTAGTTTTTTATATTCGTCTATCCTTTTTGACTTTTTTCTATCAACACTGGGTCCAGCAGGAGTATCTGCAGCATCTGAGAGAATAAAACAATCTTTCTCTAAATTGATGCTTTTCAATCTATACATTCAGGGGTGCCACGGGAGCGGACATTCGACAGGAACATTCAGATGTACTTCCTAGATAATTTGAAAACTTGTATCGTTTAAAAATTCAATCCCCCCCCCCCACACACACACACACTCACACATACTCTCGGCGCATAAAAATGTCTCTCCTGCGGAAAAATGTCTGAATTCAACACTGTTGAATTTTATTTGTTGTTTTTAACTTTTACATAGTACTTTTAGTAGCATTTAAAATTACTTTAATATTAAATATAAAAACTTATCTCCTGTTACAGTTGAATCAATTTCTTGGGTCACATTTGTTGTTATCGTGCAAGTCAATATCTGATTCAGGTGAAAAAATAGCATCTTCAGTTCTATTTTTTGCAGGGTTATATGTTGAATCTTCCCAATTATCATTAGAAAGTCCAAAAGATTCATCATCAGTATCAGATGCAAATAATATTGCATTGATTTAATCTTGCGTTAGCTCTTTGCTCGCCATTTTTCATTCGAATGTACTATGAGCTTTATGCTCTATGTTCCATATCTGCCACAAACACAAAAACAAGATTTCAGGCTGCAGCACCGAAATATTTTAGTTTTAAGCAGCCTAAATAAGAAATATGTGATATACTTGAATGCCTAAAATTTTATGTTTTGTTATTTTTAAGATTTTTTGGTGAAAAAGTTGAAGCAAAATCTACTGTTTGTTTACGATGTAGACTGATTTTTTTAAAAAGAAAATCTAATAAATAGATATCTAGTACTGCCATCCAGTGAAAAAAAAAGGTACAAAACTCTTTGTTTAAATGTTCTATATATGGCACAAAGTTCAGATAACCTATATTTAGGATCAATAAGAAAATAGAAGGGTTTTATTGGTATGTGCCAGATATGGCACACCGTGCTGTGAAGGGTTAAATGTGTATACAAACAAGATAAAGAGTTTTTAAATGAAAAATAATTGTGTCATGATTTTTTTATATAAATGTAATAACAGATAAGGCAAATGTGTCTATACTGTGATGGCTACTACGATAATAATGCCTGAAGTGTTGGTATAAGATAAGTATAAGTATAATACGGGCAGTAAATACGGGCATAAAAGACAGTGACTTCTGTCGGTAAAATTTAACTAAATAAACATTAATAAGTAAATATTTGTATTGCAGATTTTGTATTATGTTTAAAGGATATTGTAAGTTTTATATAAAATAACGATATATCGTTATTTTCTTATTTATTAGCGAAATGTTTCTTGCAGAAAATGGGAGAAGAGAGTCACAAATGCAAATTTTATCATTTTGAAATTTCAGAGTATGCAAATTTTGAGCTTGACATCAAAAACGACGCTATAGCGGCAGCGAATGAAATTCGGCTTTGAACTTATAGAAAGACAAAGCGGGAAACAATGATCGACATTCCATAAGTGCTTTGTTTAGATGTGTGCGATGTCGCAACGAAAGCGTTTAATCGAATCAAAAACTTGGAAAGTTGTTGGTTGGTTAGAAGAGAGAGGGGGGGGGGGATGTGCAAATGCAAGCCGAGGTAGCAGAAGTCACTGGAGTTTCACAAAATAGATTTCCAGGATCTGGAACCATTTTTTTCGAAACTGGAAATGCAGGCCGAAGATCATGGAAAGGTCGTAGACGTGCAACAACGCCCAATGAAAATCGATATTTAACGGTAACGGCTCGGAGACACCGAAATATGAACACCACTCTTCTTTAACAACACCTCGCTCGGCTACTGACACCGCAGTTTCGACTCAAACTGTCCGAAACCGGCCCCACGATGTAGGTCTGTATGCTCGCAGACCAATGGCATGTGTTACGTTAACAGCAAAGCACCGTGGCATCCGCAAGGAGTGGAGAAGTGAGCATGTGAACTGGAGGAGAAATGAATGGCGCAATATTCTTTTCTCTGACGAGTACCGTTTTTCTGTTCAGCGTGATAATAGGCGTATTTTCATCTGGAGGGAACGTGGCACTTGAAACAATCCTGCGTTTGTGTAAAGAAGTGTCAGATTTGGCGGTGGGGAAGTGATGGTCTATGCTGGCATCTCCATTGATGAGCGGACCGATTTGCACATCATTCAAAATGGAGCTCTGACCGATCAGTGATGTAGAGATGAGATCCTCAGATCTGTTGTAGTCCCTTACGCTACAGCAATTGGAGATGACTTCATGTTAATGGACGACAATTGCTGGCCACATCCTCAATATCCTTTAATTCTTTTGAGCAGTGTATTTAAAGATTCCTGACGCCAGACAAAGGTATTGAACCCTAATATATAACCTAATAATATAACCTAAATATAAATAAATACTTGAAACTAAAGATAACGCAATCGATATACCTTAATTTCTCATCTAATAAAGAGTAGTTTATGGTCCAGACATTCTAGTATCCATGTCTGCAAACTGGGTAGTTGTCATTATTGGTCACACACATACATAAATTTATTATATCTGCGGACATACGGTCAAACTCCAATTTAATTTGTAAAGGCACTCAAAACATCTCATCATATTAACGTTCTTTCCACGATGAAATCAATAGAATATTTCATTAAGTAATGTAACTGAAAAAAAGGAAATACTCAAAAATGAGTAAATCGATGTACTCATATCGAATTGAGTATACAGGGTGTTTCACTACCAGACCGACAAACTTTGAGGGGTTATAGTAGACATCAAGAAAAACATTATTAAATAGGAAACCATGGGGCGCAAACGTCTTCTGTAGCAACTAGGGGCCATTCAAGTTTAAGGTCCAAAATTTCAGACGATGATAAAAAACGGAAAAAAGGGTCTATTCGTTTGCGGTTTTCGCTAAAATCATTCTTTATACATTCTTTATATTCTCTATTTAACTTGGGAGCTATTGCCATTCTAGAAAATGTAAAAAATACAATTTTATGAAATTTACTTATAGTTCTCCTTTAAAAGGCGCATTTTCTCCAACACTCTTTTATATTCCAATTAAAAAAAAAAGATATGCGCATATATTTGTGTCTTAAAAGTTGCAACCGTGTCAAATTGTAAGTTTGTATCCTTAACAGTTCCATAAAAATCGTTATTTAGAACGTTTTTAGAATGCTTTTCGCCATTCATTTCAACCTTTTAAATATATAAACTTTTTAACTGTTCTGTGAAACTAGTTCTGTCTTAAAAGTTATCGCCATGTCAAATATAAACTTTTCATCTCTAACAATTCGATTAGAAATCGTAATTTAGAAAGTTTTTAGAACGCTTTCAGCTCATTTCACATTTTTAAATTTCAAATGTTTTTATAACCATAACTGAGCGAGGGTTTGTATGTTAAACGTAACCACCATGCCAAATTTCTAATTTCTACTCCTTTCAGTTACTTAAAAATTGTAATGAAGAATGGTTTTTTTCTTCTGCTACTCTTTAAATTTCGAGGTTTTTTTTTTAAAGTGTTCTGTAAGTTTGCGTCTTAAAAGTAACATCCACTTCAAATTCAATGTTTCTATCTTTAGCAATTCCATAGAAATCATAATTTAGGATGTTTTTAGAACACTTTTCGCTGATTTCACCTTTTTAATTTTCAAACTTTTTTTAATTTTTTTTAATTTTTCAAATTTTTAATTTTAGAAACTCTTCTTACAGAGCATTTAAAACTTTTAAATAACTACCAACACGCCAAGTTTCAAGTTTCTTTAAACATCAATATCGTAAAAATAGCAATTTCAGAACTTTTTCGGTCCTGGAGGTAGTGCTACCGACATAAAGTATAGTCTATGTTGGAGCAAGGACTGTTACCATCAATTTGTGACCATCAATTGATTGATAATATTGCTTCTATTTTCATTAAATAATTACAAAAGAACATATCAGTTTTATAAGAAGTGTTTCAACTTCCCCTATTCCCCTAAATAATTTAAACTTTTTGACCTCGGTTTATATGAATAATTTTGTGTGATTCTGTATAATATTCAATAAGGAAAATTGTATAGTGACTCTTAATAACAATCTAGTAGCAATGAAAGCGAATTTAAGAATGCTAAATGGTGGTCATATTTAATTTTCGTCTGTATAATTAATGATTAAATTTATCCAGATTGAATTAATCTGGGCATTGCATTACACATATATATCATTAAAAGTTGTTAACTAGGCTTTAAAAGCCGATGGTACTTAGAGTACGTCGCCCCTGTCATGATGTATGTCCAAACCGTCCATATTTTTAAGGGTTAATATCTCGGCTAATTACTGACGATTTTTTTCGAAAATCATTATCAGCAATGCTTTTATACTTTTGATACGATAGGTACCTCCAGTGCTGCTCTTCACTTTTACTGAATGTTCATAACTCGAAATTCATGTGTAACGGAAAAATGCAATTTTTCCCAAAAACTATATCACCTAGCGTGATCGCTATAATTTTCCTGCAAGTTTTAAATTAACGTCTACTACCTCTAATTTTTTCATAATTTTTCAGTAGATTCGGAATTAGAGTGGGGGGGGGGGGGATAGGCGATAAACATATTTTTGCGCTATTTTTTCGACGATATCTTTGAAAATATAATACCTAAAATTAAAAGAAATATATCTTTGAGTTCAGCGTTACAAAAGCTTTCACACGATATGCAAAGAAAATATTTTTTTTTTCAAGTATCTTAAATAGCCCATCCTACATTTTTACTAAATATATTTATGAATGTTTAATAATCTCCAAATATGTGGGTCAATAGTCTTTATTACTTCCCCCAATTTGAACTTTCCGAGTTCCATAGTTTACGAGTAAAATGGCTGTGACAGACAGACACAGGAGTGATCTTATAATGGATCCGTTTTTACTTTTTAAGTACGAACCCTAAAAAGTATGAAAACTTTAAAATAATAAAATTAATGCACGCAAAATGCATTTAAAATTGATAATTACGTCATTTGTAAAAGGCCCAAACATTAAATATCGTAAGATTAAAATGCCTAAAATAATTAAATTGTTACACGTGAAAGCTTTTAATGGTGAATATTAGGTCATATTTAAAAGCTTAAACAATATATATCCAAATGCTTTTAAGTTAAATAACATATCTACTTGTAAATTTTAAAACAGAAAAAAAAATTAAAATAAATAAATTATTACATGAGACATGCATTTAATAGGGAAAATTACGTCATATATTAAAACGATACATTTAAAACGATTTTTATTCCGGAGACTTTTAATCTAACGTCACATGGTATAAAATTAGTGCGGCAAACAAATTTGTTTGCATATTAAATCACTTGATGCAGCATAAATGCAGGTAAACGTGTGCGCAAAATACTTTCGATTTATTTTGTACGAATAACTATTCAATAAATACATATAAGAAAATTCGGATATTCTTATTAATTAATACAAACTGTTCTACTTGATTATCCCGTGGGTCAATTTCGCCAAATTATACAAACTTATATAATATTTATTTTAATAAGAATAAATGCGAATTTTTTTTCTAATATGCTTTCATTAAAATTCACAAAAATTGTAATTTTTTTTAAACTAGGGGGCGCTGCCCCCTTCGAGCCACGCTCGTCAACCCCCATTCAGACACCGCAGACTCTAAAAGTACGCTAACTTGATCGACTTTAAAAAGATTTCGGAAGATTGAATTATAATTTTAAAAAAGGTGGCGATCTCCCTATAAACGGATTTCTATTCATTTCTCTTTGATTGGGGAATTTTAAGGCCAAATCCGCTGCGGTACTACTTGATTATCACGTCGACCAATTTCGCCAAATTATATAATCGCCAAACCACCCGCCAAATTATACAAATTGACAATTTTTATTTTAAATAACGAAAGACCAAATAAATTAGTGCAACATTAATAAAAATACAAATAAAAGGTCGAAATAAAAATAACTTGATGACGTAGACACGTGTAACTTTCTTAAAGTCAAGTTAATGTGACATTTACGATCAACCATTATTGCCATTTAATCTTATAGTTTGGCGAATGATAGATTTTTGGTCGACGGGAAAACTAAGTAGTAAAAAAGATACAATCGCTGTTTTCATCATTGATTAAGTAAAATAAGTTAAACATTTCAAAATAAGCTAATATAAAAGGAATTAAGTAAACAGAGTCTTTGTCTCCCGGTATTTTTTAACAAAGCGAAAAGAAAGTTCTTTTAAATAAGACATTTTAAATTAATCGTTTTTAATCTGACGTAATTTTGACCAAACTATTCTTTCTCTTTTTAATATTCACGTGAAAATACTTTTGTTAGAAATTAAATATTATTTGCGCTTTCCTAACAAAAATAGTTGAAATGTATCCTCTCAAAATATCAAATAAATGTCTAGCGCAATTTCTAAATTTAAACTGTTTTGCAATATTAATTTGTGTTCATTTTATGTGATAACTGTAATGTGACTTAAATATGAAGTACCGTATATACTCGCGTATAGGTCGACTAGCGTATAAGTCGACCCCCTAACTTTCGAATTCAAATTCTGCAAAAAATCAAAAACCCGCGTATAAGTCGACTCCCTAACTTTTTACTTCAATTTTGCGCAAAATCAACGAAATATTTCCCTTGCCTATGCGAAAAAGAAGTAAGTAAATAAAAATAAATCATTGAACATTTTTTTTATGATAAATTATTATTATTTGTATATTTTCTGTAATATTTTATTATTTATACACATAAAAAGTCAGAATTTTGCAGTATTCGAAGTTTTATTTTTTATTTTTTAATTGACTCGCGTATAAGTCGACACCCCAAATTTGCTTGCCAAAAATTGTCAGAAATTCCTTGACTTATACGCGAGTATATACGGTAATTTTTCCTATTTAAGACTTCTAACGCATGTTAATGAATTTATTATTTTACAATTTCCTTTCTCTCTTAAAATTCACGTGTAAATATAGTTTTTATGACGTAATTTTTAATAAGTTTCTGCTTTTTGTACATAATTATTTAATTCTAATTCCAAATGTTTTTTTCTGTTTATAATAGTCATGTGTAAATAAATTTTTAATTTATTTACACGTATAATTTTTTTTTTTTTAATTTGAAGCAAACATTATTGTTTACGCTGTTACAGTTGGCAACAGTTTAAATTAATATCACTTTCTAAAATATGTAAAAAATAACTCTAGAAATGCTGAAAAAATTTATTTAAAATAGAAATAAAACCTCAAAAAATGAGTCACATTAAAAAAGGAAATACAGTCTGCACACCGGGAACGTCAAACGTATAAAATGATCTAAAAACGATTAATTTCCCATGAATAGTTTTTGCTCCTATAAAACTTTTTTAGTGGAACGATTTTGTCCAACTTTAACATTTAATATCTCTTAAAATAATTCTTCGATTTGAAAACTGTCTGCATCAGCGTGGTTATCAAACATTTCTGCATAATACTACTGATTTTCATATTTTTGTATGCATTAATTTTCTTAATATTAACAAAGAAAGACCTCCAGTTACAAAAAATTCAAAATCTCGGCGGCGGTTGCGGTGACAGCGGTAGTTTTTTTTTTTTTTTTTTTTTTTTTTTCTTTTTTTCTTTTTTAGAATAGAGAGATGCAAAAAGAAGTAGGATTTGGAATATTGCCAAATTAGCTAGCTATCGCCAAGTTGGGTTCATATATAGCAATTTACTTTTGTCGCCAAATTTGGCAAAATAAATTGGACGATATTGCGCCAGTGGGTCTAAATTTAGCGCTATTGTGGCAATCCTTCCATTAGCAATTTTCAACAATTACTCATTGTTGAAGCTGATACTGATTTCTCCATAGGAAATTAACCATTGCCCCCATTCCGTTGGCCCGCATAAGATGGAATTAAAAAAAAAACAATGTCCAACTCATGTATTTCCCAAAGGAATACATATAATCCAAATTTCACAGCTCTATGTCAGCAAGAAGTCCGGAAAAATGAGACAAAATATGACTGCCACACACAAACATAGTTGTAAGTCAAAAGAAAGCAACCGTTGCCCCCATTCCGTTGACCCCCATAAGATGGAATTAAAAAAACAATGTCCAATTCATGTATTGCCCTCAGGAATACATGTATTCCAAATTTCAAAGCTCTATGTCAGCAAGAAGTCCGGAAAAATGAGACAAATTTGACTGCCACACACAAACATAGTTGTAAGTCAAAAGAAAGCACCCGTTGCCCCCATTTCGTTGACCCCCATAAGATGGAATTACAAAAAACAATGTCCAATTCATGTATTACCCTCAGGAATACATGTATTCCAAATTTCAAAGCTCTAAGTCAGCAAGAAGTCCGGAAAAATGAGACAAAATTTGACTGCCACACACAAACATAGTTGTAAGTAAAAAAAAAAGCATGTAACAATAACGAACGCCTACATAAGTTTTGTAACGACTACATGCTATCCTCATAGAAATGCATATATTACAATAAGCCACTTATTAACCCCTTCGGGACGGGAGCCTTTTACGAAATTTTTAATCTTTTGTCACCGTTTTTAAAAAACAGAAATTTGTGTCTTGTTGAATCGAGAAAATGCGCTGATTAAATAAGGCAAATTTTACAGTAAAATTTTACTGGTGAGGAAAAACAAGAGTTTTGAGCGCTTCATGCGGCACGTATACGTGTCGCTCGTCCCCAAGGGGTTAATAATCTCGAGTTTGAACGATTTTGCTACATTAGTTTTTACAGATTTATCCAAAAGATATTCGTTATTTTTCAATTTGTTGACGGTCTCCTGAGGGGTTTCGGGAAAAAAATCCTCGTGGAAATATATGACTTATACTATACTGTTTACACACTTGCAGTTTCAGGTAAATTCCTCATGTATTTTTCTAGATATTTAACAAAACGTCTAAAATCGCAAGTGACCGGTCACCCTTGGCCATGTAGTGTAGATATATATATATATATATATATATAAAATACAGTCTTTCGATAGCTTCATTGCCCCAAGGCCTCTCTTCTCGCTTTTCGGTGTCTTTAATTTGTACAATTTCCCTTTTAAATTTGTCCGGTTTCAATTTTTGATTTTTTTTCAACCTGGCTTTCGCTAGAGTGCCTTTTACTTGGGACGTGGCTGGGGACCTACGAACCTTGCTTCCGCAAAAGAGTCGGGATAGAGTGGAAGAGTAAAGGGACGCTGACGAAAAGAGGCCGCTCGCCGCGGTGGTTGTTATGAAACTCAGAAAGAAAGCGTCATTTTTAACCTAATCATTTTATAGAAGCCAATTTTCAAATGTGTAATTGATATTACTTATCTATCCGAAAACAGACGTCATTTATTACGACAGCGGTGAATGAGGCCATGGTACCGAAATATGCCCATTCACATGGAAAAGCATGGTAACGCGATTGCAGAAGATAGCCGCTGTTATACTGATAATATCATTCAATCTTCCGTAACCTGGTAATATTTTTCTTTAACAGGGCACGTTAGTATATTTTCAGAGGCCGCGAAGGCTGAACGGGGGTTGGTGGGCGTAGCTGGCAGGGAGCTGAGCCTCCTAGCATATATATATATATATATATATATATATACTAATATTATAAAGAAGTAAAAATTGTTTGTATGTTAGAGGTAATCTCTGGAGTTACCGAACCGATTTCAAAAGTAATGGCATCAAAATGATGGTGTTAGTCCAACTTAGAACATCGGCTATATTTTATGTCGGTGCCACTACCCTAAAGGGGGTGCAAGAGCAAAAAACGTTCTACAAATGCAATTTTGTGTTATGGAAGGGCCTAGAATCATGAAATTTGGAATGGTAGTTACTTATAAGATATAAAAGATATCTAAGAACATTTCCTAAACAATTCGAAATTTAAAAGGGGTGAAAATGCACAAAAAGCGTTCTAAAAACGTCCGAAATGGTGGTTTCAACACAATCTCAGGAAATACCAAACCGATTTAAAAAATAATGGTGTCAAAATAATGGTGACAACTCTTGCTGCAAGATAGGCTATATTTTATGTCGGTGCCACTACCCCAAAGAGAGTGCAGAAGCAAACAAAACGTTCTAAATTACGGTTTTTGCGTTACTGAAAGGCCTAGAAATATGAAATTTGAAATATTAGTTACTTATTAGATATAAAGGATTTCTAAGAACAGTTCTTAAAAAAATTCGAAATTAAAAAGGGGTGAAAATGCGCGAAAAGCGTTCTAAAAAACGTACTAACTGGGGGTTTCCACACAATCTTAGGAAATACCGAACTGATTTTTTTTAAAAAATGGTGTCAAAATGATGGTGACAACCCTTGCGACGAGGCAACGACGAATTAAAGATAGACTATGCTTTACGTCGGTGCCACTACCCCAAAGGGCGTGCAGGAGCGAAAAACGTTTTAAATTACAGTTTTTGAGTTACCGAAGGGCGTAGAAATATAAAATTTGAAATATTTGTTACTTATTAGATATAAAGGATTTCTAAGAACAGTTCTTAAAAAATCGAAGTTTAAAAGGGGTGAAAATGCACAAAAAGCGTTCTAAAAAACGTTCTAAATGGTGGTTTCTACACATTCTCAGGAAATAACAAACCAATTTAAGAAATAATGGTGGCAAAATGATGGTGGCAACCCTTGCTCCAATATAGGCTATATTTCATATCGGTGCCATTAACCCAAAGGGTTAAAAACGTTCAAAACGGTTCAAAGGGTTAAAAGCGTCAGGAGCGAAAAACGTTCTAAAAATGCAATTTTTGCGTTACTGAAGGGCCTAGAAATATGAAATTTGAAATATTAGTTACTTATTAGATATAAAGGATTTCCAAGAACTGTTCTTAAAAAATTCGAAATTTAAAAGGTGTGATAATGCGTGAAGAGGGTTCTAAAAAACATTCTAAATGGTGATTTCTACTCCATTTGGGGAAGTATCAAATCGATTTCAAAAGTAATGGTTGTAAACGGATGGTGACAGACCTTGCTCTAACATGGCTCTGTTTTATGTTTGTATCATTACCACCTTGGGATTGCAGGAGAAAAAAAAAACGTTCTACATTGCGGTTTTGTGTTATGGAAGGGCCTAGAATCATGAAATTTGGAATGGTAGTTACAAGAAATCAATGATCTCTAAGAACATTTCCTAAAAAAAAAAAAAAAAAAAAAAAAAAAAAAAAAAAAAATCCAAATTTAAAAAAGGTGAAAAAGCGCGAAAAGCGTTGAAAAACATTTTTAATTGCGATTTCTATGCAACTTCAGGTAGTACCGAACCGATTTCAAACATAACGGTGTAAAATGATTGTGACAGCTCTTGCTCCAAAATAGGCTATATTTTATGTTTCCACTACCCCCAAAGGAGATGCAGTAACTAAAAACGTTCTAAAAATGCGATTTTTGAATTATGAAAGGACCTACATTCATGAAATTTTGCATGGTATATATTTATTACATATAAATGATCTATCGTATAAAAAGCGTTCTAATAATGTTATAAATGTCGATTTGTGAGCAATCGCAGGAAGAGTCAAACTGATTTCAAAAGTAATGGTAGGGAAATTGGTGTTGACAGCCTCTGCTCTAACATAGACGCTATTTCATGTCGGTGTCACTATCGCCTGGAGGTTGCAGGAGCAAAAAACGTTCAAAATTTCGATTTTTGTGATCGGTAGGAGCTAGCAACTTAAAATTAGGCAAGGTACATATTTATTAGATGTAAAGGATCTTTAAGAACAGTTTTGAAAAAATTGGAAATTTAAAAGTGGTGAAAATGCACGAAAAGCGTTCTAAAAGCGTTGTAAAAGCGTTGTAAAAGCGTTCTAAATTGCGATTTTTACTCAATCTCAGGAAATACCAAACCTATTTCATAAGTAATGGTTGCAAATTGAGGTGACACTCCCTGCTCCAACATAGGCTATATTTTATGTTGCTGTCACCACAATCTGGGGGTGCAAGAACAAAAATGTTCTAATTTGTGTTTTTTTGTTCAACTGAGGAGTCTAACATTTAGAAATATGGCATGGTATTTACTTACAAGATGCAACTGCTTTCTACGAACAGTCGAAAGAAAATTCCAAATTTAAAAGGATGAAGGAGCGAAAAGCGCTCTAAAAACGTTCTAAATTACAATTTTTATGCAATCTTAGCGAATACCAAATAGATTAAAAAAATAATGGTGTCAAATTGTTGAGAACCTGCTTAAGAACCTGCTTAAACATAAGCTATATTTTATGTATGTGCCACTACCACCAGAGGGTTGCAGGAGCAAAAAACTTTCTAAATTGCGATTTCTGTTATACTGAAGAGCCTAGAAACTTTAAATATGGCATGGTAGTTACTTATAAAATATAAATGTCCTCGAAGGACTGTCGAAAATAAATTCGAATTAAAAAGAGGTGAAGCGAAGTGTAGGTTCCAAAAGAGTTCTAAAAAAGTCCTAAATTACGATTTCTATGCAATTTCAGGGAATATAAACCGATTATAAAAGTAATAATTGCGAATCAATGGTAACAATCTCCGATCCTACACAGGCTATATTTTATGCGGATGATTCCCCACCTGGGGTTCACAGGAACAACAAACGTTCTAAAAAAAGCATTTAAAACCTTACTAAATTACGTTTCTGTGGAATATTAGGAAATAACAAACCGATTTCAAAATTAATGTTGGCAAATTAATGGTGACAGTTCCTATTTCAACATAGCCCTATATGTTGAAAAAGATGGTAAGACTTTGAATTTGACATGATGGTTAATTTTAAGACGTAAGAAGATGGTTTCTAAAAAATTCAAAACTTCAAATGAATACTGAAATGAGCGTATTAATTGAGCATAAAAGTCTCAAAATATTTTCTAAATTATCATTTATTTCTTTTTATTAATTTAAATCTAACTTTTGCCTAATGCAGTTTAATAATGAAGTTTAGTCAATCTATTCTTTAAATAGTAATTTTTGAATTATTCCTAAATGTATAATTTCTTTTAATAAAAATTAGACATATAAATATTACTTGGCATATTTCAAATATTACGCGAGCAAAGCCTCGGTGTTTGCTAGTATATATATATATTTAACAACAATTACTTTTTCAATTTCAATCATGATAAATTTAATCAGGATTAAAATTCATATGATTGAATATTTAATCGACTGGTCAATCGATTAAAAAAGTAATCGATTAATGCCACGCCTACTATAAGGTGACAGGTGAGTGATATTTTTGCGCACGTTATGAGTTTCTGCTATAACACTGTAAAAGTCGCATTAAAAGTAATAACATATTTTATTAATTTTAATATATTTTAATTATTAAAATCCTGTGACTTGCATTTGATATATACTTTTCATTGTTGAATATGTAAGGAGCGTACATTAGTCATGAGACGATATTCGCAAGCTAATGTTAAACCAATGGTAGCGCGTTTTTTTTTTCAACTTTTTCGGTTGCATTTCAATAATTGAAAATGTTGTTTCATACAATATCTAAGGTCGATCCCCTCTTGGGAACTTTTGTACTTTTTCCATTTTCTTGCGGTTTTTTTTCCCGAGTATACTTAAAATTTCGGAACTAGAAATTAAATAGAAAGTGAGAAAAAAGATTAAAAACTGAAATAAAAATCGAAAAATAAAAAAAAAGTACCCAATTAGCAATACATTTTATCTATACCATAAAAAAAATATTTAAAAATGTTAAAATAGAAACCAGAAATTTGTAAAGAACGTTGCCACTGGTTTAACATTAGCTTATGAGTTTCTTTGTGTGGCCAGCGTAGGCTCTTCAGAAGAAAAAATTAGACAAGTAAACGTCTCCCGTCACTCTTTTCTTGCCAGGAAGTCCCCCCCCTTTTTTTTATACTGGACACTTTCATACCTGTCTTTAATATATACTTTAAATAATGTTAAATTTATGCGTCCGAAATAGACAAGGAATATTTCCCTGCCTTGAAAATAGATTTTAGAAATTACTCTGATTGTAAATGAAAATATTGAAACAATAATGTCTTCAAATTTAATACATTCTTTAAGCTAGTGGCTAGTTTTGTGCGCAGTAAGTTCATTTTCCATCAATGTCAAAATGAATGGTCCCATCATATTAGTCTTTATATCAATTGTGCAAATGAAATTAAAAGAACAAAAAGCAATAATATTTGAAGCAATCATTTCTTCAATTAATAAATACATGAAATGAGAAACAGATTTCTAGAGTATTAGCAATTTTAAAATTGCCATTTTCTACTCGTGAGATAAGTATCCATGCAATCTTCTCAAAGATAAAAATTGAATTATATCCGAGCAATTTTGTATGGAACTTTTTTTATAATCCTGGCTAATAAACTGGATACTACAAATAAATGCATACTACATGTATATTAAATAGACTGACAAGCTAAACTAATTAAATCATTTTATTGCCTCCGTGTTTACAAAAAGAGTTCAATACATACAGAGATAGATGTCATAGACACGCGTATACTTAAAAATCACAGTGGGAATTTTTAAGACAATTAAAACCTGCCAATTTGAAACATATGATTGTGATACTGGAATGTCTGTAAAAATAAAACTGAAGAGGAATCTGAGACTTGTATGCCTGCAAGTTGCTACTGCTTGGATAATTGACTGGTAAAGGATCTGTTTGGTTCGTGAATTGATCTTTTGGCGATTGAACTGGCGTGCTGATATTCGTACGGGAAATTTGGTCTTGGATCCGAGTTGTAATCTTCTCGTGCCAGAGAAGAAGCTGGAATTCCATCAAGAAGCTGAAATGAAGAACACAAAATATAGTGTTTAATATGAATATTTTTCATAGAAATCAATTCAAAAAATAATGATAAAAAAAACGAAAAATCATGCGCCAAGCATAGGTAATGAAACACTTTCCAACACATCCAGAAATCTATAGTGAAACTTCACCGTTAAATAAGATGAAAGAAGGTAGTAAGTAAATAGTTTAGAAACATACTACACAGTTAAAAATCCAGTTTTAGCAATTACCTTCCATAGTCAAAAATGTAATTTAATTGTTTTGTGCTGACCTGCATATGATCTATAGATTTGCATGTACAGTGTGCCCGTTAAAGTCCGTTGTCACCCCCAATAATGTCTGAACGGCAAGAGCTATAATCATAGAAGTGGTGGCTAAGTGTAGTAAAGTAGCCATGCGCTACTGAATGAAACCGCCTACGGCGCCACCTGGTGAAATGTTTCGGAGTTAGCATTCCTATCTCAAAATTGGAAAGAGATAGGAGGGAAAAGGGATTTACAAAGTTGTAGAGCATCATTGGTTTAGTACGAAAAGACACCTTATCGTCATTAATGCGAAGAATAGAACGGTTAATACGCGCATTTGTTTCTTCGTAATTTCCTACACTGTTAAGTGACAAAACGATCTTAGAAAGAAAAAAACAACTAGTTACAACAATATGCTTTTATTCAAATGTGCAAATTTAAAAATTCAGATGTTCAAACTTCTCACCGTCAGCTGCAATGAACATTTAGATGCACATTTGTCCGAAATATAATCACTTATCTTTCCGTTTATGTTTCGTGACGTCACAGTGTAGGAAATCACGGAAAAGCAAATGCGCGCTTTAACTGTTCTATTCATTGCATTAATGTCCACAAGGCATCTTTTCGTACTAAATCGATGATTTTCTACAATTTTGTAAATAACTTTTTTCCCTATCTCTTTCCGTTTTTGAGATAGGAATGCTAATTCCGTCGTTACCTTCCAGGTGGCGCCGTAGGCGATTTCATTCAGCAGCGCATGACAACTTTCTATACCTAGACTAGACTTTTATGACCGTTCAGAAATTATTGGAGCGACAACTAAAGCAATCCGGAATCGAAATAATTTATATTTAACTTTTAATTAATAAAAAACCACCAACTTTTCAGCAATTTCTATCAAATTTAAACATTTTTCGTTTTAGCAGCTGTCAGCAATTAAAAATTCACAATAAAATTCTTACCACAACAATTATCTTTCTATTGCAAGGCGCAATGCATATTACATACGCCACGCTGCAATACTAAAAAGCTGTAGCGGGTATTACGATAATTCTTTTATCTCGCATGCAAATAATTAGAGATATACATATTACGTACGCCACGCTGCAATATGAAGCTCTAGCGGATATTACGATAATTCTTTTACCTCACATGCAAATAATTAGAGATTATTTAATTGCGCTTAATTATTACAAATTTAAAAAAAAAAAAAAAAAAAACATTTCATCACAAAGATCAACAAAACTTTTATTCTATTTATTCCCTTATTACAAAGATATAGTTTTATCGTCTGCTGCCATAGTAATTTCATTAAAAAAAGGCACAGCAGTAAAAAAATATTTTACTAAATTGAATAGTTGTTTTTTATTTTGGTTTTAGAATTAAATTTATGAACACCCGTGCATAGAACGGGTTAAACAGCTAGTACAAAATATAGTTTAGCAGGAAAAGGCATAACACTCAGTATAGTCAAAATAGTCTCTAAATAATTCAGCAATACTTACGAATTTCTTTTTGTAGCCCTGTACATGAACAACATAATTTATACTCACAACGCACTATGCAAAAATTTAGTTAAACTTAAAAACGCAAACCAATGTTGAAAACGGACTTCGAGCAATTATCCCTTATAGTCAGTACTATAACCGAATTTTTGTGTATCCCTCCAAATGAAAGACAATGCACACCATACTTTTCAGTAAGCAACCTATAGTGCACCTCAGTAATGCATATAAATTTCATAATGTTTGAAATGAACATCATTCAAATATCATGCAAACGATTTCTTTTATGTGATTCTGTAAATTAACAATAAATGCTTTGCACACCATATCCTACAAAAAAAATTTTTTAGTGCATTAATAAATTCATGTTTATTTTATTACGTCTGAAATGGTGTAACATCATCAAAATGTACTTTAAGGATTTTCCCCCATTAGCTGTAATGTAATAATAGGATACTTTTGACTGTCGAACGAACTATAAATGCATATAATTTCCAATAGCGATCGTGCGAGAGTAACCTTCAATAACATATAAAAATTATAGGGTGTATTTACGAGAGTTACAGCTTGCATAAACGGGCAGACAAACCGAAGTCATAAACACTTTTTAATTATGTTGGAAACTGTTAAAAATCTCAAACAGTTTATTAAGTCTTCGAAATCTCTCTCTCATAAAATAAGATAAGAACTATAAGTAAACAAATAATTCGTTAAAAAATACCATTCAAGATTGTGAATACCAATGTTTGGTAACCAAAACACTAACACAACCCTCTTTTAGGAATAAAACGAGTTACATTCAGTGAAAAAATAAATATTTGCGATGTAGAAAGAAGTATGATGGATAGCTGTAAGTATTACTTTGTTCATGAGTGCGACTTTTTTCAGCTGTTTATTCCGAAACAATCCTCTTGATTTGTAACTTTATACAGTGTTTTTTAACATTATTTACAGACTTGAGATTGTTGTAGATTTTTTTTTTTACTAGAAAGGGAAATATATCTGTTTTAATTTGCAAAGCACTAAAAGAGGTACACCAAATATCTCGCTGCCTAAAATGTTGCAAAAAAGTGTCGCAGAGAAACAGTTAAATTAAAGGCATATTCAGTTGGACACAGAAAAAATTATCTACAAACGAAAGTCAATAGTGCCTAATAACATAGAGTACTAATTAAAAAATCTCATCAAATGTTTACTTAATTGAAAATGATTACATAAAACATGTACCATCGGTCATTAATCAAATAAAAAAAATATTATAAACTTATTATTATATATCTTTATTTCAAGCATACTTTCTCTAAATACTTAATATAGTTTAAAATAATGTCATTAATAGCTGAAGTTTTAGTCGATTATTAAGATTCTGGTTCACATCCAGCAGTTACTACTTTGACAATAAAGCTTTTATTCTAGTGTCAATGTTGCAGTTATTTACACAAATGATATCTTAAATTTTTACTGAAAATATAGTCGTTTTAACATTAATTTAAAAAGTAAAAGAAAAAAAGATCTATTCTTAGCCCCAATAGATACCATTCATTCTGTTCAAGTTTAAGCTAAAGTTTCTGAAATGAATATATTCCTTCTACAGCGTCGTCGTCCGCAATTCCGTAAACAAAATAGAAAGTCTGATAAGGGAAAGTTACCGTTGATTGGCCACAAAAGTAGATTAAATTCAAGATTTTTTTTCCGTTCAAAGAATAAGTAACTCAAAAACCGAATCAAACCACTTATTATTCATAGCTTTTTTCTACAAAAAATAATTTTAATAGACAATAATAATTAAAAATGATGGAGATATTGTCAATTGCATATGAGTATGTGGAATATTTCGCAAATCCTTTGAGCGGGCCTCCTTCAGCAGACGAGAGGCGCCAGAGATCACGTGACCTTCCAGAGAATTAATATTAAAAAAACATTTTTCTTGTTCTTTTAGTTTGGTAGTAATGTAAAAATTGAACGCAGTAAGTAGGCTGCATTGTTTCTCTTGGTCTTTGGAAAATAGAAGAAATGTTGTTTTAATTTTAAAAATGAAATTTATCTGGAGCATGAAATCGAATATGAAATCATGCTATTGTTTCTTGGCTTCTTTATAGAAGAAAATAATTGCTGAAATTTTAATAAGATATTATCTCGGATTCCAAGTGAGGAATATATATATATTTAACAAGTATTAACCAAATGTTTCGCTGTAAATAGTCAGTAAATATTTAAAAGTGTAAAAATAGAATTATCAAAGTTTTTAATTCTTGTGCTCATTTACACTGAACAACACCAGCGCAAAACTCGCAGTGATGACTTTAATATGATTTAACACGAATCGTGAATTCTTAAAAATATGCTCTTCCAATAACAATATCGTGAACTACCTGATTATCTTCATTAGGGTATGATGTGCGCGCATCACCCTACGCCGTGCAGTGCACAGTTTGTTAAAGTCATCTGAAACAAATGAATCAAGAAGAAAACATTTTGAATTACATTTTCAGGAAACATATTGAATTCAAGGGGGCAGGGGCATGAATCTTTTTTTAGTGAAATTGAACGAAATTTAGTTAACCCCTTGAGAGGCAAGCCAAAATGTCTCTAAATTTTCAATATTCACCGGAAAAATCGAAAAAATTTATTTTTAAATAAGGAAAAGTAATTTTTCAACGATTCCCCCCCCCCCCCCCCAAAGTTAAAAATATAAAATTTAGTTAAAATTTTCTGGTGAGAATCTTGTTTAAATTAGGTGGGATATATTTTATCCCATACCCTCTCAAGGGGTTAATGTGTAATTGTTTTTTTTTAAAGAGTTATTTTTTCGCACTTTCTTCTTTGGCTTCAACATAAAAATTATTATTATTATTATTATTATCAATATTTTTACATATGAAAGGATCATTTCCTCACAAAATAAACAATCTTTAATAATAATATTAAAAAAAGAGTTGATATGTTAATTCATTTAAACGCCACTTTACACAGAGTGGTGAAAAATGTCGTTTCAAGGAAAAAACGCGTTTAAAATAAAAATAGTAATAGTTATATTTTGGAACTTATAGTTTGTCCGTGATTCCGAGAATTATACCTACGAATCAAAGAATTCCGAATTCCCTCCGGGTTCTCGTTTACCTGTTTTTCTACCAATCTGAGCTTGCTTTCAATTGACTGTAATTTCTTAAATATTTCGAAGTTTACCTAACCGTTCTAGGAACTTATTCTACACACTGTAGGGGTTTGGAAATTACGATCATGTAACCGGTCTCCCGCTGGTGTTGCGTTAACGCAATGGTCAAAATAAATGCGCATGTTTAAATTATTTACCTTACCACCACTTTTTTCAAATAAAAAAATAGCCTTACTTAAAGAAAAAAAAATTTAAGATCAAATAAAGCAAAAATTTCTTTCAGAATTTGTGGTGACAAACGGAGTTTAGTTAAAAAATTGAAAATCTCAAGCTTACAGTTTTTGTGGTTAATGGGTAAAGGTAAAGCATTTTCTTTATTGAAGCGATGATTGAAACTAAAGCATTAAGATAGTAAATATAGCTTTTTCAATCTCAATAACACGTCTTTAGACAGTAAAACCTTTGAATAGCGAACACATCGAAGGCGCGAAATTTGTCCGCTGTTTAGAGGTACAAACATACAAATAATGTGGGTGTTGAAAAAGTGTTCTCTAAATAAAAGTGTCTGCTATTCGGGAGTGTTCGTTATGGAAGTTTTAGTTTATTACATTATCGATTAAGTTTGTTTATTTCTTTTTTAATTACTCTATTAGAAACAACATCAAACAATAACAAAACTTTTAATATAACAGCAAAGCACGAAAAATAACAAAATAAGCTTTTCTTAAGACAAATTATAAAATGTGCTCAAGGAAAGGAGTAACGTGTAGGAGCTTTTGAACGCCCTATATGAATAAAGAATTAAAATAATTTTCTGTGGAACACTCCTCCCGGACGGTACATTTCTTATACCAATACAAATAATGATTCCTAATAATGTTCACCTACTCTACCTTTAGTGATTAGCAGCAAAAACTTATTTTAAAGTTTTCATATTTTATCTTGTATTTTTCTTCCTCTTTTGCATTGTTTTGGAAGAAACATTACGTAGAAAAATAACAAGAAATCATTTCTACAATATTACAGCAATAAGACATCTGCAAAAAGAAACGATTTCTAGAGCTGTAATGCCACAGTTTCAATTGTGATTTTTACAGCAAAAATTGTTAGTCTTGCGATGTACTATTATTTCTCCTATTGCTTTTATTTTGTACTATTACTTTGTTTTGTTTTTTTGTATTAATATTTGCATTTTTATTTATTATTTTAATTTTGTAGGTTTATTTAATTTCCTTTTACATTGAGTATACACAACCACACTGTACATAATTCCTAACTAAATTTCAAAACATCGGTCTCTAATACTCCGTGACAGCTTTATTAATACGTCACTGATATCCTGTTCAACAATATGCATATTTAAAGGACGCACATTATAAAGACAATCCACAAAAGACAAATCCAATAAACACAAATTGAAGAAAGAGCATAAATAATTTCGCATTATGCTAAAATACCCCTCAAAATTATAAAAACAATAACAGTTGTGATCCATTGATATACTTGCAAATATGTAGTAATGGTTGCTTATAAGTATAGAGGGGGTCAAGAAAGCATTAACTTAGGCTTTTACTCCTTATATATTGATCATTGATATATATTATAAATTACAAAGTTACGTAAAAAAAGGGTACAGAATTTATGAAATCGATTAAAATTTTAAGGGGGTTAAACTTAAAGGAATACAAAATTTAAATTTGTATATGGGCCTCGTACAAAAAATTTCCCAATGTGTGAAATGTGCCCCATACACTAATAAGGACATGTACAAAATTTCAGCAATTTATCATAAAATGTCATAGAGATATGAGAATACATAAATACTTATTTAAACCACTTTTCGATGCCTGGCTATGAGTTCTCAAAGGAAAAAAAAATAATGTCTGATGATCAGGGGTCGTACACAAATTACGAAAGAAAACAATGATTGCATTGTTTTCTTGAGTGCAAATTATATGATTAACCCCTCATCAACTTTGTTTAAACATATCTCTGCGACTTTTTATGATAAAATGCTGAAATTTTGTTCGTGACCTTATTGGTGTATGGGGCATATTTTACTCATTGGGAAATTTTGTGTACGGGGACGGCAAAAAAATGTAAATTTTCTGTTTCTTCAAATATAATCCCCTGAAAATTTTAATCGATTTAATAAATTTTTGTACAATTTTTTATGTAAATTTTTAATTTATAATATATGTCTATGATCAATATTTGAGGAATAAAAGCCGAGGTCAGTGTTTTTAGGACACCCTATATATACGAAATAATTAAAGACGCAAAATAAACTTTTAACATTATGCAGATTCAAGATATATATATTATTTGTTTTAATTAAAACCTTTATTTAATATACTTTCCTTCTTTTGACAATGATATTATAAACTGATATTTTTGAGCACTATAGTTTCCACCAGCATTGCAGAATTTTACTATGCTATTTTCATGGGACAATTAACAATCACTTGAATGTGCAACCACCTTCAAAGATTTCATACCCGTTGAGAAATTGTTCTAATTAAATTAACAATGTCACATATTACTAAACATTATCTTTCATAGTTTAAATTCTCTACGAGTCGTTAGACTGATCTTATGTCTTCATTCAACAGTCATTCCAAATGCATAACGTTCTAAACTTTATTTCACCCTCGTAGCTTTATTCACTTATTCTAACTTCATCCAAAGAGGCACTAAAAGATCAAATTCTTGCGTGCTTGAGACATGTTTCCCTAATCTTATCTATTTTATAAGAAAAATTTGAAATTCCTTTCAACAGAAGCTGCTTAGCATTTTACTTAAAAGAGCAACACGTGTATTGATTTTCCTCTCGATTGTGTTAAGATTTTGAAAGAGTTGTTACCAGCTGCAAAATGTAAAATTCTTAGCTCTGTCATTATCACGTTTTTTTTCCTTTTCTTTTAAATTTAAGTAAATTATAATTCGTTTGTTTAGCCACTACTGAATGAATTTATTATTTGTTTGTGAAATTTCTAATTCATGGGGAAAGACGCACGGGAGTGACTCACACTCTAAGGAATACTGTAAAACATATCAATTACCGCAGGTACGTGAAATTTGCCCACTACTCGGAGGTGTCCATTATGGAGGTTTTACTTTATTTTCGCTATTAATGGAATCTATTTTGAGAAGCTCTGAAATGCTAGATTGGAGTGGAAAATAATTCAATCTGTCACTGAGAATTGCTTTAAGGCGGTTCTAAATAAATAAATAAATAAATAAATAAATAAAAATAAAAAAAATAAAAAATAAAAAATAAAAATAATAATAAAATAATAATAAATACGAGTTTAATAACGCGAAACTTTCTGACTGATTTTTAAAAACAAAAACATGACACTTGCAGGCATGATTATTGAAGTGATTTGTAATCAAACTTTTTTTCATTTTTCGATAAATTAATTGCATCTTGAGTTATAAACAATTATTTTCCCAGGACATGAGTTTTTTTCCTTTCCCGCACTGCAGCGTCCGTTGTGATCATTTCCTTAAAGATCTCCCGCCTTTACCGAAAATTGGAAAACGCAATTCGATTGCAAATTCTCGGAATAAGAGAACCTTCCAATTTCATGCGTTTATGAACAAAAATGAATTAAAAATTGTGTCAAAAAGTAGCCAGTTTCGATAAACAGCAATAATAATAATAAAGCAATAAAACAGCATGCATAAATTCATACATTTTTCAATGATACAAAGAGGACATACGGACAGACAGACATTTTGTAAAATCGTCTTTTCCGGAATTTCTGACCCTTAAAACGTGTAAATCCGTCAAAAACCAGAAGTCGAAAGAAATTTCGATTACAAAACTTTCTTCCTGAGAAAGAAGAAAGTAATATTTTTAAAGCCAAATGTTTTTTCCTTGAAATAATTCTCAACCAAAAGTTATTTAATGCAGTTCGTTCTCAAAACCTTGTACTAACACCATATTAATTTTTCAGAATTCCAGTTTTAAAAGCAACCAAAAACCTGACTTGAGAATCTTAGAGCTATTTCGAGGTACACTTAATTCTATGAGGTATTACATATACATAGATTATTTTAAAAACTCTCTTTAACACTCTTATTCCCACTACAAGAAATTGCTATGGGAAAAATAATTTTTTTGTCTTATTTATGCGTTATGGGTTAAATGAAGAAAAATGTGAAAAAAAATGAGATTTTATTGTATTTTAAATGATTTCTGTATGGTAGCATATATGCTACCATGGGCAGAATAAGATGATAAAGGATTTTACCATATTTCGAAAGCATTTTATTTTGTGAAAATAATTATAATTTTATGACCTAAAGCAATTTATTTTTCACATTAAAACATTATATATGTTTCTCTCTATAATATATGCATACACACATATGTATACATCCAATTTTTTCATATAATTTTATTTTTTCCACGATTTATTTAATTTTACACAATAATAATAATAATGAAACCTCATTTTACTTTTTGACTTTGTGTAGTTATATATATAACACTAATGTAGTATGTAGCGAAAAAAAAAAATAAGTGGTTATTTTTTTGCCGATGGCAACTTGTAGGTTATTTCTCTAATACATATAAAAATAAAATTTTGTTACTCTGTCTAACTTTCTAAAAATAAACACAATTCAGAAGCTAAAATCGTGAAATTTTACATACAGGAGTATTAAAATATAGCGGAGGCAAATAAAAGGAATCCGGATTCTAAATAAATTGTAGTTCATTTTTAATTTAAACAAAATGAGCAAATGAGGTCCGTTCGTACTATAACTAATTTTATAATAATGTTTTGCATCGCATATTGTACTGAATTTTAGTGCACTTTATAAGTACATATCCATTTCATTCTGTTCTCAAGGCTGTAACATCATTAAAATGCACTTGAAATAATTTTTTTCCATTGGCCTTAATGTAACGGAAAAATTTTGACTGTCCCTGTAATTAAACTATACATCCGATTTTCATGAAATTTGAAATGACGCAACAAAATTTTACAACAATTATATATTTAAAATTTCAGACCATTCGGAAGGCTTTAACATCATTAAAATGCACTTGCAATAATTTTCTTCCATTGGCCGTAATGTAAAGGAAAAATTTTGACTGTCCCTGTAATTAAATTATACATCCGACATTCATGAAATTTGAAATGACTCAAAAAACTTTTGCAACAATTATATATTTAAAATATCAGACCATTCAGTTGCGTAGTTTTTACTCTGTTATATGCGGACGGACAGACGGACAGACAGACAGACAGACGGACTGAACGACGACTATAGGTGTTACGTATTTATAATTTACGAACGTACCTGAAAAGATAGCAAGATAAAAGCCATTTCCTGTAAGATTTCCTATTTTTTGTTTCCAAAATGTCAAAACGCACAGTAAACAAAACAATTAATTAAAAATATAGTAAACTACAGTACTGTGTCCTGTGCTGTGTACAGATCTGTGTGGGATCAGGCTAGTGTAATATATACCATACAGAAGAAACATACTAAATATAATCTTGAGTGTTACGGCTCAACAAAAAACGTTTTATACTTAGAATTTATGTTTATATTTATACTTAGAAATATTAGGTTCAAAATATTAATGCGGTTTCACTTCATAACTTTTTCTAATTATACATTAAACTAGTTGGATGTGCCAATCCCAAAACTTTCTTCTATCTTATACATCTTAATATTTTAAAAAGTAGTTACACATGTTAATACTTCAATATTATTAGTTCAATGCTATACCAACTTTCATTTTCTTCTTAAATTTTTGCTTCAGTCAATTAAACGGACTAAAAACGAGTTATCATGATATTTGTTAAAATTAATTGTTTTTCCTTATTTTGTTGTTATCAGTTGTTTGCGAATAGCCGGCTTAGCAGGAAGCGAGTTCCCGCCGCTGCGCGAGCCGCCGATGGACAGTAGAATTACGAAAAATCAAGAAAAGTATACAAAAATCGCTATCACAGAGCCCCTTTACCGCGCAATATTTCCAAATTCAAGGAGAACCTGTTGGCCATATCCAAAATTATGCACAAAAAATTTGATTCAATTGTATGCATAACTTTATACACTTTTCGATGATACAATAAAGAAAATGGCACAAACATCGCTATTACAGCGCCCCCCTTCCGGCAGATTTTCTTCAAATTCAAGGAGGACTTGCTTGCCATAGCAAGAAACATACACAAAATATTTGGTTCAATTCTATGCATAACTTCATACACTTATTGATGGTACAATAATAAAAATGGCGCAGGCATCGCAATTATAGCGCCCCTTCTGGCGGAAATTTTTCAAGTTCAGGGAGAACCTACAGACCATAGCCTTACACATACACAAAAATTTTGGTTCAATTCTATGCATAATTTTATACAGTTTTCGATGGTACAATAATGAAAATGGCACAGACATTGCTATTACAGCGCCCCATTCCGGCAGATTTTTTTCAAATTCAGGGAGAATTTGCTTGCCACAGCCAGAACCATGTACAAAAAATTTGGTTCAATTATATGCATAACTTCATACACTTTCCGATGGTACAATAATGAAAATCGTACAGACATCGCAATTATAGCGCCCCTTTCCGGCGGAATTTTTCCAAATTCAAGAAGGACCTTCGAGCCATGACCAAAAACAAACACAAAAAATGGGTTCAATTCTATGCATAACTTCATACACTTTTCGATGGTACAATATTCAAAATCGCACGAAAATTGCTATTACAGCGCCCCCTAACGGCGAATTTTTTCCAAATTCAGGGAGGACCTGCTTGCCATAGCCAAAAACTTAAAATAAAAATTTGGTTCAATTCTATGCATAACTTCATACACTTTTTGATGGTACAATAGCGACAGACAGACGGACAGACGGACACACGGACAGACAGACATTTTATATAAACATGTTTTTTGGGATCTCTGACCCCTAAATCGTGTAAATCCGTCGAAAACCGGAAGTCGAAAAATATTTCGATTACAATACTTTCTTCTATTGAAGATAGAAGAAAGTAAAAAGAATTTCAATATTTTGTTCAAAAATGTAAACACAAAAATAATTTCATTTTGTTGTAAATTCAAACTATAAATTTCAAATAATTTAATTCGGATTTATTTAATAACATGAGCATGTGAATTAAAAGTAAAACAAGTATCCTAAGTACAAATCTAACACTAAGAAGCACAAACTTCCTTTGAAAATAATGTGGCAGCAAAATGCTACCATGGGCTCATGATCACTAATGCCCGTGGTAGCAGATCTGCTACCTCGATTTTAAGTACTCAGTTTATCATTAAAACAAATTTGCATTGAACTTATTTGTGCAGAGAATGAAAAGAAGTGTTATGTGTTTCACGCGTATCCGGGTATATGGATTTCTTTATAACCTCGAAACATCCCAACGGCTGGATGGATTTTCATCAATGAGGTCTCTATCGATTCCTCTTAACCGTCCGATGGTTATAGGATAGGTTTTGTTTTTATAAATTCAAAATGACGGTAGAGACGAAAAAAAAAAATTACGCATACTATTGAGCGGCATATCATTGGATAGGTCTTTCAAAATGAAGACGATATTTCATTGACTATTTAACAGTCAGAAGTTCCATTTAAATATTATCGACCTGGTAGTTGTGCTGGTAGGATTTCTAGCTTTACTGCAACTCTAACCTTCGTAGACATCTATAGGCCTTGTCAAACAGTGTTTATAAATAGGAACTAACAATTAAACACAATTTAAAAGTAATCAATACAAGTAAATATAAAAAAAAATGTATTATAAAAAATAGTTTCACATTGATGAGAATTAATTAATTAGTTCGCTTTTTACGCAGTTGGGTTTTTTGATTTTTTAAATTTAATTGATTTATTAAACCTGTATATCATATGTGATTAGTTTTATTTCAATAAAACATTTGAAAAATCGGACAAAAATTCCCTTTGAATTTGTCAATGCCCTTTTGAAATTTTTGCTAGACATGTTGTTTCAAAATTAATTTTTTGCTTATTTAGTGCTCCATCTGCATTCAAAAATTTTAACTAATATTACCTGAAGGTACAATTATTGCTGTAATGACTTAAAATATAAATTATTTATGAAATTTCGTGTTAAAAATTAAAGCTGATCTTATAGTAGCAGGAATGCTACCGTAGACATTAGAGGGTTAAAATAGAAAATGCTTTTCACAAACATGAAACAAATTAAACACAAATGTATTCAAATTTATAACACTTCTTTGCGTAATGACTAGAACTAGAAGTCAGTAAGAGCGAAACAAAACTGACATAAAATAACAAACGGCTGCCAGTTTTTGAAACAAAATACTACATTTTTTTTTTCAGTGTTGGATCATTTCATTTACACCTTAAATTCTGTAAGCTGCAACTTTCAACGTGTTTTCATATTCATTTATTTAAATTGCGTGCACTTTTTGTCAGAACCTTTAAATTTAGTTTTCTCTTTACCGAATTTTTCCTTAACATCCCAGAAAATTATTGTACAGATAGGTACCAGAAAGTTTACATTCCTATCTGTTAGAAGTCACTTATAATTTTATAATACAGAAAGTTTTGGAAATTATTTTAAGGAAAGTTTACATTTTGATAGACAGCTGCGTCTCAATATATCGAAGATAAATTCAATTTATACAGAATGAGCTAAGAATAAAAAAGTTTTCTTCTAAATTTATACGTTGTCTTGCGCGAGAATATTTTGCGAAAGCTTATAAAAACTATTATTCTAGATACTTCTTAGAAGTAGAAGTTATTTTCTGTGCACATTTTTTTAAAGGCAATTGTTCAATTACCACCCAACTAAAAGAGTTACGTTTGTATAAATTACATTTGACTCTTTACTTTACCAATGCAATGCTTTATTTAGATTTATTTATGATGTAAATTTTTTGTACTTGTTAATACATTTTTGGTCGAAGAAACGTCAATTTGTATGCGGTCCCTATTTTCACTGACGGAATAGCATTTTCGTATGAAAAAATAGTGTAAAGCAGGTTTTTTTCTCAGATTATATAATTCAGTTAATTTTTCAGCCATCAATATTCAGTTCTTTTGTGATGATTTTTGCTGCCGAATTAGGAACATGTTTCTAAATGATCAATTAGTGAGGCCAGTTAAAAATTACAAAAGTGAATCTTTTTGAAAATTGATAGCAAGAATATTTCATGAACGTACTTTTAAGTTCTATACCGTATTTTGAACATTTTTGCTATTGATAGTGCCTACTTATCACTAACAGGTAAAAAATTCACACATGTTTCAGTCTTTTTGGAATAACCCATATATATATATATATATATGTATATATTATTTAATAAGTGGCTTGTGAACCTGGTTTACTCTTCAAAACCTCTTCGTTTTGACGTGTAATATTCGCACTGATAATTTGTTGTCATCATGTGGATAAATATCAATGCACCAGTGCTAAAATTTTCGAAAAGAACCTCATTTTGATAAAACCCAATTTAGATATTTCAGAGTCTAAATATATTCAAGACAGTCAATTTCAGAAATAAAATAGTTTGAAGTGTATAACTTCTCATGTGAGATAAAATACAACAACCACTTGAAAAATTGTATGCAAAATAATTGAAAATATCGAAAATTTTATAAAATATACTTTTACATAATTATTTTAACTATCATATTAATTTATGTAATTTTTGTATTTTAAACTTTTAACTGACATTTTTAAAATTTTACGTACATTTTTTTTCTCATTATTTTTAATTTCTTTAAATTACACCACCATAAATAAAAAAATACAACAAAATTGCTTAAATACGTTTAAGATGTTCGTATGATTTCTCAATTAAATAATGCGAAGTATTAAATAATACTGTTTGAAAATAGTCGTTCCATGTGGACCGCAGTTGGATTACACGGATATAAAACATTTGAAATTGTACAGTCGTGGGAAAAAAAAAAAAAAAACACCTGCTACTAACTCATCAACAAATTATTGTAGAAGAAAGTTACTGGCACCAAACGATTCGAAATAAAGTCTACTTTTAAAGGATGTATATAAAATTTGCTTACGGGGCCATCTACCCATCAAAATAAACCCAAAGTTTGTTTTTTAAAATAGAAATACCCAAGTTCGACACCATAAATAGATTCTACACCTTTCAATTAGCCCAAATCCAAATTTTCATGAAATTCGTATGATTAGTTTCCGAGAATTAATTATTTTAAAATGAGCCTATTTTAGGGGCTTTATCCAAATTGAAGTTCAGTACTCAATTGTTCAAATGCAACTGAATGACTATGTTACTTCTATTAATGTATTATTTTTTCCCAATATGAACATCTCACTCGCTTAATGTGTTTCGACTATTGCGAGCGAGCCCAAATGTTTCATTAAAATGAGTAAATATATTTTTTTCAAATTCTTTTTTGGACGTCATAGACGGCACCTTAAATCGTCATTTTGACGCTTTTACTCATAATTCGAAAACTACTCGGAAGAAGAATGTGTAGTTGAGAATTTGCATAAAGCAGGACATAATAAATATAAATCTATCAAAAAAATTGTAGGTTACTATAATTCATATTTTTTTCGAATATTAATTTCATAATTCATAATTAAAATTATAAAAATTTTAAAATTACAAATTCAATGTATTTATGTGTGGAGTTTTTAGTATCATAATTATTCAAAAAATTATCGCATTAGGATTATAATTTCAGGAGATATTAATAAAACTTTGAAAATGTAATTTAACATTAGAAGCTCTAAATTTTGAATGTTTATAATTCAAAAACTTAACATCAAAATGACTTGAAATTTCATTTCTAGGCATAGTTTGAACCAAAGATTTAAAATATATTGTCCAAATTGGGTGTTGCTGTTCAAAAAACAAAGTTTGCTCTGGTTTTTATAAGTAGATGGCCCACTAAGCAAATTTTATATACATTATTTAAAAGTAGACTTTATTTCGAATCGTTTGGTACCTGTAAATTTTTCTATTATAATTAGTTGCAGAGTTAGTAGGGGTGTTTACTTTTTTACCCACGACTGTACATTATCTATAAAAGCATTTAAGCCTGGGATAAAATATTATAATTGAACAGGTACATATCATTTATTTCAATAAAATGTATAATGTTTTAACATTGAGCATATTGTTGCGTCTCTTTTTATTTTGTTCGGAAAATATTATATTTTAGCCGATTTTTGCAAATTATCCACTTGAAAAATTGTGAAAAAAACTATTTTTGTTTCTGTTGGACATGATGTCATAATGTCATTCCTGAGTTATAGAATAAAAATTGCTCAAAAACTGACAATTTTACATTATATACTTATTTTAAAGTATTTACACTGCACAATAACAACTATTAAACGATATAAAAATTTTTATAATGCTTTGGAAAGTTTGCAGAATTAATAATTTCTACCTTACAAAGATTGAGAAAAAACGCCAGTCGAACATATTGAAAGCAGTATCAACAAAAGATAAATCAGAATTGATAAATCAGAACAAAAACAGGCTTCATGACCTTAAATGTATGTTATCACATATAAGTAGCACATAATAGTTCACAAAATGATCAATAGAAAGCGCCAAAAGCAAAACAACATCATATGTAACTCCAGAGTTACACAATGCATTTATAGGGTTTAATATTATCATTTACTACACTGTAAAAAAAATACTGCCAGTTTCCGGTAGGAATCAGAAAAATAGTTGCCCTTATCGTACCGGAATAATTTCCGACCCAGCTCGGAATAAAATCCGTAAAAATAAGGGAATAGTCTGTAAAATGGTATTTTACGGATTTTATTCCAATTTTACGGATTTTATTCCGACCTGGGTTGGAAATTATTCCGGTACGATAAGGGCAACTATTTTTCTAATTCCTACCGGAAAACTGGCATTATTTTTTTTACAGTGCAGATTCTGAATTATTCTTTCATCTTTTGGTTATCTTTTAGTGTTAGCATTCTAGCAAAAACGCCTAAACTACATCTGATTTATAGCGCATTTTTCATAGACGAAACGCAAATGTTATATATGAGTTTTAATAGCAGATAATGTTTTTAAATGTACATAACCTTTGTTTCTTTTTATATTTCAAAAGCTTTTATGCTTATATGCGAGAATTTTAAAGTGAAAGATCTAAAAATAATTTTTCAAAGAATACTTTTTATTTGTAGAAATTTATCCAGTATATGCTTGACAGGTATTTTACGCAACACCTTTTTCTTCGAGAAAATACCTTTAGTTGGAAAATTTTCATTTGGTTAATATTTAAAGATTTTGTCAGGCCTCTGACGTTAATGAGACGTATGCTTAATGTAAAGTACTATATTTACTTAATTTTATTTTCTTTATATATTGTGTTTAGCTGTATCTCATTATCTACGTACTTGAGTTATAGACACATTTTCTTATCTACAAGATTAAAATGAGTAAGTATATTTCCAAAAGAGGGACTTTATCTACTAGAATGTGGACAATACAATAGCAAGGAATGTAGCGGGAGTGTTAATAAACAAAGGGTAATTTTTTGTGATGTGCGGACAAGTAGCCTAAGAACGACACGTGGGGTTTACCCCTGAAAATAGAGAAGAGACCGCTTAGATTGAAGGGAGAAGGCAGGAGAATCAGTTGACAGTCGTAGAAGAGTGCCAGCCGAGTGCTGTGTGCACAAAAGATGGATTTTTTTAGCCTTCGGTACGGTAGGCTATTTCTTTCTCCCAGCTTATTTTGTGCCCAAAAAATAACGTCACCTTACAGAAGCTAGCCGTAAAACAAAGCATTACGATTAAATACTCTTTAGCAATTTTTTAAACTTCTAAGCATCGCACATTTTCAATTTTTATACCGTCGTATTGGAAAAAAAAAAAGTTACTTTAAATGCATTTTGTTTGAAAACTATATCTCCATTTATTTTTGAAATATTAATTTCTTTGTAGTTTTTGGAGCCATTTGCTTAATATTGGCAACGAAAGTACTCCATTTCTGTAGAAATTAAAGGAAAAATAGTTTTAAAATTGTAATTATATATTTTTGTTGCCATTTTCTCGCAACAACCGAAAGAAAATGTAATTAAAATACGTTCTATTTTGAAAAAATATATAAATGAATGATTTCTGTTAAAACAATGGAGCTATTATATACTATACTTAATTGTAAGTATCTATGAATCATTAGATAGTCGTTTGTTTTTCGATTTTCTTGAATGACGACATCTTTTTGCTGCATTTGTGCATTATTTCGCGATAGTGATGTGCTATGCATGCTTTACTGTAGATATTTAAGAGTACATCGTAAATGTGGAATTCTTAAGCGGATGCGAATGACGTCATTTTACATAAAATAAAAGTGTGTTTTAAGTCTTAAAATTGAAAATGTTTTGTACTGCAGTAGAGTCCCGCTCAACCGAGTTGTTTTCTTCTGATGGACTGGTGGCTTCTATTATTATGAAACAGCCATTATAAATAAAGTGTTAGGTAAAGATGAAAGAACAGCCGTAAAAAAAATTTTGGTCATTTTTCCCCCCCATTCTGATCAGAAAATCAGAGTTCTAACTTTTTACGGCTGCTCTTTCATCCTCACCTAACACTTCATTTATAATGGCTGTTTCATAATAATAGAAGCCATCAGTCCATCAGAAGAAAATGAAGTAATGGAAATACCGGGGGTGACACTAAATTCTGAAAAAGCAGAATTCCTGTTCTCTAGTCATTAACCCTTTTCACGATCACTCACCACTCGTGTTGCCTCCAAATGCTCTGGACACCAGTCATTTCTTACAGTTTATTTTATTATTATTATTATTATTATTATTATTTGAGAAACTGGGTGTTCCGAGAGTTCGGACAGATCTGTGAGGTCGCAGTGTTGCATAAGCCTAACTGAGTACTGTCAAGAGAGACGGGAATAGCGTGTTAATAGCGATATAACTTAGTGCGTTGATAGTATCCCAAAGTGTAATTTAACATAGAGCAGGATATGCTATAGCCGTGCTTATAAATGAAAATAATGTGTATTGTTCTAAATATTTAATTGTACTGTAAATAAAACCATCATTTAATATTGATTTGAAGTATCCCACACTGTAAAAAAATGAAATTTTTACAGTACGAAGTACTGTTATCTCGCGCACAGTGGCCGCCCCTCCGGGTGGTTCCGAACCGACCCCTTGAGTGGGGGAGGCGACCGGAAGCTCGGCAGAGTTCGTTGTGTACGAATGCGAGGGGGCCGGATGGGGACGATTCGCCACCTCCTCGAGAGGCTCATCTCCGACAGGCGTTGAGCACGGGGGCCACGGTTAGCGGACGTTGTGCATAGGGCCAGCGCTCGCTTCGGCGGGCTGTGTACGGCGGTCCTCCGGCACCCGGGTTCTCTGGGCAAGCCGGATAGCGACGCTCCATAGGTCGATCCCGGTGCCGGTCTAAGGGCCGGACGGTGTCGCCGGGCAAAGACTAGCTAAGGCGATAGGACCCCATCCACCATTTGACTAAGAGGGAGCCTGAAGTATGAGTGAGGGCTTTGTAGAGGAAAGTCCTCGGTGCTCGCTAGTGACGACGGGGCTCGCGGGAACGCCATGCAGGGACTCCCGGAGCAACCGAAGGGCGAGGGTTACGGACAGCGCCCAGGTTACTTTATGACTTGGGTGGCTCATCCCTCCGAGGACCTCAGCTGGAGCAGTTGTGAGCCGACCCTTAGGGTGGTAGGGTTTGGCGGTGCCCCCGTTGACCAAGGAGCGGTCGCGTGGGGAGGCCAGTATGGCTCTGGTTGCTCCATGTCGTGCCGTGACCCTTGGGAGGGGGTCGGCCGGCAGGTCCACCATCGAACGCTATTCCCGCAGGGAAACG
This sequence comes from Maratus speciosus, assembly GCA_963932465.1. NCBI lineage: Eukaryota > Metazoa > Arthropoda > Arachnida > Araneae > Salticidae > Maratus > Maratus speciosus. The sequence continues at coordinate 517,398,320 of OZ010789.1, read as the reverse complement.
GGCCGGAGGCTCGCCGGTAACGCGGCGGCTCATCGTGCCTCAGGTGAACTCTTGGTCCGATCCAGGTCCTCCGTGTCTATGCGGTACCGGAGCTTGCCTCGTCTGGTGATGAGGACCTAGAGGTGTCTCCACCTAACTTTCGAACGCACTAACAAAGGTAGCGGTCGGTCACTGCACGGGGTCAGGGGTCTTCGGGCCTGGGTACCCTCGATGACCGTGAGGTGAGGTAGTGGCGGGCGGGCTTCTGTCGGCCTCCGCTGGCTTCTTCGTCCTAGGATGGAGTCGAGTCGGTGGGGGCTGGCGGGACTCCGTTCCGTCCAACCCCCTAGCGAGGCGGAGTCTATTCCGTCTAGGTGGAGCTTTCCGTGCCCGCCTGGGGTCGCTAACGGCACCTAGTCTGGGCCAACTGGCTCCCGGCGTGATCCGCGAGGGGTTCCGTCGGTTGAGCCGGGTGGTCTGGGCGAAAAGCCAGGAGCTGGGTCGCTTTACGGCCGGAGGGATTTTCCCCGTCCTCCCTGGTTTTCAAGCTAGGGGCTCCTCACTAACTTTCCTATCGGCTGGCCCACAAAAATGTCTCTGCCGGAAAATGGTATCTGATCTTGGGGGCCTGTCCGTAAATTAAATTCGGGTCGGGAAGCCTCGGTTCAGTCCGTGGGCCCAGCGTCTTTATAGGCGTCTGGTTCCTGCGATGGCTTGCGGGGTCTACCGGCTCGAGTAACCAAGTTTAGGGACCACTTGGTTTTTCTAGCTGGGTGGTGAGGACTGTCGTAGCGGCCGTTCGTCTCTTCTTGGGAATAGCCGTCACCGTGTGCGCTGGGCAGCGGTGTCGGTTTGACCGGAGTTGGCGCGGGGTTCCGCTCTGTTGGAGCTTGTCTGGCGGCGACCTTCGGGACGCGTCGCGGGGCTTGCTTCACGGGTGGTTCCTTGTGTCGACAAATGGACCTGAAAAGGGCCTGGGACCGGAAGATGAACCCCTCATCTTATCTCGCGCACAAACTCGATCACATTGAATGTGCTGTATCTTTCTTTGGTTTCCTGACTATATAAACATGAAAATTACAGTAGTTCATTAAAATTGCCCGCACAATGTGCTGGCAATTCGGACGCCAGCAGTTTGTGCTGGCGTCCAAATTGAAAAAAATTGCCAGCACATTGTGCTGTTAATTTTACGCAGCTACTGTATTTTTCATGTTTATGTAGTCAGGAAACCAAAGAAAGATACAGCACATTCACTGTGATCGAGTTTGTGTTGGCAAATTTACAGTGTTTTTTTACAGTGTAGTGCACTGATTCCAAACACTACATCGTTTCCGATATCATGCATATATACCCATGGTGGCAGCATATCAGTTGAATTATATGTATATCTTTACATGTTGTGAATTGAAATGAGTGTAATAATTATCACAACATCGGCCGCGTCTATCACAAATTTTAACTCATTTTTTATCAGGCACTTTTTAGAAATAAAGGAAAAAAAAATATGTTGTTTTCACATAAAAATATCTCTGTACCTTTGAATTGCCACATTAAAATGCTTCAACATTGTGAAATCGCAAGAGTTATTCATTCTTTAACTTAAATTGAAAGTCAAGCCAGCATTTTAATTTTTTGAACTATTACATTCCTTTGGAAATATTTGTAAAGGAGAAATGTTTTCATCTGTAACAAACTATTGCACTAAGAAGCAAATAACTTGAAGGAGTGACTGTGCTATACTACCTATTGAAGGGCAATTCATTGAATTTATGTACCGCTGAAATGGTTTGAAAACTTAATGTGATTGTTAATTTAAGCTCGTGATACGCGTATTTGTTACAGTTAAGAGAGTTTGTAATTAATTGGAATATTTGCTATCGAGTATTTCGAGCGTAATTCAAATAATTTCTTAAAACTATTTGATGACGTTACGGTATTTGGTTTAAAAAGCACATTTTTCATATTATTTTTCGATTCATTTAGTTTCATTTGGAATAGTTGTAATTATTCAGAAACACGCAGACACAAACATGATAATGATTGCAACTTCTTTTTGTTTATCGTAAACTGCAAATTCTGATAAACCAAAGATTCAGTTTGTAGTCTGAGAAAACGAATTAATAAGTAAAACATATAAATAGGGATACATACGGTATCTTCAATAGTTGAAAATCTATAGTACGCATTATTTGTATTAGTATACATCTGTGTTACGAAATGTTAATTCAATCACTCTTTTAGTGTATGATGCCTAAAATCTGTCCCGCCCCATAAATTTGTCCTCTTTGTTAACTTTTGTGGATATCTTCTTGGCAAGCTTTTGAAATACTTCTGTATTTCTCTATCGAGCGTTAACAATGAGATGGAAAGGAAATGTCTGTTTTATCGCAGTATTGTTTAATAATAATTTGAGGAGAAACTCGGTATATTTTTTATACTTCAGAACTTTATTCTAATACCTCAAGGTACGTTATTTAGCACTGCATGCATGGTATTTGTATGTTGGGACATCTTTTTCAAGTTCAAACTCCCCATGTCCCCTGAGATTCATCCTTTAGTCAGACACAGTCAACATGCTTTTAATACTTATAGCCCTAAATTCATTCACTTCAAGACTTCCAAATTCACATCCCTCAAATTTCTCAATTAAATGGAAATTTTTTCCCCATTTTTCTGCATTTTGATATCGATAGTCACTTGTTCTTCCGTGGAGATCAAAAAAAAAAAAAAAAAAAAAAAGAAAAGAAAAGAAAAATACAAACATTTTCGCAGCACCTTTGCAAATGTAACGGTAGCTTTTGTTTAAAACATATTAATATTTACTATTTAAATACATATATATATATTTCTGAAGATCGATTTCACATCGTCTTTCTTTCCTCTCCCCTGTGCCTCCGAAGATACAAAGAAATGGAGGGGGAGGGGGGGGGGGTTGCACACGCGATTATTTGCTGATATTTCTTAGGGATTTTTTCTATAAATAGAATTTCAATTATTTTATTTTGCTCTGCATGTAATAATCTCTTTTTTTTTTGTTATTTTATTTACTAGAGAAAGTTTAAGAACGTCACAGAAAATTTGTCATGGGGCTTATGAATAAAGTTTATTTTATTTATACCACGAAATCTTTATTTACGAACTTTTTGGATATTTTATTAATTATTTTCATATAATTTATGATAAAGTACCTTTATTCATGTTATGTTTACATGTGAAATTCTCTCTTGTGTGTGTGTATGGGGAAGGGAGCCCTCTCGAGTTTTATGCTGCTGATGGCAGCGCAACAACTACCTCAACGGTCGTTAAGATTTCGAATTGCAAATGACCATATATCCGGGCGATGCCCGGATATTTATTAGGGTGCTGTACACGGTAATGGATCGGCAAAAAAATTTTAATGATGATATTGCATACTTTTTATTTTATGAGCTTTGACGTTATAAGCTTATTTGTAAAATTTTTGGAAATTAGGTTAAAATTAATTGACCTCTCAAGACGTTCAAACTGTTAAGAAATTGGTATTTATTTCGAAATCTGCAAATTGTTGTGCATTTTTTCAAAAGGGAAAAACAAAATAAATTGTACTGTATGTTGAAGTTTGAATTTAATATTCTTAATTTCTTCAGGTAAATTGTTTTTTAAGTGTTTCTTCATTGGTCGAGTAAATAATTGTGGATGATATACTACTGTTCGATAGAGGAGTTGTCATTGATCATCATTTTGCGTGAGTACATTATTGAATTTACTGGATAATTTAACAGCACGTTCGGAACAATCGGTTACTACTCGTAAAGAAGAAATTTTTCCTCTGACAATATTATAATTGTCTCTAACTACCCACGAATTAACATTCTTTTTTATAAGTGTACAGTTAACTTTTAGAGCTGTGAAAAGATTCAGTGATCGCTTGATTGTAAAATCGGATAAGGTCTTATTTTGAAAACTACCCATTTTCGCCTCATTTAACCATATAGAATCGAGTTTTTCGCATTTTTTTTTAAAGCTGAAACAATTGCCTTCTTCTCCTCAATTTGCACATGATCTGAAAAGTATGATAACCCAATCAGATCTTCACTTAGGAACCAAAGTTGTCCTTTTATTTTCATTAAGGTCTTTTGTGCCAGAGCAGTGTCTATTTTTTCAAATAATTCTAGAGTGTTCAAGATACACAAATTATTGTATACTGCACTACAGCTTGAAGTGGCAGAGAACCAAGCTTTAACATAAATTGTCACTATAATCACACAGATGCGTATTAATGCACATAGCTCATATTTCGTCAAGTTAAATTCCTCATGAAAGCAAAATATTTTAATGCAACAAATTCCTTTCACCGCCCACTGTGCACGATGATAGGCACCGGGAAGACTGAATATAACTTTGCTTTTGACTTTAAGAAATTGAGATGTGTTTTCACCCAAAGTAATCCGTGTTAGTTTTATGAACTGTAAGTAATCAGCACGAAGTTGAATATTTATCTCTAATTGTTTGTAAAGGAAGACTACAATAACACTTCTGTTTAATTATAGCCAGTGTTTTTCCTCTTTGGTTAAAACACAACCATCAGTATCCCAATCAATCGGTGCATAGTTGACAAGATTTATAAAAGACCAAAAATCCTTAAATTTATCAAAAATAGCGATTTGAGGTCCTGAATAAGTGAAAATTAAGTTAAACACAGCAGAAGCAATTATTTAAAGTATATGATGTCTACAAGCTAAAAAAGCAGACGCTTGTTAAATGTGTTTTGAACAACTGTGATAGCACCTGCATGAATGCCATTATTTACACTTGATGTATAAAAACACAAATCCATAAGAAAGTCACTAACTCCATGCCAATGTGTAAGTAAATTCACTATTGCATTTCCCATTTCAAGACCATTTCCAGATGTTACCTTTGCGATACCCAGTATTTTCTCAACCAACTTCTTTACCATAAACAACAACTGGCGTTCGATCATGAACTTCACCATCATTGTGAGGGTGAAATTTGCTGTCAAAATGAGCGACAAGTAGTGCGCTTCGATTAAACGCATTTTAAAAGTTCTATCCAATCGCTTTCCTTACCCCTTTCATGGAGGGACTCCCGGAGCAACCGAAGGGCGAGGGTTACGGACAGCGCCCAGGTTACTTTATGACTTGGGTGGCTCATCCCTCCGAGGACCTCAGCTGGAGCAGTTGTGAGCCGACCCTTAGGGTGGTAGGGTTTGGCGGTGCCCCCGTTGACCAAGGAGTGGTCGCGTGGGGAGGCCAGTATGGTTCTGGTTGCTCCATGTCGTGCCGTGACCCATGGGAGGGGGTCGGCCGGCAGGTCCACCATCGAACGCTATTCCCGCAGGGAAACGGGCTGGAGGCTCGCCGGTAACGCGGCGGCTCATCGTGCCTCAGGTGAACTCTTGGTCCGATCCAGGTCCTCCGTGTCTATGCGGTACCGGAGTTTGCCTCGCCTGGTGATGAGGACCTAGAGGTGTCTCCACCTAACTTTCGAACGCACTAACAAAGGTAGCGGTCGGTCACTGCACGGAGTCAGGGGTCTTCGGGCCTGGGTACCCTCGACGGCCGTGAGGTAAGGTAGTGGTGGGCGGGCTTCCGTCGGCCTCCGCTGGCTTCTCTGTCCTAGGATGGAGTCGAGTCGGTGGGGGCTGGCGGGACTCCGTTCCATCCAACCCCCTAGCGAGGCGGAGTCTATTCCGTCTAGGTGGAGCTTTCCGTGCCCGCCTGGGGTCGCTAACGGCACCTAGTCTGGGCCAACTGGCTTCCGGCGTGATCCGCGAGGGGTTCCGTCGGTTGAGCCGGGTGGACTGGGCGAAAAGCCAGGAGCTGGGTCGCTTTACGGCCGGAGGGATTTTCCCCGTCCTCCCTGGTTTTCAAGCTAGGGGCTCCTCACTAACTTTCCTATCGGCTGGCCCACAAAAATGTCTCTGCCGGAAAATGGTATCTGATCTTGGGGGCCTGTCCGTAAATTAAATTCGGGTCGGGAAGCCTCGGTTCGGCCCGTGGGCCCAGCGTCTTTATAGGCGTCTGGTTCCTGCGATGGTTTGCGGGGTCTACCGGCTCGAGTAACCAAGTTTAGGGACCACTTGGTTTTTCTAGCTGGGTGGTGAGGACTGTCGTAGCGGCCGTTCGTCTCTTCTTGGGAATAGCCGTCACCGTGTGCGCTGGGCAGCGGTGTCGGTTTGACCGGAGTTGGCGCGGGGTTCCGCTCTGTTGGAGCTTGTCTGGCGGCGACCTTCGGGACGCGTCGCGGGGCTTGTTTCACGGGTGGTTCCTTGTGTCGACAAATGGGCCTGAAAAGGGCCTGGGACCGGAAGATGGACCCCCCGTCTTACCCCTTTCATGGGTGGCCGCCCCTCCGGGTGGTTCCGACCCGACCCCTTGAGTGGGGGAGGTGACCGGAAGCTCGGCAGAGTTCGTTGTGTACGAATGCGAGGGGGCCGGATGGGGACGAATCGCCACCTCCTCGAGAGACTTGCGGTCGACAGCCCAAGAGTCCGGTGGCCACGGTTAACGGACGTTGTGCATGGGTGCGTAGGCTCTTCGGAGTCCTTCTAAAGTGCGCACCCCCGGCAGCCGGGTTCTCTGGCCAAGCCGGATAGCGACGCTCCATAGGTCGATCCCGGTGCCGGTCTAAGGGCCGGACGGTGTCGCCGGGCAAAGACTAGCTAAGGCGATAGGACCCCATCCTCCAATTGACTAAGAGGGAGCCTGATGTATGAATGAGGGCTTTGTAGTGGAAAGTCCTCGGTGCTCGCTAGTGACGACGGGGCTCGCGGGAACGCCATGCAGGGACTCCCGGAGCAACCGAAGGGCGAGGGTTTCGGACAGCGCCCAGGTTACTTTATGACTTGGGTGGCTCATCCCTCCGAGGACCTCAGCTGGAGCAGTTGGGAGCCGACCCTAAGGGTGGTAGGGTTTGGCGGTGCCCCCGTTGACCAAGGAGCGGTCGCGTGGGGAGGCCTGTATGGTTCTGGTTGCTCCATGTCGTGCCGTGACCCATGGGAGGGGGTCGGCCGGCGGGTCCACCATCGAACACTATTCCCGCAGGGAAACGGGCCGGAGGCTCGCCGGTAACGCGGCGGCTCATCGTGCCTCGGGTGAACTCTTGGTCCGATCCAGGTCCTCCCGTGTCTATGCGGTACCGGAGTTTTCCTCGCCTGGTGATGAGGACCTAGAGGTGTCTCCACCTAACTTTCGAACGCACTAACAAAGGTAGCGGTCGGTCACTGCACGGGGTCAGGGGCCTTCGGGCCTGGGTACCCTCGACGGCCGTGAGGTAAGGTAGTGGCGGGCGGGCCTCTGTCGGCCTCCACTGGCTTCTCTGGACTCGAATCTACCAACTACCGACATCATCACGGCGCTGCAAGGACAAAACGAGGTCCTGAATGGATCCTCCCTCGAGCTCTGAACGTAGTTCATGGGCGAGAGAGGGCGCAATGTGGTGTTGGCGGTGGATGAGAGGACATTCGACCGTCTCGCAGATCACCGTCGTCTAAATGTGGGTTGGCGCCAAGTGGATTTCCGACCTAATATGCGACCATTGGTTTTCTATAAGTGTTGGAGGTACGGCCACACACAATCAGTGTGCCGCGGCACACAAATATGTGGGCACTGCGGCGCCGCTGACCATGTAATTCCGTGCACCGTCGACGCGTGTTGCCCTAATTGCAGTTTGAAAAAACGTCGGAGACAGGGAAGTAAACTATTACCTACCAACCACTCCGCAGGCTCGAAAGAGTGTCATATCCACAAGCTGGAGATCGAACGATTGAGGAAGAGCAATCATGGGGAGTAATCCACTGAGATTTGCACACCTCAATTGTCACCACGCCATCGTCGTGGCAAACCAGCTTTCACAGGACGTCCCGTCCGCCGGATACGACATCGTATCTCTGAACGAACCATACGTGAGCGAGGGTAATATTCTTGGAACTCCGCCGGGATACACACAAGTGAGTTCGGAGGGCAGCCGTTTTCGAGCAGCCCTCTGGATGAGCCGACGTGTTTCATTCTGCACGGTCAGACGGCACTCTGATGTGGTGGCCATCCGTTGCGATCTGTCTAATGAGAAGGTGTTGATAATAACTCGTTATAGCGCACCCTCGGAAGACATCCAGATAGTACTCGATTCGTTGGACTAGCTACTGAGTACCTACCCAAAGGACAATGACATCTTGGTTGGGGACTTTAACGCTAAGTCCACGATTTGGGGGCAACGACCCACTGACGCAGAGGGAGGTCCATGATCACCTTCGCCTCGAACGTGAATCTCGAAATCGTGAACGATCCGGACAGCATTTCGACCTTCAAAGGCCTTCAGGGCGAAGGTTGGGTCGACATCTTGTTGGCTCGGTTCTGCGCCTCTCGCATTGAAGACTGGATGATGTCCGATATCGAAACACTCAGCGACCACCGACTCATGACGTGGGCCTATCAAGGCAGACCGGGCACTCGCCTTCCCCGGAACGTCCACCGCAGGTGGAGACAAAAGGATTTGGTCTGGGACGAGTTCCTACACGATCTACGTACGGTAGATCTGGGTCGGTACAGCTTCGAAACCCCTGACGAAAGTGTCGAACACCTGATGTCGATCCTGGTGAGGCTGTGTCAAAAGCACAAAAAGCGCACACCTGCGGTACGCAAGGGAGCGTGTTGGTGGACGGGTCAACTGTCCAGGCAAAGATCTCGGTTGCGTGCGCTGAGGCGGCTCTACCAGCGTACGCTGGAGCAGCCACAGAGGGAGAGACTTGATGCTCTCTACAAGCGTAAGCGGGCAGAGTATAAAAACACGATCCTGCACACTAAACGTGCATCGTTCCGACGATTCATTTCGGAGGGATTGGTCACGGACAAGCTAGGTTGCGCAGTCGAGGTGGTGCGAGGCAAGTGGAGAAGGGAGGCCCCGGTCTCCCTGATTCTTCCCTCAGGGGAGGAAGTCTCCACTTGGGAGGAATCTCAGGATGAACTTGCAAGACACCACTTCCTGCAGGCCGATGAAGCTTTGCAGATCGCGCAAAAAGAACCGGCGAACCAGACTGGTTTACCATCGAAGAGCTGGAGATTGCAGCAGAAACGCTGCCGCCTAATAAGGCACCCGGCCACGATGGGATCACTCTCGAGATCGTCCGAAAGGTTCTCCAGTTCCATCCTCAATGGCTACTGGCACTTTATAACCACTGCTTGAGAGTATTTTGTTTCCCACGGACTTGGAAAAGGGCTGTAGCGGTGTATTTTCCCAAACCGGAAAGACCCGCAGCGACCACGCATCCTACCGCCCGATCTGTCTACTACCGACCCTCGGGAAGGTATTGGACAAGATGTGCGCAATGAGATTGGCTCTCCACCTTGAGACCAATGGACTGCTCGACGCCAGACAGTACGGATTTCGAAAGAATATCAGTACAGTGGACGCGTTACGCAGAGTGCTGGACTACATAGCCGAATCAAAGGCCGGCGGAGAATTCACATGTCTGCTCACCTTTGATATCAAGAGCGCCTTTAACAGCGTTCGCCGAGCGGACATTCTCCGGTGCCTTGCGGATCTCGGCATCGATCCCTATCTATTTGGGTTGATTGATGATTACCTTTGGTATCGGTCGATCATTCTCTTCGTCGGGGAACACTACTTTAATGTCGGTGTTCCGCAGGGATCATGTCTTGGTTCGATACTCTGGTTGGTTGTGATAAACATCCTGTTGAGGCGGTCGCATATAGACGAGGCATGGCTAATTCAAGCCTTCGCTGATGATGTCTATGTAGCGGCACGAAGCAGAGCAGTCTTCAGGTTTGCCGAAATCCTGAATCCGGTTCTTACCATGATTCATGAGTGGGCTTCGGAGTTTAGCTTGGAGTTCAGCCACGCTAAGTGCAACTACACGGTGGTCCCACCAAGAGGAAGGCTCAACTATGCTCCATCCAGGCCGATCCTTATGAACGGTCACAGGATCAAATTCGAGCAGCGCCTGACTTACTTGGGGGTGACCATCGACATGCATTTAAGTTGGATGTTCACCTGAACGTGGTTCAGGAAAGGGCGTTCAAGTTGCTGCATAAAATGGACCGTCTCACCGCAGCCAACTGGGGCATCAAGCCGCCCCTACGCAAGATGCTCTATCGCCTAGTTGTGGAGCCAATAATCTTGTACGCGGCTTCTATTTGGTACACTGACAAAGTAGCAGAAGCAAACAGGTTGCTCAGCGCACAAAGGGGACATCTCCTGTGCGTAACGAAGTGTTATAGCACGGTTTCGAACGACGCGCTGCACGTCTTGTCAGGGGTTCTTACTCTTGACTTGCGTGCGGAAATGGACAGGGACTTCACGGCCCTTGTCAGGTGGGGCAGGGGCATTGACGGTACAGGGCTCTCTGGCGACCATCCTACCGGCGAGAAGAACTCGGTCGGATCCCATGGACCAGGGACCTCAATCCCAGGACGACGTGTTTGTACTACACGGACGGATCCAGGCAGCAGGACCGCACAGTCGGTTGCTCGTTTACTGCCGTGATCGATGGTCAGATCGCCGGTGAAGGCCAGTTCCGCCTTACCGATGGCGCAGAAGTTTTCGCAGCCGAGGTCCAAGCGATCAAGGAGGCAATAACAGATGCCCATCACAGGGGTCTCAGTGAGCTCGATATCTACTCAGATTCAAGATCGGCGCTTCAAGCCCTAAATAGCCTCGTGCCTAGGCACAGGTCTATTTCTGAGATTAGGGACTTGGTAAAGAGTAGTCGAATCGGTGTTCACATGCACTGGATCAAAGCCCACGTGGGGCACGTCTACAACGAGCGTGCGGACGAGCTGGTGAAAGTAGCGACGACCCGACCGTTTGTGGATGTGGAGGTGAAAACCACCCGCCGCCAGGCCAAGACAGAGCTCTTGGCCCGTGCCGTCTCAAGATGGCAAAGCAAATGGGTTACCACGGGCAAAGGCGAAGTTACATACGAGCTTTTTCCGCGCGTACGCCTCAGGCGACTGCACGGCGATTTCTACCTCAACCAAGTTCTAACGGGACACGGCACCTTTGGTGACCATCAGTCTCGCTTCTTCCAGAAGGATCCCACATGTTTTTGTGGGACAGGGATAAGTGACAGGAGACACTGTCTCTACTCTTGTCCCCTATGGCGGTCCATCAGGGAAAGATTTTTCCCGTGGAACTTCCATACTCGAACACTTCTCGATCTGTGTCTCGACGGCTATTGTCGGAAAGGAGTGAAGGCCATAGTTAATGATCTCCTCCTGCGAACACTGGATCGAGATCTGGGACGTCAAAGGCATGGTCGCCGTACCAGATCCCTTCGCGGTCAAACGCCGCAGTTGAACGCAGATCAACCAGTCCGCTACACACGTGGCATTGGAGGTGGTGGTGCATGAAGTTCTCAGGTTCGAGACTCCGTCTCATGAACCTGCATTTAGTAGTGAATAATATGTCGTAGTGTATTTATGTCGTAGTGTATATATGTATTAGTGTATAATATGTGTAGTGCAATAATTATGTAGATAAGGTACCCGTGGACTGGGGGCCGGAGACGTCCGACCCCGCAGCCCACCCCTAGCGAGGGCGTGTCTATGCGCTCAAGGAGAAACTTTCCGCGATTCTCCTGGGCTCGCGAGCGGCACCTACCCCCTTTAATCGGTTGTCCCTCATAAATGTCTTTACCGGATAATGGTATTTGATCTTGAGGGGCCTCCGTACATCAACTCCGGCTCGGTAACCTTGAACTGGTTCGTGGGCCCGACTCCTTTATAGGTGCTCGGTTCCTGCGGGACCAAGAGAAAGAACCATTTGGCTCCTCTAGCTAAATGGTGGGATCTGTTGCACGCGACCATTCGTTCTCTTGGGAATAACCGGTGTGACGTGCGCTGGGCAGTGCACCGGCTCGACCGGAGTTTGCGTGTGGATCGGTCCTAACGGGCCACTCCTGGCGGCGACCTTCGAGACGCGCCGCGGGGTTTGGAACGGGGGTCTTTCCGCACGTAGACGAATGGGCCTGCAAGGGCCTGGGACCGGGAGATGGGACCCCGTCTTACCCCTTTCATGGGTGGCCGCCCCTCCGGGTGGTTCCGAACCAACCCCTTGAGTGGGGGAGGAGACCGGAAGCCCGGCCGAGTTCGTTGTGTACGAATGCGAGGGGACCGGATGGGGACGAGTCGCTACCTCCTTGAGAGACTCAACTAAGACAGGCGTTGAGTCCGGTGGCCACGGGTAACGGACGTTGTGCATAGGGCCGTAGCCCGCCTCGGTGGGTTGTCGAAGGTGTTGTCCTCCGACACCTAGGTTCTCTGGGCAAGCCGATAGCGACGGTCCATAGCCTGATCCCAGAGCCGGTCATAGACCGGGTGGTGACTCTGGGCAAAGGGTAGCCAAAGCGATAGGACCCCATCCACCATTTGACTAAGAGGGAGCCTGAGGTGAGAGAGCGGGCTTTGTAGTGGAAAGTCCTTGGTGACTCGCTAGTGACGACGGGGCTCGCGGGAACGCCATGCAGGGACTCCCGGAGCAACCGAAGGGCGGGGGTTACGGACAGAGCCCAGGTTACTTTTTGACTTGGGTGGCTCATCCCGCCAAGGACCGCAGCTAAAGCAGTTGTAAGTCGACCCTTAGGTGGGTAGGGTTTGGCGGTGCCCCCATTGACCAAGGAGCGGTCGCGTGGGAAGGCCAGTATGGCTCTGGTAGCTCCATGTCGTGCCATGAACCTTGGGAGGGGGTCGGCCGGCAGGTCCACCCTCGAACGCTATTCCCGCAGGGAAACGGGCTGGAGGCTCGCCGGTAACGCGGCGGCGCTTCGAGCCTCGGAGGAACTGTTGGTCCGATCCAGGTTCTTCGTGTCTATGCGATACTGGAGTTTGCCTCGCCCAGTGATGAGGACTTAGAGGTGTCTCCACCTAACTTTCGAACGCACTAACAAAGGTAGCGGTCGGTCACTGCACGGGGTCAGGGGCCTTCTGGCCTGGGTACCCTCGATGACCGTGAGGTAAGGTAGTGGTGGGCGGGCTTCTGCCGGCCTCCGGTGGCTTCTCCGTCTTCGGGTGGAGTCGAGTCGCCGGTGGCGGGCGGGACTCCGTTCCATCCAACCCCCTAGCGAGGCGGAGTCTATTCCGTCTAGGTGGAGCTTTCCGTGCCCACCTGGGGTCGCTAACGGCACCTAGTCTGGGCTCTCTGGTTCCCGGCGTGATCCGCGAGGGGTTCCGTCGGTCGAGCCAGGGAGTCTGGGGGAAAAGCCCGGAACTGGGTCGCTTTATTGCCGGAGAGATTTTCTCCGTCCTCCCGGGTTTTCAAGCTAGGGGCCTCTAAATAACTTTCCTATCGGCTGGCCCGCATAAATGTCTTTGCCGGAAAATGGTATTTGATCTTCTGGGCCTTCCGTAAAGCAACTCCGGTTCTGGAAGCCTCGGTTCAGTTTCGTGGGCCCAGCGTCTTTATAGGCGTCTGGTTCCTGCGGGCTTACGGGGTCTACCGGATCGAGTAACCAAGTTTAGGGACCACTTGGTTTTTCTAGCTGGGTGGTGAGGATTGTCGCATGCGGCCTTTCGTCTTTTGCTTGGGAGCAGCCGTCGTTGCGTTCGCTGGGCAGCGCGTCGGCCTGGCCTTAGTTGCGTGGGGACTCCGTCCAGCTAGGGCTTGTCTGGCGGCGACCTTCGGGACGCTCCGCGGGGCTTGTCTCGCGGGCGGTTCCCTGCGTGGACAAATGGGCTTTATAAGAGCCTGGGACCAGAGGACGGTTCCCTTTTTTGGAGGCACCCACCGTCTTACCCCCTTCATGGAATTATAGAGTAAAGATATTGACAGTGTCAAATTATCTAACTCAACCCCCGCATCATTCAATGCAGGATCAACTATATGCATTGCACATGTAGTTTTTGTTCTACCAAAACTTCCTATGATCAATGGATCATCTATAACTCACCTTTTACTTAGGTGAGGATTAATTTTCCAATTTTCATATGCTGCATATGATGTTCCAGGTTTTCCTGTGCAGAAGTAAATTTTACTTTCTGTACGTTTATGATGAAATTTGCTTATTTCTGGTTCAAGTTCCTTTTCACCGATAAAGTCATCAAAAAGTTATGCATCTTCTTCATCATCATCATCAAAGAAAGAAGTAAAGTTATCTGACAATGAGGTAGATACTGAATTCTTTTCTTTTTCTTGTCGCTGACGATTCTAACACATACGTTTCTGCTTCTTTTGTTCAAGTTGTGCAGACATTTCATCCTCAACAAATGTAATAATTTTCAATGCTTCTAGTTGATCCTGAAGAAGACCCAATCTTCAGGAATTTTAATAAGATTTCCTAAATCAGCATGTAATATATCAAACAGATTTTCTAATTGACTAAAAAACTCTTTTTCTGATTTTGACTGCCTTTCTGTTCATCTAGTTTTGTTTTTTCAATTCTGACATGTTTTTGATAAACCTTCTTAATTTTGCAAAATCATTTGGCGTTTGAGTTGTTGGAATATTTGCAACTTGCTATAAGTGATACACTTCATTAATTGTATTCGAACAACTTTCTGATAAAGAATTTTTCTTTTATATTAAAAAAACGTAAGGTTTGACCAGTAGTTGGTAACTGGTTGAGTGGAAATCGGATGTTCAGTTAACCACGCACTGGTAGAAGAAGGCCGTCCGCGTTGTTACTTTTAATTTTCTTGCTCGAGATACGTAACTTATCTTGTTTGACAAAACAAATCGCTTAAAAGTCTGTTAAAAATAAAACCTGGGGCATCAAAATTCAGATTTGAGAACAACCAACATCAAATAAATAATATCCTTTCTCTGAAAATACTAGACATTTTACTTAACTTCTTTTTTTAATTTTTTCTTCGTCACTTCACTTTATCTGATTTATAATAAAAGTTTTCATAAACTATATTTCTGCTATGTGGAATTGCAACCTGCAACATGCAAATAACATTTATTCTGAGAAAATACTGGATATATCACTTCACTTTACTTTTATTTTTGCACTTTTTATTCTTCAGTTCTCTTTATGTGATTTATAATAAAGGTTTAAAATACATTTCTACTGTGTGCAATTGCAAACTGCAACATGAAAATAACACTCTTTCTCAGAAAATACTGGATACGTCACTTCACTCCACTTCCGTTTTTGCACTTTTATTCTTCACTTCACTTTATGTGATTTAAAATAAAGGTTTTAATAAACTATATTTCTATTGCGAACTGTGTCGTGTCTTATCTAGATGGAAGTATGACGAAAATTAATGCGTTATAGCTATTATTCCTATGGTAAAATGACAAGCTTAAAAAATAAAATTATGAAATCTTTAAGCCTTTTGAGAAGTCAGTAGTTGTTAAAAGAAAAACTTCACAGTGTATTTATCTCGCCATTTTCCATAATTTAAGCAATATGCACATCATTTTTCAAAAATAACACCTTAATGTTTATAATATATCAGTAGATCAAACCCTTCTTTAATGAATAATATATACACGTAAAACAGTGGGCTCCAACATGCTCCTGTTGAAAATGTGTACATTTCGTTTAACCCATTAACCGCCAAAACTATTACGATAGAAATTTTCTAATTTCTTGTTGAAAGTAGTTTCCCATCACAAATTCAGTAAGGTAAATTTCCCTTTACTAAAATACCAAAATTCCTGCCAATAAATAAGATATTTTTTTAAATTCTAAAATAGTGGCGCCAATGTAATTAATTCATTGCATGAGCAATTATTTTGACTGTTGCGTGAACGCAACGTCAGCGGTTAATGGGTTAATTAAACATTTTCTAAGACAGTTAGTTTCTACTGCAGTTGGTTGTTTTGTACTGAGCCGCGGGATCCAGCAGTACTTAGCATTTCATGTGTAAAAATTAAACAAAAAATGTATTATACAAAAATCATTCATCAAGAAGTGATTTTATTTTTGTAATAAAGAAAGTTATCGATGCTTGCATAAATATCAACAATAATAAATTTAAATTTTACTGAATTTTATTTACTATCTTGTATTTCTGAGTCGTTTGTTTCCCATTAATTCATCTTTTATATGCCTTCATTATTATAAGCATTTTGTTCGTGGGTCGTTAAACATAAAACATAACTAAAGGGACATGCATATAAGTATTTGGATATTGAATATCCAATTTTTATTTTTTGAATTTCATATATTCATCACTTTAATATTTCACATTCATCATTTTAATATATTCAAAAAATAAAATCTCATAACATCAGAAAATAAACAACACTCGAAGATTGAATTTAAGTCAAAGTTTGTAAAAACTGAAAAGAAAAAAAAAAGATTTTTATTAATCTTCGTGGTTTTTCCTTTAGATTATGGACTTATGAACTTATGATTATGGCCTATAAATCTACATTTGACAAATAACAAATCGTCAGAATAATCTAGTAATCATTATACTAATAAATATCAATACACGTTTGTCATATTATTGGAATTAGTGGTTTCTGGAAACAGTAAACGCAAATTAATACATTGCATTAAACAAGTTATTTATATTAATACAAAATCATGAAATTCTATGTTTTTGATTATATTTTATTATTTTTACATAATCTAAGTAATTATTTGGTAGGTATGTTGCGATGAATGGACAATGAATTTTTATTAGTCTACCTATACTTAATATTATAAAGAGGTAAAAATTGTTTATTTGTAGGAGGTAAGCTCTGGAACTACCGAACCGATTCCAAAAGTAATGGTGTCAAAATGATTGTAGTAGTCCAACTTAGAACATAGGCTATATCTTATGTCCGTACCACTGGCCAAAAGGGAGTGCAGGAGCAAAAAATGTTCTAAAAATGCGATTTTTGTGTTATTGAAAGGCCTAGAAACATGGAATTTGGAATGGTAGTTACTTATAAGATACTAATGATCTCTAAGGACATTTCTTAAAAAAATCAAAATTAAAAAAGGGTGAAAATGTGCGAAAAGCGTTTTAAAAACGTTCTAAATGGCTTTTTTTTACGCAGTTTCAGGAAGTACCAAACTGATTAAAAAATAATGGTGTCAAAATTATGGTGACAACCCTTGATTCAACATAGGCTACATTTTATATCGGTGCCACTACCCCTAAAGGGGGTGCAGGAGCAAAAAAAAAAAAAAAAAAAAAAAAAACGTTCGAAATTGCGATTTTTGTGTTACTGAAGGGCCCAGATACATGGAATTTGGCATGGTAGTTACTTATTAGATATAAATGATCTCTAAGAACATTTGTTAAAAAATTCGAAATTTAAAAGGGGTGAAAATGCGCAAAAAACGTTCTAAAAAACATTCTGAATGGCGATTTTTACGCAATCGCAAGAAGTACCAAACCGATTTAAAAAATAATGGTGTCAAAATGATGGTGACAACCTTTGCTCCAACATAGGCTACATTTCATGTCGGTGCCATTACCCTGAAAGGTGTATTCGAAAAAATATTTTTCCACCCTCAACAGCTTGAAATTTTCTGAGACATTTTCAGACTCATTTTTAAAAGTAAAAACATGAAACTTGCTGAGGTGATTTTTGAAGAGATGTATAAGAGACCGTGTGATTTCATTTTTCGCTCAATTAATTAGAATTTGATTTTTAAACAATTATATTCTCGGTATGACCATTTTTTTCATTCCCAGATATACCGCTTCGGAAAATTCGGTTCAAAATGCCAACTTTGACAGCATTTTTTGCAATATATTCTTCATTTAGCAAAAAATCGACCGTCACGGCACTTTATGTAGTTTCTAAATAAGAGAATTTGCCAGTTTGATGCGTGTGAGAGCAAAAATTAATTTAAAAATAAATCAGAAAATAGGCAGTTTGCATTGGAATACACCCTTAAAGGGGGTGCAGGAGCAAAACAAACGTTCGAAATTTCGATTTTTGTGTTACTGAAGGGCCCCAGATACATGGAATTTGGCATGGTAGTTACTTATTAGATATAAATGATCTCTAAAATCATTTCTTAAAACATTCGAAATTTAAAAGGTGTGAAAATGCGCAAAAAGCGTTCTAAAAAACGTTCCGAATGGCGATTTTTACGCAATCATAAGAAGTACCAAACCGATTTAAAAAATAATTGTGTTAAAATGATGGTGACAACCCTTGCTCCAACATAGGCTACTTTTTATGTCGGTGCCATTACCCCCAAAGGGGGTGCAGGAGCAAAAATACGTTCGAAAATGCGATTTTTGTGTTACTGAAGGGCCTAGAAACATGAAATTTGGAATGGTAGTTACTCATAAAATATAAATTATCTCTAAGAACAATAAAAAAATTCGAAATTTAAAAAGGGGGAAAGTGCGCAAAAAGTGTTCTAAAAAATGTTCTAAATGGCGATTTCTACGCAGTCTCAGAAAGTACCCAACTGATTTCAAAAGTAATGGTTGGTAATTGATGATGACAGCCCTTGCTCCATTATAGGATCTACTTCATGTCGGCGTCACTATCATCTTGTGGTTGCATTTTAAAAAACGTTTTAACTTGTGATTTTTGTGATATTGAAGGGGCTAGCAACTTGAAATTTGGCATGGTAATTACTTATGAGATGTAAGTAGTCTTTGAGAAGAGGTCCTGAAAAATTTGGAATTTAAATGGATTGAAAATAAGCGAAAAGCGTTCAAAAAACGTTCTAAATAACGATTTCTACGCAATCTGAGGAAATATAAACCGATTTCAGAAGTATTGGTTTCAAATTGATGGTGACAGTCCCCGCTCTAACATAGCCTATATTTTACGTTGTTGTCACTACCACCTGGGGGTTACAGGAGCAAAAAATGTTCTAAATTAATTGCGTTTTTTGTGTTAAAGAGGGGGCCTAACATTTTAAATTTGGAATGGTAATTACTTCAAAGATGCAAATGCTTTGTAAGAATTGTCGAAAAAAAAATTCCGAATTTAAAAGGATGAAGTGAGCGAAAAGCGTTCTATAAGCGTTCTAAATTACGATTTTTATGCAATCGTATGAAATACGAAACCGATTTCGAACATAATGGTTGCAAATTGATGGTGATAGAACCTGCTCAAACATAAGCTATATTTTATGTCGGTATCACAACCCCTAGAGGATTGCAGGAGCAAAAAACTTTCTAAATTGCGATTTCTGCGGCACTGAAGAGGCTAGAAACTTCAAATATATCACGGTAGTTACTTATAAAATATAAATGTCCTCTAAGAATAGTCGAAAATAAATTCGAAATTAAAAAGGGGTGAAGCAAAGGGTAGGAGCAAAAAGTATTCTAAAAGTGTCTTAAATTACGATTTCTATGGAATCTCAGGAAATAATAGACCGTTTACAGAAGTCATTGGTTGCGAATCAAGAGTGATAGTCCCTGATCCTATACGGGCTATATTTTATGCCGGTGTCACTAACCACCTGGTTGGCAGGATCAAAAAGAAAGCGTTTAACCCTCCGTCTACCAGACGGGTCCATTGGACCCGACAGGTACATACAAAATATTCATTCAAACCAGAAATTTCTTTAAAATAAACTAAGTATATAAACCAGACAAAAATAAGGTAAATAAATAAGTTAAATAGTTTTAAATAAAAATTCTGGTGTAGAACGTTTTATTAAAACTTGAATAAAATTCCCGGTAGATCTAGGGTTAAAAACATCTAAATTCCGTTTTCTATAGAATATTAGGAAATACCAACCGATTTCAAGGTTAATGTTGGCAAATTAATGGTGACAATCTCTGTTTCAACATTTGTCGAGATATTCAATTTCAACTCTGTTTCGACATTTTATGTTGATGACACAAGCACCGGAGAGGTGGTAGACTGTTAGACAAGAAGCTTGGAATTTGACATGATGGTTAATTTTAAGATGTAAATGTGTTAAGATGGTTTCTAAAAAATTCAAAACTTCAAATGAATACTGAAATGAGCATAAAACTCTCAAAATACTTTCTAAATTATTATTTATTTGGAATTAGTTTTAGTTCTTATTAATTAAAATCTCATTTCTGTCTATTGCACTTTTATAATGACTTTTTTAATGCCAAACTATGACTTAATTTGTAATTTTTTAATTATTCCAAACAGTGTTCTTCTAATGAAAATAGTCATGCAAATATCACTTGGCACTTTCAACGATTAAGCGAGCAAAGCTGCGGGTTTTTCTAGTATTTAATAAAACCTGATTCAGAAAATGTTAGTTGTCGGTACATACACTGTAAAAAATAATAATTATAATAACAAAAAAATATATATATTTATAAATGCTCACAATTTGACTGCCACATTTTTTACTGTAAAATTTTGTATTTTACAGGCAAAAGCTATTAAACTAATAAAATATATATTATTAATTGAAAAAAAAATTAGTAAACTTTTTACTTTACAAGCAAAATTTGTTAAATTAAGACAAAGATTGTAATAAATACGTTTATAGCTACCCTACTTTTCATAAGTAGGGGCCACAATATTTAATGACGGACTCATCATTCCAAAACTAGACCCGCCACTCTAAGATTTAGTACAAAACTTTTAATAGATCATATAAAAGATACAAGGATACGTCATTTAACACGACTACGTAAAATTATAATACATATGTACAGACTTTAGGAACTTCAGAAGAAATCCGCGGGAATAATTTTCACATTTCTTCCCTCAGTTCATAAACGAGTTCAGCGGCAGTTCTCTTAAATGAAATAGACGTGCAGTTGCATTTCACAATACTATCATCGCGCGCCGTAAAACTCTCTCTGTGGGAAAAAATCCGGGAGGAAAATAATCAAGCAAGCAGCTTGTATTTCTTATCCTCTACATTGTGCGTCTCAGAACACTCTGCGAGGAAGTCTAATGCAAGGGATGATGGGGGGAAATATTTGGCAGCTACTAATTTAGGGACTGTCGTGTGCTGCCATCTAGTGCAGCAATCTTTAAATATGTGTTACACATTTTCTTTCCTGTAAAATAAACCATTTTTTATTTTCTGGCGTTCTGGTTGGTAGTTTCTTTTACAAAAGAGATATACTAATTTTTTTGATAGTGTGGCAATCAAAATGTGAGTAGGTTTTGCTATGCTTTTTTCTTCTTTTTGAAAAAGCGTATTTCTAGTTAAGAAACATTATACAGGATGACCCTAAATTATTGTCGTGGCTTCCTTGCCTTATAATGATTTATTTAAGAATATGACGAAAGATATTATTACATAGTCGTAAAGTACAATTCAAAAAGATTTTTTAATACCACAAACAATGTTACGATTACATAAAGTTTCAACTCAAAACGTTATTACTCAAATAACGATTATAATCAAATAATAAGTAATATTAAAATTTTTATCAAATTAATCAAAAAGTTATTAAGGTACCTCCTACGTTCGGAGCGGCTTTTAAAAAAATGTAGAATATTGAATAAATACACAAATTTTTAATTCAACTGTAATACAGAATGATAAAAAAAACATAAAATCCTAGCAATGCCTTCAGAACATTTTAAAATATTGGAGGGTTTTGCCATATTTTTAGCAAAATTTCATGCTTACGCCAGACAGCGTACACTCAATCTCTATAATAATAGCCCAAGTCCTGTGACTATCATCAACAGTTCCGGGCTGCCCGCTTTGCTTTTTTTATGCCAAGCGGCCATTATCATACTTTAATGTTAGTCGGGCGCAGGTGATAAATCGCCAAATATTGTTCCATCGTCATCATTTCATCTATATTATAAAAGTCCAAGTCGTGACTGTCATAAACAATTACGGTCGGACCCCTTCGCTTTTCATATGGAAGGCGGCCATTTTTTAATAAAAGTTATTTTTTCGAATAAAACTACACAAAAGTCGTTATGATCGCAAAGAATTTTTGGTACTTTTATGTTAGCATAACGCAAATCTCGCCTTTAGCATTTTTTAACTGGCCAGTCAGCATTTGTTTATTCTCCGCGTAGTAAATTAACACAATGCTTTGATGTTGAAATCAAATATCATGATTTATGGTACTATATTTATTACTTTTCTTTTCTTTTTTTAAGAAAAGGAAAGAAGCGAAAGTTATGATTTTTGAATGTTTCAGTTTTAAATTATGCATTTTGATTAAAATTAAAATTATGCATTTTGATTAAAATTAAAATTATGCAATTAAAATTATGCATTATGCAGTGAAAGGATTATATAACATAAAAATACACGAGTTCTTGATTTCTCTATTATAATTTTCTGATTTGGCGTAGGACTTCAGCAATTAAATTAAATTATGAATAAAAGTAACATGATACAATGGTTAGCCTACATTTAAGGGAGACAAAACTGGTCGCCAAGGGCGTCTAGTTCAACTAAATATATTTCAGTTTCCTTTGCACTACATACTATTATAGTTACATGCGGATTGAACTAAGAGTTTTATAATATCTTGAATATTAACGGAAATATTTCAAAATATGTCAAAAAATACATATTTTTTTATTAAGAATTATCATTTTTTTAATATTCGAGTACTTATAAAATAATTACATTATCACATAGAGATCAGATTCTAGTTGGAAATCATACTGAGAAAATTTCCTTGAAATATGTTTAAAGTATTTTATATAATGAAGACTATCGTACATGGAAATAACGAAAAAATGGATTTTTCAGCAATCACATTTAAAAGGTTTCTTATGTATATAATTTCTTATCTATAAAATTAATCTAGAAGCGTTAATTAAGAATTATTAGTGTTTATATGCAACAGCCATAAAAAAATTACGCAAAAAAACATTTTTTACATTTCTCCTGGATTTCGTACGCCCACATCTGGCATTTGACTCATTACTTCCTGGTTATTAGATTGGCCATACCTCCTGTTTTAGTAACGGTAGTGATAAAATTCAAACAGATTTGGAATCGTAAAAGATTGTTATTCCAAATAAAACAATAAAAGAAATTTCGAAAATTTTCAACAAAACGGTCATTCTAATGTATTCAGATACCTTAATGAATTATGCTTATCTATCTTTCTAATTTTGTGCTCATAATTCATTAATAACTTTTTCATATATTTGATAAAATTTTAACATTAATTAGTATTTGATTGTAATCATCATTTGATTCAAATTGTTTTGAGTTGAAATCTTACGAATATGTAACATTATTTGTGTTATTAAAAAAACCTTTTGAGTGATACTTCATAAATATGTGGGATATGCAAAACCCCACAGAGCCAGCTTAAAAAGCGCCGCCAGGAGTCTAGATCACAACTCCGCTGTAAAGCTACTCTGATGCTGACAGCGGCAACGCATGCGCGCAACAAATGATTGTCGGCGACAGACACGCTGCAAGAGATAAACTGAAGTGAATAGAAGAACTTTAGAATTCGAGTGTTGGTGCTGGAAGGAGGAGGTATAGACGGAATAATGTAGCAAAAAGACGTAGAATGTTTTAACGACGATAAATTACAAATTAAGATGCATTTGTATTTGTGTGAGGGATGTCTTCATGTATATAGCCTGTAAATAAGTTTTTTTCAATATAACTATTTTTTTAAGAGAAAGTCGTAATTTTTTCTGGTATCAAGTCTGGATTTTATAGTAATCAAAGGGATAATTCCATAATTTTTGGAGCCAGAAGTGGTACGAATGTTTTAATATTTTGACGTCGCTGCCCACAAATGTGATGAGTATGATGAAATCGCTGATGGTGTAATAAAAATAAAAATAAATTACAGAATTCTGGATTCAAGTGGATATTGTTCTTAGTGGTGATTACTGTATACAATTCATTTTTTATTCCATGATGAAATTGATTGATATTCCTGAACTGGAACTTGCCATTAAAATGAAAAAACAAGTAAAATAAAGCTTTTGCACAAATTTCTTTTCGATGCTGAATCATAGCCATGACCAGCATAGAAAAAGAATCAGAGAATTTTCTGGTTTTGGTTATCAAACCGATATTTCCGAATTTAAAAGTAAAATAACAAAAGTCCAGCAGATTTCTCTCTGAATGATTTAATTATAATTTGTAATGTACTTTGCATTTCGAATGAAGGATCTTTAGTTGATCTTACGACGCGATTAGTTACTTATTTGTCAGACTTGAGCTTGCTACAAGCTAATGCTCAGAACGACAGTGATACGGATTCGGAACACGCAGTACCTTTAAATAATAGTTCAGCAAGTAATGACATGGAATCATCAAATTTGGATAAAAACAAGCAATTTCCAGTTCGAAGTTTTGTGCCATCAACTATTAATTTTAGTGATATTGAAAATGTTGTACCTCCGTTTGATGGTAGTGCATGTCAGGATATAAATATATGGTTGAATAACTTTGATGATGTCACTAGTATATTTAATCTGTCGGAATTACACAAGTTTATATTGTAAAAAGGTCCTTAAGAAGAAAAGCTAAATTGTTGGTTCAGACCGAATTATATATAAATTCATGTGAGAAATTGAAGCAACTTTTGATTGCTGAATTTAGCACTACTTATAATTCTGCGGAGTTACATCATTTGTTAAATAAACGAAAGTTACATGAAAATGAAACGCTTGAAGAGTATTTCTTAGTTATGAAGCAGTTAGGTTCACGTGGTAATATTGAGGATTCCGCGTTGATGCAGTATGTTATAAATGGTATATCCTGTTTTTAGAAAATCAATATTGTATGGATGTCAGTCGATTTTGGAATTTAAACAAAAATTAAAAGTCTATGAAAAGTTATGGTCGGAGTATGAAATTACAAAATCTCATAAACATGAAGGAGCTAAGCCTAAAATTAAATCCGAAGTTGAAGTTAAGAACAGATTTAAGCCTGTAAAGTCAAATATGCGCTGTTATAATTATGGCGGGAATAATCATAAAAGCACTAACTGTGTTAATAAAGATAGAGGGCCCCTTTGCTTCACTTGTAACAGTTATGGTCACAAATCATTTCAGTGTAATAAATCGAAAGATACAAATGTTAAAAACGCTCAGCCACAAGTTAACAATATTACATTCCAAGATTTAATTCTAAAAGAGGTAAAGCTTTATTCTTTACATTTGACCTCCTTGATAGATACTGGTAGTCAAAAGACTCTGTTAAAGAAAAGTATTTATGATAATTTGAAGAACTTTGTGGAATTAAAATCTACGGGTATCACTTTGACCGGTTTAGGGGGAACCTCAATTAAGCCAGAAGGTTATTTCGATTCAGAAATTGAAGTTGATAATTCGAAGTTTAAAGTTGACATTTTTGTCGTTAATGACAGTTACATTAATTTCGATTTAATTATTGGCACTGATGTTATTCCTCAAGGTACATTGACTATTTGTGATAATGAAGTGAAATTGTTTTAAACGGAAGTTCAGTCTAATGACTTTTTAGTTAACATTGTAAATGTTCTAGATGAGCCAAAATTTGATTTAAGTCACATTGTTGACAAAAATTTACGTTCGGAATTATCCTCTTTAATTGAGAATTATGTGCCAAATAAAACGAAAACTGTAGATGTTAAAATGAAAATTAATTTAACTAATGAAATCCCAGTTTGTTCTTCCCCTCGAAGATTACCGCCATGTGAGAAAATAATATTTGAAGTCCAAATTGAGGAGTGGCTAGCTCAGGGAATCATTCGGAAGAGTTCTTCTAATTTTTCGTCGCCGGTTGTGTTGGTTGAGAAAAAAGATAACACAATAAGACTTTGTATTGATTACAGACGTCTTAACAAGAAGACAGTGCGTGAACATTTTCCATTACCAGTAATAGATGATGTTATAGATCAATTGTACATTCTGCTGAGGTATTTACAACCACAGATTTAAAAAACGGTTTTTTTCATGTTGAGGTTGAAGAAGGCTCACAGAAATATACCTCTTTTGTCACTCATGAAGGACAGTACGAATTTTTAAAGTGTCCATTCGGGCTGTCCAATAGCCCTAGTGTTTTTCAAAAATATATTTATAACGTATTTCGAAACCTATTAAAAGATCAAACTGTAGTCATTTATATGGATGGCATAATAATACCCGCCAAAAACGAAGCTGAAGGTCTAGAAAAATTAAAACTTGTTCTTGAAACTGCATCGGAATACGGGTTGGAATTAAATCTTAAAAAATGCAACTTATTGAAGCGTGAGATTAATTTTTTGGGGTATAGAATCATAAATGGTAATTTGTGTCCCTCACCACTTAAAACAAAAGCAGTAATAAATTTTTCCGAACCAAAGTGTACCAAAGATATTCAAAGTTATTTAGGATTGACAGGATACTTTCGAAAGTTTATAAGAAATTATTCGGTTATAGCTAAACCGTTGAGTGATCTGTTAAGAAAAGATTCTAAATTTAAGTTTGATGTAGAAGAACAGAAAGCTTTTAATGAACTCAAACGCATTTTGTCGTCAGAACCTGTACTTTCAATTTACAATCCCAAAAGCGCGACCAAAATCCATCGTGATGCTAGTATTGATGGCTATGGAGCTGTGTTAATGCAACAATCGCCAGTAGATAATCAATTTCATCCAGTTTATTTCGCCAGTAAAAAAACAACCGAAGCTGAACGAAAGTATACTAGCTATGAATTAGAAGTCTTAGCTGTAATTGAAGCCTTGAAAAAGTTTAGAGTATATGTGCTAGGTATTCCATTTATAATTGTAACCGACTGTAATGCGTTTGATATGAGTACAAAAATAGCTAAACGAGCAATTATGTTATCTGATTTCGATTATACTACTAAGCATAGACACGGTACTAGTATGAGGCATGTTGATGCATTAAGCAGATATCCTATTTGTATGGTAATCCAGGATAGCTTAACTTTAAAAATTATCCAAGCTCAAGAAACTGACGAGCATATTAAAATCATAAAAGAAATTCTAAAAGTAAAATCTTTTGATGATTATTTAGTTAAAAATGATGTTCTTTATAAATGTGTTAATGGTAATCATTTATTAGTTGTACCAGATGAAACGCAAATGAATATAATTAAAGCCGCTCACGAAAAAGGTCATTACGCAGTCGCACGAACAGAAAAAAATGTAGAGAATGATTTTTACAAGTTAAACAAAAAATCGAGAAATGTATATCAAATTTAATAAATTGTATTTTAATAAATTGAAAATCTGGTAAACAAGAAGGTTTCCTATAACCGATAGAAAAAGAAGAAACTTCGTTACATACGTACCATGTTGATCACTTAGGTACATTGGAGAGCATGTGGTGAGTCGCTCGTATAATATAATCACTCACTTAAAAACACTTTACTACTTTTATTCGTAGAACATTGACAAACGCCGATTCTGACACTCATCGTATTCGAACACACAAAAACGCAATGTAAACATTTTCGTCTGCGCTGCTATGACAACGGCTCTGGCCAGCTGCCATTCCGAACGAAGAATTTTCTCCCTTGCCTTTCTGCGGCTGCCACAGAGTATCCCCCCAGTGACGTAGGGTACCGAAGAAACGATATACAAGTGTATACTAATTTTTTTTTTGCCTATCTGTGTCAGAATCCACGCTTGTTGAGAAAAATTACAAGGATATTTACATGAAATAAAATTGCAATATATAACAAAATATAGGCATAATGTATAGTATGCAAAATGAACAATTTATCAACAATTTCAGTAAGTAATATAAGATGCCAGTTGTTTAGGAAAATGGACATGTCTGCCCGAACGTGTGACTTTTTGTTTGGTCAGGGTTACTGTCCGCTTTAAGAGATAGTTTTAAATTAGAGTTCTCTGGAACAGTTTTCGTGGACAAGTCTGAAGTAGAAATCAAATGAGCTGGCTTTACTCGATCTATTGATACCGTAGACTTACGACCATTAAGTTCGATTGTTATAGTTTTCCCTGTTCTACTTAGGACTTTGTGAGGACCAGTATATGGTTGACACAATGGAGGTTGTACATGATCCACTCTTAGAAAGATGTGTGAACAATATGTCAAGGAAGGGTGTATATAGAACTTCTCTTGGCAGTGAGATGATGTAGCAACTGGACTTAACTGCCGCATGGTGTTTCGTAGTTGCGTGACGAAGTTATCGTTGAAAGGTCGGATCTTGTATTCATCCAGCATATCACAGGGCAATCTCAACGTAGTGCCGTAGACAAGCTCAGCGCAAGAAGCTTGTATATCTTCTTTCACTGCTGTGCGAATGCCTAGTAAAACTATCGGTAATATTTCAGTCCACCCACTGGTTTCGTGAGCTTTGATGGATGACTTTAAATGTCGATGAAATCTTTCGATAATGCCATTCGATATCGGATGATATGCCGTTGTGCGGATCTTCTGTGTTCCCATCATTTTCGTAAATTCATCAAATATTGCTGATCGCATTTGTGGGCCTTGATCCGTGGTCATGAGTGAAGGGCAACCAAATCTTGATATCCAGTGCTTTAATATGGCACTACAAATTGTTTTAGCTTGTGTATCAGATATAGGTACGGCTTCTGGCCATCTGCTAAATCGGTGAATCATCGTTAAAAGATAGCTGAAACCGTCAGATGGAGGCAAGGGACCTACGATATCTATATGTATTTGGGAAAAACGTGCCAAGAGGTGCTTTGGTGTGCCTCTGTATTTTTGATCTTTGACACTTCTCACAGCCACGAACCCAGTTTTTGATGTCTCGTTTCATATTTGGCCATACGTATCTGGAACAAATTAGTTTTGTGGTAGCTGCTATGCCTGGATGGGCTAGGTTGTGCAAATGTTCATATATCATCCGACGAAAGAAACTAGGAACTAAGGGTCGAGGCGTACCTGTTGAAGTATCACATAGTAGGCTACAATCAGAAATGAGGCAAGGTTTCAATTCCAATTTGAGCGATGTACTATTATGCAGGTTCTGTAGCTCTGAATCATTTTCCTGAGCTTTTGCGAATTCCTCAAAATTTAAGATTGGAGATTTTGAAATAGAATCAATTTCAATTCTTGAGAGGCAATCTGCAACAATGTTTTCGGAACCTGGTACATGTCTAATGTCAGTGGAATATTGGGAAATGTAATCTAAATGGCGTGATTGCCGCGGCGAACATTTATGGGGATTTTGCTTAAATGCATAAATTAGCGGTTTTTGATCAGTATAAATTTGAAAAATTCTCCCCTCTAGCATGTGCCGAAATTTTTTTATTGCCGAATAAATAGAAAATAATTCCCGGTCATATGTTGACCAATTCCGCTGACTGTTGTTTAATTTCATGGAAAAAAATGCTAAAGGTTCATAACGTTCCTGATAAAACTGCATAAGGGTGCCGCCGATCGCGACATCTGAGGCGTCAACCCATATACTCAACTGAGCGCCTGGAATAGGGTGCCGTAAAAGAGCAGCCTGAGATATTGCATTTTTGGCAGCTACGAAAGCTTTTTCAGCATCTTCGTTCCAATTAAGGGGTTCTGTTTTAGGAACACGGGAACGAGATTTCTTTTTGTTTGTATAGCCTTCTAACAATTTCACTAAAGGTGCAAGTATGTGTGCAGCTTGATATATGAAAGACCTATAAAAATTAAACATACCCAAAAATCTTCGAAGTTGAGATAAGGTTGTGGTCTGCGGAAAATCGATTATGCATTTAACTTTATCTGGAAGTGGTTGAATACCATGTTCAGATATTCGAAATCCTAAGAAATCAATGGTAGGTTTACCAAATGTGCACTTGGAAACATTTATGCACAAACCATATTCTGCTAATTTGGAAAATAGTGCTTTTAAATGATGATAATGCTCCTCGGCATTTTTAGAGGCTATGAGTATATCATCGACGAAAGCATAGACGCCTGGTAAATCACGTATTACGTCATCTATGAATCTCTGAAATGTTGCAGACGCATTGCATAAGCCAAATTGCATGCGTGTGCTTTCGAACGATCCAAAAGATGTGCATATCGCTGTTTTGGGAATATCATCAGGATTGATTGGTATTTGATGATATGCTTTGATGAGGTCAAGTCGACTAAAAATTTTAGTGTCACGTAAATTAGCAGTAAAATCAGCTATACATGGTATCGGGTATCTGTCTCTTTTTTGGTTTGCGCATTCAAGGCACGATAATCACCTACAGGTCTCCATTCCAAAGTTCCCTTTTTTGGAACCATGTGCAAAGGTGATGCATAGTTGCTACGTGAAGGTCTTAAATGTCCGAGTTGTATCATATTTTGAAATTCTGTTTTAGCAATTTTCAGGCGATCCGGAGCCAACCTGCGGGGTTTTGCCACAACTGGAGGTCCGTTTGTTGAAATAAAATGCATTGTGTTGTGTTTGACAGGCTGATTGGGATCTGGTAATTTTGTAATAGATGGGAATTGTTTAAGAAGTTCATTATATATATTATCAATATTGATTGTTTTTACTGAATGAATTAATGCACATTTCATGTGACCTCTTGTTTCAAATTTTGTTTTTAAATCTCTTAGACATTTGTGGCGGAGATCTGGAACCAATTCGAAATTATGGAGAAAATCTGCTCCCAAAATTGGTGTACTAACATTTGCCACTAGAAAAGTCCAATTAAATTTTCGTCTTAACTTAAAATTTAGAGAAAGGGTTTGTTGACCATAAACATTTATAGGGGAAGAATTAGCAGCCAAAAGCGTTTGTACGGGTGGATTCCGTTTTTGTACATTGTTGGCAGGAAGGATTGATACGTCCGAACCGGTGTCGACCAGAAAAGAAACATTTGTAGTCCGGTCTCTAATGAACAGGCGACGTGACTGTTGAGGCAAAGAATAAGTCGCCTCTTCTCTTTGCTGGTTTCGTTTCCCGCCCAAGAACACGGCTTTATGCATTTTTCTTCCCTACATTTTTTTCCAAATCGTCTATGATACCAACAGATACTTGAATCCCGATTATCACTATTACTTCGCCCTCGAGGTTTACTCCAGTTTCTGCGGTATGGGGACCGACCACGTGAAACAGCAAGCTGATCAATGCGCTTATTTAATTTTTCGATTTCTTTCAATAATTTACCCTCTATCGCCTGTTCATTCGAGCAGGACACGGCAATTGCAGAAGCTGGGGAAGGGGTAACTTCTGAAATACGATCTGAAATTTCCGCTGCTTTATCAAGGTTTAATTCAGAAACAGCCGCTAAAATTGTCTGAACAGAATTTGGTAATCGTTGCAAAAACAATTCTAACATTAAATTGTCTGGAACATTTAGGGATTCCGCGCGACGTTTCATACTACGTAATAAATCTGAAGGTTTCCGATTTCCTAGCTCTTCTCCAGACAATAGCTGTCGTATCTCTTGCTGGGATGATTCACCTGAGCGCGCAATTAATTCCTTTTTTAAGACACCATAAGGGTCAGTAGCATCTGGTTGCATTAAAATATCACGAATGATTGATGCAATATCGGGTGGAAGATGCGAAACAATATAATTATATTTTGTAACAGATTCTGATATTGCCTTGGGGGTAGCTAAAGCAAATGTGCTTTCGCACATCACAAACCACAGCGCAGGATCTGATCTGTTATATAATGGAATTTGAACAGCATCGACACTAGTAGACATGATTTATGGTAATAAATATATAAAACAGTACAATCAAACCAAAATAAATTCGCGAGTTAAATTTTTCTAATAAAATAGCAGAAAAAATATCAGGAAAATGACTCAGAAGAGCTTATCTGCTTTCCATCGAGCCGCTGTAGAACGATGTATTCTTTGAAAGATGAAGATGATCGGATAACATTCCAACTCATCTAGGAAGGCTGATGCTCTATATAAGAACAGTCCATGGTCACCATTGTGGTGAGTCGCTCGTATAATATAATCACTCACTTAAAAACACTTTACTACTTTTATTCGTAGAACATTGACAAACGCCGATTCTGACACTCATCGTATTCGAACACACAAAAACGCAATGTAAACATTTTCGTCTGCGCAGCTATGACAACGGCTCTGGCCAGCTGCCATTCCGAACCAAGAATTTTCTCCCTTGCCTTTCTGCGGCTGCCACAAGCACGAGTAAAAATTACAAGCATATTTTTTCGGTCATTGACGCATTCACAAAATTTGTTTGGTTGTATCCCACAAAATCTACCGACACTGCAGAAGTAATTTCTAAATTAGAAATCCAAAAGACTGTCTTTGGAAGTCCGTTTCGCATAATTTCAGATAAAGGTCCTGCCTTTACCTCTAAAGCTTTTGAAGATTATTGCGTCAGAGAAAACATTAAACATACCCCGATTACCACAGGGTTACCAAGAGCTAACGGCCAAGTCGAACGTCTAAATTCGGTCATAATATCTGTTTTGTCTAAATTATCTGTAGATATTCCTACGAAGTGATAGACACATGTAAGCGATGTCCAACAAATAATAATTTCGACCTTTCAGAGAAGTATTAATACAACCCCTTTCGAGCTGATGTTTGGTACTAAAATGAAGCTAAAAAATAACATCGAGATTAGAAGTCCTTTGAACGCTGAAATACAATAAGATTTTATTGATAATAGTGAAGAATTGAGAAAAGACGCTAAAAAACAAATTTTAAAAGTCCAAGAAGAGAACCGTAAAACTTATAATCTCAGACGGAAAAAGCCTAAAAAATTTAAGCTTAATGATATGGTTGCTATAAAACGCACACAACAAGGTCCTGGTTTGAAGTTAAAGTCAAAATATTTAGGTCCTTACAAAGTGATAAAAGTAAAAAATAACGACACCTACGATGTAAAGAAAGTTGGATTTAATGAAGGTCCAATGGTCACTAGTACTTGCGCCGAGTACATGAAGCCGTGGACGGATGAAGCTTGACATCGAAAAAAAAAGAAGAAGAATTTCACCGATTATGACACTACCCCGACTACGACACACCACCGGACTGACTTTAAACGATTTTGACAAAATTAATCCCGAAGGAACGAAAAAAAAGACGTAAGAAGAAGGAAGAAGAAAAGATGTAAGGTAAAAGAAGACGGAAAGACGTAAGAAAAGGGAAGACGAATCAGACGATAAGACGTAAGAAGAAAGAACGACGAAGAGACGTAAAACAGAATAAGAAGATTTTTTTCAAGAAATAATTTAAAACTTGATGAAGGATTTTAATTGACTTTTTTTTTTCAAAATAGAACTTTGGATGCTGCTGTTTTTTTCCTTTATCTTTCCAGGTGATCCAGCTGCTGTTTTCAGCGGTCCAGGATGCATTCAAGGACGAATGTCTAGAAGGACGGCCGACCTGTGGGATTTGCAAAACTCCGCAGAGCCAGCTTAAAAAGCGCCGCCAGGAGTCTAGATCACAATTCCGCTGTAAAGCTACTGTAATGCTGACAGCGGCAACGCATGTGCGCAACAAATGACTGTCGGTGACAGACATGCTGCGAGAGATAAACTGAAGTGACTGGAAGAACTTTAGAATTCGAGTGTTGGTGCTGGAATGAGGAGGTATAGACGGAATAATGTAGTAAAAAGACGTAGAATGTTTTAACGACGATAAATTACAAATTAAGATGTATTTGCATTTGTGTGAGTGATGTCTTCATTTTCTGGTATCAAGTCTGCATTTTATTTTAATCAAAGTGATAATTCCATAAATATGTACTGTAGAGTCTCCATTATGCGCGTTAATATGGACCTCGGATAAGCAAATAACTCGGATAAACCAAATTTACACAAATCGTCACCAACTAAGGTGATGAAATATGAATTTTCCCTCAATTCATTAATTTTTATGGTACAAGCAACATTTCTTTGATGTACATTTTTGTTACTTTTATAAGAAAAACGGAGAATGAAATTGTTTATTTGAAAAAGCCCTTTATATTTTTTTGCTTGTTGAATGTCAATTTTGCTGCAGTTTTTTTTCTTTTTTTTAACCACTAAAACGTACCAGTAAACTTTGCCTAATTCAATCTCCGATATCTAACAATTTTCAACGATTAAATTCGGCAAAAACTTGCATTAAATTTTAGAGGCAACAAAACCGTACAAATTGGCAGTTATGTGATTCTATTAGTGTCATGGAAATTGCAGGTGTAGCTTCTTCTTTCTGCTCAAAGCATTAAATAGTTTTCTTCAATCGAATTTATATCTTTAGAATGGATCATTTTCTTCGGATGGACTGATGGCTTCCATTATTATGAAACAGCCATTAAATACACAGCCATAAAAAACTGGCCATAGTTTAAACAAAAAATATGGCCATTTTTTTCCATTCTGACCAGAAAATAAGAGTTCTAACTTTTTACGACTCCCCTTTCCTCTTCACCTACCATTTTATTTATAAGGGCTGTTTCATAATAATGGAAGCTATCAGTCCATCAGAAGAAAATAACTCGGTTAAAGCGGAAACTCGATTAAGAGGGACTCGGATAATTGGGAATCTACTGTAATAATATTTTTGACATGCTCCTAAATCAAAAGTTATGAAGTACGAAAACCCCATCAATAATTTATGGACACACAGTATAACAGTGAAAGTTATCGATTTTTTCAAAGAAGTAATAGTTAAATTATAAAGAAGAAATAGTTAATTTAACAACACTCATGTAATAAAAAGTTTGCTTATAGACGTATATTATACATAAAAATTCTAAAGGTCTAAAAACCGACAAGTTTCAACAACTCAGTATGGCCATCCTTAGGGTAATGTTTCAGTACCGAGAGAGATACATATTTATAGATTGTAAAAGTCAAATGCAAACATACCATGTTGAACCCGCCTAGAGATCCTACATTAGAGATCTATCAGTGATTAATGTAAGATCTTTAAGGCTGTTCTCAAATCGAAAAGGGCAACTTTCTGACATAAGTTTTAATTTATTTTTGTTCGAAAATGCATGAAACTAGCTGGCGTTGTTGTTCAGAAACTATGTAATCGAGTTGTTTTTTCCATTTTTTTGCAAACGATATAGATCTTTCAGAAAATAGTGTCAAAGTGGGCGATTTGAATCGAATTTCCGCGCGAAGGAAGAAAGAGTACTCAAGAGCGGGCGAAAAACGTGTTTGTCACGTGATCGGAAAAGCTTATAACTCAATAGGTAATTGATTAAGCAAAAAATGGAAAAAATAGTTCAATTCTAAATCGCTTCCATGGCCAGGCTTTCCAATTTTATACCTTTCCGTTAAAAAATGAATTTGTAAGTGTCAAGGGCGGATCTGGAGAGTCCTCAAGGGGGGGGGGCGATTTTAGAAATTTCGAAACTCCAATCTGATGCACGAGTCAGGGCTAATTTTTTCACTGCGGGTCGTGTTACTTCTACTTTTTACTGTGGGTCGAGTTTGGGTCCGGTTGACTTCTATTTTTTGCTGCTGGTTGGATTAACTTATACTTTTTTGCTGTGGGTCGCGTTTGGTTGATTTCTATTTTTTGCTGTGGGTCAGGTTAACTTCTACTTTTTCGCTATGGGCCGGGTTAACTTCTACTTTTTCGATGCGGGTCGGGTTTGGGCCCGGTTGACTTCTACTTTTCTGCTGCAGGTCACTTTTACTTTTTACCTGCGCCTAGCGCGTTGGGTTTGGGGCAGATTGATATACATTATATCCGGTTTGGGTCAGTTTCGGATTATGTTTTCACTACAGCGACTTGCGAGAAGGGTTCGTGTTGACCCGCTTTTTTTAAAAGAAAGTCTAAGTATTTTTGAAGATAAAAACTATATGCAGTAAAATCTCCATAACAGACACGTCCAAATAATTACTTAGGAATACTTTTTAATCTCCAGAATTATGTAAAAAATACTAATTTGGTATAAGACTGCTTGTCTCTTTATATCTAAGGTGAGTTGTAATTCAATAAAGAATGCTTTGAAACTTATTAAAAAAACCTACCGGGTGTCCTTAAATGGATTTTAAAATTAAGTACTTTTCGAATGATGACAGCTATTTAAAAAAATCTTGCAGGAGGGTTATGTAAGATGTCATGAGATTTTTTACTGTGATTCTTGATTTTACTGTATAATAGCAGCGATAGATGGCGCTGTAAACAATGGTCGTTAAGCCTACCTCCTCCAGGAACCGATTTAGCGCCTCTTGCTTCCATCACCATCTTCCTTGCTATTTTAAACTAAAATCAAGAATCGCAGTTAAAAAAATTATCAAGGGTAGAGTAAAAAAGTAAAAAAAATTCTGAAATTCAAAGAAAATTTTCTGAAAGGTTACAGCAGATGGGGGGATTCCCTCCTGGCACTAATTATTTTTGTTGCAGGTCGAGTTAGCTGTTTTGGATTCGGATCGCTTTCAGGCTGAGTGTAGATTCCTGCAAGCTGGGTTTGGATTAACTTTTTTTTTTCTTTTCAAAAATTAGCTCAGTATATTATTTCAAGTTAAAAATCATACCTATAATAATAAACATGTGTAAGTGTGCTGTTTTCTAAAGAGACCACTGCATTTTGCCCACGACTCTTTGATGAAGTTCGCTCGTCTTCGACCCTTTGATGAAATTTGCGTTTCTTCTGCAACCGTTTGACGAAATTAGTGTAATTTTGCAGACCTTTGGTAAAATTCGCGTTTTTTTCCGTGACCCTTCTACAAAATTCGCGTTTTTTCAGCGATCCTTTCACTAAATTCGCGTTTTCAAAGCGATTCTTTGACTAAATTTGTTTTTTTTCCCACGATTCTATGAAGGAATTCGTGTTTTCTCCACGATCCTATTTGACGAAATTCGCGGATTTTTTTTCGCGTCTATTTGACAAAATTTGCGTTTTCTCTGGGATCCTTTAACGAAATTAGAGTTCTTTTCCGCTGCCTTTTGAAGAATTTCGCATGTTTTCCGTGGCTCCCTGACCAAATTCGAGTTTTTTCTGTGATCATTCGGCGAAATTGAAGTTATTTTCTGCGAACGATTGAGGAAATAGATGTTTTATGGAGACCATTTATCAAAATTTGCAATTATTTGTATGTCCGAATTTTCGGACAGGTGAATTTTCTAAATTTTTGGAACCGAATGCCTTAACCCTGGAGCTGCGTATTATTATTATTATTATTATTATTATTATTTATTTATTTTTTTTTTATCAAAATAGGTTAAAAAATTGCGCATATTTTTTATTACACATTTAAAATCTGCACACATTTTAGAGTAAAATATGTCCCAAAATCTTTGTGAAACAGAGTTTTTTTAATAGAATTAGATCATTAAAAAAAGATTTGCTGCGGAAATTGCGGGTTGCGCAAATTTTGCCATTTTTACGTTGGCGGTGGAAATCGCGTGTTGCGCAGCGAGAGGGTTAAATTTTCGGAAAATTTGGAACATAATCACCCCTGTTCCCGACATCTATAACCCTCCTGCAAGTATTTTTTTAATATCTGTCACCATTTGCAATTTTTTAAAATCAGTCAGTCCATTTTAGGACACCCGGTATATTCAGTTGTTATGGGATGATGGCTGAAATTAAGCATTTTAAAAAAAGTTAAGCTGGCTTCGATCTGTCAGTTGGAGGTTTACCTGGGCTGAAGTTATCAGGCCCAAGCCCAGATCCAACCCACATAAAAAAAAATAAAACAATTGGCCCCGCCTGGTATAAAAGCTAAAAAATCAACTCCAGCCCTGCCTGCATTTTGCAATTAAAATTATATTCATAAAGTACACTTGCTTATGCTCATATTTTATTTTCAGATTATGTTCGAAATTCATGAATACAACAATATTAATGACTCTAACGATGACTATTTAGGCAATTATGTACGTAAACACTACGTAAAAATATGACTTAGACAATTACATTCAAATAAAAATCCAGTAAGATAATCAGTTCAGAATGAAAGAAACGGTTGATAAAAGAAAATCATAATTTTAAAGCTCTACAAAGTAAAAAAGTAAAGTTTAAAAAATGCATCTCTGAAACTTATCCAATCAAATTAAATTTCTAAAGATTTCGCTAAACAAATGTACAAAACAAATATAATTTTTACGAATGACAAATAAGTAAGATTGCAGACCAACTAGGGCTCGTGAGGAAGAATTTAGAGGAGTGCACGGGTCGTGGTCAGGCCAATAATGCTTATCATACGGGCTAAAACGGGTCAAATGTTTAGCTTTTATTCCGGGCCGAGCCCTGACCTGGAAATTTTGGCCAGTGCAGGCCTCTAGGAAAAATGAAGTCCAGGCCAGGCTCGATCTCGAGGAAAAAGAAGTCTGGCCCGACACGAATCTGCAGAAAAAATTAAGATCAGGGCACGACCCGACTCTAAAAGAGAAAAGACCTGATCCAGCCAGAGTCTCGTGGATTTAAACTGGCGCGACCCGGGTCGGGTCGGATTAACTTGGGCTCGGGAGGAAGAATTTAGAGGAGTGCAAGGGTCGTGGTCGGGCCAATAATGGATATCATACGGGCTGACACGGACCGAATGTTTAGCTTTCATTCCGGACCGAGCCCTGACCTGGAAATTTTGGCCAATGCAGACCTCTAGGAAAAATGAAGTCCAGGCCAGGCTCGATCTCGAGGAAAAAGAAGTCTGGTCCGACCTGAATCTGCAGAAAAAATTAAGATCAGGGCACGACCCGACACTAAAATAGAAAAGACCTGACCCAGTCTGAGTCTCGTGGATTTAAAGTGGCGCGACCCGGATCGGGTCGCGCCGGGCTCGAGCTCCGTCCCAAGTCACTTCCTGTGAGGATGCATAATGTCGTTTTACAAACCCTTTATTAGCCCAAGTGGGGGGGGGGGCGATCGCCCCTTCGCCCCCCCCCCCGTAGATCCGCCATTGGTAAATGTGTCAAAAGTTTTACGCTTGTTGAGCAGAGCAGTTAAGAACAACCTTAAAGCCGCCACTACCATAGCGCCATCTATACAGCTGTAACTTAACCATCCCTTTTCAAGAGAGAAAATATAAAAAAACCCAGAAAATTAGTCCCAATAACTATGCGAGGTACTTTAACCTTCAGCTAAATGTTGTTTGAAAATATTTAATCATAATTCTCAATTCAATTTCCAGGGATTTTCTAATCATGCCTTTCAGGGTTTCGAACTTAAAAAGTAAAAACGGAACCATTATAAGATCACTTCTGTGTCTGTCTGTCTATCTGTCATAGCCATTTTACTCGTAAACTATGAAACGTAGAAAGTTCAAATTGGGGGAGGTAATAAAGACTATTGACCCACATATTTTC
Organism: Maratus speciosus; assembly: GCA_963932465.1. Lineage (NCBI taxonomy): Eukaryota > Metazoa > Arthropoda > Arachnida > Araneae > Salticidae > Maratus > Maratus speciosus. The sequence goes on along the minus strand of OZ010789.1, from coordinate 517,359,408 downwards.
AGATTATTAAACATTCATAAATATATTTAGTAAAAATGTACAGCGGTTAATTAAGGTACTTGGGAAAAAAAAAAAAAAACTCTTTTCTTTGTATGTCGCATGAAAGCTTTCGTAACGCTGAACTCGAAAATGCATTCCTTTTAATTTTAGGTATTAGATTTTCAAAGATATCGTCGAAAATGTAGCGCAAAAATATGTCCCCCCACCCCATCAAATTCAGAATATACTGAAACTAAAATTATGAAAAAATTAGAGGTAGTAGACGTTAATTTAAACCTTGAAGGGGAATTATAGCGATTATCCTTGGTCACATAGTTTTTTCACAAAAGCCCATTTTTCCGTCTCACGTAAATTTCGATTTACGGGTATTCAGCAAACCATTTGACATTTCATAAAATTAAATTCAGCGTGTAATAATCTTTTCTTTTTACAGTGTAGTTAAAACAAAACCCTCGTTCAAAGTTTAAACTTGGCATTATGCTAAGCGTGTTTCAAAAGGAGGTCGCAAAGTTGCAACGCCGTCTTGGTCCGTGGCGCGTTTTCCCAGATAGTTTTTTAATTAATTTTTAAATGATAATTAATACGAGAGGCGCATTCAGAAATCCACTCAATGCACGCTAGTCGCGATTCCCATAGTATTTATGTAATTAATTTTAATCAAATTAGTCTGTTTTTAACAATTTGGTGTTTATCGCTTTTATAGTGATACTGGACATTGAATTACACAAATATATCATTAAAATTTTTTATCTGGGCTCTAAGAGCCGATGGTACATAGAGTACGCTACCTCTGTCAGTATGTATCTCCAAACCGTCCGTGTCTTTAAGGGTTAATATCTCGGCTAATTACCGACGATTGTTTTCGAAAATTATTATCTACAATGCTTTTATACTTCTGCTATGATAGGTATCCCCAGTGCTCCTCAGCGTCTTTGCTGAATGCCCGCAAATTGAAATTTGTATGTAACGGAAAAATGCGCTTTCTTCAAAAACTATGCGACGTAGGGTAATCGTTAATTTTCCCGCAAGGTTTAAATTAACGTCTACTACCTCTCATTTTTTATAATTTTAGTTTCAGTAGTTTCGGAAATAGATGGAGGGTGGGGGGGGGGAGGGGGGAGAATATTTTTGCGCTACATTTTCGACGATATCTCTAAAAATATAATTCCTAAAATTAAAAGAAGCGTACTTTTGAGTTCAGCGTTTCGAAGGCATTCACACGATACCCCACACGATATACAAAGAAACGATTTTTCTTTTCAAGTAACGTAATTAGCTACCGTACGTTTTTCCTAAATATATTCGTGAATATTTAATAATCTGTAAATATGTGGGTTAATACTCTTTATTACTTCCCTCAATTTGAACTTTTCACGTTCTATAATTTACGAGGAAAATGGCTATGACAGGCAGACAGACAGACACAGGAGTGATCTTATAATGGTTCCGTTTTTATTACTTTTTAAGTACGGAACCCTAAAAAAGACCATTTTCAACATTTAATGTCTTACAATAAATATGATTTTAAAGCACAATTTTTATTGGGATGAAAGATATAAGTATGTTCTTTCATTTCATATATTTAAAAATTTCAAGATGCAGAATTAGTATTTATAGGGGGCTCGAAATTGTTAGACATTTGTCGAGCAGAAAATTGGTTTAACAACTTATCCGCAGGATTACAAAATAGATATTACAACTAGAATGAAAATTTTTATGCCTACTTATACTTCAGATGATAATAATTACCCTGAATCTAAATAAATTTCTATTTAAAGCATTTTTAGATTTTAAATGCAAAGTTGTGTTTAGCTAATACAAAATTTTGAAAATTTCAACAGTATAATCACATAAAAACAATATTTTTTTGAACAATAAAAAGGAAATTTTAGGTTCAGTTTATACAGACTAACAGGAAATATATGTTTAGAAAATTTCATGAAAAGCTATTCAGAAGTTTTTGAGATTCCCTGCGCGTTATGCCCAAGAACGTTATTTGGAGAAAATTGACTTCAAAATTTCGGAAACGCTGCTTCAGCTAGTGAGCGAGTACAATTCTAAAAGCCTTAACTTCTGTTCTAATGGGAATTTCAAGGAAACAATTATATCAAAATGTTCTGAAATGATAGGAGTTTAACATCTAAAAAAAATTAAAATTTCTAACATTTTGAAGCTTTAAGTGTCCTGAGACTCCTTAATTAGAATGAATCACATAAATACTATGGGATTCACGACTAGTTTGCATTGAGTGGAGCTCTCAATACACCTCGAGTGACTTTAAAAGTTAATTAAAAACCTATCTGGAAAAACGTGGCACAGAGCAAGGCGGCATTGCAACTTTGCGACCTTCTTTCGAAGTGCGCTTAGCACATTGCTAATTTAAAATTTGAACATAGGTTTTGTTTTAGCTACACTGTAGAAAGAAAGGTTATTACTAAGTTGAATTTAGTTTTATGAAATGCCAAATGAAGTTTAAATATGTACTGTTTTTATTGTCAGTACCAAATTAATTTCACCATAAACAGATTAGGATAATATTAAAAAATGAGTTATACAGAATAGCTACATTTTGATATTATTTAGGTTTCATACCTCTTTGACCTTTCACGGTATATCCATTTACACTTTTCTAGTATATACAGTTATACCCAACGTTACGTTGTATAGTTTTTTCTAAACTCTTAGTATTCTTTTAGCAACGGTATTTTTGAATAATACAATTACAAATTCATATATTTATTCTACGGAACCCTCTGTACGCAAGTAATACTCGCACTTGACCGTTTATTAGTAAAGTACACGGCTAAATAATTTTTGTATTTTCGAAATCTATTGCTATAATTTCATTTTTAGAACAAAATCTTGCAAGAGCTGTCGATTGTCTGCTATATTTTATATCTGCTTTATATTCTTTTAATCTTGTTTGAAATTTTCTTTTTGTCAGTAATACTGTTTTCCTATACTTAAGAAAATTGATTTTTTTTAATATATAAAAGCGATTGATCCTAAAAATATCGCCTGAAATAAAAATATATTACAAGTAAAGTATCCTTCTTTTATGCAGTTCATTTAAAATTTATCTATATCTTTGAATCGCATAAAAAATCTATAATTTTCTATTTCTCTAAAATAAGAAAGGACATAGAAATCCTTTCAATGCAAACATTTTCAATCCCAGAGTTTCTTTTTTTTTTTTTTTTTTTTCTCGATCTTCGTTGAATTCATGATCTTCTTAAAAAGGAGTTTTCAATTGTTATTACTTACGATTTCACTTACATTTATTGTGATTCTGAATTTTTAATGGTTTTTTAAACAATTTATACTTTTTCACGATCATTTTCTGTACGCTTTTGTTGAATAATTCGGATACCTGCTCAGGTAAGTTTCTTAGAAATTTCAAAATTTCGCAAAAAATATTATTGAGGCTTTGGATTAAAAATTTAAAGTATAGAAATGAATTTCGACGATTGAAATTTAAATAATTGGCATTGTCTATTACCCATCATGAAGTATTTTTTTTATGTTTTCCTGAATTTCTTATTATTTTTCATTAAAGTTGAAGTAAAAATATGTTATAAACAAGTTTATTTTTTTAGATATATTACCCTTTGTATTACCGTGTTGCACACACGCAGCATACCAAAGAGTTAGGGTAGTTAATCTTGTTACTATAATTGTTTAATCATCTGCATGGACACATCATATCCCACACAAATATATATAATTATAGAGGAGAGTAGCCATATTTGGACCGGCGCTTTAAATGGACCGGTGCAATTCTGCCGTTAATTACAGAAAAAGATACCATCTACCACTGAAATCCTACTCATCAGAATGACGTCATTTATTATTAGAAGAAGCATCCGCCGTCCACGCGCCGTTTTCAGACAATTTTAAAAAAACCTAAAATTAGCTGATTTGATATAATTTTTTCCTACTAAACATATAGTCCAGGCAATAGGGAATTTTAGCTAGTAAAATTAATGGTAGTACTGGAAATCGGCTTTCTAGGTGTTTTTTGGGTCGCTGAATCCGAATTTGTAACTTCCCACCAAAATTTCCCCCGGCAACCTCCCCAAATTTTGGTAAAAAGCCCCCCCCCCCCCCCAAAAAAAAGGTTTTTATTAAAAAAAATCAATTTATTTATTGTTTTAGAGAAAAAGTATCTAGAAATTCAGAAAGTAGACAAAATTTCCAACAAATTAGGTATATGACATTATGACTTAGGAGGAAGGGGAAGGGGGGATCTGCCTCGGAACATGCGCGCGGTGCTGCGTAAACTAAGTTGTGCAATTCCACTTAACCACTCACACGTTTACATTCGCCCTCCTATCTCCCCTCCGAACTTTCTCTATAAGGTTTATTTTAAGATTTTTGGGTCGCTGAATCCGAATTTTTAACTTCCCCCCCCCCCAAATTCCCCCCCCCCGAACCCCCCCCCCCCCAAATAGTTGTTTTTAACTTAAATTTCTTATTGTTTTAGGGGAAAAGCATTACGAAATTCAGAAACTAGACAAAATTTGCAACAAATAGAATATATGACATTATGAATTAGGATGAACGGGGAGGGTGAGGGCTGCCTCTGAGCATGCACTGCGGCGCTACGTGCACTAAATTATGAAGTCCAGGTAATAGGGGTTTTTATCTGGCAAAATTAATACTAGTTCTGGATTTCGACTCACTTTATGTTTTTTGTGTCACTGAATCCGAATTTGTAACTTCCCACCAAAATTTCACCGGCAACCATCCAACCTCTCTCCCCGTTTATCCTGCGTCATAATGTCATGTATCCTATTTGTTGCAAATTTTGTCTAGTTTCTGAATTTTGTAATGCTTTTCCCCTAAAACAATAAGAAATTTAAGTTAAAAACAACTATTTGGGGGGGGGGGGTTCGGGGGTAAGTTCAAAATTCGGATTCAGCGACCCAAAAAACTTAAAGTAATCCTTATAGAGAAAGTTCAGAAGGAAGATGGGAGGGCTAATGTAAACGTGTGAGTGGTTAAGTGGAATTGCGCAACTTAGTCCACGCAGCACTGCGGCGCATGTCCCGAGGCAGATCCCCCCTTCCCCTTCATCCTAAGTCATAATGTCATACATCTAATTTGTTGCAAATTTTGTCTTCTTTCTGAATTTCTAGCTACTTTTCCCCTAAAATAATAAAAGAATGGAATTTTTTAGTAAAAACCTTTTTTGGGGGCTTTTTACCAAAATTTGGGGGTTTGCCGGGGGAAATTTTGGTGGGAAGTTACAAATTCGGATTCAGCGACCCAAAAAACATTCAGAAAGCCGATTTCCAGTACTACCATTAATTTTACTAGGTAGAGTCCCTATACGGTCTCTATTGCCTGGACTAATAAGAGTATACATTTAAAACTAAGGTAAGGTGTTATGTTTTCATGTACATATGTAAGTTCATGTGTTTATTGCGATATTTTTCACGCGGATTTGTTTGCTTTCGTTTCGGTTCTTAGTCTTGAGATTGTCTGTTTTTAAAAAATGGCGTAGTTGCCTTAATTAGACCAATTTGAGTTGGTTAAATTAGACCAGATATACGGTCATAAATTTGAAGAGTAAGTAATGAATTTCGAGGGCTGTACAGTGTACACTTTGGACACAACGTTTTTTTAGGGTTTCGTTCATCTGACGAAACCCTATTCGTCTCGCTCCTCTGTCTGTCTGTCTGTCTGTCCGTCACAGTGCCCATTTTGCAGAAACTATATATGTTGGAGATTTGAAATTTTGCATACTTATAGCTGAACACCTCACCTCAAACGAAAAATCCTAAAATTTTGAAAAAGTCTCGTATTTAACCCTCTGGGCTTAAACTTGTGTATTGTAAGCTTTTTTTTTTTTTTTTTTTTTTCTAACTGAGCTCCTAAATAAGTTGAAGACTTGATATTTTGCAAAATTATAGCTAAATACTTGCGATCAAACTACAAATCATAAAATTTCAAAAAATCTTATATTTAACCCTCTGGGCTCTAACTTGTGTATTTTAAGCTTTTTTTTCTAACTCAACCCCTAATTAAATTGAAGACTTGAAATTTTGGAAAATTATAGCTAAACACTTGCGATCACACGACAGATCATAAAATTTCGAAACTATCTTATATTTAACCCTCTGGGCTCTAACATGGGTATTTTAAGCTTTTTTTTTCTAACTCAGCCCCTAATTAAGTTGAAGACTTGAAATTTTGCATAATTATAGCTAAAGACTTGCGATCAGACGACAAATCGTAAAAATTTCAAAAAGTCTTATATTCATCCCTCCGGTTTCTTACTTGTGTATTTAAAGCAATTTTTCTCACTCAGCCCTCTAATTAAGTTGGAGGTTTGAAATTTTGCATACTTATAGCTGAACACTTGCGATCACATGACACATCATAAAAATTTCAAAAAATCTTATATTTATCCCTCCGGTCTCTAACTTGTCTATTTTAAGCAAATATTCTAACCGAGGCCCTAATTAAGTTGGAGACATGAAATTTTGTATACTTATAGCAGAACACCTTTGATCACACGAAAAATCATATAATTTCCGAAAAATATTATATTACTTACCCCTCCGGGCTGTAACTTGTGTATTTTAAGCATTTTTTCTAACTCAGCCCCTAATTAAGTTGGAGACTTGAAATTTTGCATACCTACAGCAGAGCACTTGCGATGACACGAAAAATCATAAAATTTTCAAAAAGTCTTATATTATTTAACCTCTGGGCTCTAACCTGTGTCTTTTAAGCAATTTTTTTATTCTCCCCCCTTTTCACCCGAGGGACACTTTTCTAACTTTTGCCAATACCCCTTTGACCACTCTTTCATATTATGCACCATAGACTTACATATTTTAGTACCGCTTTTTACCGCTAGGGGTCGCCTACCTATCTCGGGTGCTATGGGCCTGATAACCTCGACTAATATATCTACGGATAGATTTGTAAAACGGAGTTTTGTTCGGATAGAGGTTTGTTTAGAATAGAGTGCGCCACCTGGTTGCGAAATGTGGAACTAACAGATTTTGACAAGGATAAAGTGTTTTGAAAGGAATATTAAACGAAATCCTCTGTGTGATCTGTGATCACACTTACCCACTTTTTTTTTATAGTTTATTATCTCCCTGCAAGTTTTTGAATATTTTAATTTAATTTTTTTGTATAGCTGGATCAATTTCTTTATACAGCTTATACATATCTTTATATTTCTTTATTAGGCCTATACAAACATAAAAAATATCTTCACAGTCTCTTCACTATCGACACAGACAAACAGTCTGGAAGAAAATCATCAGTGACAGCAAAATTTTTCAAAGATACAAGAAACGAAAAGGAAAGCATAAGTTGTGAACAGATCGATCTACAAGAAGGTAGCAGCTACAAGCCCCTCGCCCCTCCCAAAAGCTAAAGAATCATTCGAAAAGTTATGTCTCTAGCTAAAATCTGTTAAGTCAAAATACAGAGGGAGCTCAAAAACAGCTGTTAACATCTTCGTCATATAAAGTAAACCTTGAAATGAAAAAACGGCAAAAAGCTCTCAAAGCACAAAGGCAATTCGAACATCAAGTATTAAAAAATAGGCGTACTTCATTTGGAAAGAAAAAGATGGAAGGGAAGAACTACAGACATAAGGTAAAGAAAACTTCTGTTGCAAAAAAAGTCTAATGATTCAGAATCTAAAAAAAAAAATCAAGACAGTCATAATTGCCTTTGCCTAATTTGTAAGAAAAATAAAATAGCAGAAATGATTCTGTGTTCAGATTGTCAAATATGGTTCCATTTTGTGTGCGCTGGAATAGAAAGTAAACAAAAGAAATTCATGGCAATTAGTTCCATAATTTCTATTCTTAATTAGTTATAACTTTGATTTATATTTTGGATACATTTTGGTTTAAAACAATTACTCTTACTTTCAGACATTATATTTCATTATATTTCATTGCTGTTGTTTTGTTTGATTGTTTTATTAATCGCAAACTTTTCTTTTTATAAAATTAGTTATATTCCCTACTCAATAAAACAGCCAAATATTGCTTGGTCCAATTTAGGAGACTGGAGGTCCAACTTGAGCGACCAGTCGCTGAATTTGGACCACTTTTGACAATTTTTTCAAATTAAAATAAAACTTAAGATATTCAAAAAGAAATTGTTCTAAAGATTTATTTAGTTAGTAGATGAATAGATTAACAACGTGTAGTGATATTCTGCAGATATTCCAAAAAGTGAAGTGAGTTACACCTGAAAATAAGTCAAGCGGTCCAAATTCGGCTACTCTCCCCGATGTATCTACATAGAGTACACCTTGCATAAACATGTACAATTCAACTTACATAGAAGAGGCGGTATATGTTGGACAGTAAGCGGTCTCTCTAATAAAAGATCTCTTTTCTTACCGTTGATCAATTGCTAATTCCTAAAAAAATTGTTTTAGAGTTATAGTACCAATTTCAAAAATGTTTTAAATGTTAGTCTAACTCGTATAAAAATCCATTTACGTCTATTATTTTTAAAGAGTTACGATATTTAAATTTTTATACTGTTCCTAGCCTCTATAAGTTATAAACAGAAAACTTTCTCCCTGCTCTAACGGTTTAGAGAAAACAATTTTTTTACGTTTTTAGTGTCTGAAGGCGACGAACATTTATAAAATTCAAAGTGTCCTAATTCGGCAAGTTTTGATCGTAGAACAATGGAACTTTTACTGTTTTATTTGTTGTAGCATGGAGAATTTTTTTTTTTAAATATATGGTACACAGGAAACGTATAAAAATTTAAATATCTTATCTTCTAAAGAAACCTATTTCGACATGAATGAATTTTCGTATGATGAAGAACAATATTTGAAACACTTTTACAATTGGAGTTATTCCTCAAACAATAATGATTTAGGAATTATCTATCGGTCGACGATAAATTATTTTGACAAAACTGGATTTTCATATGATGAAAAACAACATTTGAAACACTTTTACACTTTTGCCTCTAACACTAACGGTTTAGGACTTACCTATTAGTCAACTATAAAAAGGTACATTCTGAATAGATTCTGTATAAAAATACTTATTTTCAGGAAAAAAATCTGCAAATTGTTTATACTTAACAAAATATGCTATAATAACAGACAGTTCGTAATAAATACAGAAATTTTCTGTAAAACATACAGTTTTTTTCTGGCGTACTGGTTCACATTATTATTCTTTTTTTTGAAAAAAGAACATGTATAGTATATATATTGTATATATTTACAAAGCGGCAATTAAATTGTTAGTAGGTATCACTTTGCTTAGGAAACATTATATAAAAATCGAAGTTATCGATTATTTCACAGCTGTAATAATATTTTCCTATACTTAAGGCATACAAATATAGATGAATACATACTTGGATACGAGTGCATACATTTATGAAAATTTATTTGAGCTAGGGTAACAGTCTTTTCCCCTTCAAAATTCCCCTTATTTGCTATAGATTTCCGCGTGTACAAAATGTATTGACCCGAGTGGGGTTGTCCGGTCCCGTGGTTATAACTTTAAATATACCTAAAATTACTGTTGAATAATTTTACGTTATGAAACGAAAATCCTTCCAAAGGAAACTAAAGTTGAGGGCCTTACTGCTTTGGCAGGGTATACGCTCGAATTTCTACATTTTTATATATTTAAATGAAAATTTATACAAATTAACCTAGAGTTGGGACTCCAGTGCTTTCTAAACAACGTACGCCGGGTGTGCCACGCACCCTCCAGTTTGTCTTTTCAAACAAAGCTCAAGTTTGTATGATTTTATATCTTTAAACCAATTTTTAAGACTTTATATTTTCAAATGAAATTCTTCCCAAACAAAGTAAGGGGACTCCGATAAGTGATTGCCGATTTCATTTCTGAGTTAAATAATATTAAACTTTCAGTACTGACCAATACAGGGATGAAAGTGCTGTGCCAGAAATGGCCGATTGCTACCACAAAATTTTAATAGTATATCTTGACTTATTTAATGACAGAATTTCTGAGATTTAATAAGGCGAAGAATACTATTAAAATTTATTGGTGAGACTCAGCCATTTGTGGCGCAGTGCTTGCATCCCTGCCAATAGTTCCCGAAGAAACCGAAATAATAAAAAACGCAGCATCGCACGTCTTAATGCATGAAATGATATCTTTTAGTCTTCATGCAAAATTTCCGAAGCATAATTCTCTTCAAACTTCAAATAAATTCTGAGAAATCACTGAGAAAAAGAAAGTCTTGCGAATTCGTGGAAGGACTTCCAGAAAATATTTCTTTAAAGAGTAAATATTAATATTTTTTAAAACAAACACATCGTTAGAAAGGAAAATGTACCATATTCAAATGGGTATCTTTTATTTTCTTGTACCTCATTGAGGAGAGCGGATGGCGATTTTTAAAAAATCCAGAAAAAGGGAAATCCCCCAAAAAGCATTACAAAAATATATTTTTTAAAGGCTTGATATGAGTTTGTCTAACAATTTTTTGACAGATACTTTTCGAGCTATTAATTGTTTCAGTAGCTTCAAATGTTTCATTTTTCGAGAATAATCTGTGGCAACGATTAGCAAAAAAGCCAGTCATCAGTAACGCGTAGCTTTTTATTAAAGAGGATTGGTTGTTCTCTGAACTTTCCTGAAATTCTATTGGCCAATAAACTTGATCTTTGAATCTGCTTACATGTCCCGTTTCCTAAAATTTCCTATCGTAATTTTATTGGCTAATAAACTTTATTTTTGAATCTACTTCTCTTACATTGGCTGTTTCCTAAAATTTCCTGTAATTTTACTGGCTAATAAACTTTATCATTGAATCCGCTTCTCTTACATATATTTCATCAATTTTCTTTTCTGAGCAGTCAAATTTTGCACTGATGATGGTACGCTATGGCTACCGAAACTAGTTTGCAACAAGAAATAAAGTGTTTTGATGCTTTGAACGTTGTTTTTATTTATTTGTACTGCGGCAAGTAATTTCTTATTGTGATTTAACGCAGTTTGTGTTTCGTTGAAGATGTTTGTGCTGAGATGATTTAACTTTTCTTCACTTGTATGTAACATATAAATAGATTACTTCTTCAATATAATTCTTAATGATTTAAATAGGTGTAAAGTTTCTTTTCCAAAGTGTCGGTGTGATTCATTATGTGTATACAGGGGATCCTAAATTCATGGCACAAATTTTAAGGGTTGGTACAGGGCACTGTAAGAATCATTTATTGTATAGGGATGTATGGACTCAAGCGACGCGTTGAGGTACAAACTCCAGTTGGTCGTTTGGGCCCTTTTTTAAGTTTCAAAATTTCTCATTCATACCAGAAAATTTCTATACTAGTCTTTTTTTTAATTTAAGACAGACATTTCATGATTACACAAAAAAAAAATTCTTCTTTGAAAATTTCCGGTAGGAAATCGAAATTTTTGAATTAAAAAAACCCGCAAAGCTGGCAAATCTGTCAAATGCAGGAAATACATAAAAAGAAATAGAAATGGAGTTTCCTTTTAATTCAAAAATTTCGATTTCATACTGGAAATTTTCAAAGAAGAATTTTTCTTTATGCAACCATAAAATGCAACCATCGGTCTTAAATAAAGAAAAGAATAGTATATAAATTTTCTGCTTTGAATTGAAAAATTTTGAATAAAAAAAGGGCCAAATTGAACTCGTCACTTGCGCCCATATATTCCTATACAATAAATGATTGTTACAGTGTCCTGTACCAACCCTTAAAGTTTGTACCATGAATTTAGAATCACCCTGTATACATTATATATATATACATACAGAAGGATCATATTGGGATATCCATTTACGTGGGTGTCAACCCTGTATGTATATAGAGAGAGATGTATGTGTATATATATATATATATATATGTACATACACATTTAACATTTTCTTAATAAAGTATGCCTTCATTTGATCATGAAATGTGTGTAATAAATAAACTAGAGATAATAAATAAACTAGAATAAACTTGTGTAATAAATAAACTAGAGAAACTTTCGAATATCCTAAAAATAAATTGGAATATAATTTAACAGCAGCCTCTTTTAGTTTTTTTGTAAATTTGAATCATATTTTAAACTAACCTTTTTAGCTCTTTCTAAATAAGAAACAGATAAAAAAAAAAACACTTTAAAAAATTGACTTTCATTATTTCGAGAACATTTACGTCCTAAAACTGAACGCTATCATTCAAAATGTTTATTAAGTTAGAAAATGACTTTTAAAAGTTAAAACATTGCTTCTGTATTTTGATTAAGAATCTTAATGTTAGCATCATATTTAAGATTCTAAAAAATGTCAAAATTAGAAAATTAGGATAGTATTGTGTAATGTTTATGTCAATGACAGTGAAACTTGAAGTTGAAATATGAAGGGTACTTAAAAGTGTTCATATATTTCGAAAAGTTAGTTCTCTGGTTATGGAAAATTAAGTTTACAAATTGTACCAAAACATTTTTCTTTAAATATTCCATCAATCTTGTTTAATAAAATTAAAATATCGTTAATAAAAGGAAGTTCTTGGATCGCGTTTTGTAAAATCAAAGCTATAGAAATTTGATTATTATTGAACGAATGGAATT